>CM061131.1:58393706-58993706 GCA_030789695.1 Scilla litardierei
CCAAATACGCCAGAATCCCAAACACTAGGCCAAAAATACGGTTAAATACAAGAGCTTGCGGGTTGTAGTTGTTAACGGGTTCGAAATTCCGCTCCAATATCGTGCTCAAACCCAACCCAAAAACGGCACAAATGGCAGCCGTCCGATCCAGGCAGGATCGGACGTGGATATGCCACGTGTCCATCTCCAGATCTTCATTTTCGCCTGCAAGCGTCGAGTCCGAATCACCGTCGCCCTCTCGCTCCAACTGCTGGATCATCATCCAAGGATCGCAGTTGGCCGCGTCATCGATAGTTTGGAACGTTAGTGGGAAGGGGCGTTGCTAGATCGTTGCCACGTGTCCAGAGAAAAGCCCCCGCTCTGCTCCGATTTGATTTAATGGTAGCCGTTAGATCTTTGATCGACCGCCATGAACAGGCCACGGTGTCTCGCCATCTGGAGCGTCGAATAGAATGGGTTGCTGTTAGGATGGTGCCACATGGCCCGCTCGTTGAGCAGGGAGACCGTATCTCCGTATTTTAAGAGTATTTCTTCCGTATTTCTCAATTTAAATGGTATCCTGCATTCAAAAATTCATAGAAATTAGCACAGATATCAGAAAATACAAATAAATAGTCATTGGAATTGTGAGACTGATATCTTCATATGAAAAATGCTAAAACAACAGAAATACTCAATATATTTCTGTTCTGCGCATAGAATGAGAGTTTGCTCTAATAAATAACGATATTCAAAATACGAGTGTATTAGAGACCAAATACGTATCATATATGCACAGAATGGGGCTAAATGAAGTGTTAAATATGCATTATTCAACCCAAACCTGGGGTGGCCATTCGGCTTATGGCTAATGACCAATGAGAGTCGTTCGATAGCGAGGGAGATGGCCCCTTCGTTTTACGGCCTACGACTAAGTAGGGTCGTTCAGTTGTGAGGGGGTGGCCCCTCGGCTTACGGATGACGACCAAGGAGAGTCGTTCGGTAGCGAGGGACATGGCCCCTTCATCTTATGGCCTACGACTGAGTAGATTCGTTCAGTTGCGAGGAGGTGGCCCCTCGCCTTCTGGCTGACGATCAATGAGAGTCATTTGGTAGCGGAGGACATGGCCCCTTTGTCTTATGGTCGACGACTAAGTAGATTCGTTCAGTCGCGAGGGGATGATCCTTCGGCTTATGGTTGACAATCAAAGAGAGTCGTTCGGTAGCGAGGGACATGGCCCCTTCGTCTTATGGCCGACGACTAAGTATGATCGTTCAGTTTCGAGGAGATGGCCCCTCGGCTTACGGCTGACGATCAAGGAGAGTTATTTGGTAGCGAGGGACATGGTCCCTTCGTCTTACAGCCTATAACTGAGTAGAGTCGTTCAGTTGCAAGGTGGTGGCCCCTCAGCTTACTGCTGACGGTCAAGGAGATTCGTTCGGTAGCAAGGGACATGGCCCATTTGGCTTACGGTCGACGACTAAGCAGAGTTATTCAGTAGTGAGAGGGTGGCCCCTCAGCTTACAGCTAATGATCAATGGGAATCATTCGGTAACAAGGGACATTGCCCCTTCTTCTTACAGTCGACGACTAAGTAGGGTCGTTCAGTTATGAGGGGGTGGCCCCTCGATTTACAGCTGACGATTAAGAAGAGTCGTTCGGTAGTGAGGGACATGGCCCCTTCATCTTATGGCCTACGAGTGAGTAGAGTCATTCAATTATGATGGGATGGCCCCTCGGCTTATGGCTGATAATCAAGGAGAGTCGTTCGATAGATAGGGACATGGCTCCTTCGTCTTACAGCCGACGACTAAGTAGAGTCGTTCAGTTGCGAGAAAGTGGCTCCTCGGCTAACAGCTGACGATCAAGGAGAGTCGTTTGGCAGAGAGGAACATAACCCCTTCGTCTTACGGTCGACGAATAAGTAGAGTCGTTTAGTTGTAAGGGGTTAGCCCCTCGGCTTACAGTTGATGATCAAGGAGAGTCGTTCATAGCGAGGGACATGGCCCCTTTCTCTAATGGCCCATGACTGAGTAGAGCCATTCAGTTGTGAGGGGATAGCCCCTCGGTATACAGCTGAAAATCGATGAGAGTCATTAGGTAGCGAGGGACATGGCCCCTTCGTCTTATGGCCGACGACTAAGTAGGGTCGTTCGGTAGCGAGGGACATGGCCCCTGCCTCTTACGACCGACGACTGAGTAAGGTCGTTCAGTTACGAGGGGGTAGTCCCTCAGCTTATGGTTGATGACCAAGGAGAGTCATTTGGTAGCGAGGGACATGGCCCCTTCATCTTACGGCCTACGACTAAGTAGGGTCGTTCAGTTGTGAGGAGGTGGCCCCTCAGCTTACGGTTGACGACCAAGGAGAGTCGTTCGGTAGCGATGGACATGGACCCTTCACCTTATGTCATACGACTGAGTAGAGTCATTCAGTTGCGAGGTGGCCCCTCGGCTTACGGTTAACGATCAAGGAGATTTGTTCGGTGGCGAGGGGCATGGCCCCTTCGTCTTACGATCGACAACTAAGTAAGGTCATTAAGTTGCAAGGAGGTGGACCCTCGGCTCATGGCTGACGACCAAGGAGAGTCGTTTGGTAGCGAGGTACATGGCCCCTTCGTCTTATGACCAACGACTAAGTAAGGTCGTTCAGTTGTGAGGGGGTGGCCCGTCGGCTTACGGCTGACGACCAAGGAGGATTGTTCGATAGCGAAGGGCATGGCCAATTCATCTTACAACCGATGACTAAGTTG
This sequence comes from Scilla litardierei, assembly GCA_030789695.1. Lineage (NCBI taxonomy): Eukaryota > Viridiplantae > Streptophyta > Magnoliopsida > Asparagales > Asparagaceae > Scilla > Scilla litardierei. The sequence continues at coordinate 58,396,437 of CM061131.1, forward strand.
GGTCGTTCAGTTGCGAGGGGGTGGCCTCTCGGCTTACGACTGACGACCAAGGAGGGTCGTTTGGTAGCGAGGGACGTGTCCCCTTCGTCTTACGGTCGACGACTAAGTTTTCTCTAAGTCCATTTTCATCAAGACAATGTGAATTGAAATGAGCTTGGTCCATCTAGATTTCCCCTAAGTATTGGATCCTGGTGGATAGTACGCTTGTCAAAGATTAACTAAGTACAAGATGGAATAATTCTTAAAAAATTCATAAGTGTCATGTTAAGAAAATGTATTTTGAAGGAAAACAGACATTATTAATTTAGAAATATTTAACATTCTGATAACAATAAATAGCGTACATTTTTATTCTGCTCGGAGTCGTTTCTGCCTAGGTTTTATTTGATCTTTGCTCAGAAGCTTTTTAATCAACCACCGTGGAGACTGGTGACCCGATCATTGGCCCCTTGCCTTTCTGTCCGGGGTCCTTTCCTTATTTTGCTGGTCGTCACCTAGCTTCTTTGGATGGCCACGTTTGAGTAGTGCGTCAATCTCCTTCTTGGGTATCCAGCAATCATCAGTGGCAAGCCCGTAGTTATTGTGGTATCTGCAGAATTTGAGGTCATCCCTTTTTTGTACATGTTCTTTTTGACAGGCTCATTGATAAGTCCTTCTCTTTGGGTATATGCTAGGACTTCCACCTTAGGAGCATTCGACCTGACGTAAGCATCTTTGGCATGATTCTCCTTGCTCTGGGGACTCTTGTCTCTCTGTCGTCGACCTCGCAGTTCTTGTCGAGAGTTTTCTCGGGGTCGTTCATCTCGCTTTGTTTCCTTTCGATGCTTATGAGTGTTATTCTTTGCAGCGACGAGTGCTTTCTCTGAGGTCATGAATCGATCTGTCGTACTGAACAGTCCAAAGAGAGTGCTCGACGGGAATTCATGCAAAGATCTCAGCAAATGCTTATTTCGGATTGCTTGGGTGAGGGCTCCGACGATAGTTGAGTCTGGAACATCCTCAACATCCAGTCTTTCTTCGTTGAAATGCTTAACGAAGTCACGAGTTGATTTCCTCTCACCTTGCTTCAGAGTGAATAGATGAGATGATTTTTGCTTCGGGCATCTCCCTACAACAAACAGCCGTCCGTCGCCTTTGTAAGCGTGGTATGGAAGGCTCGACAAAGGAATGGCTCATCGGTCCCATGAAGCTCCATCACGCCTTGATATCTACGGACGTGCTCCCATGGGTCTCCAGTGCCGTTATACATCTGCAAGACTGGGATCTTGAATTTGGAGAGCAGTGGGACAGACATGATGTTCTTCTTCAGAGGACTCTGTCGGTTGGTAGGAAGGATGAGTGGTGCACGTTCCTCCTCCTACCATTGGTGTGTAGCACTTAAAGAATGGTTGGAGCTTGTTTTTCTCTCTTTTCTCTTCGCGCCAATTATATGGTTTGGTGGACTGCGACCTTGGATGAGATTATCTCTCCCCTGATCTAAGACGATGCGGGTGGTTCGCCCATTATTGGAGGGCCCTGGACCTCCATTATGCACAAAGGTGAGGTGGTTATTCACTATCCCTCTGTTCTGTTAAGATGTAAGAGTGGTATTGAGCAGCAAGTTCTCTTGTTGCTCGAATCATTGCTTGCTAGGCCCCTGGTTTCCTTGAGTAGCTTGCCCTCCTCCTGGTTGTGGGCGTTTGATGTTTCGTTGAATAGTGGTGGCTAATACTGTCAGGCTATTTTCGATCTTCTCAGCGAACTTATTGAATTGTTCCTGAATCACTAATCGAGTGCTGAGTGGGGCTCCTTCGTCTTCAGGATTCGCATTTGGAGCACCCTCGTTTAATGATCGCGCCCAGATATACACCCGAAAAACGACTGTAGTCTTACCACAAGCGCACGGCGTAGTGGCGAGCGGGTATCGAACACAGGGAGGACAATTGACAGTACTCTATCTTGATCACCTAGCTATTGATGGAATAATGGGATGGTTTTGACAATAGTGTGTCACAATCGTTCAAATAGCAAATAAAATTCAATATAATAAAAGCGTCTAGGGATAGGGAGTCCCCACTACGGATCGTCACTTATCCTTGTGGATCATGAATTTTGATGTTGCAAGGCTTGAATGTAGGTGAACTAGTCGCAACTAAATGTAGAACCAAGCTCACGCTCTCGTGCTATTGCCGACCTATAGCAACCTAGATTAGGGCCCACTCTCGTGCAAACCCTAACCTAAGCCGCTAGCATGAAGATCGACATCATCGCCCAATCGCACTTCGAGCCCACTCTCGTGCAAACTCGAGCTACGATCTAGGTTATGATAGTTCGTATTCGTCCAATCTCTTGCAAACGAATATGGGTATATCTAGTGGATCTCGATTATAAACCTAAATCAAATATCTAGGCCTTCCCATCAATTGAAATCCAATCTCTTGCAAACCCCAATCGATGGAAATTCCTAGCTATTCGTAATAAATCAATCACACCCTAACCTTTCATCAATCCTAGCAACAATTCAATTCATTCATCACAATTCAAAGATCGAATCTATAGGGTTCATCACCATGCCCTAGAACGAAGAAACTACTCACAATTCATCATAGAAATCTCAGAAATAAAGAAATAGATCATATCACAATTCATAACTAAGAGAGAACAATTCATAAAAATAAGAGTTTTGAAGAGAAATATCAAACCAAATTGCACGTCTATAATCTTCAGCTGAGATTTACAATAAGAATAGCTGTCAAAAAATTATTCAAGTCTCTCCTAAAACTAGGAACAAAACTAGGTTTAAATACAAGCCAAAATCATCCAGAAATTCCTGACAGAATTGCCCCTATGCAACCCAGAAAACCCAATTTACGTAGCAGTCGGACCGCGTCACTCGGCCGAGTGAACCATGTCACTCGGCCGAGTGACAGACCCAATAAAAAAACAGAGAATCTGGGAAAATTGGGGGTCTGTCGCTCTGTCTGACTCGGGCGAGTGGTCTTCTTCACTCGACCGAGTGAGCAATCCTGCTCGGTCGAGTGGGTCTTCTCCAAATTTCCAGTAAGTTGGCCGCTTCTCAGAAGAAAATCCATGTACCACTTGGGCGAGTGGTCTTCTCCATTCGGCCGAGTGAACTTTCTTGCTTGGCCGAGTGAACTTTGAAAAATCGGCAGTACGTATCCGTTTCACTCGGCCGAACGCAGCCCGTCACTCGGCCGAGTGAACTCTCTGTTCGGCCGAGTGAGATGCTTCTGGGCTCTTTTCTTATCCTCCTCACCTTCTCGTCGATTCTATCGAACTTCTTCCTCTTCCGCTCATCCTCTGGCACTGCTGACTCCTCAATAAGGCTGTAGGCGACACTCCGGAGTGTGTGAAAGTCCCTTGATCTCATTTTTGCTCCAGATCTCTCCATATCTCCTAAAATCCGACAAAAACAAGAAATAGTGAATAGCAACGCGATATCGTCGAATAATCGTGAAAAGCGCGATATGGGCGATCGAAATGACATGAAAACATGCAGAAAAAGGTGTAAAATAAGGAGCGATCAAAATCCCCCAAGCTTACTTCTTACTCGTCCTCGAGGAAGATGAGTAAAAGGCGAACCCGGCGGGTAAAAGTAAGGAAAAAAGGGAAAAAAGAAGATAGAAAAGAAAACGAAGAGGGAGGTGCTAGATCATTTTCTCAGGACATGGACTTGCTTACTCAAATAGTACACGACGAATAAAAACATGCCTAAGATTTTTATCTCGATATCATGATCATGTATATGTGTGCATTTGATATAGAAACCCAAGAGTATCAAAACGATATGAAATATGAAATCGTTCTAGAATTAGCATCGTCTGAAGCATCTAAAGTAATATACATAATCATAGATCGCACACTTTTCAATTGGTCGCTTTCTATTTGGAGTATTTGAGGTATCACACAATATGAAGCAATAAGAATAGAAAGGAGTGGTTTTCATGAAATGCATGCCAAATCTCAATTCATGGACCTCGTAATATTTTTAGAAGTCTCCCCGAGTATAGAATATTACCTAGCTTAGGCTGTCATTCACAGACAAGTAGTCACTCTCTCACACATCATTGGATCCTCTCCCCAAGCTTATCTATAAGCGTGGTGGCATCAAATTAAACAATAGGACTTTCCCATTTTTGAAGCTCCAAGAAAAATAAAAATAAAAGAGGAAAGAAAGAGAGAAAGAAATGAAATGGGATCAAGTATGAACTTCTTTTTTGAATCTCTTTCTTTTCCTTTTGTTTCTTTTGTTCTCTTTTTTTTCAATCAATATATACAATAAGGATCCCAAATCAAAAGATAGAGAGATATGCAAGTAATTGTTTTCTTTCTTTTTTTGGTGTTGGAGCATGGATTTTATAGGAAAGGGGAAGATGCCAATATAAGATTCGCTAAAGGGGGATTCACCAATGATTTTAAGTATAGAAATGATGTCCAAGATATGTGGAGGAAGAAAAAATATGTAATGCTCAGTTCACTCTTTAGAATATGCACGACAGCTTTCAGCAGAGTAATGTAATCTACTCAGTTTGAACTCAGAAAGTAAACTAGTCCTGTCATATCAACATGGCATACATTCAACCAACCTGAAAGTGAAGCGTACAATTTTCATGCAAAAAGAAGTGATATCAGACAACAAAGCAGTACTCCAAATATAGGTAATCAATGCGTGAAGCTTGGTGTGTTTTCTATGAAAAGTGTACAATATAAATCATCAGACTCAGCTAATAGTAGAATTTCATTCACATTCATATAATGGAAGTGCAGGTTACTATTTCGAATGCTCAGCAAGGTATAACATATGATATCTGAAATAAAAACGATGGCATGGCAAGATAATATGCATATAGAGATAAGCTAATTCCACATCATCATCATCATCACAGAAAATTCATCTCTAGCCAAAAGGATAAAAGAAATAAGGATAAAGGAAAAAATAAGAACTACTATACATATGCAGCACACATAAAAAGTAAGAAAACGTGATGAATGAGAAAAAAAATGAAAAAGTGGGTGAAAATAAGTGGAAAGTAAAGAAAGGTGAAAAAATAAAAATGAAGAAAATGAAAAGTGCGTGAGACACTCACTCCCCCAAGCTAAACGGCACAATGTCCTCAATGTGCAAAGTGTGGCACACCAGAGATATGATAAGGGTGGGGTGGGTGTGGGTGCATGCATGATAAAGTATGAAAATAAAAGAAAATGAGATGTATATGCAAATGATGTATGCAGAGATGCAAGTGGTACATGCAGCGATTAAGATGATGCAATATAACTGGTCCAAAAATACCTCCTCTCTCCCAAGACGATATAGACATATACGAACAAAAAAATCACCAAAATGTGTGTGAAGGAGGGGTGCAAAATCAGTAGACAAAATGACAGCATCAATCATAGCAACAGTAAAAGTGTGGGAGGCATCCAGTGTGTGCCTAAGTGGGTGGTGGAACACCAGCACCATCCTGTGGTGGAGGAGGAGGTGGTGGTGGCTGATGGGTAGTGGGACGTGGAGCGGCAGGTGGCGGCTGTGACAGTCGTGCAAGAATCTGGTTCAGGCTAGCCTGAATACCAGGAAGTAAGGCGACGCAAGACTGTACAGCACTAACAGTAGCGGAGAGAGCCCGAAAATCTCCTCTGAGCCCACTAACAGCCCCCTCTAGAGCATGCAAGTGCTGAACTAGGGCGTCGGGGGGGGGGGGGGGGAGGTGGAGAAGAGGGTCGAACAGGTGGGGAACGGGGCTGCCTCGCACGGCTACCGTAGATGACTAGTTCAACTACCAGGTGGGGCTGTGTTGCTGTGCTCACTAAAACACGCTCAGCCTCAGTGGGAGGTTGAGACACAGGAAAGCTCTCAGAGATATGAGCGGCGACAGAAGCAGCAATGGTGAAGAGGGCGAGAAGGGAGGAGAGGTCGCAGACACAGAAATAGGGACAGATGTCATGACACTCTCCGAAAAGACAGCGGTAGTGGAGACAGTGGTGCCGACGACTGGGAGGCCATGAAGTGTGCAGAAAATGACTCACCAGGGGTCGAGAATAATAAAGTGGACAGAGTCTACACTGCGGAAGCGAAGGAGGGCTCGCCGCTCTCAAGAATGGTGGTGTGGCGCTCAGGACTCACAGCAGAAATGGGATCGATGGATATCGGCATAGAGGTGGTGGTGGTGGTGGACTCCGCAAGTGTACTCCCGATACCAACAGAAGTGTGGACAGAGGTGTCGGGCGGTGCAGGCAAATCGGGTGCAGGCTGAGGAATCTCTGGGTCCAGAGGTGGAAGGAGGGGCTCCTGCTGAGCGCCCTCAGGCTCTAGCACGTACGCAGCAGGGATGAGGACGTCCATCGCTGGAATCCAAACCCCTCCTGCAGGTCCAATATGGGTCTGAGTGGGGCTCGAGAGAACCATGTAATCAGCGCCAAAGGGATCGTGCAGCCATATCCAGTGGTGTTGACCATACGCAGCATCCTCATGCGGGCCATAACGTCAACAGAAAGGAAAGTGGGGCCAGGGGGTCGTAGCAAACCAGCTGGAAGGTCTACTCCGCACATGGGAGACAGAAGAGTAATCAGACCGCCACAACAGATAGGCATCCTGGCACCGACAGAAATAATGATGCGGTCTATGTACCAACTAGCTATGTCAATCTGAATTGCGGGGAGTAAGACGTCTCCACCTCTCTCGAAGGCCTTCGCTCGAGTCATCGCATAGAGCATGTACAGATCAGGCGTCGACATCTTCCCCGGCTCATACCTCGCTAAGAAAGTAGTCTCCATAAGGCGCTGTGCTATGCGAATGCATGGGTGGAGGATAGCGGAGGCCTTGGCCCAGCTAGGGTCAAAGGCGAGGGGCGATCCAGTGATGAGTGTCCAGAAGGCGTAGGCATTGAATGATGGCGGGGGGATGTGCATGGGGACTATAAGCTCGGTCTGGGTCCGAGACTAGGGGCCATTGAAAGTAGGCTCAGAGCATATCAAGAGTGATCTCGCACTCATGATCCATCAGTCAGAAAGAGCAAGCCCCAGGAGTCCTAGAAATAGAACTCAGAACCTCTAGTGTCGGACGGATGTAAGTGTCCGCCGACACCGATAAAAAGTCACGCCACCCCACGTTGTCATACAACTGGAGTAGGCCCTTAAGTACCCCTAGGCGCTCGAAATCTGCAAGGTGCGTGAACCTAGAGGGTACGATCGAACGATGGGAGATACACTCAAATCTGGCACGGTGCGCGTCATCTCTGAACGTAATCCCCATCGTGTCGAAAGCGGGGACGGGCTGTGCCGGTGGTGGTGGAATGGGTGCGATAGGAGGCGGAAGTGTGGGTGGTGGTGGGCTAGGTAGAGGGAGTCTGCCCTAGCGGAAGAGTGGCCAGGATCACTGGTCCTATTCTTCTTGGAAACGGATGCCTGAGTGCGCGACCTAGTGCGTGGTGGCATGTGAGCCACGAAACGTGCCTACCCAAATGCGAAGTTCTATATGAGAGGAACGAGTGTACCCAAACACGATGCAAGTGCAAGCGATGGATGCGTGCGGAGAATTGCCTCCTCCGAGAAGCTCCAAATTAGCTCCTGAATCTCCCCCAAGTAGCCTGAAACACAAATTGACAAATTAGCAATGAATATAAATATGTATGGGGTAAGATCAAGAGTAATAGATATATATAGGGATTGATTTGTATTTGGGGCGGAATAGGGCTTACGAAGTGGGAAAATGGAGAAAAGGGGTAAATTGGACGAAATGGGGATGATCGGCGACGGAGAGGAGCGACGTCGGTGGCGACCGGGAGGTGTGGTCGGCGGCAATGGGCGAAACGCTTGTGCACGGGGTCCGTGCGGCTCTGGCAAAGGGGCGAACGATTCGGGCGATCGTGGGGGAAGTCGAAAAGCTTGGGCGAAAATTTGGGATTTTAGGATTTTTACGTTCGGGCCACGATATTTTCGAATATATAGGATTAGTCACTCGATCGAGTGACGCATACACTCGGTCGAGTAGCTCAGTTTAAAAAATTTTTGAAAATTTTTCCTAAAAGTAGCGACTCAGGCGAGTATAACTTCCCACTCGGCCGAGTAGACAAAGGTCACTCGGTCGAGTGACAAGCCACTCAGAGCTTTTTAAGTGCTGAAAGTGTCTGATTCACTCGGTCGAGTGACTAAGTTACTCGGCTGAGTGACATATAAATTACAGAGAGTGGTTTTTAGAATCTTCCCTGATCAGTACCCTACTCGGCCGAGTAGGGTCTTCAGTCGGCCGAATGACAATGTTACTCGACCGAGTGTGCTGCAAATTACAGCTCCAACTCTATGTTTTTGCTCTACTTTCTGATTTTCATCTCTTCGTCAGTTTCTTCCTTCTCCTGAAGCCTGAGCGCATTCCTCGAGCGCTCTCCTTTGCTATGGTCATCCTCCATTCAAATGGTTCCTTGTTCTCCATCTCCTGCAATGAAAAATATAGCCCGTTATCAGGATTTTCATCGACTCTTGACTCTAAACACTAACAAAGCTCTAGAACAAAAAAATAAATAAGATAAATTCGGTATAAAAATAAGATAAAACCGTCGGGTTGCCTCCCGACAAGCGCTCGTTTAAGGTCTCGAGCTCGACCCCTTAAGATACGCGTTCAAAGCTCGATGTTCGGCACATGTGAGATGCACGCGTCAAACTTGCCGGGAAGGCCACTTGGATTTAGTTGTTGATGTTCATTGGCATTCCTCAGTTCCCCTTCATCACGGGTAGTAGTGGGGGGTGAGTCCCCCAAGCTTGAGCTTTTAACGTCCTTTTTCTTGCCTGCAACGATAATTTCTTGTCCGGTGGAGCTTTCTTCATGTTCCTCGTCGTAGAGAGCTTGCATAGCTCTCTAATCTTGACGACATCAGCGTCATCTTTCTCATCGTCCATAGAAGGATCCGACGGGTCTCCCATCATATTTCCATCTTTAGAAGATTGGCCCTCTTCGAGGCCGTCATCGTGCTTGGCTCCAATGGCGAATGGCATGGCGTCATCAATCACCTCGTTGAGGAGGTCCAAATAATCCATGTCCTCTTGCCAAGGCATATGCTTCATCGCCTTAGGAATGTGGAGCTCAACTTCAATATTGCCAACGTTTAAGGACAAGGTCCCTTCCCTCACATCCACAATCACTCCGGCCGTGGCTAAGAAAGGGCGTCCAAGAATCAATGATGTATCGACCTCCTCTCTAATATCCATTACCACAAATTCACATGGCAAGCAGAGTCCGCCCGGTACTTGAAATGGTATGTTTTCGCAATCCCAACCGGCCTAGTGATCCGACCGTCCGCAAGTTGTATCTTCATGTCCGTCGCCTTTAGGTCGGTCCCCGTATTCAACTTCGTAAACATCATGAGGGGCATGAGACTCACGCTTGCTCCCAAATCTACCAAAGCCTTTTGAAGTGGGACTCCTCCAAGCGTGCAAGGAATTCGGAAGCTACCGAGATCTTTAAATTTGGTTGGCGCTCTCTCCTTCCCAGTGAACCATGTATTTTGCTCGACGAGCATAATCCTTTCTTTCCACTTCTTTTCCGAAATCAAATCTTTTAGAAACTTAGCGTAGGACAGGATTTCGATAATTGCATCCAAGAATGGAATATTTAAGCTCACACCTCGCAAATACTCCAGAAATTTGATGAGCCACTTCTCGATCTTTGCCTTTGCTAACCGTTGTGGGAACGGTACCGGTGGAATATAAGTGCGCTCTTCTCGTGGCTTATCAATTTTAGAATTTTCACCGTCTCTTGGCTCTTTTGGGCCTCCTCTTCATCGACCGGCTCCTTGTCATCTGAAATTTCTTCCCCGACTCCTTGGTTTGAATCATGGCGGGGGTGTAGGATCCTACCAAAACAGAGTTAGTATCGATAAATGAAGTTGAGACTTACGCTTGCGTATGCGGCACGGTAGTCACAGAACTTCGCCTTCGGATTCGCCACGACGGATCGAGTCTTCTCACGAACGGAGTAAGGCTACTAAATCCACAATCTAAATCTCTACTTTTAGATTAAGAACTTGGATAAAGGGAGAGGAAGGATTTCGGCAGAGCTTCGCTAGAATGAAAATGCATGCAAGAATGCCATGCAAAAGTGTAAGGAAATGGCTGACCCTTGGGTCTTATTTATAGCCCCCAAGGTAGTTATTTTAGGAGTAATTTTCCTTTGGAACAATTTAACTAAGGTGTACCATCGTACATGGCATATTATAAGCTTAAGTTGTACCATATGCATGGTACAACATAAGCTTAAGATATTACCCCTTTATTAGCCATATGTCGCATGCACTTATGCACATATAATGCGACTTTCCCATCAATCTAGAGATCCTCTCCGTAAGGGAACATATTCCCTTTGCACACGACTTCGTGTACGCGACGTTCGAGGTCCGTATTCCCTCGTACATCCCCTACAAGGGTGTACTAACGTCTTCCATATCCAACATCTCCCACTCACACTTGAGGGGATTGTAAGAGAACGTCTTTCTCTTAGTTCTTTCATCTATCATACCGAGAAATAGACCGTGCGACCGTCATGCGCGTAGAGTCTGTTGTTGTGCACTTGTTAGAGATACACAACGACCTCGAAGGTGCAAAGTTGAGTAGTTCAACGCATGCTTTACCCTAGATTATTTCTTCACATTTCTTATACTTTATATTCAACAATTGAATCCCATCTGGATCACAATTGGCTGGCCAGCTTTGAATCATTAAAGTCCAAATGTGAATATGAAATAAATCTTCCTCTTCTTGCGAACCTTCTGATCTTGACTAGACTCGCTTTTCTAACGTGTCCCGCCGAGCCGAATTATCATAACCCATAAGTAACACGCTAAGATAGCGATCATCTCGTCAAATCTAAAGGAACCAATTGGAATCCTTCAGGGTAAGAGTTAAGGCCCATATGGCCTTTGAGTCTCACATAATAGCAAACACTATTGCTACTAACTCAGTGGTCGAAATGCATACATGGTATGAACACGTATTTCAACATCGCTCCTTTCCCAGGGAGTGTATGTCTCAATGATGTTGTAAGGATGATGATCAGACACCACAATGTCTGACTTTGAGTCCCTTATTCTACTAAAATAGTCCTTTGGACTCACATCCCGCATTTAGACAGATAGGATTTCCAAAAAATCCTCTTAGATCTTTTGTAAGCATCCATATGATGCAGATCTTTCATGCGAGCATTTTGTTTAAGTCATGACTCTTAAATCATCCGTCTGATGATTTTGACTTCAAACAGGTCTCATCTCTATTCCATCCGTCTGATAGAATAAGGCGGTTGCTCATGTGAGAGAGCCAACCTCAATCTGTCCGACATACTAGAATTCAACTGAGATTTCAAAAATGTACACAAACATTTCTTAAGAAATTCATATGCAATGTTTGAAAAAAGAACTTATTCTTTTATTAATTTTGATCATTTACAGACATGGGAATTTACATTGGTACAACTCAGCTCTTACGCAATCCTTGAGATGATAAGTGTTTGTAAAACACATCTCTGGGGATAGCATTTGTAAGCGGATCCGCTATCATCTCATGCGTAGATATGTACCTTATGTCTACCTTCTTTGTCTTATCATAGTCTTTTGCAAATTTGTAGCGGATATCTATGTGTTTGGTCTTACAATGGAATTTCGGATCTTTGACATAGGCTATAGATGCTTGACTGTCGCTGTGTATGGGTACAGCACCTAAGTCATTTGCATTAATTAGCCTGTCTAAGAACTTCCTAAGCCAAACAGCCTCTTGGACTGCCATGCTAAATGCTACAAACTCGGCTTCCATGGTTGAAAGTGCGATGCAGGATTGTTTCTTGTTACTCCAGGATATTGCACCAGATCCGAGTAGAAAAACATATCCTGAGGTCGATCGTCGCTCATCGAGATCATCCGCCCAATCAGCATCAGTGTAGCCTTCGAGCCTCAAGGCATCTCCTTGATAGCATAAAGCAAAGTCTGCAGTTCCTTTGAGATACCGCATTATCCTCTTAACCGCTTTCCAGTGTACTTGTCCTGGGTTGGATTGGTAACGACTTACCATTCCAACGGCAAAACAGATGTCCGGTCTTGTACACATCATAGCGTACATTAGACTACCAACTGCACTGGAATATGGAACTTTTTCCATAATCTCCTTCTCTTTTTGGTTCTTCGGACATGATTTCAGACATAAATTGTCGCACTTGCTTATTAGAGTATCAATGGACTTGCAGTCCTGCATATTAAAACGTTCTAGAACCTTCTTTATATAAGTCTCATGTGAAAGAGAAAGAAGTTTCTTCGAATGATTCCTTGAAATCTTAACTCCAAGGATATATGCGGCTTCTCCCATGTCTTTCATCTCAAAAACTGATGAAAGCCAAGCCTTGATATCCATCACAAAGCCCTTGTCATTTCCGGCTATTAAAATGTCATCTACATATAGAGACATAATAACATACTTGTTCTTATTCCTCTTGATATATACACAGTTATCTTCATCAAGCATGGAAAATCCATTTGATAAGACAACCTCTTGAAATCGTATATACCATTGCCTCGAGGATTGTTTAAGACCATATATGGATTTAAGAAGTTTACAAACCTTATGTTCGTTTCCTTCTTTTACAAACCCTGTTGGTTGTTCCATATAGATCTCCTCGTCCAATTCTCCATTGAGAAAGGCAGTCTTTACATCTATTTGATGTAATTCGAGGTCTAAGCAAGCTACCATTGCCAGAACCAGGCGAATTGAGGTAAAACGAACAACAGGTGAGAAGGTCTCTTCGTAGTCTATCCCTTCCTGTTGCGTAAAACCTTTCGCGACAAGGCGAGCTTTATATCTGTCAATAGAGCCATCAGCCTTATGCTTGATCTTGAGAACCCATTTGTTCCCAATAGCTCTACGTCCTCTGGGTAAGTCAACTAAGTCCCAGACTTGGTTAACTTTCATGGATTCTAACTCCTCTTGCATCGCTTCCATCCATTTGTCTTTAGCAGGGCAAGATACGGCATGTTTGAAAGTAGCAGGCTCGTCATCTTCTTGTAGTAAAGTCATAAAGGTTTGCGGAAATTCATCCTCAAATCTTAGAGGAGCCAACCTTGTACGACTACTACGTCGTATTTGAGATTCTTCAAGTCCTTGTTGACTTGAGTTTAGATCAATTCTAATATCACTCCCACTTGGAATGTCGTTAGAATTGCTCTCACTTGGATCATTATTCCCGTATGGAATAGGATAATCGTCATTCGTATAATCCATTGGTGAAGGTTGAAACGTATTTTCGTTTTCACCAAGAATTCTCCCACTCGAATGAGGTAATCCTTCTTGATCATAAATCTCAAATAGAGATAAGTCCTGACTTATCTCGCCCTGTCTTGGAAACTCGTTTTCCAAGAAAGTGACATCCCTCGATTCAAACTCAATTAGCCCACCATTGTCTTCCTGACTAACAAAAACATAACCTTTGGAGTTTTCTACGTATCGTATAAAGATACATTTCCTTCCCCTTGGCCCAAGTTTGCCATACTTATGGGAGGAAATATGTGCGTAGGATGCACAACCCCAAGGTTTTAAAATGTTTAAGTCAGGAGACCTTTGGTTCCACAACTCATAAGGAGTGGAGCTAACTGATTTCGAGGGTACGCGGTTTAAAATGAAGCGGCCGTCAATAATGCATCACCCCAAAAGGTGATTGGCAAGTTAGCTTGCACCATCATTGAACGGACCATTTCCATTAAAGTCCTATTTCTCCTTTCTGCAACACCGTTTTGTTGAGGAATATAAGGCATAGTTACCTGATATACTATGCCTTTTTCATCACAAAGTTCCTTAAAACTTATTGATTGATATTCACCGCCCCTATCGGTTCGCAAGACCTTAATCTTGCGATCTAATTGATTCTCCACTAAACTCATATAGTTTTTAAAGCAAGCCAAAGCTTCACTTTTATGTGATATCAAATAGATATGTCCGAATCGGGTGAAATCATCAATAAAAGTGATGAAATAGGACTTTCCGCGTCTTGTCTTGACATTCATCGGACCACATATGTCCGAATGGATAAGCTGTAATGGAACCTCGGCCCTTGTGCCAGTTCCAAACGGCTTGCGACAAGATTTCCCCATAAGGCAATGTTCGCAGGTCGACATTTCAACCTTTGAAACATTGGATAGAAGGCCACGTTTGGCAAGTCTATCCATACGCGTTGGTCCAATATGACCAAGCCTTGCGTGCTAACAAATCACGTCAGACTCATAAGTCTTAGAATTTGCAATAAGGAAATTTTCATTACATGAGGAATCATACATTGTACTCATTACAATAAATCCTTTAAATACAAACCCAGTACCAATAAGAGTATTATTACAACTTAAGTCCACATTACAATCATAAAAAAACCAGTTATAGCCAAGACCCATTAATACGACCACAGAAATTATATTCCTTCAAATATCTGGAGCGAAGAGGACATCATGAAGTAGGAGAGTGCGGCCGTTGTCCAAGACTAGCTTGCAAGTCCCAACGCCTTTCACTTCAACACGTGTGTTGTTTCCTACATAGATCCACTTCGTTCCTTGGGGTATCCGGTGATACTCCACGAAGGACCGTCTGTCCCTTGCTATGTGGTCGGTGGCACCTGAATCAATTATCCAAAATGGATTAGATTCCACAAGAAATATTGAACTAGAAACACATATGTAACTAGTATATTTACAAGTTACCTCGTCGCCTCCACTCGTACACGAACGAGCATAGTGACCGAGCTTGTTGCACTTAAAGCACTTGATCCTCTTCAAGTCTTTCTTCTTGTGCCATTTCTTGTGCCCACCCTTATGTTTGGGTTTCTTGGTAGACTCAGGTTGCTTATTACGTTCATTAGTAAACTTCGAACGATCTTTCCGTTTCTTTCCCCCGTGTGAGGAACTAGCAACCATGTGCACTTCTGCACTTGGCTTGGCAGCCGCAAGCCGCTCTTCCTCTAATTCGAGGTGCTTGGAAACATCGCTGAAGGTCTTGATGCTCTCATTGTGAGTGAGATGCATCTTCATTTGATCCCACCCATTTGGTAGGGAACGTATAACTTTTTGGATTTGTTGCTCATCAGTGAGCACATGACCTGCGTCCTTTAACTCCGAGATAAGGTTCGCCATATGTCGCAGATGTTTCCCCATGGAATGATCTGGACGTTTCTTATATGTATCGAACCTTATAGTTAAGGCGCGAAGTTTGGACACCGATGTGCCACCGAACTTCTCCTCTAGCTTGGACCATATGTCCATGGCTAGGTCATGTTCTCGGAAGATGCGCATTATGTCATCAGCCATACTGCTTAATAACGTAATGCGCGCTATCTTGTTCTTCCGAGACCAAGCATCAAAAGCTTCCTTGTCTCGTCGGTGTTAGGCCGTAGTGCCCAACTCGGGTTCAATCATAACGTTCTTTAGAGTTTCGAGCACTTCTTGCTCCTCTAGAACATATTATATCTTGATGGACCAAAGGTTGTAATTATCGCCGTTGAGTTTTTCACCTCTGTTTAACTCATCGATGATATTCTTTGAAGCGGAAGACATTTTACTTTTAAAATGCTGCAAAAGACATAAAACCAAAGGTTTGATCAAAAAATTGCATTGAAAATTCTTAAAATACAATTCCCATTTGAAGTGATAGTAGAATATCCTATTTGGATAGTTCTAACTTCAACTCCCACTTGGAATGATATTTAAAATTTGATAAGTTACTTTCGAAAAATATTGAAGATGTTACTCTAGAATCGGAAAGGTCACTATGTTTCCAATCACCATCTAGAGTAACTTTCAATATTTCTCCCTCACTTTATCAAATGTTAGTACTCTTATAGTACTTCGCAGCGGAAAAGCGTTTTTGAAAACGTATTTTTCAAAACGTATGAAAACGTATTTTTCAAAAAAAATTATATTTCATCTTAGTACCCTTATGATACTAGTGAAACATTCGGCACTTCCTGACCATTTGTTGGGAATGAGCCGTATCCGTGCCAAGGTCGGATCCCACTTTTGGGATTTTTCTGCAAACTATCGTCGCCGGCTCCCGTATGGATCCAGGCGTTTCCCCCCGTATGAGAGAATTTTGATGCAGACGACTGTCGTTTTGCCCCGTATAGGCTAGTTGGCACGTTCATATTCGACCAATGCCTTTTGCCGAATTGGTCGACCAAAACACCCGAATTGGTCGACCAATGATAATGGTCTGAAATTTTTCCGGACAGGGCCTCTGCCCTGGCCGAGGCAGGCCAAGGATCGGCCAGGGCCTCTGCCCTGGCCGAGGCCGGCCAAGGCCGGCCAAGCCCTGGCCGAAGCCAGGGCTTCGGCCCTGGCCTCTGCCAGGGCCGGCCAGGCCGACCCCTGGCCTTGGCCGGGGCCGGCCACTGTCGACCTGGCCATGGCCGGCCATGGCCTGGCCATGGCCGGTCATGGCCAAGGCCATTTTGGCCATGGCCGGCCATGGCCAAGGCCATTTTGGCCATGGCCGGTCTCCCCTTGTGTGGGGTGGCCGCACACCCCCGCCGGAGGGGGTTGCCGTGGTGGTTATTGGCCGTAGCCAACCCCCTCCGCATGGGGAGGGGGGTGCATGGCCTTCATAGCCCATTTGGCCATGGTGCACATGCACTAAAATTCATCTTCTCCGATGGGAATAACCACCACCTTCTTCTCCGGTGAAGCACCCGTTCGTCGAGGAAGTAGTTGTCCTCCAATGGCCGTGTGCCAAAAAAATGAACCCACTTCAAAAATTCGTAAACTACGCGCTCCACATGAAGAGAGTTTACATTCCCTATGAATGGAGACTCAGCATCCATGAAGAGAGCGAGCTTGACGATATGAACAGTCGGTTCTTCCCGTCACGGAGAGTTCCTACCATATCCGTAATGATAGGAGACCCTAACGTGAAAAGAACAACCGCTGCGTTCTCTCCGTCACGAAGCGTTCCTACCATATCCATAATGGTAGGATACCCATTCGTGAAAAAGACAACGACTCGTTCATAGTTTTGACGGGGCGACGGTCTGACCGGAGCGAATCCGTATGGCTCTGATACCAATGTAGGATCCTGCCAAAACAAAGTTAGGATCGATAAATGAAGTTGAGACTTACGCTTGTGTATGCGGCACGGTAGTCACAGAACTTCGCCTTCGAATTTGCCACGACGGATCGAGTCTTCTCACGAACGGAGTAAGGCTACTAAATCCACAATCTAAATCTCTACTTTTAGATTAAGAACTTGGATAAAGGGAGAGGAAGGATTTCGGCAGAGCTTCGCTAGAATGAAAATGCATGCAAGAATGCCATGCAAAAGTGTAAGGAAATGGCTAACCCTTGGGTCTTATTTATAGCCCCCAAGGTAGTTATTTTAGGAGTAATTGTTCCTTTGGAACAATTTAACTAAGGTGTACCATCGTACATGGCATATTATAAGCTTAAGTTGTACCATATGCATGGTACAACATAAGCTTAAGATATTACCCCTTTATTAGCCATATGTCGCATGCACTTATGCACATATAATGCGACTTTCCCATCAATCTAGAGATCCTCTCCGCAAGGGAACATATTCCCTTTGCACACGACTTCGTGTACGCAACGTTCGAGGTCCGTATTCCCTCGTACATCCCTTACAAGGGTGTACGAACGTCTTCCATATCCAACAGGGGGTAGTGTCCTTCCCGCCCCTTGTAGTTACCGTCACAACCGCATTGATGTAGCCGGTATTGCTTCGTGGGTTTTGTTCCGGTTGAGCCGGTAATTGTTGAGTGTTCTTATTGAGCAATGTTAGTTGCTCCGATAATTGTGCCACGACGGTGTTGAGGGAGTCTTGTTGAGCCATTAATCTTGCATTGATCTTCTTTTGTTTGGCCATGAATTCTTCAATCCTCGCTTCATGTTCCGACCTCGACGGTGCTTGCAGTGGATTCGGTGCTCTACATCCTTGATTGTACCCCTATGGTCTATAGGGCCCCGCTTGTTGCCTCGATGGGAAGTTTTGTTGTTGGGGTCCTCTTGGTTGATATTGCGGTTGTTATGGAGGCCGGGCTTGTGGTTGTTGCGGTGGTGGATTCAAGGCCCTATCATTGTTAGCGTATGAAAATCCCGGGTGATTCCTTGTCGCCGGGTTTGCCTAATAACCGGTGCTTCCCACAAGCATAACGTGAGCTTGGTCTTCCCAATCTCTCATGCTTCCTCCCGATGTAGAAACGGTGGGGGCTCCATGCGGTTCACTAATCAACTTCTCCAATCTCTCCACTACCTTGTGAAGAGAATCAAATTTTGTAGAGAGCTCCGCTACGGCCTTTGCCTCATAAATGCTTGCCGGCTTCAAGGACGACGAGGAATGTCCCCTCTCGTCGGCCCATTGTTGGTTATTCGAGGCCATCTCCTCAAGTAGGGCCGTGGCATCATCCGGTGTCTTTGACAAAATAGCTCCATTGGCGGTTGCATCAATTATTTGCTTCGTGCTTGGTTGCAATCCATTATAAAATCTATGCATAAGCTTCCATGCCTCAATACTATGATGGGGACATTGGTATTGGAGATCCTTGAAACGCTCACATGCCTCATATAGAGTTTCTTGAGGTCCTTGCTTGAAGGACATGAGCACGCTCTTTATCTTCATAGTCTTGGATGGCGGATAGAATTTGTTGACAAATGCACTCGCCAGCTCATCCCAAGTAGTGAAGATCCCCTCGGCTTGCGTCCTCAACCAATACAATGCCTTGTCTCGAAGAGTAAACGGGAAGAGGCACAGTCGAATAGCGTCAACCAGCACGCCAGGCATCTGGAAGGTGGCGCACTTGGACAAGAACAATTGAAGATGGTAGTGTGGATTTTCTTGTGAGTTTCCATGAAATGGGTCTTGTTGCATCAACACCACTAGTACAGTTTTAAGCTCGAAATTCTTTTCGGCCGCCAACTCCGGCATGACTATGGAAGAGGTGGTAGAGGTGGTCTTAGGACATAGCCTATCTAGGATGGAGACAAGCCTAGCCATGCGCGCTGCTAACTCCTTTGGTGTTTCCGACATGCCCATATGATTTTCCTCTATAGCAAATCTCTTCTCAGCTCTAAGCCTCCTAGTCGTACGCTCAATCTCAGGATTAAATAATATATCTTCTTGTGAAGCCTTCGATCTCGTGTACATGCACAGAAAAAGAGAGTCTAGATAGAATTGTTAGCACAATAGAGGAATAAGAGAGTGAAAAATAAAAATAAAAAGAAATAACTAAGTAAAGAAAATAAAATAACGTCGCCTCCTCGACAACGGCGTCAAAAACTTGATCGCGCCCAGATATACACCCGAAAAACGACTGTAGTCTTACCGCAAGCTCACGGCGTAGTGGCAAGCGGGTATCGAACACAGGGAGGACAATTGACAGTACTCTATCTTGATCACCTAGCTATTGATGGAATAATGGGATGGTTTTGACAATAGTGTGTCACAATCGTTCAAATAGCAAATAAAATTTAATATAATAAAAGCGTCTAGGGATAGGGAGTCCCCACTACGGATCGTCACTTATCCTTGTCGATCATGAATTTCGATGTTGCAAGGCTTGAATATAGGTGAACGAGTCGCAACTGAATGTAGAACCAAGCTCACGCTCTCTTGCTATTGCCGGCCTATAACAACCTAGATTAGGGCCCACTCTCGTTCAAACCCTAACCTAAGCCGCTAGCATGAAGATCGACATCATCGTCCAATCGCACCTCGAGCCCACTCTCGTGCAAACTCGAGCAACGATCTAGGTTATGATAGTTCGTATTCGTCTAATCTCTTGCAAACGAATATGGGTACAGATTTATAATAAAAATCCTAGCTTTGGTCCAATCTCTTACAAACCAAATCTAGTGGATCTCGATTATAAACCTAAATCGAATATCTAGGCCTTCCCATCAATTGAAATCCAATCTCTTGCAAACCCCAATCGATGAAAATTCCTAGCTATTCGTAAAAATCAATCACAACCTAACCTTTCATCAATCCTAGCAACAATTCAATTCATTCATCACAATTCAAAGATCGAATCCATAGGGTTCATCTCCATGCACTAGAACGAAGAAACTACTCACAATTCATCATAGAAATCTCAGAAATAAAGAAATAGATCATAGCACAATTCATAACTAAGAGAGAACAATTCATAAAAATAAGAGTTTTGAAGAGAAAGATCAAATCAAATTGCGCGTCTATGATCTCCAGCTGAGATTTACAATAAGAATAGCCGTCAAAAAATTATTCAAGTCTCTCCTAAAACTAGGAACAAAACTAGATTTAAATACAAGCCAAAATCGTCCAGAAATTCCTGACAAAATTGCCCCTGCGCAGCCCAAAAACCCCAATTTGCTTAGCAGCCGGACTGCGTCACTCGGTCGAGTGAACCATGTCACCCGGCCGAGTGACAGACCCAATAAAAAATAGAGAATCTGGGAAAATTGGGGGTCTGTCGCTCTGTCTGACTCGGGCGAGTGGTCTTCTTCACTCGGCTGAGTGAGCAATCCTGCTCGGCCGAGTGGGTCTTCTCAAAATTTCTAGTAAGTTGGCCGCTTCTCGGAAGAAAATCCATGTATCACTCGCGCGAGTGGTCTTCCCCATTCGGCCGAGTGAACTTTCTTGCTCGGCCGAGTGAACTTTGAAAAAT
This sequence comes from Scilla litardierei, assembly GCA_030789695.1. Classification (NCBI taxonomy): domain Eukaryota; kingdom Viridiplantae; phylum Streptophyta; class Magnoliopsida; order Asparagales; family Asparagaceae; genus Scilla; species Scilla litardierei. Next base: position 58,417,090 of record CM061131.1, read on the forward strand.
CAGCAGTATGTATCCGTTTCACTCGGCCGAACGCAGCCCGTCACTCGGTCGAGTGAACTCTCTGTTCGACCGAGTGAGCTGCTTCTGGGCTCTTTTCTTCTCCTCCTCGCCTCCTTGTCGATTCTATCGAACTTCTTCCTCTTCCCCTCATCCACTGGCGCTGCTGACTCCTCATTGAGGCCGTGGGCGATGCTTCGGAATGCGTGAAAGTCCCTTGATCTCATTTTTGCTCTAGATCGCTCCATATCTCCTGAAATCCTACAAAAACAAGAAATAGTGAAAAGCAACGCGGTATCGTCGAATAATTGTGAAAAGCACGATATGACCGATCAAAATGACATGAAAACATGCAGAAAAAAGGTGTAAAATAAGGAGCGATCATTTAACATGTTCTCAACTAGATCGAGGAGTTATCCAGTATAGTTGGGTCCAATCAACATTGGGCTTTACTTGCTTCGGGATATTGACTGGTGATTTTCCACAGACGTCGCCAACTGTTAAAGCCAAAATTGACGTCAACAGTAATTGGGCTGACGTGGACTCCCTTGTTGAAGTGGATCCCAACGGTTGAAATGGGACCCTCAGTTCGTAGAACCAGGGTTGATGGTGGTTAGGGTGCTGATGTTGTGCTGAAGCTCAAACGGTCTTGTAGCATAGTACTACGACACGTCGACCTTTTAGTAAGGTCAAACCTCGATCAAAGGTTAGTGGGAGTAGTCGTTCGACCCTCCGGTCGGGTCTTGCCACGATCTTCCTGTACCATAAAGGAACGTCAGTGGGTTGGATCTGGGTTCCGACCCAAATCCCTTCAGATGCTTAAGTTAGAACATGAACTTAAGGAAAGGCTCGGGGCTGTCGAGATCGACACACGGAGGTTCGTCTTGAGTCAGTCATCGCAAGCTACTTGGAGGAAGAATTATAAAGTTGAAAAGAGAATGTCAAAGTATCAAGTCTTTCGTACCATTGGCCTCCTTATTCAGTGTATTTATAGACTTCGAAAGTCTCTTTGGTGACGTGGGGAGGATAACGGTCACCAATAATGGTACCATGGTTTCACCTAATTGGGGTAACCATCGTCCACGCCTCCGCTATTTATGAGCCCGTTATCAATCGCAAGTTTGATACGACGGAAGTCTACCTGGTAAATGGCACGTGGGCTTTGACTGAGTTAGCCTCAAGCTTCATTTGTGGGCCTTGTGGGCTCTCGTGTCATTCGAGTGAACCCCTCGAATGTCGACCCACAGATTTAACAGATGGCCACGATTGTCTCCCGCCAATTATCGCCTAAGGCAAGTAAAACACGGTAAGGAAGGCCAACGGTTGGCCATACTTGCACCAAAAAAATCTTTCTTTCTTTTGCTGTTGCACTCTTGAGTTTTTTTGACTTCGTTGGCGATCGTCGCTTCTATGCTAGAAAGGGTAAATCTCCTTTCCTGGACCTCTACTTCTTCCTTCTTTCTTGCTTCACCACTTTCTCCAAGAATCATGTTAGATGCCACTGATTCCCAAGCCATATATTTTGAGCACTATGCGTCATCGCCAGGGTATTTTCCATCACCATCGCCAGTTGAGGTCTCCATTTGTGGAGAGGGCAACCAAACCCTTGAGGGGAAGGGAGAGGATGAAGTGGAATCTATAGTCAGACGGCCTCGTAATCCCACATCCGTGGTAGGGAGGCGGCCGGCTCACCGTTATGGGACACAGACTCATGAGGCAATGTCTTCCGCCCCCGTCCAACATGTCACCCTAATTCCCCCCCCACCGAAGACATCTTCCCAGCTGCTGGTGGGCATGTCATCCGGTTCTTACACCCTCGTAAGGCTATTAGAGGCTTCCCCTCTCAAAGACATGGATGACATCAACGTGGCCAGAGTGGAAGACCTTTTAAGGCAAAGGAGGGGAAATAGCTTGAGATAGATTGCTGAGCCTCAGGGCTATTGAGTTGAAGTCCAAGATGAAGGCAGGTAACCTGGAGTTATTGAGGTTGAGGTACCGCATTTCTCCCTCGGTTAGTCTACACATCCCTTATTATTTGAAGGGGATGATTGATCATTTTGTTAGCTAGGTAATCCACTAACGAAGTCAAAACTTTAATTTTGATGATGCCAAGCAAGTAGCATGGCTCAAATATGTGTGTTGAGTGAGTTTCTGGTCAAAACGAGTTAAAATAGAGCAAAACAGGATTTGGCACGGCTGTGCCAAATCAACAATGTATTTGGCACAATCGTGCACTGTGCTAGGAAGCTACTGCCGCACGACCGTGCCAAATCAGTATAGAATCTAGCATGATTATGTGCTATACTAGGAAGTTACTGCCAATACGAATCGTGCCAAATCAACTACAAATGTGGCATGACCGTGGCAGTCGGCCAGATGCATAGAATTGACTATTTGACTTGGTCAAAACGGTTAGTCTTCGAGTTTTTTATGGGTTTAAGAGTTCAACATGAAGATTACTCTATGAAGAATTGTGAATTAAGAGAACAACTTATGAAAGCATATGGAAAAAAGAATTCAAGTCAAACACAAAACTCAAGAATTCGTGTACAATCAAAAAGTTCATGGGCAATTTAAATTGAGGGTGCATAAATCTTATAAAACCCTATAGAAGTCGGCCCCCTTGTGTCACGCCCTGTCCTTCAAAATATGCAAAAATACAAACTTTCCCTAGGTATTTGTAAACCACGAGAAGAGACAAGGCATGACAATAATTAGACCCAAGACTTTGACCCCTTGGCTACAAATACCACCGAGCGTAAATCGTGATTTTAAATAATAATTTCCACTTGTCACTGTGAATGCTAGAATAGTATAGACAATAGAAAACTGTATATGCTCCAACACAGATAAATCCACAGATATAACCTGGAGTCACAAATATTCATATATATTTAAATTTAAAAGATACGGAGTACATATGATAACTGTACAAAATACAAGAGGGGATATAACAGGTAAGATCCCCAAACCCACAAAATGATATCCACACATCAAGTACAACTCACTCCCTATTCTACCCCTGGGTAGCCAGCTCCATGAATTCGCCCTCAGAGGGCTCCACCTCTAGCTCAAAGCTCTGGCTAGTCTACTAGATTTGGTCATGTTCTGCAGTCTAAGGCTCTAATCCTGGGGAAAAGGGAGGGACACGTCAACGCATGCCCAGTAGGAACTAACGACCCTAGTTCGGCATACCATTCCTAGAATTGTTCTACCTCACTAAGGGTCAAGCTACATATGATAACAATGGCAAACGAACAAATTTTATAATTTAAAGCAGGAACATCAACATGCATCGTTCTGAACATAAAAGGAAACACAGTAGAAACTAGTGCACATAAGGAAATTTGGGCAGAAAATAAGTGAACTACAAATAAAAATTCAGGGAATTACTAGAACAATATTTTCCACAATTTTCAGTTATAATTATGATTTGGAAACCCGTGTAAAGGACATACGGCACTGGACCTCACCCAGGGTGGGTGTAAAAGTGGTACCCAGCCAGCGAACATGAGCACTGAGACAAACAAGGCCTCTCGTAACTCCCCCGTTTCGGGAGTGAGAATATCACGTTATACATATCAATTACCTCATGGTGCGTCACGAGTACACCATGGGCCTCTCCGACTCTGACTATCTCTTCCTACCGGCTGCCAAGAGTGCGAGTGAGATCCATATACAGTCTAATCCAGCTCTTATGGGTACATTTTACCCGGATTTCCCCCAAACCTAGTGTCTGAAATCCTCACCTATCTCGGGGTAGATCGAGTCATCCAAGTTGTTATAACACTCATAATTCTCACTCTTAACATGTGACAATGTTCATTATCTCAACATTTACGCGGTCTCATCTACGGCCATTCATGTCATTTCATTTCCACCATCACTTCATCAATGTCATGATTTAATGACTATCATCGCATTACAATCTCATAAAAAGAACATCACGATACTTCATCACTTCCGTTAGTACATCAATGCCATGATTAGGCTACCATCATTTCATCCAAATATAACAACATGGAATTAACATAACATGAGACATAGAACTTTAACCATTAACATGGAACATAGCACATGAACATTAACATGGAGTTAACATGGCTATTAACATGGAACATAGGAATATAACATATGGAACATGAAATACAGAGCATGGCCATTACATGGAGACTATCATGAAGTAACCAAAGTCATGGCATATCACCTAAGCTCGGCAAAAAATTGGCATACTAAATAGAGACAAGTCTTCATCCAAAAGTCGACTGCAGTAGTGAAAACAGTCAACTGTTTTCATAACTTCAGCCAGTTGTTTTCTTCGGCAGACACAGTTTCAGATTCTTATCAATTTATCCAACTGAAAGGTGAAAATAGATTTATGGAAACTAATATAAACTCAGTAATATAGAACATGGAGGGTGTAGACAAACCCATAGCTACATTTGGCATAAATATAAATAACCTTCTTTCATGTCATGTAGGCATGAAAGCATGTGTATGGCTGCTAAGTGTGGATACATGATTTCATTTATAACATGCAAGAGACATGTAAACAAGAAGGCATGGACATTAGCATATTTAGATTAGCATGGACATTAGCATTTCCATTTTAGCATAGACTCGTAATATGAAACTAATATTAACATCAATATCAACATTAAGCTTAACATTAATATGGAACTAACCATAACGTTATCATGAACTAAACTTAACATTAACACTAACATACCAACATGGAACATGACCACATACATATATGAAGCACAAAAATTGGCATAGATGCTTACTAGCTCAAATGGATGACATATGACATAACATGATCCTATTAGCATAACATAGCATACTAACACCATATGATTCCATTGCTTGAGCATAATCAACAAAATATAAATTTATCCTCTTAACCAATCATAAGCTTGAATCCTAACTAAGGTGCTAGTTCCTACCTTGATGAAGTCTCTCTTCATTAAAGCTACTCATTCTCCTAGAGTCCCTTCTCCAAGAGCTCCTCCTTCTTCTTCTTTAAGCTCCAACTTTGCACCAAGAGAAGGGGAGTTGTGTGATGGCAATTGGGTCAAGAGAAGGAGGAGAGAGGGTATGGGTGGTTCAGCCTTGGTGGTGCAAGGGGTGGTGCAAGGTGGTACAAGGGTTCGGCCTAGGCTCAAAGGAAGGAGAAAGGGAGATGAAGAAGTTTGTATTTTCTCTTTCCATTTTTTTCTCCTTTCTCCTTTGTTCCCTTTAATCCCTCAACCTAATCACCAAGTAAAACCATCTCCATGTGACAAGTGTGGGCTACGTGGCACAATTAGGATGTAGCTAGGATAATTAGATGACACATCAAAGGGTGATGCGGCTTGCATACAAAATTATGATTTTTTCTAATTTTTGGAAAAAGGAAATACATCTACTAATACTATTAGCCATACCCATATACTATGTATACTATTAAATACAATCACATTATATTATCTGAATATGATTTAAAATATTTAAAAATTGATTTTATATTATTGTAATTTTAAAATTAGGGAAAAATCTCCGAAATACACGAAAAAATTATGCTTATAAAATACGATTAAATTACATAGTACAATACGCCACATATTAAGAGCAGGGAGGTTACATCCTACCCTTCTTAAAACAAATTCCTTCCTTGAAATTCCAAAACAAGTAGGAGGAAAATATATTTCTGTACACCAACCAAAATATCTATACAAGAGACAAAACCTGCCGTACAAACAGATGAGGGGTATCTCTCTCACATCTCATCCTCGAGTTCTCAGGTGGACTCCACTGGAGACTCTCGTTTCCACATGACCCTCACCATGTTGATGGCCTTCTTCCTCAGTCACTTCTGCCTATAGTTTAGAATGGCTATTGGCTGCTGGTCACACGTCAAATCCAGTCGCACCTTGATATCTAAAAAGTCCACGACGTGGCTAGGGTATCCCACATACTTCCTAAGCTGAGATACTGGAACATGTCGTGTATACCCTTGAGGGACGATGAAAACGCAAGTCTATAAGCAACCTTGCCAATACAATCCAAGACCTCAAACGGCCAAATATATTTAGGGCTCTAACTTCACACGCCTGTCGAAACGAATCAGTCCACATGTAGGTGAGATCTTCAGGAAAACACGATCACTTGGCTGGAACTCCAAGTATTGTCTCTTCATATATGACCAATACTTATAGGGGTCTTAGGCAATATGGAGGTTGTCCCTGACAGGCCTCACCACATCAATAGCCTCGGCAATCATCTCGGGCCCTAGAAGCTCACGGTCTCCAACATCATCCCAACTAAGAGGAGAGCGACAATTCCTCCCATATAGTACAGCCAGTGGTGCCATGCCAATACTCGCCTGATATTGTTGTATTCAAACTCCACCAGGTGAAAATGATCATATCAGGAACCCTTGAAGTCTAGCATACATGCTCTCAACATATCCTCCAGGATCTGTATGGTATGCTCTGACTGACCGTCTATCTGAGGATGGTATGCAGTGCTAAAACTAAGTTCGGTCCCCAAGCTAGCCTACAAACTCCTCCAGAAATGAGATGTAAATCTGGTGTCACGACCGGAGACTATGCATATAGGTACTCCATGGAGTCTCATGATCTCCTGTACCAAAGATTCATATCAGAACTTACCAATAATGGAAATCAATGGATATATGGGAAAGAAAGAACTCTACCTCAATATATCTTCTAGCTAGATGCTCTACAGTCTGACCAACACAGAAAGGAATGAAATGCGCTGATTTGGTTAATCGATCAACGATCACCCAAATAGTATCATTTTCTCTGGGAGTACATGGTAGTCCAGTCACAAAATCCATCGTCACATATAGCCGCTTCCACTCTGGAATGGGAAGAGGTTATAGCAGTCTTGCAACTCTCTGGTGCTTGGCCTTCACCTGCTGACAAACCAAGCATGATGCCATACTTTTGGCCACACTACGCTTCATCACATGCCACTAGTAATGTTGGCAAACATCTCAGTACATCTTCGTACCTCCTAGGTGAATAGAATAAGGAGAGCTGTGGGCCTCCCTCAATAACTCGTCCCGAATAGCACCAGCTGGTACGCATATTCTACTCCTAAAACATAGGGACCCGTCCTTAGGAATAAGAAAATCAGTGCGAAGTCTAGCCTCTACTTGCTCCCTAATCTTCCTCTGCTTCTCATCTCCAGACTATGCAGCCTTTATCCTATCCACAAGATCAGACTGGATCTGTAAACCCATCATAACTGTAATGGCACCTGGGAGGATGACCTCAATCTCCATTTGACGCATCGCCCCATAAAACTCCCTAGGAGCAGTCAACATCATCACAACTGGCAGTCGACTGAAAGCATCTGGTATGACATTAACCTTCCCAGTGTGATACTGAAGGTCAATGTAGTAATCTGCATCAACTCAAGCCATCGACACTGCGTCTTATTGAGCTCCTTCTGGATGAAGACATACTTCAGGCTTTTGTGATCAGTGTATATCTTCACATGCTCGCCCAGCAGAAAATGTCTCCATAATTTCAAAGCAAAGATCACAACTGCCAGCTCCAGGTCATGTATATGATAATTCTGCTCATGCACCTTTAATAACCTGGAGGCATAAGCTACAACATAACCATGCTGATGAAGAACACATCTAAGCCCCTCGCCATATGCGTCAAAAAATATCTCAAAGCCTCCCGATAGATCAGGGACCGTCAAGACAAGTGCAACGGTCAATCTCTGCTTCAATTCACCCAATGCTCGCTAACACTCCTCAGACCATACATAATCAACATCCTTCCTGGTTAGTTGAGTCAGTAGTGTAGCAATCTTAGAGAAATCCTTGATGAACTTCTTATAATATCCAGCCAATCCCAGAAAACTCGTGATCTCCGTGACTAATCGAGAGACTGGCCACTTCTCCACCACAGCAAACTTCTCTGGGTCAAAAGATTTCCTGTCTATAGATACTATATGCCCAAGGAAAGCCACCGTATGCAACCAAAGCTGGCATTTGCTATACGTGGCATACAGCTGGTGCTGCCTTAGGGTCTACAAGGTAATACACAAATGCTCGGTGTGCTCTTCCTCATCCTTCGAGTATACCAGAAGTAATCGACGAATACTACCATAAACTTATCCAATACTCATAGAAGACTTGGTTCATCAACCTTATGAAGGTGGAAGGTGCATTGGTTACTGTTGAGTATTGGACTTCTCCCTACTTGGTGTTGATGATGAGCAAACATAAATACTTGTGACTAATCCTCTATTTACAGTTAATACATTGCCTAAGCATATCATGAGATTAATTAGCAATGGATGTCACTCAAGGATCAATCAAAGCATGAAAAGTGGATTGGATGATCAAAGATGGTGAATGAAGCTCCTAGAAGGCTTCAAGCTCATTCTTTGGATAGAAATGATGCTACTTCAAGATGTAATCTTTCTATTCTCTTCTAGTATGTATCTTAGAAGTAGAACTATGTTGGAGCATATACACATCTTTATTTTTGTCCTAGGAAATCATTAGATCACATTTCCTTAGCCTCTAATTCACATTTCTCAAGCATGTGCATTTTGGGATTTCAACAGGCGACTGCTGAACGTTTTACAAGCGCATGTCTCCTAACAGTCGCCTGTTATGTACATACTTTATCAATTGGTTTTTGGGCTTTCAGCTTTAACTCTATCCAGGCACCTGTTGTACAAAAGACAGGCACCTGTCTGAGTTACATGCGCCTGTGAATTGTTAGTCAGTCGCCTATCTCTCTCCTGTCCAAAGATCATTTTCTTCTTCTTACGACCAGATGAAAGATGTTGGATTGACAGTCGCCTACCCAAGGCACATGCTGTTGGATATGGAAGACGTTTGTACACCCTTGTGGGGGATGTACGAGGGATTACGGACCTCGAACGTCGCGTACACGAAGTCGTGTGCAAAGGGAATCTGTTCCCTTGCGGAGAGGATCTCTGGATGAGCGGGAAAGTCGCATTATATATGCATAAGTGCATGCGACATATGGCTAATAAAGGGGGAATATCTTAAGCTTATGTTGTACCATGCATATGGTACAACTTAAGCTTATAATGTGCCATGTATCATGGTACACCTTAATTAAGTTGTTCCAAAGGAACAACTTACCCTAAAATAACTACCTTGGGGGCTATAAATAAGACCCAAGGGTAGCCATTTTCCTGACACATTTGCATGAAATTCATGCATGCATCTTCTTCATAGCGAAGCTCTGCAGAAATATTTCCTCTCCCTCCTTCCAAGTTCTTAATCTAAAATAGAGATTTAGATTGTGGATTAGTAGCCTTACTCCGTTCGTGAGAAGACTCGATCCGTCGTGGCGAATCCGAAGGCAAAGTTCCGAGACTATCGTTCCGCATACGCAAGCGTAAGTCTCCACTTTAATTATCGATCCTAACTTTGGTTTGGACAGGATCCAACATTGGTATCAGAGCCATATGGGTTCGCCCCGGTCAATCCACCGCCCCGTCAAAACTACGAACGAGTCGTTGTCTTTTTCACGAATGGGTCTCCTACTATTACGGATATAGTAGGAACGCTTCGTGACGGAGAGAACGCAGCGGTTGTTCTTTTCACGTTAGGGTCTCCTATCATTACGAATATGGTAGGAACTCTCCGTGACGGGAAGAACCGACCGTTCACGTAGTACGTTATTCATTTTTGGCACACGGCCATTAAGAGATAACTAATTTCTTCGACGAACGGGTGCTTCATCGAGGAAGATGATGGAAGTTATTTCCATCGGGTAAGAGGAAAATTTGGTGCATGTGCACCATGGCCAAATGGGCTATGAAGGCCATGCACCCCCTCTCCCCATGCGGAGGGGGTTGGCTACGGCCAATAACCACCGGCGACCACCCCATCAAGGGGGAGGAATGAGTGCGGCAACCCCATTCAAAGGGGGTGGCCGGCCATGGCCAAAGGGGCCATGGATGGCCAACGCCGAATGGCCTTGGCCATGGCCGGCCATGGCCAAGCCATGACCGGCCATGGCCAGGCCGGCAGTGGCCGGCCTTGGCCAAGGGCCTGCCGGCCAGGCCGGCCCTGGCAGTGGCCAGGGCCGGCCCTGGCCGGCGCCCTGGCCACTGCCAGGGCCGGCGCCCTGGCCACTGCCAGGGCCAGGCCGGCCCTGGTAGAGGCCAGGGCCGGCGCCTTGGCCTCAGGCCAGGGCCTGGCCGAGGCCAGGGCAGGAGCCCTGGCCCCGGCCAGTGGCCTGGCCGGCCGTCCCTGGCGGAGGCCAGGGCCTGGCCGGCCCTGGCCGAGGGGGGCAGGCCCCCTGGCCGGCCAGGGCAGAGGCCCTGGCCGGCCTTTGGCCAAGCCCCGGTCAGGGCAGAGGCCCTGACCGGGAAGAAGTTGCTTTCGAAAATTGGTCGACCAATTTTGTGTTTTTGGTCGACCAATCCGACAGATGGTCTGGTTCGATTGCAAACTTGCCAAATGACCCATACGGGGTAACAAATGGCCTTGGTCAAACACGAATGTGTAGATTAGTCCATACGGGGCTAACCACAGTGCCGAATAGTTCATACGGGACTAACGTTTTTAATGAAGTTTTTCATTGGGCTCTACTCCTTGAAGATTAGCCATAGTGCTCTACTTCATGCGAGATTAGACATGTCATTGTGCTCTACTCTACGGAGATTAGCCAATGTACTTGAGACGTTGTGCTCTACTCTACGGAGACTAGCCAACGTGCTTTCAAATTTTTTTTTGAAAAAGATGTTTTTCAAATAGGTTATGTCCCGTCCTTAAATCGGGATAGCGCAATTTAGAATTCCAAGTCATACCACGATCCGGCCATGGTTATCTAACCCATGGGTGTGTAGAACAGGTCTCGTGGCTTGGCAATTGTTGCGTTAAAATTCTTTGCGCTAAATTCTCACCTATTCTATTTTGAAAGATGTGTTTTTCAAAGTAATTTTCCGCTGCTAATACCATACGGGTATTATTTCTGATTTCTTTTTACTTAAGATAAGTAAGAGGGATACTTTGAAAGTTACTTCTAGATGGTAGTTGGGAACGTAGTGAACTTCTCGATTCTAGAGTAACATTTCAACGCATCCAAGGAACTTATCAAGTGTTTAAAGAATCGAAACTTTATGCATAGAATTTTGATCGTGTTTTTCATTCTCTTTGCAGTTTTTTGAATCGAAAATTTCTACCGCTTCTAAGAATATTGTCACAGAGCTTAACAAAGATGAAAAGCTCAACGGCGACAATTATAAACTTTGGTCAATAAAGATCCAATATGTTTTGGAGGAGCAAGATGTGCTCGAAACACTCCAAAACATAATGGTAGAACCTGAGTTGGGCAATACGGCCCAACACAAAAGGGACCGGGAAGCTTATGACACTTGGACTCGAAAGAACAAAATAGCACGTATTACGTTACTGTCCGTGATGGACAATGACATAATGCGTCTATTTCGGGAATTCGATCTAGCCAAAGACATATGGTCTGAGCTAGAAGTAAAGTTTGGTGGAACTTCGGTTACCAAACTCCGCTCCTTAAACATTCAATTTGATTCGTACAAGATGCGGCGAGATCATTCTATGAAAAAGCATCTCCGCCACATGGCGAATCTAATATCTGAATTAAAGGATGCGGGTGTTACGCTGTCTGATGAACAGCAGATCCAAGCAGTCATTCGTTCACTCCCAGATAGCTGGGATAACATGAAGATGCACCTCACTCATAATGAGTGCATTAAAACTTTAAGCGATGTTTCGAAACACCTCGAACTCGAGGAAGAGCGGATTCAAGCCGCAAAACCAAGTGCAGAAGTGCACGTGGCCGCTAGTTCCTCACATGGAGGAAATAAGCGGAAACGCTTAAGGTTTGTGAACGAACGAAAGCAAGAACCGGAAACCTCAAAGAAGACTAAGAACAAAAAGTGGCAAAAGAATGTGCACTCAAAGAAGAAAAACTTGAAGAAGATCAAGTGCTTTAAGTGCAACAAGTACGGTCACTTCGCCCGTAAGTGTACGGATGGAAGTGACAAGGTAACTTGTAGGGCTAGTTACATATGTGTTTCTAGTTCCATGTTTCTTACTGAATCTAACTATTTTTGGTTGATTGATTCAGGGGCCACAGACCACGTTGCGAAGGACAGAAGGTTCTTCGTAGAGTATCGAAAGATAACTCAAGGAACAAAGTGGATATACGTCGGCAACAACACACGTGTTGAAGTCAAAGGCGTCGGAACATGCAAGCTAGTTCTCGACAACGGCCGGACTTTATTATTGCACGACGTCCTCTTTGCTCCAGATATTAGAAGGAATATCGTTTCCGTGGTCATGTTAATGTCTTTAGATTATGAGTGGAGGTTCTATAAACAATGTGTTGACCTTGTTTGTAATAATTCTTTGATTGGTTCTGGTAATGTTTGTAATGGATTAATTGTTTTAAATACAATGTATGATGTTTCTTCTTCCATTAATGAAAGTTTCCATTTGACAAATTCTTCTAACTCTGAGTCTGAGATCATTTGTTGGCATGCAAGACTTGGTCATATTGGACCAACTAGAATGGATAGACTTGCCAAAAGTGGCTTGCTATCTAATGTTTCAAAAGTTGAAATGTCAACTTGCGAACATTGTCTTGTAGGGAAAACTTGTCGCAAGCCGTTTGGAACTGGCACAATGGCCGAAGTTCCATTACAGCTTATCCATTCGGACATTTGCGGTCCAATGAATGTTAAGACAAGACACGGGAAGTCCTATTTCATCACATTCATTGATGACTTCACCCGTTTCGGACATATCTATTTGATATCCCACAAAAGTGAAGCTTTGGCTTGCTTTAAAAACTATATGAGTTTAGTGGAGAATCAATTAGATCGCAAGATTAAGGTTTTACGAACCGATAGGGGCGGTGAATATCAATCAATAAGTTTTAAGGAACTTTGTGATGAAAAAGGCATAGTACATCAGGTAACTATGCCTTACACTCCGTAACAAAACGGTGTTGCGGAAAGAAGAAATAGGACATTGATGGAAATGGTCCGTTCAATGATGTCTCAGGCAAATTTGCCTATCACCTTTTGGGGTGACGCATTATTAACGGCAGCATTCATCTTAAACCGTGTACCCTCGAAGTCGGTAAGTTCTACTCCTTATGAGTTGTGGAACAATAGAACTCCAGACTTAAGCATTCTAAAACCTTGGGGTTGTGCATCTTACGCACATTTATCCTCTCACAAATATGGCAAACTTGGGCCACGTGGGAGGAAGTGTATCTTCATCCGATACGCTGAAAACTCCAAAGGATATGCTTTCGTCGGTCAAGAGGACAATGGGGGTCTAATAGATTTCGAATCGAGGGATGTTGTCTTCTTGGAAAAAGAGTTTCCAAGACAGGGTGAGATAAGTCAAGACTTATCCTTGTTTGAGACTTGGGATCAAGAAGGATCGGAACGTTCGAGTGGGAGAATTCTTGGTGAAGAAGAAAATACGTTTCAAACTTCACCAATGGATGATCCGAACGATACCAATCCTAATCCGAGTGGGAGTGATGTTATTCCAAGTGGGAGTGATGTCATTCCAAGTGGGAGTGATCAAACTCAAACAAGACGTAGTAATCGAACAAGGCTAACACCTCTGAGATTTGAGGATGAATTTCCTCAAACATTCATGACATTACTACAAGATGATGACGAACCTGCAAATTTCAAACAGGCCGTCACATGCCCTGCTAAAGATAAATGGATAGCGGCAATGGAAGAAGAACTTCAATCCATGAAAACAAACCAAGTCTGGGACTTGGTTAATTTACCTAAGGGACGTAGAGCCATTGGGAACAAGTGGGTTCTCAAAATCAAGCATAAGGCTGATGGCTCCATCGAGAAATATAAAGCTCGCCTTGTTGCGAAAGGTTTCACGCAACAGGAAGGAATAGACTACGAAGAGACTTTCTCTCCTGTCGTGCGTTTTACCTCCATTCGCTTAATTCTGGCAATGGTGGCTTGTTTGGACCTCGAGTTACATCAGATGGATGTAAAGACTGCTTTTCTTAACGGAGAACTAGATGAGGAGATCTACATGGAACAACCAAACGGGTTCGTACAAGAAGAAAACAAACATAAGGTTTGTAAACTTCGTAAATCCATATATGGTCTTAAACAATCCTCAAGGCAGTGGTATATGCGCTTTCAAGAAGTCGTTTTGTCGTATGGTTTCTCCATGCTCGACGAAGACAACTGCGTATATATTAAGAGGATTAAAAACAAGTATGTAATTATGTCTCTTTATGTAGATGACATACTTATAGCCGGAAATGATAAGCGTCTTATATTGGATATCAAAGCTTGGCTTTCATCCGTCTTTGAGATGAAAGACATGGGTGAAGCTGCATATATCCTTGGGGTTAAGATCTCAAGGAATCGTTCCAAGAAACTTCTTTCTCTCTCTCAAGAGACATATATAAAGAAAGTTTTAGAACGGTTTAATATGCAGGACTGCAAGCCAATTGATACTCCAATAAGCAAAGGCGAGGGTCTATGTTTGGAGATGTGTCCCAAAGATCCAAAAGAAAAGAAAGCTATGGAAAAAGTTCCATACTCCAGTGCTGTCGGGAGTCTGATGTACGCCATGATGTGTACCAGACCCGACATTTGCTATGATGTTGGTATGGTAAGCCGTTACCAATCCAACCCAGGGCAGGCACACTGGAAAGCGGTGAAGAGGATATTAAGATACCTCAAAGGGACTGCGGACTATGCGTTATGCTATCAAGGCAATACCTTGAGACTCGAAGGCTATACCGATGCTGATTGGGCAGGTGATCTCGACGAGCGAAGATCTACCTCAGGCTTTTTTTTCTTACTCGGGAATGGTGCAATATCCTGGAGCAGCAAGAAACAAACCTGCATCGCTCTATCAACCATGGAAGCCGAGTTCGTAGCATTCAGCATGGCGGTCCAAGAAGCTGTTTGGCTTAGGAAATTCTTAGACAGGCTGACGAATGCCACTGACTCAAGCACTGTTCCTATATACAGTGATAGTCAAGCTTCGATTGCCTATGTCAAAGATCCTAAATTTCATTGTAAGACCAAACACATTGACATTCGATTCAAAGTTTGCAAAGGATTATGACAAACGGAAGGAAGTAGACATAGGATACATATCCACGCATGAGATGATAGCGGATCCCCTTACTAAGGCGATCCCCAGAGATGTGTTTTTCAAACACTTATCATCTATGGGAATGCGTAGGAGCTGAGATGTATCATGTAATATTTCCCATGTCTATAGAAGATCAAAATTTAATTTGCATACAAAGTTTCTTACAAATGATTTTATGTACATTTGTGTTTGAGTCTCAGCTATTTTATTGTGTGTATGTCGGACAGATTAAGGTTGGCTCTCTCACATGAGCAACCGCCTTATCTTATCAGATGGATAAGATAGAGATGAGACTAGTTTAAAGTCAAAATCATTAGACAAATGATTTAGAGTCATGACTTAAACAAGATAGTCGAATAAAAGATCTGCATCATACGGATGCTTACAAAAGATCTGAGATCTGTATCACAAGGATATAAAGATCTCATTGGATTTTTTTTAAAATCCTATCTGTCTTATGCAGGATGAGAGTCCGTGAATATTTCACGAGTAGTAAGGGGACTCAAAAAGATAGGCACTGTGGTGTCTGATCTTTCATCCGTACAACATCATTAAGACATACTCTCCCTGGGAAAGGAGTGATGTTGTAGTACGTGTTCATACCACGTATGCATTTCGACCACTGAGTTAGTAGCAATAGTGTTTGCTATTATGTGAGACTCAAAGGCCATACGGGTCTTAACTCTTACCCTCAAGGACTCCAATTGGTTCCTTTAGATTTGACGAGATGATCGCTATCTTAGCGTGTTGCTAATGGGCTATGGTAATTCGGCTCGGCGGGGCACGTTAGAAAAGCGAATCAAGTCAAGATCAGAAGGTTCGCAAGAAGAGGAAGATTGATTTCATATTCACATTTGGACTTTAATGATTCAAAGCTGGCCAGCCAATTGTAATCCAGATGGGATTCAATTGTTGAATATAAAGTATAAGAAATGTGAAGAAATAATCTAGGGTAAAGCATGCGTTGAACTACTCAACTTTGCACCTTCGAGGTCGTTGTGTATCTCTAACAAGTGCACAACAACAGACTCTACGCGCATGACGGTCGCACGGTCTATTTCTCGGTATGATAGATGAAAGAACTAAGGGAAAGACGTTCTCTTACAATCCCCTCAAGTGTGAGTGGGAGATGTTGGATATGGAAGACGTTTGTACACCCTTGTGGGGGATGTACGAGGGATTACGGACCTCGAACGTCGCGTACACGAAGTCGTGTGCAAAGGGAATCTGTTCCCTTGCGGAGAGGATCTCTGGATGAGCGGGAAAGTCGCATTATATATGCATAAGTGCATGCGACATATGGCTAATAAAGGGGGAATATCTTAAGCTTATGTTGTACCATGCATATGGTACAACTTAAGCTTATAATGTGCCATGTATCATGGTACACCTTAATTAAGTTGTTCCAAAGGAACAACTTACCCTAAAATAACTACCTTGGGGGCTATAAATAAGACCCAAGGGTAGCCATTTTCCTGACACATTTGCATGAAATTCATGCATGCATCTTCTTCATAGCGAAGCTCTGCAGAAATATTTCCTCTCCCTCCTTCCAAGTTCTTAATCTAAAATAGAGATTTAGATTGTGGATTAGTAGCCTTACTCCGTTCGTGAGAAGACTCGATCCGTCGTGGCGAATCCGAAGGCAAAGTTCCGAGACTATCGTTCCGCATACGCAAGCGTAAGTCTCCACTTTAATTATCGATCCTAACTTTGTTTTGGACAGGATCCAACACATGCGACTGTGAATGCTTCTATAGTCGCATGTCGATTATTTCTCTACAACTTTGCTCTCTGGAAAGTTTCACTTATTAGGGACAGACGACTAATGTTGGTTTCATAGTCGCTTGCCTATGGCACAGGCGCATGTGAGTTCCACGTCAGTCGCCTGTCCTGTTTTCCCAACATTTGCAGAATTTTCTCAGCTTACTCATTTGCGGCCAGTCGCCTGTATAAGGGTTTTCAGTGGCCTGGTAGGTTTATAGTGCATGTCAATCCTTTATTAATCAACTGTCCTATGTGGTAAGTTACCTTTTGAATTCTCATCTACCCTCTGACACAGTGCAGCAGTCGACTGTGATTTCTTCTGTCCAGTCGACTATCGAATGTGTAAATTCTATCCGTTGACTTTTTCTCCACGGATTTCAAAGGGGGTTTTGGGGATTCTGTTTGAGGGTTTTAGAGAACCTATGAAGAGAGCTTCTACTGTTCCATTGAGGGGTTACTAATTCGGGATATAAATTGTATATTTCTCCCCCTATTTCGGTGCTCTTTGTGCATGTATCGTTCACATTTTAGCTCCATTACTCGCATTTTCATGCTATTGTCATATTTTGAAGCTTATCATTTTTATATTCATAAAACATAATTTTTACAGCTTATGCGCATCCTCATCTTGGTCTCCTATATTTTTCACTTGAAGTTCGTGAAGTCCCGATTCCAACGCATATTTTTCCAGAATTTTTAGAGGTCAGAGCAATTTACTGTATTTTTTGGAAGACATGGTGATGTTGCTGAAAATTTCTGGGCTGGAAATTCTGATATTCCACTCTTGTGCAGAATTTTGCTATCATTCCAGTATATATTCCGGCCTATTGATATTTTTTTGTTGTAGTACACTTTGTTACAGTTCCATCGCCTCCTAAAACATGTCATTTAGAGGTCGGATGATTTTTCTCGAATTTTCGCAAGACATGGTGACTGTGCTGAAACTTTCTGCTGCTTTGGGCATTACTTGCGGGTTTGGGCCAGAATCCGACCCATTTTGGCTATTTCCAGACCCGAATTGCTGAGTTTATTTCTTGGGCTTTCCTCCACTCTATTGCCCTCATTCCTTCTTCCCCATTCTTCATCTTAGGGCTAGGGTTTTGGAGTTCACCGGAGCTTGGAGGAGCGCAAGGAGGAGCCGAGCGCGCCGCCTCGGCAGTGACACCTCGGGTGACTTCGTTCTTTCTCTCTTGTATCTTAGATTTAGGGTTATTGTATGTAATTGGATGATTTTATAGATGAATGATTTCATTTACATGCTTTCCTATTAATCTATGGTGTTTGTGTGTTTGATTCGATGCATGTGTATGTTTTAATTCTCATTTCGTGCTTGGGCTTTCATCTTTTGTGATTGGGTTGTGAGTTCATGCGGGTGATTCGAACCCAAACCCAGGTCGTCACTCATTGGTAGGCCTAACAAGCCACCCATGTAGGCAAGTAGCTTAGTCGCCCACTACTCACCGCGTTGACCTCACTCCGTAGTGAGGAATAACTCGAAAGAGCTCCTCTTACACCCTTCACCATTCCGCACGCCAAGTGTTTGGTTGAATTCCAAGCTCGCCTCTTTGCTTGATTGAGCTCCCAAACCCTTTTCCATAGTGTGTAGGGTTGGTAGATGGCCCCCACCCATCATTCCCACACTCTCTCCCACGCTTGAACACCCATAAATATAGCGGGCGATTTCTCGACATCCCGCATCCATTTTTGACCAAACGTGCATTTTCAAACGACTCTTCCCCGTGATCCGACCCGGTACTCATCGGTTATAAATTTTATATTACATTGACGCTCCTACGCTTACATGTGGAAGGCGCGGTTCCCTTGTGCGTTTTTCGGTTCATTCAATTGACGCCGTTGCCGGGGAAGACGGTTTTGAAACATTTAGCATTTTTGATCGAACTTGGATGTTTTGGCAAGGAATTTCTTTCTATTAGTGTGATTCTTTTCCGATTCTTTATTTTTCACTTTTTGATTTGAGATTTCTTTATTTTTCACCTTTTGAGTCTTTTTTATTGTTTGTTTTTATTTTTTTAAAACATGGCAAGTACTTCAAACTCTCTTGAGTTTGACATACATGTGACCAAATCCCTACTGAGATTCCATGGTAAGGATGAGGAGAGCCCTTACCTATATATTAAGAAGTTTGAGAGTGCTTGCAAGCTTCATTTTGATGGGAACACGTGTGCAAAAACATTTTATCTTAAATTCTTTCCATATTCTTTGGATGGTAATGCCTTAAAATGGTTTAAAGTTTATCTCCCACATCTTATTCCATCTTGGCATGTACTAAAGCATAAATTTTGAACGAAGTTTTTTCCATCTTACAAGACCAAAGTATGGCGAAGAAGAATGGTAAACTTTGCTCCGGGCATCCGTGAGACATTTTTTCAGGCTTGGACGCGATTTTCAGAGTTAGTGTACGGTTGTCCAGATCATGGAATTGACAGGATGCATCTTCGTGGATTCTTCATGGAAGGATTGCTTCCGAAAACGCATGGTTTTGTGGATATGTTGGACAACGGCCACTTTTTGTACATGGATGAGAATGCGGCTTGGCATTATTTGGAGTCCTATAAGGAGGAAGATCACACATTGGTTGTGACTCCAAATGAGCCAAGCTATGAAGTTTTGGTCCACCAAGCCCCGGATGAAGAAGTTTTTGTGGATCTCACACCACCTGTAGTTCATGAATTGAGTGCCCCATGCCAAGTAGTTGTTGAGGAACCAAGTGTTGGCATGGAGTATTTGGTTGAGCTGATGGAGAAAATTATCATGCAGGCACCTACTATTTCTGCTAGGCCGTGTCAAGTAGTCGTTGAGGAATTGGTCGTTGACATGGGGGAAATAGAGGAGCCGATCGCGCACACTTGGGAGAAAAGTGGGGGAGGAGGATTATTCTTGTATTAATGAGCTCGAAGAAGAGGCAAGTGAGGTTGAGTTTATATCACATGCTATCATGGATCCCGAGCTACCCTCTCCTTTGGTAGTTTCTATGGAGATATCACTTCCTCCCCTGATTGATGTTGAATGCCGCGGGGACGAGCTGCAAACCACATCATATTTAACCATCCAGGGAGTTTTCTCACACATTCATCATACTTTTCAATCCGTATTTTATATTGATGACTATGTGTGGAAGTCGTTTTTTGGGAATGTGTCCCACATCTCTCTCTTACACAACCCGTCTCCTTCCTTATATAGGTACGCATTTTGAGGAGATGCTTGGGATTGTGTATGTGGCCACCATTGCCACGTTCAGACAAGGAGCATTACCAGATGAGCAAAAGAGCTGATAGAGCAGCTGCCTCCACCGTTGTACATCCGAGATCCACCTTTTGACCGCGGTGATTTCTATCCAGTAGTGTAGATAAATAAAATAAATGTTTTATTTTATTGCTTTCGTATGATTTTCTTTTCTTTTCTAGGATCTTTTGCCGAGATCTAATACTCTTCCCACATTGAGGACAATGTGTATTTTAAGTTGTGGGGAGAGTGTTAGAATCTTTATAAATGCTAGGATTTTTTCTTAGAATTTTTTTTAACATCCATTTTGCCATCACCCAATATCATGCATATATATCATTTACCCTCCTTGCTCATTTGCTAGCTTTTTGCTTAATCCCTTACATACTTCATATTCATGCATACATTTGGATTCAAATCTTATGTTCAAACTCCTAAATTGTGATTGGCATGCATTTTAGCGATTTTTCTTCATGGGATCAATTTTAATATGCTATTCATAAAAATAGTGCATAATTCGATTAATTTTGTCTTCGATGTGGTTGGGTTAGTTTTGTGCAAACTTTGCGATGCACGAGTTGGATTAAGTCGTTAGTGTAGATTGGTTTTCAATTTGATGGGATTTGGCCTTGGATATATTCTTGGTTTATGCTTGAGGAGTGGTTGATTGGTGTGTTGGATCTAAAAAAGAAAGAAAAAAGAAAGAAAGAAAGAAAGAAAAAGGAAAAGAAAAAGAAAAAAGAATAAGTTCATCGTTCTTCTAGTTTTGTCGAGTAGCCGGGTCCTCAGGAAACATTGGGGACTCGCGTCGAAAGATAGGATTTAGGGAAGTGCACAAGAGAAAAATAAATGAATCTTAGGTGATTCGAGTTATTAGGTCCGCGGGGTCCTTTTTGGCCCAATGCCCAAAATCTTCTGATTTGGGAGTCATTGACCAAACCCTCATTACATGGGTCATCATGAGTTTCATATAAAAAACATGAATAAACATGATCCACATATTAAAATTCTGTGAGTTAAGAAATCTAAGTGTTGTTTTTGGCCAAATTCTTAAAGGTTGTGATACTATGACACGCTTATGCTTTAATCTCAATGAATGCAGACTTTGTTTGTGCTTTGTTGGTTTGAGCCATATTTAAGTATTGCTCTTGGATTTGCTCTCTTTTATGAGTTGGTATATTGAAATTGAGATTTTGTTGGAAATTTTCCAGGTGCCATGAATATTGTGGAATTTGATGTGTGCCATGTGGTGAATCTGAATATATCGCTCGTTTTGCTTGGGACTAGCACAAAGCTAGTATAGGGATGTGATTTGGCATATAAATTGTATATTTATCCCCACATTTCGATTCTCTTTGTGCATGTATCGTTCACATTGTAGCTCCATTACTCGCGTTTTCATGATATTATCATATTTTGGAGCTTATCGTTTTTATATGCATAAAACATAATTTTTATAACTTATTTGCGTCCTCGTCTTGATTTCCTATTATTTTTCAGTTTCATTTTGTGAAGTCCCGATTCCAACGCATATTTTTCCAGAATTTTTGGAGGTCGGAGCAATTTACTGCATTTTTTGTAAGACAGGGTGACGGTGCTGAAAATTTCTGGGCTGGAAATTCTGATATTCCCCTATTGTGCAGAATTCTGCTATCATTCCAGTATATATTCCGGCCTATTGATATTTTTATATCGTAGTACACTTTGTTACGGTTCAATCGCCACCTGTAACATGTCATTTAGAGGTCGAATGATTTTTATAGAATTTTCGCAAGACAGGGTGACAGTGCTGAAATTTTCTGCTGCTTTGGGCATTGCTTGCGAGTTTGGGCCAGAATCCGATCCGTTTGGGCTATTTCCAGACCCGAATTGCTGAGTTTATTTCTTGGGCATTCCTCCACTCTATTGCCCTCATTCCTTCTACCCCATTCTTCATCTTAGGGCTAGTGTTTTGGAGTTTACCGGAGCTTGGAGGAGAGCAAGGAGGAGCCGAACGCGCCACCTCGGGAGTGACACCTCGAGTGACTTCTTTCTTTCTCTCTTGTACCTTAGATTTAGGGTTATTGTATGTAATTATATGATTTTAGAGATGAATCATTTCATTTACATGCTTTCCTATCAATCTATGGTGTTTGTGTGTTTGATTAGATGCTTGGGTATGTTTTAATTCTCATTTCGTGCTTGGGCTTTCATCTTTTGTGATTGGGTTGTGAGTTCATGCGGGTGATTCGAACCGAAACCCAGGTCGTCAATCGTTGGTAGGCCTAACAAGCCACCCATGTAGGCAAATAGCTTAGTCGTCCACTACTCACCGCGTTGACCTCACTCCGTAGTGAGGAATAACTCGAAAGAGCTCCTCTTACACCCTTCACCATTCCGCACGCCAAGTGTTTGGTTGAATTCCAAGCTCGCCTCTTTGCTTGATTGAGCTCTCGAACCCTTTTCCATAGTGTGTAGGATTGGTAGATGGCCCCCATGCATCATTCCAACACACTCTCCCACGCTCGAACACCCATAAATATAGCTGGCGATTTCTCGCCATCCCACATCCATTTTTGACCAAACGTGCATTTTCAAACGACTCTTCCCCGTGATCCGACCCGCTACTCACCGGTTATAAATGTTATATTGCATTGACGCTCCTACACTTGGAGCGGAAGGCATACTTCCCTTGCACGTTTTTCGGTTCAATCAGTTACTCATCATCTTGATCATCACTTGAAAACCCCTAGCTTTCAACTTCAAGTTTTTCAAAGCTCTCAAATTCAAAAGCCCTAGAATTCCAATCACATTCTCTCTTGCTCTTCAACCTAGAATCAAAGTGATATCCTCTAGGCAATTGGTGGTGACAAGAGAAAGGGTCTCTCTTCTTGGAAGATACTTCAACACACAACACACTTGCTCCTTCAAGTTCTACTTCA
This sequence comes from Scilla litardierei, assembly GCA_030789695.1. Lineage (NCBI taxonomy): Eukaryota > Viridiplantae > Streptophyta > Magnoliopsida > Asparagales > Asparagaceae > Scilla > Scilla litardierei. The sequence continues at coordinate 58,440,178 of CM061131.1, forward strand.
AGGCATAGGTGATTGTAAGTGTTGTTATTTCATTATTTCATATCTTTTGATATTAGTTTAACTCTCGGTTTGTGAGAGTGGTTTGCTTGATCCCAAGTTGTGGGAGTCAAGGACATCGATTGTGTTTCGATTTCACTTGTAGGGTTACTACAAGTAGGTTTAAAGGAAACCTCAAGTTAGGTTTTTAACTTGAGTATCCGGAGGTACCCTGGTGGAAGGGACGTAGGATTATCGGGAACAAGTCTGGAGTTGACTTGCGTAATCCTAACCCTTGAAGTATACTTTGTGTTAGCATTGTTTCATTTTGGGTTTATTTATAATTCCGTATTTACTTTTGATTAGGAATATAAATTGGTATAACTATCGTTTAAATTTTATAAACACTATTCAGCCCCCCTTCTAGTGTTTTCCTCATAGCGAGGGTCCTTACAATTGGTATCAGAGCGAAGGTTTTTAGCTATGGTATCCAACAACAACAACAATGTTCCTCCACCTCCTTCGTACAACAATCACGATCGTGATGGTGCATCTACCGTCTTCGAAGGACAATCAATGGTTCGTCCTCCGCGTTTCGATGGTACGAATTTCGGTTATTGGAAGTGCAGATGGAGACATTTCTTAGGAGTGATTCTCTTTGGAGAACCCTCTATAAGGAATACGTTGAACCCTCCGAAGAGGATTTTGACAAATGGACTCCCCCTGAGAAGTCGGCCGAAGTGAACAATGCCAAGGCCATAAACGCTCCTCATTGTGCATTGGATCCGGATGAGTTCAATAGGATATGCACATGTAAGAGTGCATATCAAATATGGAACCATCTAGTCATTGTTGGAAGCAACGATCTAGGATCTTGGTTTGATGATGACAAACGTGTCGGTATATCTAATGTGTGTGCTCAGTATGTTTTAGGCTTGGCAAAATGATATACTTTCGATATTTGGCGGATTTGCTATTCGTATAGCACATTGGGAGAGATGGAGTGTTTGTGCACAAAGAAGTTTGACTTGGTCAATGAAGAGCAAAATTTGGACTTGGTCCAATATGTGATGAGATGGGGATGAGATGGGCTTGATCAAATCTTTTAGTAAGATTTACAAATATTTGAATTCTTCCTACTCCCATTAGTATTGCTATAAGATCAAATAAGAATCCCAAATTGATAAACTCAACCCTATCACTAGCCAATTTCAAAATTCCTAGTTGGTTGTGTCCTCATCCTAGCCAAACTCTATCACATTCAAATTCCCTATCCATTGCCATCTTGCAAACCCTAACACTACATTATAAATATCATTGTGGGGCTACACAATATTTTTTGCGGCAATACAAAAATAGTGAAGGGCTACAAAATTTTTGAGGCTATGAAATATTGAGAGGGGCTACAATTTAATTTATCATACGACAAATACAAACTAAATAGTGCGTCCATTAATCCTCTCTCTTACCCAAAAACTTTCTTACGGCAAGCCAAAGCTTTAATCCTCTGTATCTTCAAACATCTCCACAAGGCCCAAGCTTAATTCCCATAATCTCCAAGCCAAGGACCACCATCTCCGTGATACCAAGCTGCTCACCGTCGGAGAACGAGAAGTTGAACCAGAAGAAGGCACCGCCGTTAGCCGCCACCGTCGTTACTCAGTTGCCGTAGAAGCCCGCCGCCGCCGCCGCTCATCGGAGAACTCGTGATCCGAGCCGTCGTCATCCGCTGTTGCCTCGTTGCCCCACCATCGAGGAGGAAGCAGTCCGCCGCCCGGAGGAGACCGCCGTTCATCATCGCATCTGGAGACGAAGAAGCCATCGCCGCTGCCAAAGCTCGAAAACGCCATCGCCGTTGACGGAGCTGCTGAAGCTCGGAGGAGAAGCACCGCCGACGCTCCCCTGTTTCGAAACAGAGCTCACCACTGCCGAGGGGAGATGATCGCCTGAGCTGCCGTTCGTCGTAGGAAACCACGTCGTCACCGTTGAATAAACCGAAGAGATCCACGTCGCTGTCGAAGCTGCTGTGAAGAAGGAGACGACGCCGCTTGAAGATCCACAGAACGTCGAAGTCCGCCGCCATTAGAAGCCGCTGCACCTCAGTCGAACGAAGACCGTCGCCTCCTGAAGAAGCGATTGAAGTCGACACTGCAGAGATCACCGTTGAGCGCTGCTACGAGCTCGCTGTCGCTCGGAGTAGCTGAACGAACACCCTCCGTCAAGAACACGAAGAAGGAGAAGAAGAAGGAGACTTCGCTGTTGCTATCCGCGTTGAAGTCCTCGCCACTTTTGCATGAAACACTGCCACCGGAGCTCTCGTCGACATCGCCGTTGCCCTCGTCGCTGCATGCAATGAATCGAGCGGACAGGTGAGATCGCACATCAAAACAAATCGACGGCGGGGATTACTTCATACGAGCAAAATCAAAATCGAAGCCCCGCTTCAGATCGCGCTGACGTGGCCAAAGAGGATCCGTGAGATCGAAAAACAACGGCCAGGATTGAAGAAGAGGTGGTCGCGTGAAGATTCGAAGCGGAGGGATTTTGGTGCTGACGTGGCACTATACAGGCCGCACGATCACGAAATCAACGGCGGAGATTTTTAACTGGGGATTGCTTTGCACACCGACCGAAGATTAAAAGAATTGAATTGGGTCTGCTTTGCACACCGACCGCATTATTTAAGGGAGTTACTGAGCGCACAGCCTGCTGCCTTATAAGGATTTGAATTGCAATTGCTTTACACACAGACCAGTGTGTATCTTGACATCCAGGAGTCGGATTGAGACACCACTTGCGTCAGATTGGAGCTGACGACGTGCTAATTGACAGAGACGCCTACACAGACACAAACTGAGCATTTCTAAACCCTAAAACTCCTTTATTTGTGTATTAGTGTAACGTTCTCTGTGGGGAAACTTTTACCTATTTTTGTGGACTATTCTGGGACTTGTCTAGTCAGGACTAGACAAGTGGGACTCGGCTAGTTTGGGACTAGCTGGTAGAAAGCTTTGCCAGGATTGATAGTGAGAGGAAACACTGTGTGTGGGGTACTGAGAGTCTGGCGAGTGTAGAGACGTAGAGGGTGCTCTGAGCGTGCTCTAACTTGTGACTTTGTACCTATTGCACTATTCAATCTAGTATTTGCTTTGGGGGCTGGAGTAGGTCGTTGGGACGACCGAACCAGGGTAAAATCTGCTGTGTACTCTGTGTCTACTTTTCATTACTCTGGTTGTGCTTTTAACTGCGTGTGATTTCTCGTGAGTTGCACGAGAATTTTTTTATTAGCCTATTCACCACCCCTCTAGGCTAGGATCCAGATCCAAGAAGTGGTATCAGAGCAGGTTTTAGGATCTAGCCTAGTTTGACCATGGACCACATTGATAGTGCTTTTGCTGAGGGTCAGTCTATCTCCCGACCACCTAGATTTAATGGAGTAGACTATGCTTATTGGAAAAATCGTATGAGAATCTACTTGATTTCTATTGATTATAAAGCTTGGCAAATTGTTGAAAAAGGCTATAAATCACCTGTTATTAAAATTGAAAATACTGAAATGCCTAAACCTGATGATAAGTGGGATGATAGTGATTGGAAGCTTTATTCTCTTAATGCTAAAGCTATGAATGCTCTTATTTGTGCATTAGATAAATCTGAATTCAATCGTATCTCACATTGTCTAACTGCGCAGGAAATATGGCATACTTTGGAGGTGACGCACGAGAGAACGTCACATGTGAAGGAATCTAGACTTGAACTTCTGAGCACGGAATACGAGGGATTTCGCATGCTACCATCAGAGACGATATCAGAAATGTTTGCAAGGTTCACCAACATTGTCTACAAGTCTAGTTCGCTCGGTAAGCCATATTCTAGCCTTGAGCAGGTGAGAAAGATATTAAGAGCACTGTCAAGCTCTTTCAGGCCTAAAGTCACTGCCATCCAAGAAGCTAATGATCTATCGCAGATGAGGGTGGAGGACTTAATAGGTAATTTAATGTCCCACGAGCTTGAATTGCAAAATATTGATGAAAGGGAGAAACCTGAGGAAAAGGAGAAAGCTACCAAGCCACTTGCTCTGAAAGCTGACGAAAGTGAAGATGATGATGATGACATAGCGCTAATGGTCAGAAATTTCAGAAAGTTTGTCCAGACCAAGCAAGGAAGAGCAGAAATGGCACCCAGGTTTAATCGCTCTAACTTTTTTCAGTCTTCTAAGCAAAATTATGATCAGAATACTACTAATAGAATGACTTGTTTTAAATGCAAGAAAAGAGGACATCGAATGAGAGATTGCCCACATGAGACAGCTCAGGTAGCTAAAGAAAAGGGAAAATCCAAGGTGCTTACTTGGGACATGGATAGCGAAGCTGAGAGCGAGGAGGAGGAACACGAAGCCCATTCATGCATGGCATTGATGGGAATACACAATGAGGTAACTTCTGGTAGTAAAACTGAACTCCTTACTCTTTGTAAAGAAATGCAAGATAAAATAATAGAGCTTGAATCCACTATAGATGATTATCAAAATGAGAACTTTGAAATGCAACAATCTGAATATGAAATGTCTAAAGAGATTGAAAAACTCAAAATTGATATTGTTGCACGTGACTCTACTATTGATATTCTGAAAAAGGAAAAACCCAGTTTTAATGATGAAGCACCTTGTCTCTCTTGCCCTTCCTTGATGAATAATATTAGCATGCTTAAACTTGATTTGATTTAGCTCGAAACTGAAAAAGACTATGTTATTAGAGAGCTTAATGACAAATTCTGCATGTTGGATAATGATTTTAAAAGAAAAATGGTTGAATTTGAAAAGAAGGAAGAGGAAAACAAGAGAGCTTTTATAAGTAAATGCACATTGCTTGTGGAAGAAAATAAATTGTTGAAATCCAAAGTCTCTAATCTTGAATTGGCCATTAAGAAATTCTCTATGGGAAAACAATCGTTGGAAAATATTTTAGAGAATCAATTATATGGCAATAATAGAAGAGGACTTGGATTTGGTTTGAAAAATGCCGAAAAGCCAAAATTCAAGAAATTCCACAATGCATCTTCTATTGCAAAGAACTTATATGCAAAATGCTTTACTTGTGATAGTGTAGGCCACACTTCATATTATTGTAAATTTAGGAACACAAACATCAAGTTTAAACAAGTATGGGTTCCTAAAACAATATTGGCTAACACTAGTGGACTTTGTTGGATTCCAAGGTCACACTTAACACCTTTCATGTAGGTGTGATGGAGTTTTGGCGAGGAGCGATAAATTCAATGTCTCATTCTTTTAGCTCCTTCGTCAAAAAGCGACGAGAAGGTATAATTTTCACTTCTTTGCACTTCATTGTATACATTCATAGATTTTTTTTGGTATGATTGTTTTTATTTTGTTTTGTGTTGCATGCATGATTTTTAATGTTTTTATTTCTGAAAAAAAAAATGAAATACAAAAATCCAAAAAAAATTGTGCTTATTGAATATCCTCTTATGAATCTCTTAAGTGGTACTTTATGAATGATCAATTCTATCCCTTGTAGAAGTCAATTCATTATTGTTGTAGCTACATGAACATGATGTTATTCTTTTTAGTAGCCATGACATGTCTCATAAGTTTCAAACTTGACTTCTACACCTACATTTGCACTTTCACGATATTTGACGTTTTAGTGCTTTTGGAGATTCTTTTGAAGAATAATGGAAAGTGAATGTAGGAATGATTAATTTCTGAAATTTCTAAGGGATATGATGTGTTTAGCCATGAATTAAATTGAGCACAAAAGAATGAAAAAAAAATATTTGCTCCGTATGAAAAATGGATACACTTCATGGCTAAAACACAACCCACGAGTATCCAACCTGTGCTAAATGGGAAATCATTAGCGTTGGTGTATATAACTCGTCAAGCAATGCCATCCCACATTTAAAAGTCCTTTTAGGCCATGTTTTGGGGATCGGTAACTTGAACTCATCTTTGATGAGGTGGGAAAAATCAATCCTAGTGATATTCATGAAAAATTGGAAAATGCGGATTGATTTGGTTGATTGTTCTAAAATTGAATCTCCCTTAGCACTTTATTGTTTATATCATTACACTTACACAAAGGTGGAGAAGTCTTGTTATGAAATTCCATGGGCTTGAATTGTCTATTCCTTGGAAAACTCATGCAAATTGCACGCTACATTTAATAATGGTTTATTTTTGCATGGAATATTTTTGTGACTTCATTAATCCACTTTTGGTGATTACAAAGGGGGAGAAAGAATAGAAAGATTTGTCGGTATTATTTGTTGTCAGTATTATTTGGTGAAGGGGGAGCTTGAGAGAAGGGGGAGCATGCTTTTATATTTCCTAATTGTTGTGAATGCGTTGTAATGTTTGAATGATTCATCCATACATCATATCGCATTACACCCTTCAACACACTTCACACACTCATTTCTATTGATCAAATCTTTTGTGGGTTTGTCATCACCAAAAGGGGGAGATTGTTGGAAGCAACGATCTAGGATCTTGGTTTGATGATGACAAACGTGTCGGTATATCTAATGTGTGTGCTCAGTATGTTTCAGGCTTGGCAAAATGATATACTTTCGATATTTGGCGGATTTGCTATTCGTATAGCACATTGGGAGAGATGGAGTGTTTGTGCACAAAGAAGTGTGACTTGGTCAATGAAGAGCAACATTTGGACTTGGTCCAATATGGGATGAGATGGGGATGAGATGGGCTTGATCAAATCTTTTAGTAAGATTTACAAATATTTGAATTCTTCCTACTCCCATTAGTATTGCTATAAGATCAAATAAGAATCCCAAATTGATAAACTCAACCCTATCACTAGCCAATTTCAAAATTCCTAGTTGGTTGTGTCCTCATCCTAGCCAAACTCTATCACATTCAAATTCCCTATCCATTGCCATCTTGCAAACCCTAACACTACATTATAAATATCATTGTGGGGCTACACAATATTTTTTGCGGTAATACAAAAATAGTGAAGGGCTACAAAATTTTTGAGGCTATGAAATATTGAGAGGGGCTACAATTTAATTTATCATACGACAAATACAAACTAAATAGTGCGGCCATTAATCCTCTCTCTTTCCCAAAAACTTTCTTACGGCAAGCCAAAGCTTTAATCCTCTGTATCTTCAAACATCTCCACAAGGCCCAAGCTTAATTCCCATAATCTCCAAGCCAAGAACCACCATCTCTGTGATACCAAGCTGCTCACCGTCGGAGAACGAGAAGTTGAACCAGAAGAAGGCACCGCCGCTAGCCGCCGCCGTCGTTACTCAGTTGCCGTAGAAGCCCGCCGCCGCCGCCGCTCATCGGAGAACTCGTGATCCGAGCCGTCGTCATCCGCTGTTGCCTCGTTGCCCCACCATCGAGGAGGAAGCAGTCCGCCGCCCGGAGGAGACCGTCGTTCATCATCGCATCTGGAGACGAAGAAGCCATCGCCGCTGCCAAAGCTCGAAAACGCCATCGCCGTTGACGGAGCTGCTGAAGCTCGGAGGAGAAGCACCGCCGACGCTCCCCTGTTTCGAAACAGAGCTCACCATTGTCGAGGGGAGCTGATCGCCTGAGCTGCCGTTCGTTGTAGGAAACCACGTCGTCGCCGTTGAATAAACCGAAGAGATCCACGCCGCTGTCGAAGCTGCTGTGAAGAAGGAGACGACGCCGCTTGAAGATCCACAGAACGTCGAAGTCCGCCGCCATTAGAAGCCGATGCCACCTCAGTCGAACGAAGACCGTCGCCTCTTGAAGAAGCGATTGAAGTCGACGCTGTGGAGATCACCGTTGAGCGCTGCTACGAGCTCGCTGTCGCTCGGAGTAGCTGAACGAACACCCTCCGTCAAGAACACGAAGAAGGAGAAGAAGAAGGAGACTTCGCCGTCGCTATCCGTGTTGAAGTCCTTGCCGCTGTTGCACGAAACACTGCCATCGGAGCTCTCGTCGACATCGTCGTTGCCCTCGTCGCTGCATGCAATGAATCGAGCGGACGGGTGAGATCGCACATCAAAACAAATCTACAGCGGGGATTACTTCATACGAGCAAAATCAAAATCGAAGCCCCGCTTCAGATCGCGCTGACGTGGCCAAAGAGGATCCGTGAGATCGAAAAACAACGGCCAGGATTGAAGAAGAGGTGGTCGCGTGAAGATTCGAAGCGGAGGGATTTTGGTGCTGACGTGGCACTATACAGGCCGCACGATCACGAAATCAACCGTGGAGATTTTTAACTGGGGATTGCTTTGCACACCGACCGAAGCTTAAAAGAATTGAATTGGGTCTGCTTTGCACACCGACCGCATTATTTAAGGGAGTTACTGAGCGCACAGCCTGCTGCCTTATAAGGATTTGAACTGCAATTGCTTTACACACAGACCAGTGTGTATATTGACATCCAGGAGTCGGATTGAGACACCGCTTGCGTCAGATTGGAGCTGACGACGTGTTGATTGACAGAGACGCCTACACAGACACAAACTGAGCATTTCTAAACCCTAAAACTCCTTTATTTGTGTATTAGTGTAACGTTCTCTGTGGGGAAACTTTTACCTATTTTTGTGGACTATTCTGGGACTTGTCTAGTCAGGACTAGACAAGTGGGACTCAGCAAGTTTGGGACTAGCTGGTAGAAAGCTTTGCTAGGATTGATAGTGAGAGGAAACACTGTGTGTGGGGTACTGAGAGTCTGGCGAGTGTAAAGACGTAGAGGGTGCTCTGAGCGTGCTCTAACTTGTGACTTTGTACCTATTGCACTATTCAATCTAGTATTTGCTTTGGGGGCTGGAGTAGGTCGTTGGGACGACCGAACCAGGGTAAAATCTGCTGTGTACTCTGTGTCTACTTTTCATTACTCTGGTTGTGCTTTTAACTGCGTGTGATTTCTCGTGAGTTGCACGAGAATTTTTTTATTAGCCTATTCACCCCCCCCTCTAGGCTAGGATCCAGATCCAACAGTCGTTACCCATGAGGGGACGAACAAGGTAAAGTTGTCTAAATTATATGTTGCAATACAAAATTTCGATATGTTTCATATGCAGGATAATGAGAACATTGCAACGATGTACGGACGCTTCACCGACATCACCAATGAGCTTGAAGCTCTTGGACAAGTCTACACCCAACAAGAAAAGGTGAGAAAGATAATCATGGGAATGACCTCGAAATGGAAAAGAAGAGCAATCGCCATTGAGGTGGTCATTGACATGAAGAATTACACCGTGGTGAATCTCATCGGTACTCTCATTTCTTACGATGTAAGAAGAGAGAACCGAATGAAGATTAGAGCAATGATGAACCCAACGGAGGCCAAGAAGAAAGCGTTAGCATTTGTGGCTACTTCTTCATCCTCCGATAGTGAAGAATCTGAGAACGAAATAGACTTAGAAGAAATGGCACAAATGGCGAAGAAGTTCCAATGCTTCTTTCACAAAGGTAAATTTTCTTCCAAAACCAAATTTGATTCCACTAACAATATCTCGTCTCTTTGTTTTAAGTGTAACAAACCAGGGCTCATCAAGAAGGATTGCCCAATGCTTAGAAACAAAGAAAAGTGGATAGCTCCAAAATACCACAAGTCTGACAAATACAAGAAGAAAGGACTTGTTGGGACGTTCGATGATTCTAGCGGAGATTCCTCTAGTGAATCCGAGGATGAAAAGGGTAAGAGTGCACATATGTGCTTCATGGCTGATTCAAGGTGAATATTGCATTGTTAACCCCTCATTTAGCCCCATTTTGTGCATATATGATACTTATTTGGCCTCTAATATGATCGCATTTAGAATACCCTTAATTATTAGAGCAAACTCTCATTCCATGCATAAAATAGAAACATACTGAGTATTTCTGCACTTTTTATATTTTTCGTTCGAAGATCTAGATCTCATGATTCCAACGACTATTTATTTGTATTTTTCTGAGACCTGTGCTAATTACTATGAATTTTTGAATGCAGATTACCATTTAAATATAGAAATATGGCCTAAAATACGAAATTCGAGTACGAATTCATACGCAGGCCACGTGGCAATATCCTGGCCGCTCATCGCTTCATCCGACGAGCTACAGCAAAGGGCGACATGGCAAGGTATTGGCCGTTGGATCTCGATCCAACGGCCCGCGAGCGAGCTGAACGATTCGAGCGGAAGCAGCACTTGGAGCTACGTGTCACGATATGGAGAATTCCCGCTTAGATCGAACGGTTGCAAATGGCAAAAGGAGCGGGCGACGTGGCTTATTGCTGAGTGTTGATGCTCGATCAAACGGACGGAGACGAAGCCACTCGAATTCGAAACTGCGAGCGAGTTACATATGCCACGGGGCGACGTGGCATCATTTGTGCCGTCCCGCCTTTGATCCAATGGCATAGAACAAGAGAAGTACATGCAACGCGAGGCTTATTCAAATTCGAATTTGATGGGCGACGCGGCTGCATCTAGGCCGTCGCTTTGAGATCCAACGGTGACTAACGACTCCGAGCTGGATTCGGAGAGCGGAGCGGATGCGGGCACGAGCGAGCAAACATCCGACCCGCTGGACACGCGTCGCTCGTACATCCGATCCCGCCTTCATCCGACGGTCGAGTTTTGCTCCGGTTAGGGTTTGCAGATCTCAGAGCGTAATACAACGGTTTTGAGAGAGTTTTTAGCATCCAATACCGACCTAATTCCCTTATAAATATCCTAGTATTCTAGAGGGTATTGACAGGAGTTTGGAGCATATTTTGAGCTTATTGGAGGGGCTACAGAGCGTATTTTCATGAGATTTTTTAGGGCTTTGGAAACAGAGATCAGAGGCTCTTGCAGAAGGAATTCAGAGGCTTTTTGAGGAGTTTTGGTGATAGAAATCTCAACTTATACCTTGTATTTCACGTATTTAGCATGTATTTTGACCTTTTGATCATGTATTTGCTAATGAATCTGAGTTTACTTCTCTCTATGCGTGGCTAGTGCCTTCATGTTTTGGTTGTGATGTAATTAGGGCTATGTGATCATTGATTTTGTTTTCTTTTCGCCCTATATGCATGTTATAATTACGTATTTCATTGATTTCTACGTATAATATAATTGAGTTTGTTAATCGGAGACGTGTGCATGCTTAATTGAATATGATCTGAGTAAGACTTATTCGTGATGCGATCCGAGAGGACGTATCGTGACTCGAGAGGGCACTGGTGAAACTTTCTTTATGAAATCGACGTTATACGTTATTACCTTTTTTGGCACTTTTGTTTACACGCTTTATTGCCATATTTTCCGACGTTCTCATGCCTTAGCCGAATGAAACATTAAGTTATAGAAAAGATATTCAAAATCATCGATTACAAAACCCTTAACGAAATCAAAACCAACACATGCTCCTCTTATTGGTTATTTATATCGACTCTCCATATTTGCTTTAGTCTTAATTTCTCGTTTACTTAAAGCCATCTTCACAATTATCTCACCTTCGAAAGGTGGTAGTTTTTCATTGTTTTATTAATCTTTAGAAACTGATTCTTTTGGTTTACAGGCCGACTGTCCCGTGGATTCGATACCTGACTCTCCAGGTTTACTACTTGATCGATCTCCTACACTTGGGAGTAGCGCTCACATCTTTTGAGACGAGTCAATGGCCCCAGAAGATCCACTCTCCGGTGAGAGTGATATTGACAACGATGAACCTGAGGTAACTATGGATGAACTTCGTATTGCTAACGAAGAATTATTTTCTAAGTATGAATCTATTATGCTTAGATATACTATTTTAAAGAAATCTAATGTTAGCAAATCATTCTTGCCATGCATCATCAACAATGACACTATTGTTGAGACACTTACACTTGAGAAAGCCACTTTGGTTTCTCAAAACGACATCTTGAGAAATGAGGTGAATTCCCTCAAATCGCAAATAGATCAAAATTATCCTAAAGATAGTATTGATCTAGCTTCACATATCACTCAATTGGGTATTGAGAATGATTCTCTTAAAACCCAAGTTCACGAGCTCAAAACACGTGTGTCCACTTTAGATACCAATATTTCTTCTCTTGAGGAGAAATATGAGATCATGTCCTCTCAAGTTAAGAGATTTAACAAAGGGAAAGGGCAATTGGATGAATTGCTTGCAAACCAATTTCTGGCCACACATCATGTTGGACTTGGTTTTATGGAAGCAAATGCATCCAAATCTCGCACGTCCTATAGTGGTGTAACTATAAATTTTGTGAGGACATCCTCCGGTGCATCCACTAGTGGTGTCAAAAACACTATTGGTAGCAAACCTACCAAGAAGGCAACCACTTCACAATCTCCTTCTTTTGGCAACAACCCCACTAAGGGTGGAAACCAAAAGAAAGGTCATGCATATATGTACACCAACTCTCATACACGTAGGAAATCTCCTACTTCACATGTGGACACGAATGACACATTTTATGCTCCACACCCACAGACACGCGTAAACCCACACATGAAAATACTCATGCACGTGCTCTTACACATTCATATGTTCATACACATTATCCTTCCATGTATGCTCATCCACCTCATAGTATGCATGCTCCATATGTCACATATAACATGCATGCTCCTAATTTTGCATATAACACATATATGTCTCATGCTTATCCACCTCCATCTTCATATGCTAGATCTCATGCTCCTAGGAAGCACGCACCAAATAGTACTCAACCAAATGTGCATGCAACTAGGAAAAGGACATCCAAAACATACACAATTTGGGTTCATAAGAACACTAGTATAAATGATAGGAATGCTTATATCAACTCATATTTTAGCGATGTGATAAATAGTGGCAAATATATTGGGAAGCTCAAGTCCATTTGGACTTGGATTCCAAAGGGCTAATCCACTTGGACCCAACAAAGCTTGGGTACCATGAGCTCATGGTATATTATGTAGGTATCCAAGAACAAGAAAGAGAGCAATAAAAGTTATATTGGCTCTATAAAGAAAGGATGGATACTCGATAGCGGATGCTCCAAACACATGACGGGAGATCCCACATTGCTCTCCGAAGTGATTAGCATCAAGGATGGTGCAACGGTCACTTTTGGAGGTAATCAACAGGGAACCATCATTGGAGTTAGTGGTTTATGTCATAACCTGATTGAACCGGAAAACATGCATGGGACCCGTGCCTTCCACTCCCAAGTGTAGGAGCATCAACGCAATATAAAATTTATAACCGGTGAGTACCGGGTCGGATCACAGGGAAGAATCGTTTGAAATCGCATGTTTGGTCAAAAATGGATGTGGGATGGCGAGAAATTACCCGCTATATTTACCGGTTTTTTGATAGAGGAGAAAATGGGAGAATGACTAGTGGGGGCCACCTACCAACCCTACACGCTATGGACAAGGGTTTGATGGCTCAATCAAGCGAAGAGGCGAGCTTGGCATTCAACCAAACACTTGGCGTGAGGAATGGTGAAGGGTGTAGGAGGAGCTCTCCCGAGTTATTCCTCACTACGGAGTGAGGTCAACGTAGTAAGTAGTGTGCGACTAAGCTACTTGCTCACAACTGGTGGCTTGTTAGGCCAACCAACGAATGATGACCTATGTGTGGGTTTGAATCATCCACATGAACTCACAGCCCAATCACAAAAGATGAAAGCCCAAGCACGAAATGAGAATCAAAACACACACAAGCATCAAATCAAACACACAAACATCATAGATTAAGAGGAAAGCATGTAAATGAAATCATTCATCTCTAAAATTATCCAATTACATATAATAACCCTAAATCTAAGATACAAGAGAGAAAGAATGAAGTCACCCGAGGTGTCACTCCCGAGGCAGCGCGTTCGGCTCCTCCTTGCGCTCCTCCAAGCTCCGGTGAACTCCAAAACCCTAGCCCTAGGATGAAGAATGAGGCGAGTGGAATGAGAGGAATAGAGGGGGAGAAGCCCCAGAATATAAACCCAACAGTTCGGGTCTGGAAACAGTACTAACGGGTCGGATCTGTGTCCAAAACCCGCAACGATAACACAAATCAGCAGAAATTTCCAGCACAGTCACCCTATCTTGCAAAAATTCTAGAAAAATCATTTGTCCTCGGAATGACATGTTCCAGGTAGCGATGGAATCGTAACAAAGTGTACCATGACTAAACAATATCACAATGCAGGAATATACACTGTAATGATAGCAGAATTCTACACAAGAGGGGAATAGAGGAATTTCCAGACCAGAAATTTTCATCACCGTAACCCTGTCTTCCAAAAAATGCAGTAAATTGCTCCGACCTCCAAAAATTCTGGAAAAATATGTGTTGGAATCGGGACTTCACGAACGTCATCGAAAATAATAGAAGACTAAGATGAAGATGCTAATAAGCTGTAAAAATTGTGTCTTATGCATATATAAATGATAAGCTCCAAAACATGATAATATCATGAAAACGCAAGTAATGGAGCTAGAATATGAACGATACATGCACAAAGAGCACCAAAATGGGGGGATAAATATACTATTTTTATCTCGAATCACACCCCCAACTAGCTTTTTGTAGTACCTAGCAAAACAAGCGATAAATTAGGATTCATATCAAACTCAAAATTATTCATGGCGAAAATAAAGTTTTCAACAAAATCTCAAATTTAATATATCAATCCATGAATGAGAACAAACCCATGAAAAACACTTCAATTTGGTTCAAATAAAGGAGAACAAGCAATGTTTTGCACGAATGAGGATTAAAACACAACGTTGTATCATAGTTTCACAAATCTCAGGGTTTTGCCAAAACAACACTTTCCTAATTTGTGGAGGTTGGATGTGTGAATTTATTCTTCTTTTTCTTTGTATGAAACTTAGGATGACCCATGTAATGAGTTTTCGGTCAATGGCTCCCAAATCAGACGATTTCAGGGCATTGGGCCAAATTCATGGAGTTCTGCACTCACATCATAAATTGCATATTAACATTGATCCCATGAAGAAAAGACAATAAAATGCATGCCAATCACAATATAGGAGTTTGAAAATAAAGTTTGAATCCAAATGTATGCATGAATATGAAGCATGTAAGAGATTAAGCATAAAGTTAGCAAGTGAGCAAGGAGGGTAAATGATATATATATGCATGATATTCGGTGATGGCAAAATGGATGGCAAAAAAATTCTAAGAAAAAATCCTAGCATTTATAAATATTCTAACACTCTCCCTCCAACTTAAAATACACATTGTCCTCAATGTGGGAAGAGTATTAGATCTCAGCAAAAGATCCTAGAAAAGAAAAGAAAATCATACGAAAGCAATAAAATAAAACATTTATTTTATTTATCTACACTACTGGATAGAAGTCACCGCGGTCAAAAGGCGGATCTCGGATGTACAACGGTGGAGGCAACTGCTCTATCAGCTCCTTTTGCTCCTCTACCAATGCTTCTCGTATGAACGTGGCAATGGTGGCCACATACACAACTCAAGCATTTCCTCAAAGTGTGTACCTATATAAGGAAGGAGACGAGTTGTGTAAAAGAGAGATGGGGACACATTCCTAAAAAACAACCTCCACACATAGTCATCAATATAAAATAGGGAATGAAAAGTGGGATGAATGTATGAGAAAACTCCCTGGATGGTTAAATATGATGTGGTTTGCAACTCGTTCCTGCGGCATTCAATATCAATCGGGGGAGGAAGTGATATCGCCATAGAAACTACCGAAGGAGAGGGAAGCTTGGGATCCATGATAGCATGTGGTATAAACTCAACCTCGCTTGCCTCTTCTTTGGGCTCATCAACACAAGAACAATCCTCCTCGCCCACTTTGCTCCCAAGTGTACACGCGATCGGCTCCTCTATTTCCACCATGTCAATAACCAATTCCTCAACGACTACTTGATACGGCCCAGTAGAAATAGTAGGTGCCGGCATGATAATTTCATCCACCAGCTCAACCAACTCCTCCATGCCAACACTTGGTTCCTCAACTACTACTTGGCATGGGGGCACTCAATTCTTCAACTACTGGTGGTGTGAGATCCATAAAAACTTCTTCATAGGGGGCTTGGTGGACCAAAACTTCATGGCTTGGCTCATTTGGAGTCACAACCAATGTGTGATCTTCCTCCTTATAGGACTCCAAATAATGCCAAGCCGCATTCTCATCCATGTCCAAAAAGTGGCCGGTGTCCAACATATCCACAAAACCTTGCGTCTCCGGAAGCAATCCTTCCATAAAGAATCTAAGAAGACACATCCTGTCAAATCCATGCTCTGGACAACCGTATACTAACTCTGAAAATCGCATCCAAGACTGAAAAAATGTCTCACCGATGTGCTGAGCAAAGTTCACCATTCTTATTTGCCATACTATGGTCCTGTACGATGGAAAAAACTTCATTCAAAATATATGCTTTAGTACCTGCCAAGATGGAATAAGATGTGGGAGATAAACTTTAAACCATTTTAAGGCATTACCATCTAAAGAATAGGGAAAGAATTTAAGATAAAACTTTTCTGCACACGTGTCCCCATCAAAATGAAGCTTGCAAGCACTCTCAAACTTCTTAACATATAGGTAAGGGCTCTCCTCATCCTTACCAAGGAATCTTGGTAGGGATTTGGTCACCTGTATGTCAAACTCAAGAGAGTTTGAAATACTTGCCATGTTTTTTTAAAAATAAAAGCAAACAATAAAAAAGACTCAAAAGGTGAAAAATAAAGAAATCTCAAATCAAAAAGTGAAAAAATAAAGAATCTAAAAAGATTCACACTAATAGAAAGAAATTCCTTGCCAAAACATTCAAGTTCGATCAAAATACGAAAAGTTTCAAAACCGTCTTCCCCGGTAACGACGCCAATTGATTGAACCGAAAAATGCGCGTGGGAAGCGTGCCTTTCACTCCCAAGTGTGGGAGCATCAATGCAATATAAAATTTATACCTGGTGAGTACCAAGTCGGATCACAGGGAAGAGTCGTTTGAAATCGCATGTTTGGTCAAAAATGGATGCTGGATGGCGAGAAATCCCCCGCTATATTTACTGGTTTTTTGGTAGAGGAGAGAATGGGAGAATGAATAGTGGGGGCCACCTACCAACCCTACACGCTATGGAAAAGGGTTTGGGGGCTCAATCAAGCAAAGAGGAGAGCTTGGAATTCAACCAAACACTTGGCGTGCGGAATGGTGAAGGGTGTAGGAGGAGCTCTCCCGAGTTATTCCTCTCTACGGAGTGAGGTCAACGCAGTGAGTAGTGTGCGACTAAGCTACTTGCTCACAATGGGTGGCTTATTAGTCCAACCAACGAATGACGACCTATGTGTGGGTTTGAATCATCCGCATGAACTCACAGCCCAATCACAAAAGATGAAAGCCCAAGCACGAAATGAGAATTAAAACACACCCCAGCATCGAATCAAACACAAACACCATAGATTAAGAGGAAAGCATGAAAATGAAATCATTCATCTCTAAAATCATCTGATTACATACAATAACCCTAAATCTAAGATACAAAAGAGAAAGAACGAAGTCACTCCCGAGGCGACGGGTTCGGCTCCTCCTTGTGTTCCTCCAAGCTCCGGTGAACTCCAAAACCCTAGCCCTAGGATGAAGAATGAGGAGAGTGGAATGAGGGGAATAGAGGGGGAGAAGCCCCAAAATATAAACTCAGCATTTCGGGTCTGGAAACAGCACTAACGGTCGGATCCGTGTCCAAACCCCGCAACTATAGCACAAATCAGCAGAAATTTCCAGCACCTTCGCCATGTCTTGGGAAAATTCTAGAAATATCATCCGACCTTGGAATGACATGTTCCATGCGATGATGGAACCGTAACAAAGTGTACTACAACTGAAAAATATCATTAGGCCGGAATATATACTGGAATAATAGCAGAATTCTGCACAAGAGGGGAATAGCAGAATTTCTTTACCAGAAAATTTCAGCACCGTCACCATGTCTTCCAAAAAATGCAGTAAATTGCTCCGACCTCCAAAAATTCTTGAAAAATATGCGTTGGAATCGGGACTTCGCAAATTTCGACTGACAAATAATATGAGACTAAGATAAAGATGCTAATAAGCTGTAAAAATTGTGTCTTATGCATATATAAACGATAAGCTCCAAAACATGATAATATCATGAAAACGCGAGTAATATAGCTAGAATGTGAACGATACATGCACAAAGAGCACCGAAATAGGGGAATAAATAAACAATTTTTATCCCGAATCATAACCTTATCTCCATTAGTCAACTTTGTGTCAAGGGTGACAAGGTTAACTTTACAGAGGGTATGTGTAAAAATTGTTGATATTAATTCACATGTTTTATTTACCGGTATTAGGCATAAAAACATTTATTATTTGAGCTTGCCTAAAACCGTAGAACATTTCTTAGTTGCTAATGCAAATAAACAACTATTATGGCATCACCGCTTTGGTCATGTTCATTTCTAGCACTTATATAAGTTAGCTAAGCATGATCTTGTTAAAGGCTTTCTGAAAATTGTTTTTAGTAAGAAAAACTTTTGTGATTCATGCCAAAGAAGTAAACTAAGTAAATTGTCTTTCAAACTTAAAGAAGGCATAACTTCTAAGAGGCCCCTAGAATTGCTTCATCTAGATTTCTTTGGGCCCACTAGAACCGCTTCGTTGGGTAATGCTCATTATGGATTAGTTGTCATTGATAACTTCTCTAGATTTACTTGGGTTTCATTTTTAACTAATAAAAATGAAGCATTTGAAGAGTTTACTATATTTGCAAAGAAAATTCAAAATTTCTTAGGATCCACCATTATCACTATTCGTAGTGATCATGGAGGAGAATTTGAGAATGAATCTTTCTCTAAGTTTTGTGATGACAATAGAATTACTCACAACTGTTCTTTTCCTCATGCACCACCACAAAATGGTGTTGTTAAGAGAAAGAATAGGACCATTATAGAGTGTGCTTGCACCATGCTTCATGATAGTCATCTTGGACTACAATTTTGGGCGGAGGTGGTACATACGGCATGTTATGTGCTTAATAGGATCCTAGTGAGGCCCTGAACAAACAAAATTTGTTTTGAATTATTTTATAATAAAAAGCCACAAGTTAAATATTTTCGAGTTTTTGGTTCCAAATATTTTATAAAGAACACCGTTGGTAACTTAGATAAATTTGAGCCAAGATCTGATGAAGGAATCTTTGTTAGATATTCCACATATTGCAAAGCCTACCGGATATCAACAAAACCTCTTCAATAATCGAGGAATCACTACATGAATCATTTTATGAAGATTTTGATATTCCTCATGTTGTTGTTGATAGTGTAGATGTTTTATGTGATTCCATTAGTAATGTTAAAATTAATGATTCTATTATTGAGACTAACAATACTATTGAAATTGTTGAGGATGTTTCAAGTGATCCAAGTATTACCAAAGCTTATTCGATCGTTCGTAAACACCCCCATGACCAAATTATTGGAGATATTGGTGTGGGTGTACGAACAGTGTCAAGAATTGATGAATTCTCTCATTGTACATTTGTCTCTATCATTGAGCCAAAGAACATCCAAGAAGCGTGTGAAGATAGCTCTTGGATAGTTGCAATGGAAGAAGAGCTCATGCAATTTGAGAGAAATGAAGTTTGGGAGCTCGTTCCTCTTCCAAGTGGTCACCAAGTGATTGGGACCAAGTGTATTTTTAAGAACAAGACCGATGAAAACGAGGTCATCACAAGGAATAAAGGAAGGTTAGTAGCTCAAGGCTATCAGCAAGAGGAAGATATTGATTTTGAAGAATCCTTTGCCCCATAGCTAGATTAGAAGCTATCAGATTGCTTTTATCTTTTGCATCCCATAAAAATTTTAAATTATTTCAAATGGATGTTAAAATGCATTTTTAAATGGTATTGTTAATGAAGAAGTTTATGTTTCTCAACCACCCGGTTTCATTCATGAAAAATTTCCAAACCATGTTTTCAAACTTAAGAAAGCGTTATATGGGTTGAGACAAGCTCCTAGAGCTTGATATGATTGCCTCAAAACCTTCCTTTTAGATTTAGGCTTTAAAATGGGTGAAGTTGATTCAACTCTTTTCATTAAAGATTATGAAAATGACATCCTGTTAATTTAAGTTTATGTATACGATATAATATTTGATTCTACTAAAATTAATCTTTGCCAATAATTTTCTAAGTCTATGAAGGATGAATTTGAAATGAGCCATATGGGTGAGCTCAACTACTTCCTTGGACTACAAATTCGACAAATGAAGGATGGAACTTTCATACATCAAACAAAGTACACCAGGGAGATTATCAAGCAATTTGGGATGGAATCGTCTTCAAGCAAACTGACTCCCATGAGTACGACAACCCATCTACACAAGGAAGAGAATGGGAAAGATGTAGACGTTTGTCTATATCGAGGTATAATCGGTATCTTACTTTACTTAACCACTAGTAAGCCCGATATTATGTTCTTCGTATGTCTTTGTGCTAGATATCAAGCTAGACCTAAAGAGTCACACTTGATTGCGGTTAAGCGAATTTTTCGTTACCTCAATCATTCACTAGATTATGAGTTACTTTACCCTAAGTCTAGCACATATGATCTAATCTCATATAGAGATGCAGACTTTGTCGGATGCAAATCCGACAGGAAGAGTACTAGTGGCACTTGCCATTTTCTAGGAAATTCTCTAGTTTCTTGGTTTTCTAAGAAACAGAACTCGGTATCATTGTCCACGAATGAAGCGGAAAATATTACCGCGGGTCTTGCATGTGCACAAGTTCTTTGGATGAGACACACACTCAAAGACTACGGTATCAATTGTGATACTTGTCCTATTATGGTTGATAACCAAAGTGCAATTTGTCTTTTCAAGAATTCTGTACATCACTCACGTACCAAACACATAGATGTGAGACACCACTTAATTAATGATCATGTAGCTAAGAAGGACATTATCTTAGAGTACATTGAAACCCAAAATCAAATCGTCGACATCTTCACTAAACCTCCTAAAGAAGATCCATTTATGAGGTTGCGTGGAGAATTAGGGATTATGGGTGAATCTGAATTATATGAGTTCACACTTTTATGTTAAATCATGCTTTGAACTTATGTCATCATTTCACCTCTCTTGTTTCGATATGTTATATGTTTTCACATATTTTTCAATAAGATGTATTTGAGATTTTGATGATTTGGTTTGTTTGGGTTAACATACATGATTTGTATGTTATCGATAATATTTTGATAATGATTTTATGATTAGAGTATTGTTAGAGTATAAGTCTTAGGATGAGTTGTCTCAATCCTCTGGATTTCAGCCTCACTGTATATTTTTGGTCCAGGACAGACGACTGTCATTCCTTTGACAGTCGACTACCTAACTCTAATTCTTCATATCTGAATTCTCTATTTTTCACACTGGTGACTGGTGTACATTTTGCAGGCGCCTGTCTCTCCGACAAGCGACTGAAAGTTATTCATCAGGTGCATGTCCTGATCTTGAAATGTCTCTGTTTATTCATCATATATTTTGACCCTCTATCAGACAGCTGTTACGTGATTTATAGTCGACTGTCAATTTGCCAGGCGACTGTGAGTTACTCAACAGGCGCCTGTCTATCCACCCAAATCTGTTCTCTATTTTTTTCAGCCAATCAACTGACGATTGGACATCAGTCGACTGTCCACATCAGTGGCCGTTCGTTAACTCAATCTGAGACGTCGATCTGACAATCCAATGGTCCAGATTCATTTGCCCCCAACTTATATACACGAAGCCATCGATCTTTTCTCTCTCATCCGATCGATTTCCCGCGTCTTCCTCCTTTGAACTTCAACTGTCTCTTTATCTTCCTCGTCGTTTCGAAGATCCTACCAATCAATCTCTCTCCCCAATCACTCGATCGAGAGTTTAGGTCTCTCCTCCTCCGTCGTTCGTCGCAGATTAGGTATATCTCTATTTTTTCATTCGATCATGCCCTATTTCCTTGTCTTTCTATCGATCTGTGTTCATGGCCCCCAAAACTGCAACTTCGTGGTCCAAACCTTTGAGGAAACAATGTTCTCCATCCTCACCCTGCTCTCAGAGTCCTCAGTCCTCGTCGTCCTCTGGTGAGTTTCTAGGGATATCAGTCGCTGATCATCTTTCTTCAGCATCTGAGGTTGAATCTTCTCCTCTGCATCCACCCAAGCCATCCTCTCCTTCTCTATCAGCTCCGTCCACTAATCCTCTCCTCGTTCAGTTGAATGAGCGAGTTTCTCTGCTTGAAATGAAAGTTTCGAACATGGATCATAAGCGTTCGCTCCTTCTTGAGCTGAACTATAAGTCGTTTCAGTATCAAAGCTTTCTGGTTCTAGCCTCTCTCTCTCTCTCTAGGCTCTGTTCCCTCCTTCCGAGGATGTCTACCAGACTGTTGTTCCTCATCCTCCAGTTGATACTCAGGAGGTTCCTGTGGAGTTCACCCAGCCTTCATCTACAGTGTTCTGCTCTCAGTGCCTGTTACTGCTCCCATTGGTCAGTCTTCAGTCCCTGATCATGTAGAGATCCCTGCTGCTGCTGGTGTTTCGTCATCAAAGTGGAAGGCTCATGTGTGTCCTTCTCGTCGCTCTTCCAGACTGGTGTTTCGTCGCTCTCGCTACTCTTCAGAATCCACTGTCATTCAGATTGACTGATGCAGCTCTTCCTCTACTCACCCTAGGACTTCTTTTTGTTAGGGTTTGAGTATGTGTCTGTTTTTTTTGGTTTGTTTGTTTGTACCTCTGGATGTTGTCATACTATTAGGAGTTAGTCCCTTTTTATACTCCTGGTATACTTTTGGCTGCATGGTAGAGTAACTCTCTGATGAATGATGGTGTATGTATGATGATCATATCTTTGTATGTACATGGAGTTGATGTTGTCATTTGTACTCCTTGTATCTTTTGGTTATATATATATGATGATGTTTTTTTTTCCTTTATCATATGCTGTTTCACATTGTGTCTCATTTTTAGTATGATGATTGTGTGTACAATGTGAAATTGTGTCTCTCTATATGCTCTATTATATACATGATGTGATGTGAGACATTTTCTTGTTTCTGAAATGTTGATATTGGATTCTCGTTCCTTTAGTCAACTAAAATTTCGTGTGTTAATGAGTTTTTGGTATATATCATTGTGATGCACCTTTGTGTTTTCTCGATTTTATTTTGGTATCACATTTAAATATATATCCCATCTTTAGATTTTCATGAGTGTTTTAGTACTTATTTAGCACTATTGTTGTTGTTTTTCTACTCCCACTTTTGAATAATGTCATAGAGGGAGAGAAATAAACATATCATAATTTTGTGCTAAGTAAATTCTAAACTTGAATCTAAGATTGAAATTGCCGTAGATTCATGGGAAGTAAGATATAATGAACTTGGATTATAAAATCCTAAATTTCTATCATTAAAATCATTTCATTCATGCATATCTTACATACTTGCTTCAATTGATCTATAGATGCACTTATGAATTTGCCGAACTTGATTGGCATCTATGTAGGGGAGTAAGTTTTCGTTAAGCACAATTATTTATCTTTTTGTGCATGTTTGTTTGTCATTATAAAAAAGGGGGAGAATGTTGAGTATTGGACTTCTCCCTACTTGATGTTGATGATGAGCAAACATAAATACTTGTGACTAATCCCCTATTTGTAATTAATACATTGCCTAAGCATAGCATGAAGATTAATTAGCAATGGGTGTCACTCAAGGATCAATCAAAGCATGAAAAGTGGGTTGGATGATCAAAGATGGTGAATGAAGCTCCTAGAAGGCTTCAAGCTCATTCTTTGGATAGAAGAGATACTACTACAAGATGTAATATTTTTAGTCTCTTCTAATATGTAGCTTAGAAGTAGAACTTTGCTGGAGCACACACATCATTATTTCTGTCCTAAGAAATCATTAGATCACATTTCCTTAGCCTCCAATTCACATTTCTCAAGCATGTGCATTTTGGGATTTCAATAGGCGACTGCTGAACGTTTTACAGGCGCCTGTCTCCAAACATCGCATGTGATTTGTTCTACAGTCGCCTGTTATGCACATACTTTATCAATTGGTTTTTGGGCTTTCAGCTTTAGCTATATCCAAGCGCCTGCTGTACAAAAGACAGGCGCCTGTCTGAGTTACAGGTGCCTGTGAATTATTAGTCAGTCGCCTATCTCTCTCCTGCTCAAAGGTCATTTTCTTCTTCATACGGCCAGACAACTGATGTTGGATTGACAACCGCCTGCCCAAGGCATAGGCGACTGTGAATGCTTCAACAGTCGCATGTCGATTCTTTCTCTGCAACTCTGCTCTCTAGAAAGTTTCACTTATTAGGGACAGACGACTGATGTTGGTATCACAGTTACCTACCCATGACACAGGCGCCTGTATGTTCTACATCAGTCGCCTGTCCTGTCTTTCCAACATTTGCAGAATTTTCTTAGCTTGCTCATATTGTAGCCAGTTGCATGTAGAAGGGGTTTCAGTCGTTTGTTAGGTTTACAGGTGTCTATCAGTCCTTCATCAGTCGACTGTCCTACATGTTAAGTTAACGTTTGAATTCTCACCTACCCTCTGACACAGTGCAACCGTCGACTGTTATCTCTTTACCAGTCGACTATCGGTGTGTAAATTCTATCCGTTGGCTTTTTCTCCACGAATTTCAAAGGGATTTTTGGGATTCTGTTTGAGGGTGTTAGAGAACCTATAAATGGAGCTTCTATTGTTCCATTGAGGGGTTAATTATCTTCTTGATCATCTCTTGAAAACCCCTCGCTTTCAACTTCAAGTTTTTCAAAGCTCTCAAATTCAAAAGCATTATAATTCCAATCTCAGTCTCTCTTGCTCTGCAATCTAGAATCAAAGTGATATCCTCTGGGCAATTGGTGGTGACAAGAGAAAGGGCTTTTCACTCTTCTTGGAAGAGACTTCGACACACAACACACTTGCTCCTTCAAGTTCTACTTCAAGGTATAGGTGATTGTAAGTGTTGCTATTTCATATCTTTCGATATTAGTTGAACTCTCGATTTGTGAAAGTGGTTTGCTTGATCCCAAGTTGTGGGAGTCAAGGACATCGATTATGTTTCGATTTCACTTGTTGGGTTGCTACACGTGGGTTTAAAGGAAACCTCAAGTTCGGTTTTTAAATTGAGTATCTGGAGATATCCAGGTGGAAGGGACGTAGGATTACCGGAAACAAGTTGGGAGTTGACTTGGGTAATCCGAACCCTTGAAACATACTTTGTGTTAGCATTGTTTCATTTTGGGTTTATTTATACTTCTGTATTTATTGTTGGTTAGGAATTTAAATTGGTATAACTATCGTTTAAATTTTATAAACACTATTCAACCCACATTCTAGTTTTTCCTCATAGCCAGGGTCCTTACAGTTACACCAAAGGGCATAACCATAAACTCTTAATGACCATAATGGGTCGAGAAAGCTGTCTTGGGAACATCCGATTCTCTGACCTTCACCTAATGGTACCGCTCCTCAAATCCAACTTAGAAAATACTCGGGATCTACCAAACTGGTTAAAGATATCATCAATGCGAGGGAGAGGATACTTATTCTTCCTTGTCACCTTATTCAGCTCCCTATAATCAATATACATCCTCCGTGACCCATCCTTCTTGTTGACCAATAGCACTGGTGCTCCCCACAGAGACACACTAGAGCATATCAGTCCTCTCTGCAACAGATCCTTCAGTTGAGTGTGAATCTCGGCCAACTCTGGCAGAGCCATACGATACGGGGCCTTGGCAATCGGCTGCGTGCCCGGTATCAAGTCAATGGGGATCTCCAAGCATCTATCTAGGGGAAGTCCATAAGTATCATCTAGAAATACATCAGTAAAATCTCATACGACGCTCGACAAATCTGGCTCAGTCTCCATCGCCATATCCATGACTTCTATCGGCTTGGCCTAAACTTCACTGGTTCGAGTGTACTGCTACCATTCTCAAACTCGAACTCCGGATGGTTTGGGAAATGAAAGAATACACTCCTCTGTCTACAATCAATCGTGGCATAGAACATACCCAGCCAATCCATCACAAATACAGCCTCAAAGCTAGGCATCTCTATCACCAAGAAGTCGGCATACAACCCTCGCCCACAAATCTCCACGAAACAATGGAAACAACCAAGAGAACTACAGAGCACACCATTTTCCGTGTAGATATTCCAACTGGCAGTGAGGGAAGCCACTGGTATCAAGTGCTCGGTCACAAATGTCGGGGACAAGAAGCAGTAGGAAGCCCCAGAATCAAAAAGTGATAGAGTAGGGAAAGAAGCGACCATAATAATGCCTAACGAAAATAATTCAAAGCAAAGAAAAAAAGAACAACTTTAATAAGGAAGGTGAAATGGTAAAATCCAAAATAAAGACAAGACCATGTATATATAAACATGCACAACTCAAGGGAGGGTCGGAGATATACCAGTGATAACTGACCAATGTTCTCTGCCTCTATAGCAGACATAGTGAAAGCTTGACACCTCTGGGAAGTTTGGGTTGCCCAATGGAAAGCACATTACTGACTAGACAAAGGACGTCCCTTAGGAGCTGGAGGACTCGATCCCGATGGTGCTAGGAGTGGCAGCCTCTATGGAGCAGGTGGAAGAGTCCTCTGCTATGTAGGCATAGCCACCACATGTGCTGCTAGTACTGAAGAATGGATCTACTGTGGAAAAAAAAAAATCTACGGATATGTCTTGATTCGCCACATGCAAAGCATCGCTGTGTAAGGATCTACAGTCCTTCTTCTCTTGCCCAAGCTTGCAACAATACTGACAAGATGAAAGTCTCTGAGAAGAGAGTGGGGCACCCGACCTCCTAAATTGGACAGTTTGCACAGGCCTGGGGAACTTCTTCTGCTGTCATGCTGAACGTCGATCAGGTCTCACATGATTCTTCCCCATACTCATCAAATAAGTCTCGTGCATCCTCGTCGCTTTCAGTATTGCCTCATGAGTGGGCAAATCAAGTGTAGGCATGAATCCTCTATACTCTGGATCAAGTCCCATGCAGAAGTAACGAGCTCGAGTGGCATCAGATGTAACCAGCTTCGGAGCAAACTTGCTCAATAAGGAAAACTCTGCATCATAGCTCCAACGGTCCTGGGTCAAACGCTCAAAGCACTGCCTCGACTCATCCTTCATTGTCTCTGGAAGGAACTTGAACTCAAAGCACTCCTTGAACTTCTCTCATTAGGTAGGATTGGTCAAATGACGCTCCTCTCCGTCCCACCAATCTCGAGCCTGATGAGTCAGCTCTCTCCACGCAGTATCCACCTAGCCATCCTGTGGATATCCAACTGCGAGTAAATCATCCCATGTGTGCCTTAGCAACTCATCAACCTCCACGAGACTCTCATTGCCTGATAAGAACGTCAGATGCATCTCCCTGAACTACTTGAAGCTGGAAGTCTTCTGATTTTGAACCTTGGCTAACATCTCCGTCTGCTGACTCAGACTCATTTGAACTCCCAGTAAAATATTCTCCAATTGAGAAGGCTCAGGGTGAGCCACCTCGGAAGAAGATTCTCTGTTCCCAGCATCCATTCTGCGGGGAGAGAACAGAACAACAAGGATCAATTCAAAATGAAGTAATTTAATATCGGTGCATAATACGTACCATCCATACGCATATCGCAGTGTGAGTAGACATGCATGGGCCACCACAATAACCATGTCATGCCCTGTTCTCTGAAATAAGTGGAAATACATTTCCTGTGTATTCATAGAGAACGAGAAGATACAAGGGTGCGGAAGTATTTAGACCAAAGGCTTTGACACCTTGACTCCAAATACTACCCAGCGTAAATCGTGATTTTGAAGAATAATTTCCACAGGCCACTGCGAATGCTAGAATAGTACAGACAATTGAAAACTGTTTATGATCTAACACAGATAAATCCAGAGATACAACCCAGAGTCACAAATATTCACATACATTTAAATTTAAAAGATACATCGTACATACGATAACTGTACAAAGTACAAGAGGTGATAAAACAGGTAAGATTCCCAAACCCACAAAACGGTATCCACACATCAAGTACAACTCACTTCCCATTTTACCCCTGGGTAGCCAACTCCACAAAAATTGCCCTTAGATGGCTCATTAATATGGAACTAATATTAACATCAATATCAACATTAAGCTTAACATCAATTACCAAAAAAGCATTAAGCTTAACATTAACTTGGAACTAACCATAACGTTATCATGAACCAAACTTAACATTAACACTAAGACTACAATACCAACATGGAACATGACTGCATACATATATGAAGCACAAAAATTGGCATAGATGCATACTAGCTTAAATGGATGACATATGCCATACGTGATCCTATTAGCGTAACATAGCATACTAACACCATATGGTTCCATTGCTTGAGCATAATCAACAAAATTAAATTTATCCTCCTAAACAATCCTAAGCTTGATATCCTAACTAAGGTGCTAGTTCCTACCTTAATGACGTCTTTCTTCTCAAAGCTGCTACTCCTTCTCCTAGAGTCCCTTCTCCAAGAACTCCTTTTTCTTATTCAAGCTCCAACTTTGCACCAAGAGACGGGGTTTGTGATGGCAATTGGCTCAAGAGGAGGAGGAGAGAGGGCATAGGTGGTTCGGCCTTGGTAGAGCAAGGGGTGGTGCTATGTGGTGCAAGGGGTGGTTTGGCCTAGGTTTAGAGGAAGGAGAGAGGGAGATGAAGAAGTATGTATTTTCTCTTTTCTTTTCTTTTTCTCCTTTTTCCTGTTTTCCCTTTAATCCCTCATCCTAATCACGAAGTAAAACCATCTCCATGTGACAAGTGTGGGCTAGGTGGCACAATTAGGATGTAGATAGGCTAATTAGATGACACATCAAAGGGTGAGGTGGCTTGCATACAAAATTTGGATTCTTCTAATTTTTGGAAAAAGGAAATACGCCTAATAAAACTATTAGCCATATACATATATTGTGTATACTATTAAATACAATCACATTATGTTATCTAAATATGATTTAAAATATTTAAAATAGATTTTAAATCCTTATAATTTTTTTTAAAATTAGGGGAAAAATCTCCGAAATATATGAAAAATATACACGTATAAAATACGATCAAAGTATATAGTACAATACATCGTGTATTAACAATAGGGGGTTACACCTTGGATCCATCTCTTCAAGCCACAAGCCTTTATTGCTCTATCATCTTTGCAAGCAGTAATATCCTTACTCTCTAAAATAATTTAGAGCTTGATCAAGAGGAAAAGAAGAAGATCTGACGTCGCTGAAAAGCATATAACTTTCTTTACAGAGCTCAGATTGATGCGTAGTTTTCACCAACATGACCACAAATTCACGTTCTATGCTACTATGGTATTTATTTGATTTTAATATCTCTATTGGATTAGTTTTTCTGTATTTTTAGCGTGGATTGTATTATTGAATAGTCTCATACAAAGGCTATCATTGAGCGTTATTTTTGAACTGGTTATTATATCTGTTTAATCACTACCAGTAAGTGTGATATGCGTTTCCTTTTAGTTATGAAAGTGTTTAAACCGTCGGGGAGATGTCAGAGTATAGGCGGGGAGCCACTCCGTTAAAAATCTGTGATTTGTGTGCACTCTGACTGATTCCGCTGCTTGATATATTTTTTGTGTCATAAGCCCAATTCACCCCCCTTTAGGGATTTTCAATTACTATCTGAGCAGGATTTCTTTTAGACTCGAAGTCTAGTGGAATTTCGATCATATGACACAAATACCACACACATTATATTCACATGATCCCCATAGCCAAAAAAGGACAATCACATCTTAGATCACTCTTGTTTGATGGTATGAACTATAGTTATTGGAAACAACGTATGTAAATACACATCAAAGATATCGATTTAACATTATAGAAAATAATTGGTAAGGGCTTTACCCTAGTTGAAAACCCCACACTTGAGTAGCAGAAAGAGAATGATAGAATAAAGAATCTTAATGCTAAGGCCATGAGCATATAGTATTGTGGTCTTAATAAAAATGAATATAACTGTATCATTTCTTGCTCCACTGCTAAAGATATTTGGACTAGACTTGAAGTTACACATGAGGGAACTTTTGAGGTGATGAAAACTCGTATTCGAATGCTATTACAAAAAATGAAAATTTTGATACGATGCTTAGTGAATCTATTGATGCCATGTTTTCTCGGTTTTCAAACATCATCAATCTGCTGAAGACTTTGGGAAAGGACATTCCATAAGAAAAGTTGATTCGAAAGATTCTTTATTCCTTACCTGGCAAATTGGATCCAAAAGCGAACAACGATTGAGGATGTGCATGACTTGGCAGACATCTCTTTCGAGCAACTAATGGGAAATCGATAGCATATGAAGTACAATTGCAGAAGCTAAATGAAGATGCACCAAAGAAGGAAGAGAAAACTGAAAAGAAGGAGAAAACTGAAAAGAATTTGGCTTGTAAAGCATCCAGGTTCAATGATGAGACATCGAATGATTCTAATGACGAACAAATCGACTTCGTAGCAAACAACTTTAAAAGATTCCTACAACAACAAGAGGATGACTGGAAACATATGTGAAACTATAACAAAGGAAAAAAGATGAAGAAGAGGAAACCACACCACAATTCTTTCAAATGCAATAAGAAATGTCACTTGAAAATTGATTGTCCTCTTTTGAAAAACAAAGTAATGGAAAAAGAAGTTAATGGAGGCAAGAGGACAGACAAGAAAAGGATGTTGGCTAATGGGGAGATAGTGTAGTAGAGGAGCTTTCTTCAGAAGATGATGGAAAGAACGACAATAGGACATGTTTCATGGCGGGAAGCAGCAAGGTAAAATCTAAATCCATATTTCACAGAGATAGTCTTAAATTTAGTGAAGATAAGTTTGTTGATATGGAAAAAGCCTATGAATATTTAGTAGATCTCTTTCAAGACATGGACTCTAACTATGTTATGCTTGAACAACTTTGTGAATCACTAGAAAACCAACTTCCTAGTGCCGAACATGAGATAGATGAGTTGCTCATTAAATGGAAAGAATTAAAAAATATAATTGATAGCATTGATGAAACCATTCTAGCGACTAGGACATTAGAATTAAAGGAAGCTAACATCTAATTAGCCAAGTTAGAACTTGAAAACTCTAATTTAGCTAAAGATTTAAACGAGAAAATTATCTTCTTAAATTCTAAAGATTTTGTACTTAGAATTTTGAATCACAAGGTCTCTACTTTTGAAGAAAAAATTGAGCAACTAGAAAAAGAAAAATTAAATTTGATTAAAGGAAAAAATATTACTAGTGAAATTGAAAAGAGTTATGATGCTAAGATTAAAGAACTAGAGAAAGAAAATCAAAATCTTAGCAACATAATTAAGAAATTCACTAGTAGTCAAAAGAGTTTTGATGAGATGTTAGATGGATTAAATAATCATTCTAGCAAACATGGCCTAGGGTTTAAAAAGAAGCAATCATCTAAGAAGCCTAGGAAAACCATGGAAAAGTGATTTGCCAGATACATAAGATTTTCATCTAACATGCATGATATGAACATGTCTTCATCCAATCATATGTACTCCAGGGTTACATGTGTTTATTGTAATAAGAATGGACATGTTATGCATGATTGCTTTACTCGCATTTATCTTGAGAATTATATATGAGTTCCTAAACGTCAAATAAAGCAAAGTACATCATCAACTAACACTTTCGGATCCATAAAATGGATACCAATAGGTGAATCTTCTTCGGAAGGAGCATCAACGGGATTCGGATGATAGCATATATCGTTTTGATGAAAATCGACGCTGATATGGGCAAATGGAGGTAAACAAAGTTCTTTTAATCTTTGATTACCGTACCTTTATTATCTTTTATGCCATATTTTATGCGTTGGTAGAGTCATATTGGATTATGACATCATGGAGTACTTCATCTTTTGAATGTGCATATATGTGAGTCATTAATATCATAGTTTAGATATTCGTAGATGTATGTCATTGATGACATTGAAATCTTGATGAGCTATTAGTATGAAATTTGTTAAAAATCTTAGAAACATTAACAATGATTTTGATGATGCTATTTTATGTTGATGAAGAATCCACATACTCAAACTATGCATGATTGATTGTTCATAGTTAGCATGCTTAATTGTTTAAACTTTTTTGAGTTGGTATGGTCATATAATTTATGTAAAATTATTGGTTGATGTTTGGGCTCTAAAAATTTAATTATAAGAGATATTGGTTATGTGTATTGTTGTATGTGGATATGTGTATTGTTGTATAAGATATTTTGGTTAAGAGATAATGGATAAGAGATAATGGATAAGAGAATTTGGTTATGTGTAATTAGGTGTGTTGTTTATAGAGATTTGTATGTAGATATGGGCTATGAGAAATTGAGATATGAGAAATTGATATAAGATAAGAATGATTTGATGGAGATATGAGAGATTTCATTTGTATTTAAATTTTGAAATCAAAATTTCAAACTTTCAGTTTCCATCTGCTCGAATTGGAGGGAATATGATTTGATCACATCAAAATTTTGATCACATCATAATTGCGAGCCATTTTGAGGGTTACGTTGATTTGGGAGGGTTACGTTGATGGAGAGATTTCATTCTTTTCTTTGCGCGCCAAGAGGAAGCAGAGCAAGGGAGAGCTCCATCATCCCCATCTTTTTCTACCTCCTCCATCTACCTCCTCCAGCTCAACACCATCTTCTACCTCAGCTCCTCTTTTACCTCAGCTCAATCACCCTCCCTCAACGAAGAGCAAGCACATCAAGCACATCGCAGCTACTCTCATTTCCCCCACTCCATCTTCTTCTACCTCCAGCTTCCTCTTCTTCTTCCTTCACAAACGCCAACAAGCAGCACATC
The DNA here is from genome assembly GCA_030789695.1 of Scilla litardierei. Taxonomy (NCBI): domain Eukaryota; kingdom Viridiplantae; phylum Streptophyta; class Magnoliopsida; order Asparagales; family Asparagaceae; genus Scilla; species Scilla litardierei. Next base: position 58,473,067 of record CM061131.1, read on the forward strand.
ACGAAGAGCATCCTCTTCTACCTCCAGCACCCTCTTCTACCTCAGATCAACGGAGAGCAAGGAGATCAAGGCAAGCACCCTCAGCTTCATCATGGATTTGATTTTTTGATAATTTGAGTTCTTCACATCAAGTTTATATTGCAAGCTTGAGAATTTGATAATTACGGTCCTAATTTGAGTTTTTGATAATTACGGTCCTAAATTGAAATGGTTCAGTTGCAGTTGAAATGATAATTTGATAATTTGAGTTCAATGTATTCAATTTTTCTGTTGTTATACTTCTCAATGACATGACCCAAAAAATTGTTCTTCTCATATGCAAAATAATTTTTCTGTTGTTATACTTCTTCAATTTTTCTGTTGTTATACTTCTCATATGCAAAAAATGACTGAAATGATATAAGGAATGGCTAAAAACCAATGGCTAGAACTGAATTAAGGGTTGTCCTGAAATCAGTTTATCACTTTTATATGTTTATCACTTCTATTTCTCTATGTTTATTTTATAAGGAATGCTTTGACTATCCTGAAATGATTTTCATTCAATAAATTTTCATCATATGTAATTATTGTCATGTTATCATCAAGATAATTTTGCATCCTTATACAACCAATTTTTACATCCTTAAGAATATTAGATTTCAGCATATGTAATTATCATGATTCTAAAAACCAACAAAATTATCTCATTGTCCTGTTAATATCAAGATTCTAAATACATTTAAATTACTCTGATAGTGTTGGTTTGTTAAAACCAACAAAATTATCTCATTCTTATAGCATATGTAATTATCAACTTTCTAAATACCGCATTGTCCTGATAGTGTTGGTTTATTAACAGTACATATCCTGATAATTACAGGATATGTAATTTTTTAAAACCATTTCATTATCATATGCTTCAGTAGCCAGAGGGATATGTAATTATCAAGATATCCTATTTTCATATGCTTCCTGTTAATATCAACATATCAAGATATCTAATGGAATTATCAAGATTCCTATTGTCCTGTTATACTGTTAACATATCACCCTTTAGCCATTTAATTTTGAAACTTGAAAGAATATGAGCCATTTAATTTTTGTTCCAACTGAGTATTGTAAGCTTGAAACTTGATTTGGATAGCATTTAGCTCTTATCCAAGTTAGCATTTAGCATTTAGTTCAAATTCACAGGACAATGCTATCCAGTTGATAATGATATCCAAGTACATAACACTGGTTCCAATTTCGCTTATCAAATTTAAATTTCTCTTATACATTTAAATTTATCTTTTTGAGAATTTGCAACTGTGAATCATGTGAATCAATTTCTCAAGTTTTTTTGATCTGAATAACATGACAATTTTAGTTCTTTTGAATCATGGAAGTTTGCAACAGCATAACAGGACAAGCTTGAGAAATTGGTAAATTTTTTTGAACTGAATAACAGGACAATTTCATTTTGAGAGAATTTTGCAACTTTGAATCATGTGAATCAATTCCATGATTTAATATGAAATTTCTCAAGTTTTGTTGGCAATTGGCAATTCCATGTTTTTTTGAACTGAAATTTGAGTGATATTGAGAATGATTTAATATTGAGTGATATTTGAGTGATATTTCTTGATATAAAATTCCTGAGTGATATTTTTGAGTGACTTGAGTAATTTAATATCTCAATTCACACAAACATTCACACAAATCTGTGAATATGTTCTCAAGAGCACTGAATATTTTTGAGTGCTATTTATCTCAAGAGCACTGAAAATATCTCAAGAGCAGTGAAATCTGTGGATAATGAATAACTCTGTTAATGATATATTTGCATTTGGCATCAAATATTATTGCTAGCCATTTTCCATTTTGAATATGTTCACATAAGAAATGGCTATCCATCAAACATTTGGCATCAAATATTATTGATTCATTTTTGAATCAATAATACCAATCAAATAACTCTGTGAATCAAATATCAAACATTTGGCATTCACAGAACTTCATTGTTCCATATTTTATATCTCATATATTTGGCTATCAATCAATCCAATATCAAGTTCCAATATCAAGTTCTGTGAATGCATTTTTGAATCAATTTTGAGTTGATATCCTGTGAATGATTGAATGAGTGAATGATAACATTTGATATAACTCTGTGAATGAGTATCTTTGAATGAGTGAAAATTTTCCATATGTGTTAAATTATTCAATTCACATATATTGATTCACATATCTGCATTCACAAATCTAATATTTGAGTACTCAATTCACATATTTGCATTTGATATTTGAGATATATATTTGATGCCATATATGTTACATATGTGAATTGATTGATATTTGAATAGATATATGTTAAATTTGAGTACTCAATTCACATTGACATGCCATAATATTTTAGTGATATTTGAGTACTCAATTCACATATTTGCATTTGCTATATGTTAACTATCCCAGATCATTCACATATCATTCACATATATGATATCCCAGATCATTCAAATATCCCATATCATTCAAAAATCTGTGAATATGTTAAATATGGGAATATTTAACATCAAATGTTATTCCCATATCATTCACAAGCTTGATGTACTGAAATCCTATGTTCTTCACATATATGATTTCAGTACATCAAGCTTCCTAACTGAGATATCCTGATTGGGTATCAAATTTTTTGTTTGAAAGGTGATTGATATTTCAGGATCAAAAGGTGAATGATATTTATAAATGAGTTCAAAGTGAATGAAGTGTCAAAAGTTTCAATTTCTGTAATGTGAATGAATATCAACTGAAAATGAATGAAGTATCAAATCAATCAAGTGAATGAAGTGAATGAAGTATCAACTCAATCTGGATATCTCAAACTGATAAATTTTTGAGATATCATTCACCTTTTGAGATATCTCAGTTGATTCAGTTGAAATGTAGTTCATGTAATTGGGATACATGATATCCTAGAGTTCAAACTAGAGTTCATATCCTGGGTATGCACTCAAGATAATTCTCAATTTTCAAGTAACCTCAGCAAGCACAACAAGCACATTTTTTACTTCACCCCTTGGTTAGCTTCATCATGTCCCCTTGGTTAGCTTTTTTAATTTATCTTTGTGAGCTTTGTGAGAATAGTACAGCTTTGCGAGCTATCACTGATTACTTGCTCAACTTGACAGGAGTGCTTGACATGAGTGCTTTGGGAGAGTTACTTGCTCTTCATAATCAACTTGCCGGGTATTTGATGATATGCTATTGCAAATTGGAGAATGATTTAATGATTAACCTGATTTGATGAATAACCTGTTGAGTTTTTGATGTGCTTGCTCTTCGTTGAGGGAGGGTGATTTGATGAATCAAATTGAATATTATCATCAAATTGAAATGTAGTTCTTGATATGCATTTGATGATATTGAAATATAGTTCATCATCAAATGAGTTCATCATCAAATATCATCAAATTGAAATGTAGTTCATCAAATGAGTTCTTGATTTCAGCTCCATCAAATTGAATATTATCATCAAATGAATAACCTGATTTGATGAATAACCTGATTTAATGTTTTAATGTTGATTTAATGTTGACAGGATATGCTATTGCAAATTGGAGAATGATTTAATGTTGCTATGATATTTTGAGAATTATTTAAACTTTGAGAATGATTTAATATTGGAAAATCAATTTTCAGTAATCAACTTTCACTAATCAAATTTTACTGATAGCACACTGAAAATTGCATTTCATTCTGAAATTTTGGGAATGAAATTTTAATATTACTTGCAGGAAATATTTATAGGACTTTGATATTTTATATCATAGGCATGGATGATATCATTGGTGAAATGTTTGCTATGCTTGCTATGTGTGAAATGTTTGCTCATTTCATTTCAGTTTTGCTACTTTCATTTTGCTATGTTTGAAATGTTTGAACTGTTTGAATGAGCAAATACATTTCATTGCAGAAAATGTTTGATGAGCAAATAATAAACAGGAATGAAACATTTTTGTATTTTCTAAATGATAAATTTTTTGTATTTTCAAGCTCATTTAAGCAACTCTTATCCATTTCTCAAACTAAAATGAAATTTTCATACCAATGATAACATTTTATGCTTATTTTTCAAACCAATATTCAATTTTGCCTGAACTTGAAAATTTTGCCTGAACTTGAAAATGAGCATAGCTAACTTGAATATTGAATATTGAACCTTGCATTTTGAAATTGAAATGACTATTGAACCTTGAATTTTGTTATGGATTTCAAAATTTTGGATTGGTATTTGCAATATTGAACCTAGAAATAATGAGCATAGCAAAAATTGAAATTGACAGTTTGTTTTGGTCCATGCTTATGAGATGTGGACTTCTGCATTGAATTCATATGCAAATGAAATTTTATAGCTAGAAGAAATTGGCTTAAGTATTGGCTTAAGTATGAGTATGTATTTGAATATGAATATGACTTTGAGTTCATATGTAAATTTGAATATGAATATGCTTGACAATTGGACTGACAAATTGGCAATTCAAGATATCCTGGGTATCTTGAATTTGATTTATGTCAATAGATCATTTGCTGTATGGAAATTTGGCATAAAAATTATTTTTTAACATAAAACTTTGGCTATTCATATGAGTTCCAAAAATTTGATTCAATTTGTTTAACATTTCAGTTGATATGGAAATGAGTCCTATGTGTGTCAAATAAAACACATAGCAACTAATCATGTTTATTGTGCTTGAGATATATCCTGTGAAATGAAAACAACTGGCAATTGAACTGAAATTTTATAGCTGTGAAATGAAAATAGGATATATCCTGTGAAATGACTTCACTCATACTTTTGTCCTGTGGCTAAATGAATTCATTTCACAGTATACTTTTGTTTAACAGGGGTTGTTGATTAATTCTGTGGCTAAATGAATTCCTATTTTTCCATTACCCAGGGGTTGAGGGGTTGAGGGGTTGAGGTTCTCCCATTCCATCTAGCCACAGTACAGTGCATTCTTATTCCATTGCATTAATGCTGATAAGCTGTTGAAAGTTAACTGCAAGCTATTGGACATTTTCATTTTGATAACCAATAGCTTAAAGTGTCCTGTTTAATAAGCTTGCACTTCCAATAGCTTGCACTTCCAATAGCTATTGCATGAAATTGGATAAAGTGCAAGTTATCAAAATGTCCAATAGCTTGCAAGCTATTGGAAGTGCAAGAATTCTCTTAATTTTGATAAGCTCTTCACAGGACACTTGCAAGCTATTGGACATTTTGATAAGCTATTGCATGAAATTTTGATAAGCTCTTCACATGACACTTTCATGAATACTGCAGTTAACTTTTGGGTGTATTGAATTTTTTTTAATTTTGCATTAATTTTGCTAATTTTGGTTGTCCTGTTAACTTCCAATGTCCAATAGCTTGCAGTGAAGTTAACATGACAGTTTATTCAGTGAAAGTGTAAACAATTTATTGCTAATTTTGGTTATGAATATTAATGCTAATTTACACTTTCACTTAAAATTTTGGTTATTGAATAAATTGTTTACACTTTCACTGAAGAATGCATTAATTTTGGTTATGAATATTGGAAGTTCAAGCTATCAAAATGTCCTGTGAAGCTTTGGTTATTTTGGTTAATACTGAAGAATGCAAAGAAAGTGTCCTGTGAAAATTGTTAATACTGAAGAGCTTATCATCAAATCCCATGGACATTTTGGAAACAATTAATTTGGAAACATTTAATTTGGCAATTAGCAAGGAGAAAAATTGGCATAGGAAAGGTGTCCTGTGTCCCATGCTTGCATTATATGATATCCATATGAAAAATTTCATGAATTGCTCATGTGCTAATGAATAGAGATGTGTGCTCTCATGATATTGCATTTCAGTGTCCTCTCATCTGTTTTTTCTTTTTCTTTTACTTTCTTTCACCCCCATAACCCATTTTGCTGAATTGCTTCATTTTGGTATTTGATGATAAGCTCTTCATTAACAAATAACCAAAATGTTAACAAATAACCAAAATAAAGTGTTTGCAACTGAAAGTGTCCTGTGAAGCTTTGGTTATTTTGGTTAATACTGAAGAATTATATGTGAATTTGAGTGTTTGCATGAAATTTGGTTATTTTGGTTTTTTAACAGGACACTTTGAAGCAAAATGAAAGTGTCCTGGAGGTAAAAGTAACATGAAATTTGGTTATTTTGGTTATTTTGGTTATTTTGGTTTTTTAACAGGACACTTTGAAATTTGAGTTTTTGATAATTTGAAATTTGAAATTTGAGAATTTGAAATGGTTCTCTGTATAAATTGATAATTTGAATGGCCATGAGTTCATTTGCAGTTGAAATGATACTTTGATAATTTGAGTTCAATGTCAATTTGCTTGGAATGCCAATGATTTGCATTATGTATTCAATTTTTCTGTTGTTATAATTCTCAATGACAGGACCCAAAAAATGGTTTTTTTCATATGCAAAATTCTCTACTTTCTCATATGTTTATCACTTCTCTATGTTTATCAAAAATAGAGAATTTTGGGTTAGCAAACTTGATATAAGGAATGTCAATATTCTATTTCATATGTATTGCAAACCAATGGCTAAAAACTGGTAAAAACTGAATTAAGGGTTGTCCTGAAATGATATAAGGAATGCTAAACTAAGTTGACTATCCTGAAATGATTTTCATTCAATAAAATGATATGGTGCAATTGGTTCAATATGTGTAATTTGGTGCAATTGGTTTTGGGTAAGAGTTTGAAATTTAGTCTCACATTATCATTTGGGTAATAGTTTGAATCCATTGGTGCACCTGATGTTAAGAGTTGTCCTGCTAATAGTTTGTGAAATGCATTGCCATTGCCAAGATTTCAATCAAATCATTTCACAGGACAATGCATTGCCAGTGCCAGGATTTCAAATTCATTTCAGAGTGATAGTTCTTGATTTAAAATTTCTGAGTTCTCAAGTCACTCAAACTGATAATGTTATAAACAAAATTTTGCATACTTGCTTGAGTGACTTGATATGCTTATTGAGGGAATCTTCCTGCAACCTCATTTTTTTTAATATTGTCATGTGATATTTCTTGAGTTTTCTTCTGATATTTGAGTGATAGTTCTTGATTTACAATTTCTGAGTTCTCAAGTCACTCAAACTGATAATGTTATAAAAAAATTTTGCATACTTGCTTGAGTGACTTGATATGCTAATTAAGGGAATCTTCCTGCAACCTATGCTTGAGTGACTTCATTTTTGGTTATACCTAATAAACTTTGTTTATAACATTTTTGATATGCTTGCTCAAACTATGCTTGAGTGACTTCCTGCAACCTATGCTTATTGAAGGATATCACTTGATTGCTTATTAGAATTTTATTCCCACACTATCATTTTCATTGAATATCAACATAATATCGTTTGTGTTATAGAATTGGAAGTTAATTCTTAAGGAGCTTGATTGGGTCCGTAAAGCACGTCCACATATGCTCCCCCCCCCCCCCCCCCCGCATAAGGTAAAAGCGTTTTAAGTTTAAATATTAATGTTGTCACATATTTCTTTATTTCTCTAACCAATTTACGTTTGTAATTACCTAGGTTATCATGCATCCAGATGACACACGCTGTTGGATTGAGATTGACACGCATTCCTTTTATATTGTAATGAAGAGGAAGTTTCCTGTTGAACCATGATGGATTGCGTATTAACAGCGTTGATGTAACAGATGTATTTTTGATGTAACAAATGTAAATATTATTATGGTGTTACTTGGCTTAAACTAATTGAACTCGATCTACATTACTTTTGTGTAACATTATTAAGGTGTTACTTTTTGATGTTAGAAATGTAAAGTTCAATTGTTGCTTGCATGGTTTTTTACTTCACCAATTTCAATTGTTTTCATGGTTGGATGTGATTGGGGGGAACGTGGTGACATGGCTAATGCTCATAATTTGATCAATGCTGCTAACTTTCGCACTCCTAGGTTTTGGTGACATGGCTAATTTTTACGTCCATATCTATTTTTATGTTTGTTCATGTATCTTAATACTGTAACATGTGTTTTAGCTCCCATCTTTATAGAATAGATGTCTAAAAACTGTGGGAAAAATGCAACTAACTTTACAAAAAAATTTATAAACGAAATACATATTGGGGGACAAACATTTTTGTCAGTAATTAAATTTTTTTTGAGTAATTAAGCAATGTGAGAATTAAAATCTCTTGAGGTGACCTAAATTTTGGGGAACTAAGACTTTGATTGGGGAACTAAGATTTTGAGGGGGGATTTCTAAAAAGTATCATATACACAATTTCAGGGGAACTAAGATTTTGAGGGGGGGAATATCTACAATGAATCATGCCCACATTTTCGGGGGAAGTAAGATTTTGAGGGGGGGAATATCTACAATGAATCGTGCCCACATTTTCGGGGGAACTAAGATTTTTAAGGGGGAATATCTACAATGAATCGTGCCCACATTTTCGGGGGAACTAAGATTTTGAGTGGGAAATATCTAAATTGAACCGTGCCCTCAGGCACGGGTTATAGACTAGTGTGTGTGTGTGTGTGTGTGTGTATATATATATATATATATATATATGTTTCTTTTTGGATGAATTGAGTAGTAGGAGTCGAATGAGTAGATGCCTTCATGCGCCATTATTCTAAGACATTAACATAGTAAAAGAAAAATAAAAATAAACAAAAAGAAAGAATACTGGAAAAAGGAAAAGAAAGAGAAAAACAAAAAATGCCAAATTTTTTATACATGCGACAAATAACCAGATTTCGGGGGTGTGTTGAGTAATGCACATGATTGTGGTGGATGAAGTAACCATTTAGTGCACCTTAACTCCAAAGGACCCTGTTGACTGATGGGTTTCACCAAACTGAAGGTGGAGCTGACATGGACTCTTTTGTCGAGGTGGAGCCTCGTCGGCTGGTGGAGTGAGACCTCAGTTGGAAGAACCTGGGTCAATGAAGCCTGAGCGAGACCACTGGTTGTAGCTAGAACGATCACTCGAATGAGTATAACTACTGTTCGACCTTGGAGCATGGTCGAACCTCAAACTTCATGCAACATAAATAGTCGTCAGGGGGGTCGGATCTGGGTTCCGACCCAAATCTCCTCTGATGCTTAAGTTGGAACTGGACTTAAGAAAGTCCTGGAGCTGTCGAGATCGATCCACTGAGGCTCGTCTCGAATCAGTCACCTCAAGCTAATTTGGAGGAAGAAATATAAAAGTGGAGAGAGATCAAGTGTCAGAGTATCAGGTGTTTCGTACCTCTGAAGTCTGTCCTTCATTGTGTTTGTCCCTTCAATATTTATTGATGTAAGTGTCTGTTTAGTGACGTTGGGGAATAATGGTCACCTATTATGGTGGCACAATTATTCCTCATAAATAGCCATAACTGTTGTCCATGTTGGAAGCAATGATCTAGGATCTTTAGTTTATCATCAAAAGGGGGAGATTGTTGGAAGCAACGATCTAGGATCATTAGTTTGATGATGACAAACGTGTGTTGCTATTTAACGTGTGTACTAAGTGTGTTTCAGTGATGACAAGGACGCAATTCTCCAAAGTGATGACTTAGTCAATTGTTCGTGGAATTGCTATTCATATAGCAAAAGGGCTTGGACAAAGTGCTATACACCTAGCAAATTTGACTTGGTCAATATGGAGAGAGATGGAGCCAATTTAGGATTTGATCAAATCATTTAGAGAGATTTGCAAAGATTTGCTTCTACCAAAATCATATTCAATCACCAAATCAAATCCTACCACATCCTCAAGTAGAGATTTCCTCTCATCCCGATAGCCTACAAGGCCTATATGAATTCCTCCTCTATTGGCCGCAACCTATAGTCCTAACCTAAGCATGAAACCCTATCTTGTATACTATATAAGCCTCTCATCAAACCCAAGCTAGGGTGTCGGCCTATACAAAATTCCAAAGGCACCAAAATCCAGTGCGGAAACAAAACAATAAAAAGAGCCGGCCAAAACAACTCAAAAAAACCTATTGCCGAAAGCAAAACACCAAGCAAAAACCTAGATCTCCTATTTCCTGCCGCAAGTCATCTTCAAACCTCAACCCATCATCTTCCTCAATGTCACGCCCCATTCTCACCAATACATTATATGGCATTACATACCATGGGAAAAAGGGAGGATGGAACCTGACAAGCTGTGGTATTACACCAAGCGTGGAAAGAAAATACACAATAAGCAGGCCACTGCGAATGCTGGGACCATACATCACACATATATAAAAGGAAAGCAACACATACCGCCATCACAGAAAGTACATAACCACAGAACTACATAATCAAAGATAGTGCTACAGACCAGCATCAAGTACAAAGTGAAACTAACTCAAGTATACATGAGAAGTACTACAAGCCACCAACATATATCACAACTACAAAGGACAACTCGCTCACCACTCGACCCAACACACACTACAAAACACAACCCAAAAGAGTGGTGTCCCCAAGTCAACTCACGGCTAAGGAATCTCCTGAGGGATATTCTGCTCCAGTGTCGCCTGCTCAAGACCTGAAAAGTAAAATGAGCACGTCAAACGTGCCCAGTAGGAAACTAACTAGGGTAGGGGAACTCATTTAGGGGTTATGAGTGTAAAGGCAGTATGAGCACAAGCAACTAAAGTGAAAAGTACAACACACACAAATGTACAACAACAACACATATGAAGTTCATTAGTTAGCAGATGTTAGTGACACTTTGGAAGCCTGGATATCACCTAAAGATAAGGTCCTGGACCTCGCCCCAAATTTGGGGCGAACATATCACTCGACGCAGTGGACACGGGCACTGTACGCTGGGCCTCTCAGCTCCCCCGTCCCTGGAAGGAGTGAGACTCTCCACATGATCACCCAACCTCAGTATGTCCCATCCACTCCCGGTAAAGGCAAGTGGGAATAAATATCACATATCACATATCCTTTCCCCCAACTTCTCAGTCCAGTCCCTTATGGTTCAGTAATACCCAAACTTCCCCAATCCCCATACTAGGATGTTCACCCGCCTTAGAGAAGATCGAGACATCTCAGTTAACAAATTATGTGTCATAATCTTCAATATTCATATGCAATTTCATATTGAAGTACATGGCACAACATTCTCATAGCTATTTTCCCAAGTTTCTTCAATTTCATATTCATTTGGGCATTTTAACAAACATATGGTAGTCGCCATGTAATTGAAGAGTGTCTCACCAACAATTTTAGTAACAAATAGTATAACTAAGCTTCCTTAAAGATATCAAAAACATTCATGCATAATGGAAAGGAAAATTTAACATCATCACACAAATCCAACTTCATCCAAAACAACCCAGCATACTGAAATTACAGGAACATCTACAAAGTCAGCATATTTAACCAATTTTTCTTGTGAATTTGACAAAACTAACTGAATTAAAGTTGAATATATAATATTCCTGGGTTCACCCATAAAATTTCATACAGAAATGTGGACTAGACAATTTATGGTGATTTATTTGGTGTAGCATGTCCAGTCTGTTTTTCAGACAGAATTCTGGGTCTGTATTAAAAGCCAATTTTAGGCATGTTGTAGCCAGAAATTCGAAATATGAGCAATGTGATGAAATTATAGATAAACTTGTTAAATTTCCAACAAGACCAAGAACAGCAAAATCCATAGAGTGAGCAGGTGATAGGCTTCATTTTTCTAAACTGTGTTCAGTTTGACAGAATTCCAGACATGTTGCAAACATTGAATTTTTACTCATGCTTATTGAACTCAACATATGTCATATTTTATATGAATCTGGGGTAGGACTTCATGATTTATATGGATATTTTTTTTTCAGAAGGTAATTCCATCCACAGAAATCAAAACACATGAATAAACTCACTGCAGGATTTCAGAATTTCAGAGAAGGGTAGTTTGCTAAGAAACCCAAGGAAAAATTGGATCTTTTTGACATGTTGCACACCTAACACATAAATTTAAGAACGTGAGCAATCTAATTATCATCATAATACTCTCATAATCTCTAAATAAAACTCCCTAACCAAAGTTAGAATCCTACCTCAAGCAAGTCTCTTTCTTTCTCTCTTCTCCTTCTCTTCCTTTCACCTTTCTTTCTCCTTGAAGGCTAGGGTTTTCTTGAATTTTTTTTTGGAAGTGAAATTAGGGTTTTGGAGTGTTGATGGAGGGAAAGAGGGGAAGAAAATTTCAGCCATGCCTTAGGAGGGAGAGGGAGAGATAAGAATGAAAAGAAAAAGAAAGGGAAAGTTAAAGAAAGGTTCAGAAATTTCCTAGAAAAATATCTAACTCTACAATTCTCTTAGGATAAGCATGCACATGTTAAAATGACCTTAATACCCTCCTAAAACTATCCCTCAAGTTTCAAGTATTTACAAGTTTTCCATTACTTTATGCATACACAACTTTAGTATGTACGCACATCAGTTTTAGTCAAATGATCGTTTTACCCCTGACCTTTCTAAAAATTTACGAGCATGCCACTAGTCCCATCCCTTTTCACACTAGCCCCTCTCACACTAACCCACTCTTTCAAAATTTACAAGTATGACATTACTTTACACACCTATCTTTACTCTACACCCACTTCCACCCGTATTGCCAAATGACCAAAATGCCCCTACACTCTTCACGAAATTACACGACTGCCACCAGCCACATACACGCCATATCACCTTTTATCAACTCCTCATACTCCATTCACTCATGTATAGAGGAATACTGCGTCAGTCGCCGTATAGGGCTAAACAAGCCATGACACCCTACCCTCCTTAAAATAAAGTTCGTCCTCGAACTTTCGAAGTTCAAGGGTTCAAATCTGGGAGGAGGAATACTCCTAATTTCCAGGGGGTTTTCTATATATATATATATATATATATATATATATATATATATATATATATATATATATATATATATATATAATATAAAAGAGGGATGTTATCAAGAGAAATTGGATAAGAGAATTTGGACATGAGAAATTGGATAAGAGAATTTGGATATCTATTATATAAAAGAGGGATGTTATCAAGAGAAATTGGATATGAGAAATTGGATAGGAGAATTTGGATATTATCTATTATATAAAAGAGGGATATTATCAATAGAAATTGGATAAGAGAATTTGGACATGAGAAATTGGATAAGAGAATATGGATATCTATTATATAAAAGAGGGATGTTATCAAAAGAAATTGGATAAGAGAATTTGGACATAAGAAATTGGATAAGAGAATTTGGATATTATCTACTATATAAAAGAGAGATGTTATCAAGAGAAATTGGATAAGAGCATTTGGACATGAGAAATTGGATAAGAGAATTTGGACATATATTATATTAAAGAGTGATGTTAACAAGAGAAATTGGAAAAGAGAATTTGGACATGAGAAATTGGATAAGAGAATTTGGATATCTATTATATAAAAGAGGGAAATTGGATAAGAGAAAATATAAGAGATGCGATTTTGCGGGATAAGAGAGGAGGTGCGGAATTTTGCACATGCAACCCCGGTTTTTGCATTTTTGCCCCTGGATCCTCCCCACACACCCACCCACACTTTTTATTCTCCCCTGCTTCCGACCATTTTTTTCAGTCCTTTGAAGATTTTGAATCTTATCCTACTAGAACAAAGCTTTGTCCTACGTGGCAAGTTTGTCCTAGGTGGCAATGACAAATTTGGGGGAACTTGAAATTTGGGGGAACTTGAAATTTGTTGGGGGGAACTCAGCTATTAAATAAACCGTGCCCTATGGGCACGGGTAATGACTAGTGATATACATATATATATATATACATATACATATATATATATATATACATATATATATACATATATACATATATATATATATATACATATACATATATATATATATATATACATATATATATATATGGGTAAAGTGTTCCTAGGGTGACTCCTTAGATTAAATCTAAGGAGTCGCCCCCATTTTCTCCCATCTCCCACAATTATTTTTGAAATTTTTTTTCATAGCATTGTTGGTCACATCATGGATGATCAACATACCAAAAATCAAGTCATTTCAATACTTTAAAAGCCCCCATCTATCCTTTGCAACTTCAACGGTCAGAAAACATGCTGAAAAACACATAAAGTTGCAAGGGGTAGATGGGGGTTCTAAAAGTATTGGAATGACTTGGTTTTTGGTATGTTGATCATCCATGAGATGAACACCAATCCCAAGAAAAAAAATTTCAAAAATAATTGTGGGAGATGGGAGAAAATGGGGGCGACTCCTTAGATTTAATCTAAGGAGTCACCCTAGGAACACTTTACCCTATATATATATATATATATATATAATACCTTACGCCACTGTCTTCACAAAATTTTGCACTAAGATTATCAAAAGAGACATTGATACTGGGATAAGATACTTACATAAACAGGTGAGGGTATCTGTCTCTCATCTCGTCCTCACGCTCCCAGGTGGACTCACCAGGAGATTCTTGTTGCCACATAACCCTTACTAGATTAATGGCCTTCTTCTATAGTATCTTCTGTCTCCGATCCAGGATGGCCACTGGTTGCTGTTCGTAAGTCAGGTCGGGGCGCACTTCAATCTCTAGAAGTCCACGATGTGACTAGGGTCTCCTACATATTTTCGAAGCTAGTATACATGGAACACATCATGGATGCCTTCAATGGAGGGAGGTAAGGCAAGACGATAGGCTACCTCACCAACACAAGCCAAGATCTCGAATGGACCAATGAATCTCGGGCTCAACTTCCCTCGTCTACCAAATCGAATCGTGACACGTGTCGGGGAGATCTTCAAGAACACATAATCACCTGGCTGAAACTCCAATGGACGCCTCTTTGTATCTGCCCAATGCTTATAGCGATCCTGAGCAATACGAAGATTCTCCTTGACTGTCCGAACTACATCGATCGCTTCCACCACCAAGTCAGGTCCTAAGAGTTCACGGTCCCCAACATCGTCCCAGCTTAGAGGCGATCTGCACTTTCTTCCATACAGAGCAGCAAACGATGCCATTCCAATGCTTGCTTGATAACTATTATTGTAAGCAAACTCCACCAGGTGTAAATGATCTTCCCAGGATCCCTTAAATTCTAATATACACACCCTTAGCATGTCCTCGAGGATCTGAATAATTCGTTCAGACTGCCCATCTGTCGGAGGATGATATGCGGTACTAAACTTCAGATAAGTCCCCAAACTAGACTGTAAACTTCTTTAAAAATGTGAGGTGAATCAGGTGTCCTAATCGGAGATTATACAAACAGGAACTCCATGAAGCCTCACGATCTCCTGCAAGGAAGATTATGTCAAACACCTCACACTACCAAGTATAGAAGATGTAAGGGTGACGAAGGGGTTTTACCTCCATGTATCTTCGAGCTAAATGCTCGGTAGACTGTCCAACCCGGAAGGGAATGAAATGTGCAGATTTGGTCAAGCGGTCAACGACTACCCAAATTGCGTCATTTCCCTTGGGTGTGCGGGGTAGCCCAGTCACAAAATCCATCGTCACGTGTTGCCATTTCCATTCAGGAATGGGAAGAGGCTGCAACAGACCTGCAACTCTTTGGTGTTCAACCTTCACCTACTGACAGACCAAGCACGATGCCACACTTCTGGCTATGCTGCGCTTCATCCCATGCCACCAGTAATGTTGTCGCATGTCACAGTACATCTTTGTCCCACCTAGATGAATGGAATATGGGGAGCTATGGGTCTCTTTAAGCAATTCCTTTCGAATAGCATCAGCCGGCACACATAGCCGAGTCCCAAATCTAAGAGAGCCATCTTCGTGAATGTGGAAGTCGGTCCGAAGTCCGGCATCTTCCTGTTCTCGGATCCTCTTTATCTTTTCATCTCCTGACTGCGCGGCCTTGATCCGGTCCACCAGATTAGACTGGACCTGCAAGTTCATCATGGCTGCTTTAATGCCCGGAAGAACAATCTCTATCTCCATCTGTCGCAGGTCCCACTGGAGCTGAGGCTGAGAGGTCAACATCATCACAGCTGGATATCTACTAAGAGCATCATGGACCATGTTCACTTTTACAGGGTGATACTGGAGATCGAGATCATATTCAGCCATCAGCTCAAGCCACCGACGATGTCTCATGTTGAGCTCCTTCTGGATGAACACATACTTCAAACTCTTATGGTCGGTGTACACCTTGATATGTTCCCCTAGCAGAAAGTGTCTCCATAGCTTTAAGGCAAAAATCATGGCTGCCAACTCCAAGTCATGTGTAGGGTAGTTTAGCTCATGCACCTTCAGAAGTCTAGAGGTATAAGCTATAATACGTCCATGCTGATGTAGAACACATCCAAGCCCTTTGCCAGAAGCATCACAGAAAATCTTAAATCCTCCAGAACGATCTGGCATCGTCAGAACTGGCGTAGTAGTCAACCTTCTCTTCAACTCCTCAAACACATGCTGACACTCCTCAGACCATACATAAGCAACATCCTTCTTAGTTAGGTGAGTAAGTGGTGCCGCAATCTTGGAGAAATCCTTGATGAACTTCCTGTAATTGCCAGCCAATCCCAAAAAACTTCAAATCTATGAAATTGTCCTGGGAACAGGCCATTTATCCACTACAGCCACCTTCTTTGGATTAACTGATATGCCATCTCCTGAAACTATGTGCCCCAGAAAAGCAATTTAGACAGCCAAAACTGGCACTTACTATACTTGGCATATAACTGATGCTGCCTCAAGGTCTCTAGAACAATCCTCAGATGCTCTACATGTTCTTTCTCATCCTTGGAATATATCAGGGTATCATCAATAAAGACTACCACGAACTTGTTCAAATAGTCAAAGAATACCTGATTCATTAACCTCATGAAAGTAGCTGGAGCATTAGTCACACCGAAGGGCATCACCAGGAACTCATACTGTCCATAACGGGTTCGAAAAGCTGTCTTCGGAACATCAGACCCCCAAACTTTAATCTGATGATAACCACTCCGCAAGTCCAACTTTGAGTAAACTCGAGATCCACCAAGCTGATCAAAGAGGTCATCGATGCGAGGAAGTATGTACTTGTCTTTTATTGTCACCTTGTTCAATTCCCTATAGTCAATACACATCCTCCAGGATCCATCTTTCTTATTTACCAAAAGCACTAGTGCTCCCCAAGGTGACACGCTTGGCTGTATCAACACTCACTCTGATAGGTCCTTTAACTGATTACGAAGCTCAGCCAACTCAGGTGGTGCCATCCGATAAGGAGCCTTCGCAATAGGTTGCATGCCAATGGTGAACTCCAATGATCGATCGGGAGGAAGTCCATAAATGTCATCAGGGAAGACATCAGGAAAGTCTCGCACAACCCTAGGTAAGACTGGCTCTACCTCCATGGCCATTGCCCACACTTCTGCTTCCACTGGTGTCGCTCTGAATCGTACAGGTTATAATGTGCAACTACCACTTCTGAACTCAAACTCTGGATGATCGGGAATCTGGAAGACTACCCTCCTTAATTTGCAATCAATAGTGGCACAAAACATCGCTAACCAGTCCATCCCAAACACCGCTTCAAAAGTGGGCATCTCAATCACGAGGAAGTCGGCATATAACTCCCGACCGCAAATTTCTACTGGACAACAACGGAGCCCTGAAGTACTCCTAATCACACCACCCCCTATATGAATATTCCAACTAACAGTGAAGGAGTCTACTGGTATGGCATGTTTGTCCACAAATAGTCGGGACAGAAAACAATGTGAAGCCCCAGATCAAAAAGTGCCAAAGCAAGAAAAGATACTACTTTAACCATACCTAGAAGCCAATAAGGAAATCAAACCAACGTCCTTCATAACTAAGCAACAAGTGATATAATGTAAAGAAAGGAGAGGGCTAGAACCATACCAGTGATAACCTGACCTGAGTTTTCTGCTTCTACTATTGTCATGGTGAAAGCCTGGGACTTTGGAGAAGAGTTTGTCTTCTTGTAGGCCTGCCGTTGAGGAGGCAAAGAATGTCCTCTAGGGGCTGGTGTGCCTGGTCCAGCTGGTGCTGGGAGGGAAGGCCGTTACGAACCAGTGGAAGAGCTCGATGCTGCATCGGCCTAGTAGTCGCAGGTGCAACAGGGGCCGGGTAGGCACCCTGCTGCGGGCAGAACCTGCTAATGTGTCCTCGGCCACCACAAGCAAAGCACTGTCTAGCCCAAGCCCTACACTCCTTCTGCTCATGACCAGTCTTGCCACAGAATTAGCATGTCAGACGTCTTTGTGTCACTACATGGGCTCCTGGACTCTTGAACTGGGCCGTCTATACTGGCCGAGATAATGCTTTCTGTGATCCTAATGGTCGTCTGTCACCTGTAGGCATCTTCCCTATGCTCCACAAATGGATCTCATATAATCTTGCCGCTTCAAGCACATCCTCATGTGTAGCCAATTTCTGTGTAGACATAGCCCCTCTATGCTCCGGGTCCAGTCCTATACGGAAGCGTCGAGCTCGGGTGGCATCAGTCGCTACAAGCTCGGGGGCAAACTTGCTCAACAAAGAAAACTCAGCGTCATACTCATCCACGTTCTGTCGGCCCTGAGTCAACGGCTCAAAATGCTGTCTGAGCTCATCCTTTGTAGTCTCTGGAAGGAACTTGGACTCAAAACGCTCCTTGAAAGTCTTCCAAGAGATAGGACCTATCAGATGCCGCTCCTGGGCATCCGACCAATCTCTGGCCTGCTGTGTCAATTGCCTTTTTCCTGCATCAACCCAACCCTCCAATGGAAATCCAACCGCTGTGAGGTCATCCTCTATGCGACGTAACCACTCATTGACCTCCAATGCAGTCTCCTTGCCAGAAAAGTCCTCGGCTTCATTGCCCTAAACTGCTTGAAGCCTGGGGTCTTCTGACCCTGCATCTTGGCGAGCATCTCAGCCTGCTGACCCAGACTCGTCTGGAAACCCAGCAAAATCTTCTCCATCAAAGAGGGCTCAGCGTGCTCCATCTCTGACGAAGATAACCCGTTTCCAGTATCCATTCTGTAGGGAAAGGACAGCACAAGAGAAATCAGTACCATATGTGATGGCATTAAAATGTGTTAGATGTATCATCCTTTCGCATATCGTAGTGAGAGCGGACCTGCGTGGGCCACCACTAAACCTGTCACGCCCCATTCTCACCAATACCTTATATGGCATTCCATACCATGGGGAAAAAGTAGGATGGAACCTGACAAGCCACAGTATTACACCAAGCGTGGAAAGAAAATACACAATAAGCAGGCCACTGCGAATGCTGGGACCATACATCGCATATATATAAAAGGAAAGCAACACATACTGCCATCACAGAAAATACATAACCACAGAACTACATAATCAAAGATAGTGCTACAGACCAGCATCAAGTAAAAAGTGAAACTAACTCAAGTATACATGAGAAGTACTACAAGCCACCAACATATATCACAACTACAAAGGACAACTCGCTCACCATTCGACCCAACACACACTACAAAACACAGCCCAAAAGAGTGGTGTCCCCAAGTCAACTCATGTCTAAGGAATCTCCTGAGGGAGATTCTGCTCCGGTGTCGCCTGATCAAGACCTGAAAAGTAAAATGAGCACCTCAAACGTGCCCAGTAGGAAACTAACTAGGGTAGGGGAACTCATTTAGGGGTTATGAGTGTAAAGGCAGTAGGAGCACAAGAAACCAAAGTGAAAAGTACAACATACACAAATGTACAACAACAACACATATGAAGTTCATTAGTTAGCAGATGTTAGTGACTCTTTGGAAGTCTGGATATCACCTAAAGGTAAGGGCCTGGACCTCACCCCAAATTTGGGGCAAACATAACACTCAATGCAGTGGACACGGGCACTATACGCCGGGCCTCTCAGCTCCCACGTCCCTTGCAGGAGTGAGTCTCTCCACATGATCACCCAACCTCTGTATGTCCTCTCCACTCCCGGTAAAGGCGAGTGGGAATAAATATCACATATCACATATCCTTTCCCCCAACTTCTCAGTCCAGTCCCCCTTATGGTTCAGTAATACCCAAACTTCCCCCATCCCCATACTAGGATGTTCACCTGCCTTAGAGCAGATCGAGACATCCCAGTTAACAAATTATGTGTCATAATCTTCAATATTCATATGAAATTTCATATTGAAGTACATGGCACAATATTCTCATAGCTATTTTCCCAAGTTTCTTCAATTTCACATTCATTTGGGCATTTTAACAAACATATGGTAGTGGCCATGTAATTGAAGAGTGTCTCACCAACAATTTTAGTAACAAATAGTATAACTAAGCTTCCTTAAAGATATTAACAACATTCATGCATAATGGAAAGGAAAATTTAACATCATCACACAAATCCAACTTCATCCAAAACAACCCAGCATACTGAAATTGCAGGAACAGCTACAAAGTCAGCATATTTAACCAATTTCTCTTGTGAATTTGACAAAACTCATTGAATGAAAGTTGAATATATAATAGTCATGGGTACACGCATATAATTTCATACAGAAATATGGACTAGGCAATTTATGATGATTTATTTGGTGCAGCATGTCCAGCCTGTTTTTTAGACAGAATCCTGGGTCTGTCTTAAAAGCCAATTTTAGGCATGTTGTAGCCAGAAATTCGAAATATGAGCACTGTGATGAAATTATAGATAAACTTGTTAACTTTCCAACAAGACCAAGAACATCAAAATCCATAGCGTGAGAAGGTGATAGGCTTCATTTTTCTAAACTGTGTTCAGTTTGACAGAATTCCAGACATGTTGCAAACATTGAATTTTTACTCATGCTTATTGAACTCAACATATGTCATATTTTATATGAATCTGGGGTAGGACTTCATGATTTATATGGGCATTTTTTTTCAGATGTTAATTCCATCCACAGAAATCAAAACACATGAATAAACTCACTGCAGGATTTCAGAATTTCAGAGAAGGGTAGTTTGCTAAGAAAACCAAGGAAAAATTGGATCTTTTTGACATGTTGCACACCTAACCCATAAATTTAAGAACCTGAGCAATCTAATTATCATCATAATACTCTCATAATCCCTAAATAAAACTCCCTAACCAAAGTTAGAATCCTACCTCAAGCAAGTCTATTTCTTTCTCTCTTCTCCTTCTCTTCCTTTCACCTTTCTTTCTCCTTGAAGGCTAGGGTTTTCTTGAATTTTTTTTGGAAGTGAAATTAGGGTTTTGGAGTGTTGATGGAGGGGAAAGAGGGGGAGAAAATTTTGGCCATGCCTTAGGAGGGAGAGGGAGAGATAAGAATGAAAAGAAAAAGAAAGGGAATGTTAAAGAAAGGTTTAGAAATTTCCTAGAAAAATATCTAACTCTAGAATTCTCTTAGGATAAGAATGCACATATTAAAATGACCTTAATACCCTCCAAAAACTATCCCTCAAGTTTCAAGTATTTACAAGTTTGCCACTACTTTATGCACACACAACTTTAGTATGTACGCACAGCAGTTTTAGTCCAAATGACCGTTTTGCCCCTGACCTTTCTAAAAATTTACGAGCATACCACTAGTCCCATCCCTTTTCACACCAGCCCCTCTCACACTAACCCACTCTTTCAAAATTTACAAGTATGACATTACTTTACACACCCACCTTTACTTTATACCCACTTCCACCCGTATTGCCAAATGACCAAAATGCCCCTACACTCTTCACGAAATTACACGACTGTCACCAGCCACATACACACCATATCACCTTTTATCAACTCCTGGTACTCCATTCACTCGTTTATAGAGGAATATCGCGTCAGTCGCCGTATAGGGCTAAACAAGCCATGACACTCAAGCAAAGGCAGCATCTTCAACCCCACATGCCAAGATTAACTGACTTCGCCTTCATCTGCTTGCTGCCATCTTCGTCTCAGCGGTCGTGGCATCCTCTTCCCACGACTGCACGTGCTCAACCTCCAGGCCGTGACCTCCATTACTGCCAAGACTCCTCCAAAGTGTGAATCTCCTTACTGCCTTCTTCAAGCCTCACGCCATCGTCAACCTCGAGGCCATACAACCACCCATTGCACTGTTATTCTTCCTACCTGTTGCTGTCGAGGACCAAGTTTTTGTTCACCATTGCTCTCCTTGTCGTGGAGTCTTAAGCTTGGCGTGAATGGCATCGACCAGTTGCCTTGAGATCATCACCCTGCCACGCGCCGTCATACTTGTTGCCGTTGCAAGCTCGAGGTGTCATTTGTTGCATCATCCGTCGGAGAAGGCGAAGTCTCTACTGTCGTTCAACAACGCTCGGAGTCAGAGTCGAGGGTGCCGCCTTCAAAGCTTCACCTTGCCATCGACGAGAGCAAGCCCCGGTGAGTCGGAGCTGCCATCGACCACCCTCCGACGTGCGTGTCTAGTCGGACGTCGAAGTTGGGAATCGTCGGAGATGTTATTCCATCGGTTGCTCTTCGTGTTAGAAGCCATTGCATTAAACACGAACTAATGTGGACAGGAGTTCATGCAATCGAAAGAACGAAGAGAATTGCTGACGTGGATTGTTTTTAAGGAATTGGTTTGCGCACAGACAGAAGTAATGAGTTTGAACTGGGATTTATTTGCACACAGAGTGCTATTTGAGCCAGAGTTTAATATCCAGGAGTCAGATCGAGACACCGTTTGTGCCAGACTGAAGCTGACGCTGTGCTGAACGACAAAGATGACACACCATCACAATCTGAGCATTTCTAAACCATTTACTTTATCATTATATTCGTGATTGTGTGTAGATCTCTGTAGGGAAACTTTACCACTATTGTGTTATTTGAGACTTGTCTGGTTGGGGCTAGACAATAGGTCTTGACGTGTTGTAGCAGTCAAGATACGTATTTACTAGGTTGATAGTGTTCTGTACTTTGTTGAGTGTGGTACAGTCTAGGTGGAGAGTTGGAGCTAGGACCCATTGTAGGTGTACAGAAGGAACATATTAATGCTAGTATTTGCTTGGGGGGCTGGAGTAGTCGTTGCTACGACCGAACCAGTGTAAATCTACTGTGTATTCTGTGCCTGCATTTTATTTACCCTGCTTGTGTTTTTAACTGTGAGTGATTTCTCGTGGGTTGCACGAGAATATTTTATTAGCCTATTCACCACCCCCCCGGCTAGGATCCAGATCCAACAGTCCACTCCTCCTGCCATATATAAGCTCATTATTAACCACCTCCTTAAGCAGCGAAAGCTCAACGGGCAAATGGCATGTGGGTTTTGACCGAGTTAATGTCTAATATCCTTCATGGACCTCGTAGGATTAATGGGCCCCGACGCTATCTTTATAAGCTCCTTGGCGACTATTTTCTCCCTTCATCGAGTGTCGGTCCAATGATTTAACAATGACCCCGTCACTTAGGATCAGATGATTACCCTGTTGAGGTCAAGTGACGTGATATCTCATTAATGGGGCACGACAGTAGAGGCGGTAGTATTTGAGTTTAAGCACCAAAAATTCACTCTTCTTATTCGGACGTTTCGTTGATTCGAAATCCAAGATACTGTTTGATCTGGATCGTAGCCTAAAGGGGGTGAATAGGCTAATAAAAATTCTCGCACAACCCACGAGAAATCACACGTAGTTATAAGCACAGGCAGGGTAATAAAAAAGCAACACAGAGTACGCACAGATATACACTGGTTCGGTCATCCACACGACCTCCTCCAGCCCCTGAAAGCAAATACTAGATAGATATGTAATCCTGTATAGCTACAATGAGTCAAGATCCCAAATCTACTCTCACCTAGCTCGTACGCATACCACGTGCTCAACACTCTCAATCTAGTCAGATGCTCTCCCTTCGTGACGACTCCCAAAGTCGTCAGGTCTCCAAAAAGTAACACAGAAGGTAAAGTTGTTTCCCCTACAGAGATCGCTACAACAATACAAGTAATATAATAGTAAAGTTCAGAAAAGCTCAGTATTTGTAGCGTAGTCATCTCTGTCAATTGACACGAGTCAGATCTGTAATGCCCTACGAAGCTACTGCACAAGTACTAGAGGGGGGTGAATAGTACTTTAAAATAATTAAGAAGATAATTCCTAATTATCTTGCAAACTCAACCAACAATGCGGAAATGTAAATATTGACAACAAGGAAATACAATCGCAAACAGACGATATAATGGGTTCGGATCCACCCAAGTCTCCCCGACTTGTTCCTGGTGATCCTACGTCCCAACCACTCGGATCCCCTCCGGATACTTGAGTTAGAAACCTCTAACTCAAATTTGCACTATGAAATACTTGTAGAAACCTCTACAAGATCAAATCATACACAAATAAAATTGTGACTCCCACAACCCGGGATCACAAACAAACTCTCACAACCGAGAGTAAAACACTTACAATATCAAAGTAAATGAAATACGAACTTACCGACAAAATCCTATGCCTTGAGTTAAACTTACGATTTAGGGCAAAACGGATTTTGGGGAAGATGAAGGCACCAAACCCTAGCTCCAAGATGTAGATCAGTAATAGAGGGTTAGGAAGTTGTTGGTGACCTAGAATCAAGCTCTTGGCTTGGAAGGCTCACAATCAATGAATCTCTCTTTTGAAATAAGAGTGAGGGAGAGATTCAAGTGAGAAATGAAAGAGCTTTGAATGAGAAGTAATTGCTTCTCTTTGATCTCTAAACTTCAATAAATATCAGCCTTGAATGCTATGAAAGAAGCACTCCAAGTATATAAGGATAGAGGAAAGAGAGAGCAAAATTCGTGGCATTTAATGCTCCAACGGCTCTATTCTGAAGCAGACTAGTCGGTCAAAGAAGGATCACTGACTGACTAGTTCATCAACTAGTCGGTCAGTGAAACAACATGAACCGACTAAGAGGTGAACAGCCAAAAGAAGAAGTTCAGGGAATGAATAACTAGTCGGTCCAAGAAGACTTGCCAACCGACTAGTTTCACAACTAGTCGGTCGGTGAGTCAACTTTGACCGACTAACAGGAGAAATAGAGAAGGCTGAACTCAAGATGAATTAGTCGGTCTAAGAGCAAATGCTGACCGACTAGTTCATCAACTAGTCATTCGACAAATGTACATTGACCGACTAACGATAAACAGTAACTTAGGCTGTACAGTAGAAGCTCAACTCGTCGGTCTAAGAAGGATTCCTAATCGACTAGTGTCACAACTAGTCGGTCGGTGAACCTTCTTTGACCGACTAACTGTAAACAGTAAGTGAGCTAGAAATTAAGAAGGCATTCTAGTCGGTTCAAGAAGCTTTGCCGACCGACTAGATTGCCATCTAGTCGGTTGGTTCTTCTTCTTGAACCAACTAACATGCACAAGAAGCCGTGAATCGAAGCGCGAAGCTTCGGAAAAGTTTGTATGGACTTCTACTAAGATCCTAGCTCTAAGATATGAGCGTTATGAAGATTAAAACGTAAGACCTACTCAAGGCTTAACATTCTACGAAAAGAAGCTAGAAGACTATAAATAATACTTGACGAACCGTCTTCAAAAGCTTCAATCGAATCTTCTTGACTTCAATAATGGTCCTTGAGCTTCAACGAAGCTTCAAGCACACGATCACGCGCTTTGAGAAGTCTTGAGACGTCGCTTTTGATATACGTTGAATTTGGCGACGATCTCCATAGCTGCGCTCACAAAGAGTTAGTTCACGATATTTATGTTTGTTCATCATCAAAACCAAATCCGGGGAATCAATACTCAACATTCTCCCCCTTTTTGGTGATGACAAACCAACATAAATAATAATCTAAAATAATGATTCAAATGAAATTTACTTACTCCCCCTGCATTGATGACATGTTAATTCCAAATTAAATAATAATCATACGCATCAAGCAGATGATTAAAGTATAAAATAAGAATCCAATTATTGAAATTTAGGATTTGAAATCCATTTTTATATCTTAACTCCCCCTGAATCTAACATATCAAATTAGATTCACGGTAAATTGCTTTAAATTATCATTTAGCACATTGTCATTATTAATTCTCTCCCCCTTTGGCATAAGCAAAAAGAGTGGGAGGAGAACAACGACAATAACAATGGCTTCAAATAAAAGCACGGGAGTCGTAGAATACGACCACGGTCAAAATGACACCAAAGGAAAATACGAATTAAATCAAAGCGTGCCAACAAGACCATAGTCGATAATCGAAAAATAAAATCATCAAAACTCAAATTAATTTCACGAATTGAGTTATGGAATATACTCTCCAATATCAACATTCTTAATGAATTAAGTGCATGGAAAACAATTCTATGTTTTCATAGAAATAATTTCTATTAAATCAAGTTTAATCGTCGAGCGACGAAGTCAATATCAGAGACAGACAAAATATAATGTGCACATAAGAAGTAAAAGGCAAAACGATGTATATATATAAGAACATGATACAACAAAATTATACATCTGCCAACATACATATAAGCGATCATCAGATCGAAGCACAAAATACATCATATCTCACAGCATACAACATATGTCACACCGGACATCAAAATGAACATACATCAGAAGTGTAGCATCAAAACATCCAAAATACATCAAAATCATAACCACCCAAACTATCCTACCACACTCTCTCACTACAAGATATATCATCCAAAGTGCACAGGGAGAGTCCTCCAAGCAGGCTCAGGAGGTGGAGGCAGGGTCCGCAGCAGCAGCAGGCTCTGCAGGAGGAGTGGTGGTCACCGGGTCAGCAGGAGTGTCCACAGTCGCAACGGGAGTGGCCTCGGGAGCACCAGACGAAGTATCCACTGAAGGGATGGTGGCAACAGGTGTGCTCTCGGGGGCACCGGCAGAAGTAGTAGCAGCAGCAGACGTACCCTCTGGGGCACGAGCAGCAGATCCAACAAGCTCCTGGAGCTCATCCTCATCCATCTCCTCCTCATCAGAAACAGACGGAGGAACCTCTATGCCCATGCGGGAGCAGATGCGAGCGAGCATCTCCTCAGAATGGGCACAGCGAGACTCCACACATCTCAACGAACGTGCAAGCTCAGCGAGAGTAGGAGTAGGAGGTGAGGGAGCAGCTGAAGCAGAGGCAGAAGGAGTCGTCCTCTGAACATGACGAAGCACCGCAAGAGACTTATTGACGGCCGTCGCATTCAGAGGGGGACCAAGAGGACGCTTATCATCGGGAGGAAGAGGGACACCGAAGTGACGGAAGACGAGAGTCAATAGGCAGTGGTATGGGATGTGGGCTAACTTGGTGGACTTTCGAATACATTCGAAGGAGTCCATCTTGCCAAGAATAATCCGTGCCCAATTGATCTCGCTCCCTATGAAAATAGCGTAAATGAGTTTGAGGAATGGCTGGGAGGGTAAGCTAGATGAGCCGTACTTCGGAAGGAGGCACGACTTCAAGATAAGATTTAGAACCCAGGCATTCGGCTTAAAAGACTTGGATGGGACGCCAATCATGGCGGGAGGGATCACATGGAATATCTACGAGAGCGTGGCCTGGTCAAGATCAGAAATGTCGTCGACAGAGATATCGGAAGGAAGAAGGCCAGACGAGGAGACACCTATCAAATCCCCTAAGATTTCTGCCGTGAGCACAATCGGTGTCCCCAAGACAGTCGTCTCAATAGAATGGGTCTCGTCGTACTGACCGCGAACACGGTTCGCATAGAAAAGTTTGACTAGACGGGGATACGGGTATGGATTCGCCTTAGGGTCATATCGAAGATAATCAATGAGACCACTAGACGAAAGAAGATCGGCGAGGTGAGGGAAGTCGGAGAACTAAATGAAGTGCTCCAATAACATCGGACAGTGTTTGATACGATTGTATGCCGCGAGACACAACGGGTCATCACGAAATAGCGAAATATCGACACCGCCAACTGGCATGGGAGCCTTCCCCTTAGACTGACGAGTGCTAGATCGGGGTGGAGTAGGAGCCCTAGCGGTATGCTCAGACTCCGGAATATATTCCGTGTCAGAGTCAGAATTAGCTGAAGGAGTGGGAGCACGGAATGAAGCTGGAGACACTGGCTGTTTCATAGGCTTGGGCTGAGATCTATGCTTGGCGATCGCCATCCTCTTCTTCTTAAGAGGAGGCAAGGAAGACGATGGATGGGTCGTTTTTGATCGGCGTTTAGGTTGCGGGGGGTCCGTAGAAGGAGACTCTACAGTCATAGGTGACGGACACGAGGGTTCGATCGGGATGCGTGTCTTCGCCATAATCGAGACGAGACACGCACAAACAACACACGAAATCGAACTAGGAATAGAAACCCTAACACAAACCCTAGAAACACTGAACTCGATGAAACACACAGAAACCATAACCCTAGAAGCTGAGAGAGAGGGAGGAGATTCACCTAGGGAGGAGATAGGGGAGATCCACGGCCGGAGATGGTCGGAAAACGGCCGGAGATCGACGACAAACGGCGGTGGGAGAGAGGAAGTCGAGGGGATTTCGTGGTTTGGAGGAGTTTACACCGATTAGAAAGTGATCTAATCGGTGTGGAAAGGAGTATAAGTCGATCGCAATTCGAAAAGACACATCAGTCCCTGAGCAGTTAGTCGGTCACAGTTCAAGCGCTGACCGACTAGATGACCATCTAGTCGGTCGGCCAATGAGCTTGAACCGACTAAGTGCAAACAGTAACTGAAGCCAAAACTAGGGCTTGAGTTAGTCGGTCTGAGTTCATCCACTGACCGACTAGAACGCAATCTAGTCGGTCGGTCAATGAACATGAACCGACTAAAAGAGTCCAAAAATTGTAGAATATGAAATTTTGAGTTCTCTCCTAATCGCACTTGGACGAAACATCGAAATACTCTCATATATCATTATACTACCCCATTAAACATCGAAAATCTTAAATTTGACGTTCATGAATAATTCGAGCATAGATTCCGAAAATTCAACCAAAAAATCAAGAAAATCCCAATAATTCTAGCATGAGCATATATAAACGAAATTTAATAGCATGCAAGATTATTGAACAAAATATGAATCCTAAATCTCGGATTCACCCATAATCCCCAATTCTCGACGCAACCGCACAAAGGAGTCTTCCTTGAGTGGTTTCATGAAAATATCGGCGATTTGCTTTTGGGTTTCAACGTACACTAAAATGATGTCCTTTTTAGCAATATGATCATCTAAGAAATGGTGACGGGCATCTATGTGTTTAGAACGGGAATGGTGTACCGGATTCTTAGAGAGACATATTGCACTTTGGTTGTCCACCATGATAGGGCAAGTATCACAGTTTATACCAAAGTCTTTAAGAGTGTGTCTCATCCAAAGAACCTGAGCACACGTGGCACCGGCGGCAATATATTCCGCTTGGTGGTTACAAGTGATACGGAATTCTGCTTCTTGGAAAACCAAGAGACAAGAGAATTTCCTATAAAATGGCAAGTGCCACTAGTACTTTTTCTGTCAGATTTGCATCCCGCATAATCTGCGTCACTAAATGAGATTAACTCATATGTGCTAGACTTTGGATAAAGTAATCCAAAGTCAAGTGTGTAACTTAAATAACGGAAAATACGTTTTACCGCTACTAAGTGAGATTCCTTAGGTTGAGACTGATAACGAGCACATACACATACGACAAACATAATATCGGGCCTACTTGCGGTAAGATATAGTAAACTACCTATCATACCTCGATATAGACGAATGTCTACATCTTTACCGCCCGTATCTTTATCAAGATGTGTCTCATTGGAGTCTTCTTCCCGGAGGCATTCTCCATTCCAAATCGCTTTAGCAACTCCACCGTGTACTTGGTTTGGTGGATGAAGATTGCATCGTTCATTTGGCGAATTTGGAGACCTAAGAAATACTTGAGCTCACCCATATGGCTCATCTCAAATTGATCCTTCATCACATTAGAAAACTCTTCGCAAAGAGTGAAGTTAGTAGCACTGAAAATGATATCATCAACGTAAATTTGAACTAAAATTATATCATTATTCGAATACTTAACAAATAATGTAGAATCAACTTCTCCCATTTTAAAACCTAAATCCAAAAGAAAATTCTTTAAACGGTCATACCAAGCTCGAGGAGCTTGTCTCAAACCGTAAAGTGCTTTCTTAAGTTTGAAAACATGGTTTGGGAATTTTTCATTTATAAAACCCGGAGGTTGAGAAACATAAACTTCCTCAACAACATCTCCGTTTAAAAACGCACTTTTTACATCAATTTGAAAGAGTTTAAAATCTTTATGGCATGCAAAAGATAACAATAATCTAATAGATTCTAATCTAGCTACCGGAGCAAAGGATTCTTCGAAATCAATACCTTCCTCTTGCCGGTAGCCTTGAGCTACTAACCGAGCTTTGTTCCGAACGACGATTTGGTTTTCGTCGGTCTTGTTCTTGAAAATCCACTTCGTTCTTATAACGGTGTGGTTCTTCGAAGGCAATGGAACAAGCTCCCAAACTTCATTCCTCTCGAATTGAATGAGTTCCTCCTCCATGGCTAAGATCCAAGCACCATCTTCGCATGCTTGGTTAATATTCTTTGGCTCTATCGAGGAGGCAAAAGGCACAATGAGCGAAGTAGTTGACTTGAGATCTCGTCTTGATACTATCAAGGATATTGCCAATGACTTGCTCATGAGGATGGTCACGAACGGTATGAAGCCGTTTGGGAATTCCCGGATCACTAGGAACATTCTCAAAAGATTCATTAGTAGGGTTAGTCTCATTAGAATCAATATAATTAGAATTACCAATAGAATCACATAAGACATCCATGGAGTCATCATCATTAGTAATTCTAGTAGGGACAAAACCTTCATTGAATGAAACATGAAGTGATTCCTCGATCGGTGAGGTTCGTTTGTTGTATATCCGGTAGGCTTTGCTACGGGAGGAATATCCAACAAATATCCCCTCATCGGATCTTGGATCAAATTTGTCCAAGCTACCATACGTGTTTTTAATAAAACATTTTGCACCGAAAACTCGAAAATGTTTAACTTGAGGCAATCTACCAAACAACAATTCGTAACAAGTTTGTTTAGTGCCGGGCCTCAAAAGTATCCTATTAAACACATAGCAAGCGGTATTTACCGCTTCCGCCCAAAATTGATGGCCAAGTTGGCTATCATCAAGCATAGTGCGAGCACATTCCACTAGCGTCCTATTCTTTCTCTCAACAACACCATTTTGAGGAGATGCGTGAGGGAATGAAAAGGTGTGAGTAATACCAACTTCATCACAAAAATTTGAGAAAGACTCATTCTCAAATTCCCCTCCATGATCACTACGAATAGTGACAATGGTGGTTCCAATGAGATTTTGTACTTTCTTAACAAATATTGTGAAGTTTTCAAAAGCATCATTTTTATTACTTAAGGAAAATACCCAAGTAAATCTAGAAAAGTCATCAACGATGACAAGTCCATATCGTGCATTTCCTAATGAAGCAACTCTAGTTGGCCCAAAAAGATCTAGATGTAAAAGCTCTAGAGGCCGCTTAGATGAAATGCTTTTCTTAGGTTTAAAAGACGATTTTGAATGCTTGCCTCGTTGACACGAGTCACAAAAGCTCTAATTTTGAAAGACAAGCTTAGGGAAGGCTCTAATAGAATTTAACTTGGAAAGTTTAAAGAGTGTTCCAAAGTTCACATGACCAAAACGTCGATGCCATAAGTGTTGTTCACTTGTGTTGGCAATGAGACAGTGTTCATGTGATCTTGGAAGATCTAGGATATATATATCCTTATGGCGTGTGCCGGAAAATAATAAATCATTATTATCTTTTCTTAAAATATGGCACATTCCTTTCGCAAAGCTAACTTTGTAACCTTTGTCACAAAGTTGGTTTATTGAAATAAGATTGTGGTTTAATCCTTTAACAAGGTAAACATCCCTTATAAGTGGTTTAGAAGGATTACCCACTTTTCCAACACCTATGATGGTTCCGCTCTCGTTGCCTCCAAAGACTACCCAGTTTCCATTTGCAATGGGCACCACTTCGGAGAGCAATTGAGCGTCACCCGTCATGTATTTTGAACACCCGCTATCGAGTATCCAATTATTCTTGGAGCCAAATTTGGATTTGTTGCTCTGTTTCTTTTTCTTGAGTACCTAAAGATAAACATATCATTCCATGGTACCCAAGGTCATTGGGTCCTAAAAGATTAGACCTTTGGAAGCAAGTCCAATTGGACTTAGACTTCCCCACATAATCATCATTATGCACTACATTCATGAAATAGGAATTCATGTAAACTTGTTTTCATGCATATTTGTGTCCTTCGGGCTCCAAATAGTGAAGATTTTGGGAGCCCTAATCCTATTGGGAGCATGCATGCGTTGTTGATTTCTACGTGATGCATGTCGTGGATAGGCATATGGAACATGATGAAATGGTGCATGATGATAATTGTTCATACGATGATGTGGGTGAACATATGCATGTGGAGGAACACGTGCGTGAGGGTGTCTCACATGGTGTGCACGTGCCCGTGGATGTGGTGCATAAAAATCATCATATGTGTGAACATGTGGAGTAGGATGTGTGTTCCTACGTGGCATGGTATTGGTGTATATGTAAGCATGAACCTTCTTTGGAGGTTCACCCAAAGTGGGTTTCTTTCCAAACGAGGGTGTGTACGAGGTGGAAGCACCATTGGTAGATGAACTACCAATAGAGTGTTTGCCACCACTCGTTGAGGCATCGGAAGTTGGCCTAACAAAGGTAGTGGACGACTTGGATGAATCTCCCATCTTATACCCCAAGCCAATGTGGTGATTGGCCGGGAGTAAGTCATTTAGGATTTTATCCAAATGATCCTTACCCGTATTGAATTTATTAATTCGGCCTAATGTGCACTCATATTTCTCGGTGAGAGAATGCATAGAAGTATCCAAAGTGGATGAAATGCCCTACCAGCTACTGCACAAGTACTAGAGGGGGGGTGAATAGTACTTGAAAATAATAGGGAGTATAATTCCAAATTAAATTGCAAACAACTACCAAATCAATTTGCGGAAGCTTAAATTGAATGACAACAACAAAATTAACAATGCAAACAAATGATGTTAATGGGTTCGGATCCACCCAAGTCTCCCCGACTTGTTCCCGGTGATCCTACGTCCCAACCACCCGGATCCCCTCCGGATACTTAGGTTAGAAACCCTAACCTAAGATTTCCACTATGAATATCTTGTGAAAAACCTTCACAAGATCAAATCATACAACAATGGCAATAGTGAATCCCACAACCCGGGATCACAACCTTCTCTCACAACCGAGAAAATCAACAAGCAATATAAATGAGTTATATTGAAATAAGCAAACTTACCACAAAATCCTATACCTTGAGTTTTTCTTACCCAAATGGTGAAATGATGGATTTGAGGAAGATGAAGTCACCAAGACCTAGCACCAAGGAAATGACCAGCAATCGGTGCCTAGGAATGATTTGGAGACTTGGATCAAGCAATAGCTTGAAGAGCTCACCAAGAACAACCTTCTCTCTAGATGGATTCTAGATCTAGAAATGAGAGAGAATGGGTTTCTTGTGAGGAAGAGAGCTTTAGATTAGAGTGAGAAAGGCTATCTCTTTTGATCTCAATGAATCTCTGAATGGAAGCTCTACCCTAGATAGAAATGACCTAGGTTCGTATTTATAGGGTCCCATAAAAACAAGTTAGGTCATTCTCCAATGGATAGAAATCTGTGAGAATTAGTCGGTCAAAGAACAACCACTGACCGACTAGTTCATCAACTAGTCGGTCAGTCAAACAGCATGGACCGACTAAGTGAGGAACTGAGAAGAAAGAGAATTTCAGACCTAGAAATCTAGTCGGTCCAAGAAGACTGTCTGACCGACTAGTTTCACAACTAGTCGGTCAGTCAATGAACGTAGACCGACTAAGAGGCAAAATGAAATAGTCTGAATGCAATATGACTTAGTCGGTCCAAGAACAAAAGTTGACCGACTAGATTGTCAACTAGTCGGTCACCAAACGTTCTTAGACCGACTAACGATAAACAGTAGCTTAGGAGAATTTTAGTATGAACATTAAGTCACAACTAGTCGGTCAAAGAAGCATCACTGACCGACTAGTTCACAAACTAGTCGGTCGGTGAGTCAACGTAGACCGACTAACAGTAAACAGTAAAGTCCAAGAAATTAAGGAATCAAACTAGTCGGTCCAAGAACAGTTGCCGACCTACTAGATCACCATCTAGTCGGTCAGTACTTGTTCTTGTACCAACTAACATGCACATACAAGTCCGAATCGAAGCGCGACGCTTCGAGGAAATTAGAATGAACTTGTACTAAGATCCTAGAGCTACGATATGAGCGTTATGAAGTTAGAATGATAAGAAATACTCAAGGCTTAACATTCTATCAATCGAAGCTAAAAGACTATAAATAAAACCTTAAAGAACGGTCTTCGAGAGCTTCGATTAAATCTTCATAACTTCCAAAACGGCGCAAGAGCTTCAACGAAGCTTTAGGCATGAATATGAGCTTTGGAAAGTGTTGAGATGTCGCTTTGAATGTTCTCGTGAATTTGGCGACGATCTCCAATACTGCGCTCACAAATTGTTAGTTCATGGATTATTTATGTTTGCTCATCATCAAAACCAAATCCGGGGAGTCCAATATTCAACATTCTCCCCCTTTTTGGTGATGACAAACCAACATAAATAATAATCAAAAATAATGATTCAAATGTAAAATACTTACTCCCCCTGCATTGATGACACGTTAATTCCAAAATGAATATATTTGAATTGCATCAAGCAGACGAGTAAGATAAATAAAGAGAATCGATTTTTGAAATATCGGATTTTGAAAATCCTTATATATATCTTAACTCCCCCTGAATCTAACATATCAAACTAGATTCTTGGAATTTGAGTTAAATTTTCATTTGCGCTATTTATTATCATTATCTCTCCCCCTTTGGCATTATCCCAAAAATGGGGGGCATACAACGACAACAACTTAGGAAATGGAAAATCCAACATCGGGAGTCGTAGACAATGACGATGGAACTAATTGACACCAAAGGAAAAGCGATAAAATCAAAAGAAGGTGTGCCAAATAGTCCATTATCAAAAAGCGATAATCAAAATCATCAAAGTTACCAAATAATTATTCATTTATTGAATAAAGAAACATACTCTTCAATATTCAATATTCTTGGTTAAATTTGTGCATGGAAAACAATTCTATACAATTATAGAATTTAAATCTATTTAACCAAGTTTGCATGCGACGAGCGACGAATCCACACATCATATGCATTGAACGAATATTAAATGTGCACGACGAATTAAGGCAAAGAGAACGACGATGTATATATATAAATGATAACATCATGAGTACATACAAAAAGATATCGATACATCAAATGCAACATACCCATCAAAAAGAACTACATCATCGAGTACATCAAAATATAACAGCAACATCAATATCCAGAGTACATCAAAATACAACACATCAAAAATATCCAACCGACATCCTGAAAGCTCAAAAATACATCAAGACAACTCTCAAACCCCATCCAAACCCAAAATACTCTCACTAAGAAAGATCATCCAAAGTGTAGTGGAGAGTCCTCGGAACAACGATCACGAGGGAGTGGCTGGATCTGCAGTGTCCGTGGGTCCAGTCGACGGAGTGGACTCAGGCTCTGCAGGGAGTAGAGGTGTCTCAACAGACGGGATCGTCGGGGCAGGAGTCGAGACGTCAACGACGGGCTCGACGGCAGATGTGTCAACAGGAATATCAACAGGCTCGGCAACAGGATCAGCAGCAGGCTCAGAAGTCTGAAGTGCTGAAGCAGAAGGCTCTGGAGCACCGGAAGAGGTGCCATCTCCAGGAGCAGAAGATGTGGTAGCAGCAGCAGCAGCAGTGGCCGTGGCCTCATCGCCACGAGCCAAGGAAGTGACAAGCTCGTCAATCTCCTCATCGTCCATCTCCTCGGCCTCAGAAACTGAAGGAGGAAGATCAATCCCCATCATCTGAGCCATACGGCAGACGACCTCCTCGGTACGAGCCAAACGCGACTCGTCCCGACGAAGAAGGCGTACGACATCATCTAATGTAGCAGGACGAGAGGGGGCTGCAGCAGCTGATGGAGAAGCCTGGGAAGCAGATGTGGTAGATCTCTGCACGTGACGAAGCGCCGCTAGAGATTTCTTAACGGCCGTCGCGTTCAGAGGAGTACCCAAGGGACGCTCATCGTCAGAAGGGAGAGGGACTCGGAAATGACGAAACACAAGGGTCAGCAGACAAGGGTATGGAATATGCGCAGATTTATTGGTCTTGCGTATACACTCGAAAGAGTCCATCTTATCGAGTATCACGCGAGCCCAATTAATCTCGCATCCCAAGAAAAGAGCGTAGATCAATTTCAAGAACGGCTGGGATGGAAGTGAAGATGATCCATATTTAGGTAGAAGGCATGACTTCAAGGTCAGGTTAAGGACCCACGCATTCGGCTTGAAAGATTTTGAAGGAACACCAATGAATGTGGAGGGGATAACCTGGAAGATATCTGCAAGAACTGACTGATCCAAGGAGGAAATATCATCGACGGAAATGTCCGAAGGAAGGAGACCGGACGACGAACAACCAAGAATCTCCCCCAAGATTTCTGCCGTGAGAACTATAGGAGTTCCCAAGACAGTAGTCTCAATGGAGTGGCTGGCATCGTACTGGCCTCGAATACGATTGGCATAGAACAATTTCACAAGGCGAGGATATGGTTTGGGATTGGCCTTGGGGTCGTATCGGAGATAATCAAGGAGACCACAATAGGAGAGTAGGTCAGCTAAGCCAAGGAAATCAGAAAACTGGACGTAGTGCTCCAATAGCATCGGGCAGTGTTCAATACGGTTGTAGGCCGCGAGACACAAAGGGTCGTCGCGACACAACGATATGTCAACACCCCCCGCTGGCATTGGGCCCTTTCCCTTTGGCTGGTGAGTCCTAGGACGGAGTGGAGGAGTGGGTTCCCTAGGGCTAGGCTCATCCTCAGGGATAAATTCAGTTTCGGAATCGGGAGGAGTGGCAGGAGAGTGGAGTATGGCCTTCTTGGACTTAGATTTGCGGGGTTTGACGGTCGTCGTCCTCTGCTTCTTCAGAGGAGGCGAAGACGGAGAGGCTTGGGTTGATTTGGCACGACGTTTAGGCTTAGGGGGATTCCTAGGGTCGGAAGGCCCTACGGACATAGGAGAAGCCCCAGAAGAGGCGATGGGAATCCTCGTCTTTGCCATGGTCGTGGCACGACGAGCACAAGCAACTGAAACTATGTGCAACACAAACCCTAGAGATCAAACCCTAGAAGCACACACAATCAAACCCTAACACACAAGCCCTAAGGAAAAGAAAATTTCGAAACCCTAGAATACCTAGAAGATGAAATCGAACCCTAGGGAAGGAAATCGACCTATGAGGAGGAGGGAGATACCTAGGAGGAGGAGGCGACGGCGGCGGCGGACGGCGGGGATGGCCGGAGAGATGGTCGGAGTCGACGGGAAGTTGAAGGGGCTCGAGGGGGTTTGGGAGTTATCGGGCTGGAGGAGAAAAACACACCGACTAAAAACGAGTTTAGTCGGACGAAATCGAGTATAAGTCGGTCGAGATCTGGAAAAGACACAAAAGCCCTAACCCACTTAGTCGGTCACAGTTCAAGCACAGACCGACTAGATCACGTTCTAGTCGGTCGGTCAATGAGCTTGAACCGACTAAATCGAAACAGAGGCAAACAGTGATTTTTAGGGCAAGATTTAGTCGGTCGTAGTATGTTCACTGACCGACTAGTTTTCAATCTAGTCGGTCGGAAAGTGTACTATGACCGACTAACGAAAGAAAATGATAGGAGATGGATGTAAGCTTGATCTAGTCGGTCTGAGTTCATTTGCTGACCGACTAGATGAGCATCTAGTCGGTTGACAAGTGAACTGAAACCGACTAGAAGAGTCCAAAAATTGATAATTGATTTCTCTTCACAACCCACTTGGATGAAACATCTTAACACTCTCATTAGTCATCTAAATTACCCCATAAAACGTCAAAATCTTAAATACGATTTTCAAATACGAATTCGATCATAAATTCAAACATATCACATAAAATTCCCAAAAATTCAATAAATCTAGCATGAATGAAATATCGCAAAATATAATAGCATGCAAGATAATTGAATGAAATATGAATCCTATATCTCGGATTCACCCATAATCCCCAATTCTCGACGCAACCGCACAAAGGAGTTCTCCTTTACAGGTTTCGTGAAAATATCGGCGATTTGCTTTTGGGTTTCAACGTACACTAAAATGATGTCCTTCTTAGCAACATGATCATCTAAAAAGTGATGTCGGACATCTATGTGTTTTGATCGGGAATGGTGCACCGGATTCTTTGAAAGACAGATAGCACTTTGGTTATCCACCATGATAGGGCTAGTATCACAGTGAATACCAAAATCCTTCAAAGTGTGTCTCATCCAAAGAACCTGGGCACAAGCGGCACCGGCGGCAATATATTCCGCCTCGGTGGTTGAAAGTGATACGGAATTTTGCTTCTTGGAAAACCAAGAGACAAGAGAATTTCCTAGAAAATGGCAAGTGCCACTAGTACTTTTCCTGTCGGATTTGCATCCCGCATAATCGGCATCACTGTATGAGACTAACTCATACGTGCTAGATTTCGGATAAAGTAAACCAAAATCTAAAGTGTAACTTAGATAACGGAAAATACGCTTTACCGCTACTAAGTGAGACTCCTTAGGTTGAGACTGATAACGAGCACATATGCAAACGGCAAACATAATATCGGGCCTACTTGCGGTAAGATAAAGTAAACTACCTATCATACCTCGATATAGACGAATGTCTACATCCTTACCGCCCGTATCCTTGTCGAGATGCGTAGTCGTGCTCATTGGAGTCTTTTTCCCGGAAGCACTTTCCATTCCAAATCGCTTAAGCAACTCCACCGTATACTTCGTTTGGTGGATGAAGATTGCATCGTTCATTTGGCGAATTTGGAGACCTAAGAAATATTTGAGTTCGCCCATGTGGCTCATCTCAAATTGGTCCTTCATAACATTAGAAAACTCTTCGCAAAGAGTGAAGTTAGTAGCACCGAAAATGATATCATCAACATAAATTTGAACTAATAAAATATCATTATTCGCATGCTTAACAAAAAGTGTAGAATAGGCTTCGCCCATTTTAAAATTCAAATCCAAAAGAAAATTCTTTAGGCGATCATACCAAGCTCGAGGAGCTTGTCTCAAACCGTAAAGAGCTTTCTTTAGTTTAAAAACATGATTTGGAAATTTTTCATTTATGAAGCCCGGAGGTTGAGAAACGTAAACTTCCTCAACGACATCTCCGTTTAAAAATGCACTTTTAACATCCATTTGAAATAACTTAAAATTTTTATGGCATGCATAAGACAATAAGAGTCTAATTGATTCTAATCTAGCTACCGGAGCGAAGGATTCTTCGAAATCGATACCTTCCTCTTGGCGATAGCCTTGAGCAACTAACCGAGCTTTGTTCCGGACGACGACTTGATTTTCGTCGGATTTGTTCTTGAAGATCCACTTTGTCCCTATGACGGTGTGGTTCTTCGATGGCAAAGGAACAAGCTCACATACCTCATTCCTCTCGAATTGAATGAGTTCCTCCTCCAAGGCAAGGATCCAAGCACTATCTTCACAAGCTTCAACTATGTTCTTTGGCTCTATTGATGAGACAAAGGCACTATTGGCGAAGTGGTGGACTTGAGATCTCGTCTTGACACTATCATGAATATTGCCAATGACTTGCTCATGGGGATGGTCGTGAACAGCATGAAGCCGCTTGGGAATACCTATATCACTAGGCACATTCTCAACAACTTCATTAGTCAGGTTAGTCTCAATAGAATCAATTGAATCAATAGACTTAGAATTTTCAAACGAATCACATAAAACATCCATAGAATCATTATCATTTGAAATTCTAGAAGTAGTAAAATTCTCATTAAACGAGACATGAAGTGATTCCTCGATCGTAGAGGATCTTTTGTTGTATATCCGGTAGGCTTTGCTACGTGAGGAATACCCAACAAATATCCCCTCATCCGATCTCGGATCAAACTTGTCCAAATTATCATATGTGTTTTTAATAAAACATTTTGCGCCGAAAACACGAAAATGTTTAACTTGAGGCAATCTACCAAACAACAATTCATAGCAAGTTTGTTTGGTGCCGGGCCTCAAAAGTATTCTATTAAACACATAGCAAGCGGTGTGTACCGCTTCCGCCCAAAATTGATAACCAAGTTGACTATCTTCGAGCATAGTGCGAGCACACTCCACAAGCGTTCTATTCTTCCTCTCAACAACACCATTTTGAGGAGGTGCGCGAGGGAAAGAAAACGTGTGAGTAATTCCAAGATCATCACAAAAATTTGAGAAAGACTCATTCTCAAATTCACCCCCATGATCACTACGAATAGTGACAATGGTGGTTCCGATGAGATTTTGTACTTTCTTTACAAATATTGTGAAGTTTTCAAAAGCTTCATTTTTATTACTTAAGAAAAATACCCATGTAAATCTTGAATAATCATCAACGATGACTAGTCCATACCTTGCATTTCCTAAGGAAGCAACTCTAGTTGGCCCAAATAAATCTAGATGTAATAGCTCTAGTGGCCGTTTCGTAGAAATGCTTTTCTTAGGTTTAAATGAAGATTTAGGAAGCTTGCCACGTTGACAAGAATCACAAAAACTTTTCTTTTCAAAAACGAGTTTCGGAAAACCTTTAATGGAATTTAATTTCGAAAGCTTATAAAGTGTTCCAAAGTTCACATGTCCAAAGCGTCGATGCCATAAGTGTTGTTCACTTGTGTTGGCAACGAGACATTGTTCATATGACTTAGGAAGATCCAA
The DNA here is from genome assembly GCA_030789695.1 of Scilla litardierei. Lineage (NCBI taxonomy): Eukaryota > Viridiplantae > Streptophyta > Magnoliopsida > Asparagales > Asparagaceae > Scilla > Scilla litardierei. The sequence continues at coordinate 58,513,976 of CM061131.1, forward strand.
AATATAAATATCTTTATGGCGTGTGCCGGAAAATAATAATTTATTATTATCATTTGAAATATGACACAATCCTTTCGCAAAACTAACTTTGTAACCTTTGTCACAAAGTTGGCTTATTGAAATAAGATTATGATTTAAACCATCAACTAGATAAACATCACTAATTAAGGGTTTAGAAGGGTTACCCACTTTACCAACACCGACGATTGTTCCGCTCTCATTGCCTCCAAATACGACGCGATTTCCATTTGCAATGGGAACCACTCCGGAGAGCAATTGAGCGTCACCCGTCATGTGTTTTGAACACCCGCTATCGAGTATCCAATTCCCTTTGGAGCTAAATTTAAATTTGTTGCTCCTTTTCTTTTTCTTTTCCTTGAGTACCTAAAGATAGAAACTTTCATATCATGGTACCCAAGGTCATTGGGTCCTCAAAGGTTAGACCTTTGGAAGCCAAGTCCAATTGGACTTTGACTTCCCCACATAATTCCTACTATGCACAACATTCGAAAAATAAGCATTCATATATACTTGTTTTTCATCCATGCTTGTGTCTTTCGGGCTCCAAATAGTGAAAATTTTGGGAGCCATCATCCTATTGGGTGTATGCATGCGTTGTTGATTTCTACGTGATGCATGTCGTGGATAGGCATAAGGAACATGATGGAATGGTGCACGACGAGAATTATTCATATGATGTTGTGGGTGAACATATGCATGTGTGGGAACACGTGCGTGAGGGTGTCTCACATGGTGTGCACGTGCCCGAGAATGTGTTGCATAAAAATCATCATATGTGTGAGATGGTGGAGTAGGACGTGTGTTCCTACGTGGCATGGTATTGGTGTACATATAAGCATGCCCCTTCTTTGGAGGTCCACCCGAAGTGGGTTTCTTTCCAAAAGAGGGTGTGGACGAGGTGGCAGCACCATTGGTAGATAAACTACCAATAGAGTGTTTGCTACCACTCGTAGAGTCACCGGAAGTTGGCCTAACAAAAGTAGTTGCCGCTTTGGATGGACATCCCATCGTATACCCCAAACCAATGTGGTGATTAGCCGGAAGTAAGTCACTTAGGATTTTATCCAAATGGTCCTTACCCTTATTGAATCTATTGATTCGGCCTAATGTGTTCTCATATTTCTCTTTGAGAGAACGCATAGAAATATCCAAAGTGGATACTTGCGATGTGAGCACATAAACACGAGATTTAAGATTCTCGTTCTCAATACTCAAAGTCGAGTTTTGAGAAGTCAAATCTGCTATCCTATGTTCTTCCGGATCATCAATGCTAACATGTTCAAGTTTATATTTGAGATTAACAATCTCATTTCTTAACTCTTCAACAACGGTGTCGTTGTTGGTGATGATAGTCTTAGGCGAGGTTTGAATGCTAGCTAGGTCATCTTTTACTTTAGTATATCGATTTACTAATTTTGTGTATTTAGACCATAAATGAGAGTTAGCATCCCTAAGATCATCCATAGTTACCTCATCGCCTTCGTCGTCGCTATCATCGGAGGAGGAGGATCCTTGATCATGCTCCTCTCTTGCCATGAAGCACATGTGCGCTTGCTCCACTTTCTCATCATCCGACTCTCCGCTTGAGGAATCCTCGGAGTCGGTGAATGTTGCTCCGACAAGTCCCTTTTTGTACCCCTTTTTGTACTTCTTTGACTTGTCGAACTTCGGCGCCTTCCACTTCTCCTTTTGCTTGTTTTGAGGACAATCCGCTTTGATGTGTCCTCGCTTATTGCATTTAAAGCACAAAGGTGGAGAGGCGTTAGTAGAAGTAAACTTAGATTTTTGTTTGAAGTTACCCTTTCGGAAGAAGCGATTGAACTTCTTTGCCATGAGAGCTACGGATTCCATGTCCATTTCTTCTTCCGAGTCCTCATCATCGGTAGATGTGGATGAATCCGCCTTGAATGCAATCGCCTTTTTCTTTGGCGCATCTTGGTTCAAATAGGACTTCATCTTTTCTTGTAACTTCACCTTGCTATCTTTGCGTACCTCGTATGACATCAAAGTACCCATTATTTGAACTACGGTATATTTGTTCATGTCATTACCTTCCTCGATGGCGAAGGTACGTTTTTCCCAAGAAGAGGGAAGTCCTTCAATAAGCTTTGAGCACTTCTCCTTTTGAGTGTAGGACTTGCCGAGGGCCTCTAACTCGTTTATTATGTCAACGAAGCGAGCGTAATATTCTTTCATCTTCTCGCCCTGTTGCATATGAAACATTTCGTAATCTTTGTTTACGACTACGAGTTTAGAGTCTCTTACCCTACTCGTCCCTTCATGAAGAATGAGGAGGGAGTTCCAAATTTGATATGCACTCTTACATGTGCATATCTTATTGAAGTCCTCTAGCTCCAAAGCGCATTGCAAGGCGTTCATCGCCTTGGCATTGCTTACCTCCGCGGCGACCTCCGCGGTAGTCCATTTCTCAAAATCTTCTTCTTCGGGTTCAATGTATTCCTTCATTGTGGTCCTCCATAAGGATGCACTCCGGAGGAAGGTTTCCATCCGGCATTTCCAGTACCCGTAGTTGGTACCGTTGAAGAATGGAGGCCTCGTAGAGGAATGTCCTTCCATCACCGAAGATGCTCCTTCACGGTTCCTGAAGGTGTCATAGTTGGAAGGTGGACGCACGGTCTTGTTGTCGTTGGCAGACATAGCTAAGTATCTGGCTCCGATACCAAATGAAATGCCCTACCAGCTACTGCACAAGTACTAGAGGGGGGGTGAATAGTACTTGAAAATAATAGGGAGTATAATTCCAAATTAAATTGCAAACAACTACCAAATCAATTTGCGGAAGCTTAAATTGAATGACAACAACAAAATTAACAATGCAAACAAATGATGTTAATGGGTTCGGATCCACCCAAGTCTCCCCGACTTGTTCCCGGTGATCCTACGTCCCAACCACCCGGATCCCCTCCGGATACTTAGGTTAGAAACCCTAACCTAAGATTTCCACTATGAATATCTTGTGAAAAACCTTCACAAGATCAAATCATACAACAATGGCAATAGTGAATCCCACAACCCGGGATCACAACCTTCTCTCACAACCGAGAGAATCAACAAGCAATATAAATGAGTTATATTGAAATAAGCAAACTTACCACAAAATCCTATACCTTGAGTTTTTCTTACCCAAATGGTGAAATGATGGATTTGAGGAAGATGAAGTCACCAAGACCTAGCACCAAGGAAATGACCAGCAATCGGTGCCTAGGAATGATTTGGAGACTTGGATCAAGCAATAGCTTGAAGAGCTCACCAAGAACAACCTTCTCTCTAGATGGATTCTAGATCTAGAAATGAGAGAGAATGGGTTTCTTGTGAGGAAGAGAGCTTTAGATTAGAGTGAGAAAGGCTATCTCTTTTGATCTCAATGAATCTCTGAATGGAAGCTCTACCCTAGATAGAAATGACCTAGGTTCGTATTTATAGGGTCCCATAAAAACAAGTTAGGTCATTCTCCAACGGATAGAAATCTGTGAGAATTAGTCGGTCAAAGAACAACCACTGACCGACTAGTTCATTAACTAGTCGGTCAGTCAAACAGCATGGACCGACTAAGTGAGGAACTGAGAAGAAAGAGAATTTCAGACCTAGAAATCTAGTCGGTCCAAGAAGACTGTCTGACCGACTAGTTTCACAACTAGTCGGTCAGTCAATGAACGTAGACCGACTAAGAGGCAAAATGAAATAGTCTGAATGCAATATGACTTAGTCGGTCCAAGAACAAAAGTTGACCGACTAGATTGTCAACTAGTCAGTCACCAAACGTTCTTAGACCGACTAACGATAAACAGTAGCTTAGGAGAATTTTAGTATGAACATTAAGTCACAACTAGTCGGTCAAAGAAGCATCACTGACCGACTAGTTCACAAACTAGTCGGTCGGTGAGTCAACGTAGACCGACTAACAGTAAACAGTAAAGTCCAAGAAATTAAGGAATCAAACTAGTCGGTTCAAGAACAGTTGCCGACCGACTAGATCACCATCTAGTCGGTCAGTACTTGTTCTTGTACCAACTAACATGCACATACAAGTCCGAATCGAAGCGCGACGCTTCGAGGAAATTAGAATGAACTTGTACTAAGATCCTAGAGCTACGATATGAGCGTTATGAAGTTAGAATGATAAGAAATACTCAAGGCTTAACATTCTATCAATCGAAGCTAAAAGACTATAAATAAAACCTTAAAGAACGGTCTTCGAGAGCTTCGATTAAATCTTCATAACTTCCAAAACGGCGCAAGAGCTTCAACGAAGCTTTAGGCATGAATATGAGCTTTGGAAAGTGTTGAGATGTCGCTTTGAATGTTCTCGTGAATTTGGCGACGATCTCCAATACTGCGCTCACAAATTGTTAGTTCATGGATTATTTATGTTTGCTCATCATCAAAACCAAATCCGGGGAGTCCAATATTCCACAGTGGATACTTGCGATGTGAGTACATAAACACGAGACTTGAGATTCTCATTCTCGATACTCAAAGTTGAGTTTCGAGAAATCAAATCCGCCATTTCATGTTCATCCGATTCCTCAATATGAACATGCTCAAGTTGAGATTTGAGATTTACAATCTCATTTCTCAAATCTTCAACAACGGTGTCGTTGTTGATGATGATAGGTTTAGGCGAGGTTTGGATGCTAGCTAACTCATCTTTTATCTTAGTATATCTATTTACTAATTTAGAATACTTAGACCATATTTGCTCATTAGATAATCTAAGGTCATCCATAGTTACCTCATCGTCGCCTTCATCCTCGCTATCATCAGAGGAAGATCCTTAATCATGTTCATCTCTTGCCATGAAGCACATGTGTGCTTGCTCCACTTGCTCATCGTCCGACTCTCCACTTGAGGAATCCTCGTCGGAGTCGGTGAATGTCCCGACAAGTCCTTTCTTGTACCCTTTCTTGTACTTCTTTGACTTGTCGAACTTTGGCGCCTTCCACTTCTCCTTGTGTTTGTTTTGAGGACAATCCGCTTTCATGTGTCCTGGCTTGTTGCATTTGAAAACACAAAGGAGCGGAGGCGTTAGAAAAACTAAACTTTGATTTGTTCTTGAAATTACCTTTCCGGAAGAACCGGTTGAACTTCTTTGCTATGAGGGCAATGGATTCCAAGTCCAACTCGTCTTCCGAGTCTTCATCATCGGTAGATGTAGATGTAGATGGAGCGGCCTTGAACGCAATCGCCTTTTTCTTTGGCTCGTCTTGCTTCAAGTAAGACTTCATCTTGTCCTGCAACTTTAGTTTGCTATCCTTGCGTACCTCATAAGACATTAAGGTACCCATTAGTTGAATAACCGTATACTTACTCATATCATTACCTTCCTCGATGGCAAAGGTATGTTTCTCCCAACAAGAAGGAAGTCCATCAATGATCTTTGAGACTTTCTCCTTTTGGGTGTAGGTCTTCCCAAGAGCCTCCAACTCGTTGGTGCTGTCGACGAAACGAGCATAATACTCCTTCATCTTCTCACCCTGTTGCATATGAAATAATTCGTAATCTTTATTCACAACAACAAGTTTAGAGTCTCTTACCCTACTCGTTCCTTCATGCAAGATGAGGAGGGAGTTCCATATTTGATATGCACTCTTACATGTGCATATCTTGTTGAAGTCCTCGGGCTCAAAAGCACATTGCAAGGCGTTCATTGCCTTGGCATTGCTTACCTCCGCGGCGACCTCCGCGATAGTCCACTTCGCGAAATCTTCTTCTTCGGGCTCGACGTACTCCGTCAACGTGGCTCTCCATAGTGAAGCACTCCGGAGGAAAGTTTCCATCCGGCATTTCCAATACCCGTAGTTGGTACCGTTGAAGAAGGGAGGCCTAGTCGAGGAGTGTCCTTCCATCACCGAAGAAGCTCCTTCACGGTTTCTAAAGGTGTTGTAGTCTGAATGTGGACGTACGGTCTTGTTGTCGTTGGCAGACATAGCTAGGTACTTGGCTCTGATACCAAATGTAATGCCCTACGAAGCTACTACACAAGAACTAGAGGGGGTGAATAGTACTTTAAAATAATTAAGAAGATAATTCCTAATTATCTTGCAAACTCAACCAACAATGCGAAAATGTAAATATTGACAACAAGGAAATGCAATCGCAAACAGACGATATAACGGGTTCGGATCCACCCAAGTCTCCCCGACCTGTTCCCGGTGATCCTACGTCCCAACCACCCGGATCCCCTCCGGATACTTGAGTTAGAAACCTCTAACTCAAATTTGCACTATGAAATACTTGTAGAACCCTCTACAAGATCAAATCATACACAAATAAAATTGTGACTCCCATAACCCGGGATCACAAACAAACTCTCACAACCGAGAGTAAAACACTAACAATATCAAAGTAAATGAAATACGAACTTATCGACAAAATCCTATGCCTTGAGTAAAACTTAAGATTTAGGGCAAAACGGATTTTGGGGAAGATAAAGGCACCAAACACTAGCTCCAAGATGTAGATCAGCAATGGAGGGCTAGGAAGTTGTTGTTGAACTAGAATCAAGCTCTTGGCTTGGAAGGCTCACAATCAATGAATCTCTCTTTTGAAATAAGAGTGAGGGAGAGATTCAAGTGAGAAATGAAAGAGCTTTGAATGAGAATTAATTGCTTCTCTTTGATCTCTAAACTTCAATAAATATCAGCCTTGAATGCTATGAAAGCAGCACTCCAAGTATATATAGGATAGAGGAAAGAGAGAGCAAAATTCGTGGCATTTAATGCTCCAACGGCTCTATTCTGAAGCAGACTAGTCGATCAAAGAAGGATCACTGACCGACTAGTTCATCAATTAGTCGGTCGGTGAAACAACATGAACCGACTAAGAGGTGAATAGCCAAAAGAAGAAGTTCAGGGAATGAATAACTAGTCGGTCCAAGAAGACTTGCCAACCGACTAGTTTCACAACTAGTCGGTCGGTGAGTCACTTTGACCGACGAACAGGTGAAATAGAGAAGGTTGAACTCAAGATGAATTAGTCGGTCTAAGAGTAAATGCTGACCGACTAGTTCATCAACTAGTCGGTCGACAAATGTACATTGACCGACTAACGATAAACAGTAACTTAGGCTGTACAGTAGAAGCTCAACTCGTCGGTATAAGAAGGATTCCTAACCGACTAGTTTCACAACTAGTCGGTCGGTGAACCTTCTTTAACCGACTAACTGTAAACAGTAAGTGAGCTAGAAATTGAGAAGGCATTCTAGTCGGTTCAAGAAGCTTTGCCGACCGACTAGATTGCCATCTAGTCGGTTGGTTCTTCTTCTTGAACCAACTAACATGCACAAGAAGCCGCGAATCGAAGCGTGAAGCTTTGGAAAAGTTTGTATGGACTTCTACTTAGATCCTAGCTCTAAGATATGAGCATTATGAAGATTAAAACGTAAGACCTACTCAAGGCTTAACATTCTACGAAAAGAAGCTAGAAGATTATAAATAAACTTGACGAACCGTCTTCAAAAGCTTCAATCGAATCTTCTTGACTTCAATAATGGTCCTTGAGCTTCAACGAAGCTTCAAGCACACGATCACGCGCTTTGAGAAGTCGTGAGACGTCGCTTTTGATATACGTTGAATTTGGCGACGATCTCCATAACTGCGCTCACAAAGAGTTAGTTCACGATATTTATGTTTGTTTATCATCAAAACCAAATCCAGGGAATCAGTACTCAACAAGATCGTGTCTGACGTAGATGTCGTATAGTCTCCTCTCTCTTTGCAACTCAAGTTGCGATCTTCACGCTCCTAGCAAGATGGATGAATACAACAGGGAAAGATAATGAAGCCTCTTCCAACAAGTCACGGCCTGGCACTTGTAGAAGTCACGGGATTAAAGTGGATGTCACAGCCTCAGATAAATCACGGCTAGGAGATTGGAAGTCCGGCATGCAGGCTCATGCTTGGTTCTTTCTTAGGATTTAATGATCTTTGCTTGGTCAAAACTTTAGTGCATGCACCCTTTTCCTGAACACCAAAAAACAAACAAAAATCTTTGTTTTAATCTAAAAGGGAATCAAAAATAAAGCCAACTCATGTACGTGTCAAGGTCTTCATATTGCTTCTGTGGCATTTAATTGCATTGCTCCTTGAAACTTGTATAGGCTTGGGACTAGTTCCTCTCTGCAAAAAACAAGAACTTTGCACGCATGCATTAAGGACTCAAATAGCCTACACATACAAAAAGGTGGCAGGAGATGTTTAATAAATATTGATTTCGTTTTAATCAATGGTGCTTTTGATCTCCTCTTTCAATTGTTGATTCCAGCACTCAGCTTTTGCATTCTCCCCTTTTTGTGCATTGAGCTTTCACCTGCAAAAAAACGAAAGAAGGCGGTGTTTAATATTGTAATTAAAATAAATCAAAAACCTCACCTCATTCAATTCGTATGGTCCTCTAGTCTGTGTCATGGCTTGGCGTTTTGCTTGAGAGAAAAATTTGGTCAAGGATGGCTTGCGTGAGGAATAGGCTTGGAGGAGATCAATGTAGCCGACTTGTGTTTTTTTTGTGATTGCAGCAAGTAAAGAAAACCTCTCTTTTTTATATTGGTTTTTTTAGAGCTAGGGTTTGAAAAGAGTGTGGCAAGGGGGGAGGAAGACTTCGGCTAGGGGATTTGGCATGGAGAATCCTATTTGAGATAGGAATATGAGATTTGATGCCGTCTTTAATTAATATTTGTATTTGAATATGATTTGCTCAATCTTAAATTGATATGACTCAATCCCATAGGATTTTCTTCATCTCATCCCATATTTGACCAAGTCCTCCTTGATTTATGAATAGCTCTTTGGCCAAGTCCAATTGCTATATGAACAACCCTTCATCTCTCTTCCAAGTTGCCATATGAATAGCAATTTCTCCAACGCTTAGAGTAACGTCTTTGTCAATTCTGAAACATACTTAGCACACACGTTAAACAACAACACAACGTTTGTCATCATCAAACTAGAGATCCTATATCGTTGCTTCCAACAGATACGATTATGCTCGAATCATCGACATGTGTCTTTTGATGACAAGATTAACTATGATCATCGGTAGACATACATTTACCTTGATAAGGTAGTTTTGGAGAGAGAGAGAAAGACTTCGTCGTCTTTGGCATTCTCGGATAAAACTTCAATCTTTGATAATGGCTTCATCCTCTGCTTGTGTCTACACTAGCACCTTGGCTTCCGTCCCTCGAAAGGATAAAAGTGAGGCCGTCGCACCTGATCTAGTTTCTGGCCAGGCCTCTTGAGTGGGGGCTGATCAGATCCATAATTTCTAAAAAAGATATGTGAGGTGCGATTACCAGTTTAGATTTCCTAGTGTAGAGGAGAGAGTTCATCTTCATGTAGATCATGAAGTTGGGGTCTATGTCAAAGCTTTTTTACCATGGGCTTCGATTTCCCATGCACCCCTTCATGTTGTGTGTATTAAAAACGCTATGCCTTTCCCGCTATCAATTGATGCTGAATGTATTGGGCATCTTGGTCAAATTCATAGCACTGTGTGTGCAGAATAGAGTTGAACCATTAATGAGCCTATTCAACTTCTTTTTCAGAGTACCCCCTCTCCAGTCTCCATGTTGGTACCTGATCACTGCTCACCACCACATGAAAATATTTAATGATCTTCCTTCCTACCACCCAGAATGGAAAAACCAATTCGTGTTTATGGTATTTCCTGGTGAGGCGAGCTTCGTCACTCGATGGGGAAATCTCGAGCTTGATATGAATGAAGACAAACCCATTTCTGATGAGGAACAGAATGTTGTTGACTTCCTACTAAAGCTACCTAAGGGGCGTAAATCAACAAAGTGGCTTTTGTCTTACCCAGTGTTACTCAAGACAGTGTGAACGAAAGGTCGAATCTCTCGCTCTTTTGTTTCCTATTTTCTTCTTTTTAAATTTTACATCGTCTTTGCAGGTATTGTCGGACTGGAATACCAGGTCAACCCAGAGTGCGAGAGGTGCTTGAAGTTTCCATTAGAGAAGCTGAGAAGGATGTGCCCTCTCCTCAGATGGGTCCTCTGGAAGGTGGAGCTATTGAAGTTGCCGAGTGTCTACCCCTATTGGTCCATGAAGCTCTCCAGTCGTCTTGACTGTTGAAAAGGAAGAAGAAGCTCATATCGACCGAAGTTGAGGTCAAGGCTCAAAAGAAGAAGAACACATCGATTGAAGTAAGGGGTCGAGGCCAAGAAGCGAAGACAGAAGCTTATCTCTGCCAGCTCAGATTTGACTGATTCGATTAGCATCACTATTTTGAATGTGGCCCCTAGGGCAAGACCGAGGTCCTGAATAAAGTTGGTCCTCCGAGCGTGGTCAGGATCCCCCTACGGAGAAAGCTTCGAGGGAATCATCTTCCTCTCGTAGGCCATCTCTACGTCAAGATTCTTGGCCTTAGGGAGGCCTATTCCCTCAAGAGTTACTGGCCAAGGATATCCCCCTGAGTTTAGGCCGATCTTACTGGAAGATAGAGCGCCTCAGGCCCCGGTCGAATATCTCGAAGAGGAGCTTTTTTGACCGGGTTACTCAATGGGAAAATACGAAGCAGCTCTCTTGGATTGCAGGACTGCTTCTCGACTGGCCGAGAACTCGAACCTTCCTAAGGACAGGGTCGTTCGGGTGAGGGTCGATTATAAGAGGTTGAGCACAATAGAAATCCATCGAAACATCTAGGTAAAATCTATTCATACCCAATCTTTGCCTGAATCCGAGCATTGGAGTTGATGCTTTTGCCTGTCTACTGGCCCTTTTGGCTAATATGGAGCATTGCCTCCGTGCATTGGCAGTGGCCAATTATGAGGCCACCTTAAAAGGGGTGGAGTCAGCCAACAGGACCGTCGATAAGGCGGAAGCGAAGCTAAAGCGGTGAAAGCTTCGCAATAAAATGTGCAAGTTGTAGGTGAGTCGACTCGAACAAGGATTGGGCAAATCTGGTAAGAGTGAGGCTGCCTTTTCAACAGAAATTGATAAGCAAACGGCTTTGAGGGAGCAAGCAGAGAGGATGTTGCTCGAAGAAATGAGAAAGTGGGAGGCCAGAGTGAACGAGCTTCAGGCTCGACCTTTTGTTGGCTTCCAAGAATTTAACGCAAAGGAGATCGTGGAGAAGGCTGTCCAGGAATATAGGAACACTTTGCCTGACCTGGATGAGCTGTATATAAGGGGTTACGAATGGTGTCGTCAAGAAATAAAGGGTCGATTTCCTGATTTTGCAGGTGAGATCGACCAAGTTCCTGTTGTTATGGATGATGACGAACCGTACAGCCCACTGGAGGAAGTGTGGCAAGTTATGATAATGGAAGATGCCCTTCCTACCAACGAGGCTACCGTCACGACAAGTGAAGCTGCTGACGTAGCTTTTTTTAGGGGAACAAGGGCATATATGAGCACATCGCTTCAGTGAGGGACCTTAGAAATTTCACACTCCCCAAGACTTTTGAACCTTTTCTTTTGTATATGGGGTGTAAATTTGTAATGAATTTTTTAAAAGTATGACGGAACATATCAAATTTGTATGCAATTTTTGAAATTGTCATGTACCTCTTTGTTTTAAAGAGCATGAGCGTCTGTATCACCAGTTGGCCCCTTTTAACAACTTAATTATCCACCTAAAATGAAGGTTGTGACTGAGTTGTTGAATGACTATTTAAGTAGCAAAAGGAGTTACATTACTCATGATGTCGGATGGCGATGGTTGTTCAGTAGCAAGGGAGCCCCCCCCCCCCCCCCCCCCCCCGGTTTATGGCTGATGATAAGGACGGTCATTCAATTGCGAGGGGTAAGGCACTTTCCACTTATGGCAGACGACAGATATGTGCCTTTTAGTGAAGAGGGGATGGGGACGTTCGTTCAGTTGCGAGGGTAAGGCACTTTCCACTTATGGCCGACGACTGATATGGGCCTTACAGTGAAGAGGGGATGGTCCCTTCGTCTTACGGCTGATGACCGAGATGGGTTGTTCAGTTGCAAGGGGTTGGTCCATTCGTCTTACGGCTGACGACCGAGATGGGTTGTTCAGTTGTGAGGGGGTGGCCATCCGTCTTACGATTGACGACCGAGATGGGTCGTTCAGTTGCAAGGGGGCGTCCCCTTCGTCTTATGGCTTATGATCGAGATGGGTTATTCGGTGACGAGGGGTGGCCCCTTCGTCTTACGGCTGATGACAATAGTATATCGTTTGGTTGTAAGGGACATGGTCCCTTCGGATTATGGCCAAACGACAAAGGTGGGTCATTCAATTACGAGGGGGTGTTCCCTTCGTCTTACGGCTGATGACAGTAGTGTATCGTTTGGTTGTGAGGGACATGGTCCCTTCGGCTTATGGCCAAACGACAAAGGTGGGTCATTCAGTTGCGAGGGGTGGCCCCTTTGTCTTACTACTGACGACCGAGATAGATCGTTCAGTAGCGAGGGGGTGGCCCCTTCATCTTATGGCTGATGAAAATAAGGTGTCATTTGGTTGCGAGTGACATGGACCCTTCGGTTTATGGCCAAACGACAATGGTGGGTCATTCAATTGCGAGAGGGTTACCCCTTCGTCTTACGGCTGACAAAAATAGTGTTTCATTTGGTAGCGAGGGACATGGTTCCATTGGCTTTAGGCCAAATGACAAAGGTGGGTTGTTTAGTTGGGAGGGGGTGACCCCTTCGCCTTATGGCTGACGATCTAGATGGGTCGTTCAGTAGTGAGGCAATGGCCCCTTCGTCTTACGGCTAACGACAATAGTGTGTCGTTTGGTTGCAAGGGACATGGTCCCTTTGGCTTACGGCCATGACAAAGGTGAGACGTTCAGTTGCGAGAGGGTGTCCCCTTCGTCTTACGGCTGACTACAATAGTGTGTTGATTGGTTGCGAGGGTCATGGTTCCTTCAGCTTACGGCCAAACAACAAAGATGGGCCATTCAGTTGTGAGGGGGTGGCCCCTTCGTCTTATGGCTGACGACCGAAATGGGTCATTCGGTAGCGAGGGAGTGGCCCCTTCGTTTTATGGCTAACGACAATAATGTATTTTTTGGTTACAAGGGACATGGTCCCTTCGGCTTATGACCAAACGACAAAGGTGGGTCATTCAGTTACGAGAGGGTGGCCCCTTCGTCTTACGGCTGATGACAATAGTATGTCATTTGGTTGCAATGGATATTGTCCCTTTGGCTTATGGCCAAATGACAAAGGTGGGTCGTTCAGTTACGAGAGGGTGGCCCCTTTGTTTTATGGCTGACGACAATAGTGTGTCGTTTGGTTACGATGTACATGGTCCCTTTGGCTTACGGCCAAATGACAAAGGTGGGTCATTCAGTTGTGAGGTGGTGGCCCCTTCATCTTAACGACCAAGATGGGTCGTTCAATAGCGATGGGATGGCTCCTTCATCTTACAACTGACGAAAATAGTGTGTCGTTTGGTTGCGAGGGACATGGTTCCTTCGGCTTACGGCCAAATGACAAAGGTGGGTCATTCAGTTGCGAGGGGATGGTCTCTTCATCTTACTGCTGAAGACCGAGATGGGTCGTTCAGTAGCAAGAGGGTGGGCCCTTTGTCTTACAGCTGATGACAATAGTGTGTCGTTTGGTTGCGAGGGACATGGTACCTTCGGTTTACGGCGAAACGATCAAGGTGAGTCGTTTAGTTGCGAGAGGGTGGCCCCTTCGTCTTATGGCTGAGACAATAGTGTGTCGCTTGGTTGCGAGGGACGTGGTCCCTTTGACTTACAGCTGAACGACAAAGGTGGGTCCTCCAAGGTGGGTCGTTCAGTTGTGAGGGTGTGGCCTCTTCATCTTATGGCTGACGAAAATAGTGTTTCGTTCGGTTACGAGGGACACAGTCCCTTCGACTTACGGTCGAACGACTATGGTTGGTCATTCAGTTGCGAGAGGGTGGCCCCTTCATCTTACGGCTGACGAGAATAGTGTGTCGTTTAGTTACGAGTGTGTGGCCCCTTTGTCTTACGCTGACGATAATTGTGTGTTGTTTGGTTGCAAGGGACATGGTCCCTACAGCTTACAGCCAAACGACAAAGGTGGGTCGTTCAGTTGTGAGGGGCTGGCCCCTTCGTCTTACATCTTACGACCGAGATAGGTCATTCAGTAACGAGGGGATGGCCCCTTCATCTTACATCTGATGACCGAGATGGGTCGTTTGGTTGCAAGGGACATGCTCCCTTCGGCTTACGACCAAATGACAAATTTGGGTCGTTCAGTTGCGAGGGGATGGCCCATTCGTCTTACAGCTGAAGACTGAGATGGGTCATTCAGTAGCGAGAGGGTGGCCCCTTCATCTTATGGTTGACGACAATAGTGTGTCATTTGGTTGTAAGAGACATGGTCCCTTCGGCTTACGACCAAACGACAAAGGCGGGTCGTTCAGTTGCGATAGGGTGGCCCCTTCGTCTTACGGCTGATGACAATAGTGTGTCATTTGGTTGCGAAGGACATGGTTCCTTCGGCTTATGGCCGAACGACAAAGGTGGGTCGTCCAGTTGAAAAGGGTGGTGATTATGACTAAATATTGCATATCCTAACTGTAATGCCCTGCTAAGCTACTGCACAAGTACTAGATGGGGGTGAATAGTACTTTAAAATAATTAAGAGGCTAATTCCTAATTTCTTGCAAACTCTACCAAACAATGCAGAAAATGCGGAAATGTAAATGTTAGACAACAAAGAAACAATCGCAAACAACGATATTACTGGGTTTGGATCCACCCAAGTCTCTCCGACTTGTTCCCGGTGATCCTACGTCCCAACCACCCGGATCCCCTCCGGATACTTGAGTTAGAAACCATAACTCAAGATTTCCACTATGAAATACTTGTGAAAAACCTTCACAAGTCAAATCATACACAAAGTAATTTGTGACTCCCACAACCCGGGATCACAACCACACTCTCACAACCGAGAGTGAAACTTACAATATGAAATTGAAATGAAATAGAAACTTCTTACCGACAAAATACATATGTGACGTGCGTTTATATTTCGTATATTCACGCACGTTTTCTTTTGTGTTTCTCCATATTTTTCGCCGTCTTTTATTCGTTTTCTCGTATTTTCTCGTTTTCTTTCACTTTTCTTTGTTTCTCCATGTTTGCAGGAGATTGCCCGCGTAGGGGACGTTTAACGACGATATCTCAAGTCCCCGGAGCAACGGGAGGAGTCACGCGTGATCCAGGGGGTCAAACGATGAAGATTACATCTTTCAGCCCCTCACCCGGTCGGTTGGTCATCTCCAACCGATCGGGTGATGCACGCGTGCACCACCCGGTCTCAGCCGGAGCTCAAGTGGAAGTCACCCGACTGGTTCACAGGCCGGTTCAACGGGGGCCAACTCTCTGTCTTTTCAAGCCAAATTCCAACCGATCGGGTGACCCTCACCCGATCGGTTCATCTGTAGCTGATGCTGAGGAGTCGAGACACGTGCACCCAACCGATCCCTTCACCCGATGGCGCTAAGATCCAACAGGTCACTCCAAGAACTCAACCGACCGGTTCATATGACCGGGTGAAAGTCCGCCGTTTTCTGTTTATCATTTGTAACAGATCACCCGATCGGTTGACTTGTCAACCGATCAGGTGATACGAGATCCTATAAATAGGACCCCTAGGGTTCCAGAAACGGGGGAGCTGTTAGTTTTTACTGTTTTCTCCTAATGTGACGGCTGTAATTACTTTTCTATTGTAAGTTTTTGGATCTTTCTTAAATTTTAGTATTATCTTAATTGCTCTACTACCTTCGCATTCCGATCGTCTGATTATGATTTCAACGGTTCATTTTCGTTTAGATCGCTTTTTAATGAATATTTGTGAGTAGTTCCCAAATCTGGGATTTTGGCGGAAACCCCTTCAGGGGCTCTTCCCGATGCATCCATAGGTTTAGGAAATCGATAGAGATTAGGAATCTAACGGTTACGTGGGGTGTTTCATTGTCATCGGCAGGAAAAAGACCGCCTTTGACCGTTGGGCCAAGGGGGAATAAACTTGGCGGTTGACTCCCTAGCCATAGCTCACGCCCTTAGCGTAGACGCCGAATCCTAGCGCGCAGGAGCGGCAGGATGAGACATTGGGAGTTATCGTTGCGAGCTTAGTGCTCCCGGAATCGATCAGTGTTAATGGACACGGGAGTGCC
This sequence comes from Scilla litardierei, assembly GCA_030789695.1. NCBI lineage: Eukaryota > Viridiplantae > Streptophyta > Magnoliopsida > Asparagales > Asparagaceae > Scilla > Scilla litardierei. Next base: position 58,530,119 of record CM061131.1, read on the forward strand.
CACTGATCGAATCCGGGAAGTCCGGTGTATCATCATGGGCACCGACCGGAATATCGGGCCCATGGGATGCCGGTACCACTTGCAGAGGCAACGTCTCATCATTAGACCCTAATTCCGATCGCCATCCTACCCGTAGGCCGCATCGGCGAGAGTCGCTTGTTGGAGTGGAAACCAAAGTTCCGGGTTTATTTTCTTATTGTTCATACCTTGCATTCCTTTCCGTGACAACCCATCAACCGATTCGGGCTAGCTCGCCCACGGGGTGATTTTGGTCCTCCTTGACACAAGCACATCCTAGCCTCCCTGTGTTCGACCCCCAAGCCACACTACAACACCGTGCGCTTGCGGTTACAAATATCTAAACCCCCACCCGGGTCCCCCGGCCATTTGCGGCTAGCAAACCGGGGGCACACGTCTAGTTTATGGCACCGTTGCCGGGGAGGCAACGTGCTTGTTATTTTAGGATCTCTTGAACCCTAGTGTCTAGCTCTTATCCCTACCTCGCGATAATTTTCGCATTCTCCTTTTCCTTTTTATTTTCTTCTTTTTTATTTCTTATCTTATCTGTTTCTTTCCCACTTGTCGCTTCACGGGTGTTTGTTGTTTTTCATGCGCAGGAGTTCAAGAAGTCTCGACGACTTGATTCCCGTTGATCCAGAGATTAACGCCACCCTTAGGCGTTTGGCCGCTGAGAAGCGAAGAAGAGAGGATCCCGAATCCATGGAGGAGAACACCCCGCCTCGCAAGTCCCTGCTGGAGTACTCGATGCCATCTATCGAGTCCACTTCCGTCATCCGTCCTCCAGCTATTACGGCCCAAAGCTTTGAGCTAAAGCCGTCTTTGGTGACATGGATCCAGCAGGATCAGTTTTCGGGTGCACCCATGGAGAGCCCGATCGAGCATCTAGACTCCTTCTTGGAGAAATGTGACACCTTTTGGATTAATGGTGTCACGACTGAGGCGATCCGTCTTAAGCTGTTCCCCTTCTCGTTGCGAGACAAAGCCAAGCAATGGCTTAGGGGGAAGGACCCCAACACTTTCAATACCTGGGAGAAGCTCTCCAATGCTTTTCTGACGAAGTTCTTTTCTCCGGGGAAGACCATGAAGTTGAGGAGTGAGATCTCCTCCTTCTCCCAGGCCAGCCACGAGTCCTTGCATGAAGCTTGGACGAGATACAAGGAGATGCAGAGAAGATGCCCTCACCATGTGCTTCCGAAGTGGCAGATTATTAATCTGTTCTACAATGGGCTGAGGGATGACCTAAAATCTTCTATGGACGCTGCGGCTGGGGGTTCCTTCATGTCAAGGAGCGAGGAAGATGCCGGACATATTCTGGAAAATATGGCATCCAACAATGAGCGGTGGTGTGACGAGAGAGCCACACCCAGGTCTGGGGATATACACATAGTCGAGGACATCGACAAACTTTCAAGCAAGTTCGACTTGCTTTCGACCCAGATCTCTGCACTAATGGTAGGAGCCGGTGGGGCCTGTACATAACAGATTGCAGCGGTAGAATCCGAAGTCTTTGGGGAATTCGACGGTGGTGACGTCTCACCACCGTTGGATCAGGCGAGCGCACTATTTTACAACCCCACGGGAAATGCGCCATATCCACCAAGAACCAATTCCAACCCGGCCTACTCTCCAAACAACCGGAACCACCCTAACTTTGGTTACCGGGCACCATTCCAGCCCTCGCCGCCTTAGCAGCCACAGCAACAAACATATCAGCCGACTAGGCCATAGCAGAGTCAGATTCAGCAGCAACAATATCAGCAGCAGCCTCAGCAACAATTTTACGCCCCCAGGAATCAGCAGCCAATCCAGCAGCAGCAGCAGTATGGCCAACAGAGGGTCGTCTCTCCGGTTGAGTCTCTCTTGACTCAATATATAACCAACCAGGAGAAGATCAATCAAAAGCTGGAAATGGGTCAGCGGGCCCTCACGGACCAAGTAACCCAGCTGGGGTTACAAGTGGCGACCCTTTCAAGGTCACAAAACCAATTGCCGCCACAACCCGAGGTGAACCCGAGGGGAGCAACCCAAACGTCGGCACTCGTGCACGAGCACGCAAATGTGTCTGCCATCGTTCTGAGAAGCGGGACACAAATCCCTACTAGAGTGCCCCCTAACAGACCGGAAGCACCGTTGGTCGTCGAGCGACCGATCGAAAAATCAAACGACGCCGGTGCTTCGTCGTCAAATCCTACGACTCCGGAGGGAGTCTCTAAAGAAGAGAAGAAGAAGAACGAGGAAGGGAGCCCGAAAGTGTTCAAACCCGTTGTGCCTTTTCCACAACGGTTAGCTCAGGCCAAAATCGACGAGAAATATGGCAAGTTCTTCGCCATGGTCAAGGATCTGAGCTTGCAAATCCTCTTCCTGGAAGCAATCGAAACAATCCCCTCCTATGCAAAATTCCTGAAGGATTTGGTGACGAGAGGGTCTAGAAAGGAGAAAGTAGTGTTGACGGCGGAGTGTAGCGCTCTCATCCAGAGGGCAAATCCGTCGAAACTTAAAGACCCGGGGAGCTTCTCAATCCCTTGCACGATCGGGGCAGTAAAGATTCATCGTGCACTCATCGATCTCGGAGCGAGTGTCAGTTTGATGCCCTTATCGATGTATAAAAGGATAGGAATGGGTGATTTGGAGCCCACCGGTATGACCCTACAACTTGCTGACCTGTCGGTCAAATATCCAGTGGGGATTGTGGATGACCTCCCCGTCAATGTAAAAGGGGTGCATGTGCCAGTGGACTTCGTTGGCATGGACATGCCTGAAGACGCACGCACTCCCATCATCCTGGGACAGCCTTTCATGGCCACTGCTGGCATTTTGATTGATGTGAAGAATGGAAAACTTTCGCTAAACGTCGGCGGGGAAAATGTTGAATTTGATCTGGGGTTGTCCATGAAGTATCCCGATCCCCCAGATGACCCTCGGTGTAATTTACTGGAGGTGGAAGAAGATAAAGCTGCTGAGGAGAGCTCCTGGGAGATTCTCTTAAGAAATCCCCCCGATAACTTGGGGGATTCAGAAGACCAAGACGTCCCCAAGAACGATGATGCTGCTGAGAAAGCGAATGCAGCACGTACGACCCCTCCCGGGTTCCCCAAGGCTCCTCCTGCGAGGAGAACGGGGAAAGAACCCATGGACCTCACCAAAGACGAGGTCCGGATCCTAAAGAAGATGGCGGTAAGCGCCAATATGAAAGAGAAACCCACGGATCCTAAGAACAAGGAGAGGGTAGTCGAGCAAATCTTTCTCCAGCCGCTGACTACTCCAAAGGCCGTAAGCTCCGATGAAGAAGAGATGCCGAACTTCGGGCATCACCCGTATCAACCACCGTGAACATCACTTGCGGGCGTCGAGCCAACGACGTTAAACAAGTGCACTTCATGGGAGGCAACCCATGCTCTAAACTTTTGCCCCACTTTTTAGTGTTATTTTTGACTTTATTTTATCTATTTTTATAAATAAAATCAGTCGCAAGAACATCCGTTCAGGGACTTAGACAATCTGTTGGTTTTTACAGGAAACAAGGCCACAACCGATCGGTTGATAACTCAACCGATCGGTTGGGATGTATCGGATACAAGCCGCATCTGTCCCCAAATGAACCGATCGGGTGAAGAATGGACAGACCGGGTGACAGACCGGGTGATCTGGGGAGAATTCTCGGTAAATTTTTGGGAAATATCAACCGATCGGTTGAGTTAGAGCGCGATCGGTTGAGGCGACCGGGTGAGCAACCCTCAATTCACGGGAAAATGAGTGGAGCGGCCAACCGACCGGTTGACAAGTCAACCGATCGGTTCGCCTGTAGCACTTATTCGGCAAGAGTTTTCGACCTAACAGTCAACCGATCGGGTGACAAGTCACCCGATCGGTTCGACTTAAAACCCTATGAATACCCCCGACCACCCGTTCGTTCCGCCCTCGCCATCTTCCTCCTCTTGCGCCGGGCCGTGATCTTCCCCAAAATCAACCCCAATCGACTTTCCCCCATTTCCCTATCCATCCCACCATCGATTTCTCTCCATTCTCCTCTATTTCGAAACCCTAACTTTCACCCATTCTCCTAAATTTCGAAACTTACTGAAGAAATTGCCGCGGCTTCACAACGTACTCCTATCGAGCATCATCGGGGCGTCTACGAGCAACGATCTTCATCTCATTTGGGTAAACTCGCTCCTTAGCTCAATTTTAATTTTGCCCCAAATATTCCATTTGCTCGTTGGTCGTGTTTCGTGTTTGTGTTGATTCATTGTATTTTGCATACTCACGCACACACACGACACCCGCACAATGCCTCCCTGCCGTGTTAAGCCCACCGACACCAGCTCTTCGAACCCTAGGCCCACCCATCGTACTCGTCGCACACAACCCCCCGCTCAACCCACCACCTCCATCCCATCTACCCCTGCTCAATTCCAAGCCGACGACCAAGCCGATCGATTCACGGCCATGATCCTCCTAGCTGGAAGGGTGGTCGGATAACCGAGGAGTCCGTCGACCGAGACCTCCCCTTTCTTCAAAGCTTCATTCGCCACATCCGTGAAGACCCACCCGATGTCTCCGAGCTCCACATTCCACCCCCAACGACTCCTGGTCCCCAGCGCAGGCCCCCATCACCACCCCCAGAGGGTGGTGCCCCTGCTTGATTTTTTCTTTCCCACTTTTGCCCACCCCCCGTATTTGTGCCCATCTGTCTTTTAGGGGCCCTGCTTTTTCTCTGTCAAGGGGGGGACCCATTCACGTGTCGCATCACTTCCTTTTTATTTTTTATTTTTTGATTGCAGTTTGTTTGTTTTTTGACCCCCCCCCCCCCCCCTGCATATTTCTGCATTTCACGATCATATTTTATTCGCTAGCACTGTCATGTCTAGCTTGGGGGACGTCTATTTTGGTGTGTTGTCGTGTTTTGTTGTTTTTCTCATTTTTGTGTGTGTGTGCTTGTTTTTCCCCTTTTGAGTGTCGTGTCGTGTGGTTTTATTTCTATTTTCGTGTCGTGTGGCTTGATTTTGATTTTTCTTTATTTTCAGTTTCATCTCTGTGTTTTCCTCGTTTTCATTTCTTTTTGTGTCGGTGCGTATTCCCCCCATCTTCATTGCTCTCCCGTACTCACTCATATTGCATTGAGGGCAATGCAAGCTTCAGCTTGGGGGAGTCGCACTGTGTGCGCCATTTGAGTCCTTCTTTTTCGTTTTTGTGTCGTTTTCATCGTGTTTTTTATTTTTTTCCTTTTCTCTTCTCTTCTTTTTATCTCTTTCTCCTAGAGATGAACCCTATGATGAATCGCCACAAAATCACACACACCTAGCATGGCATCGATAATCACATTCACTAACCCTAGGATTTCGAGTTCTCTTGCATTTCACGCATCGTGGGTCCACTTAGCTTTTTGTGAGTCGTGCGTCGTGCCTAGCTGTTTGGTGTGCTTCTACTTTGTGATTTTACTTTATATACCTGTCCAGGAATGACCCCTAGATTATCATGCTTCGATTTGAATATACGGTATTTATTTTCCATGTCTGCTTCTGCATGCTATATATATATATCGGGTACTTCATTTCGCATGTGTCGGGATTCCACAATTAAGGACTAGGACAACCCATTTAGCCTATGCTCTATTTAGCGAGAATAGTTTCCTTTTGCCCAAGTGTTTAGATTTCGACTTCTTTTTTGTTTTACTTGGTGCAAATCCCCTCGTCGTGTACCGTTCTCCCACTTAGGAGAGTACACATGTGTATAGCCAAAAACCCAAAAAGCAAAAAAAAGAGAAAAGAAAAGAAAATCCCAAAAAGAAAAGAGAAGAAAAATTTTGTATAGCCAAAAAGCCAAAAAAAATACAAATACCCAAAACCCAAAAAAATTTCAAGTGTGAATATTTTTCCTATCTACCGAGAATAAAGGGAAGGCGAGAATTTGCACCGAGTGTTCTACTCCACATCATCTCAACCCCCATCGTTTTCGAAAACACTTGGCTTAGGAACTTTTTAGCTAGTATCTAGGCTATAGTGGCGTGATTTCCTTAACCCTAGTCGTGGAATCCCCGATGCATGATACGCTTCTATTCTTATACTCTTCTTATGCATGCTTGAACTAATATTCACCGCAATTTCAAATTCGAATCGGTATTTGGGTCGTTTCCTGGGTCTGTGTATATCGAGCTTTATTGCACATCGTAGATAGCGACACCGACTGCTAGTGCACGACCACACTCACTCACGCTTCACCGCGTGGGCCCACGGCACTTATTTGGACTCGTTTTCCTAGGTTTAGTGATGTGATTTGACATTTTCTTGCTTGGTGTGTCGTTTTTGATTTTGTTGGCTCTGACGAACGATCTAGGATATAGAGTTTTCTTTTTCTCTCTTTCTCTCTATTTTTCCCCTCCGAGCTCCTACTCTCACTCGTCTTCCTCGAGGACGAGGAAGAGTTCAGCTTGGGGGATTTTGACGTCCGTTTATATTTCATATATTCACGCACGTTTTCTTTTGTGTTTCTCCGTATTTTCCGCCGTCTTTTATTCGTTTTCTCGTATTTTCTCGTTTTCTTTCACTTTTCTTTGTTTCTCCATGTTTGTAGGAGATTGCCCTCGTAGGGGACGTTTAACGACGATATCTCAAGTCCCCGGAGCAACGGGAGGAGTCACGCGTGATCCAGGGGGTCAAACGACGAAGATTACATCTTTCAGCCCCTCACCCGGTCGGTTGGTCATCTCCAACCGATCGGGTGATGCACGCGTGCACCACCCGGTCTCAGCCGGAGCTCAAGTGAAAGTCACCCGACCGATTCACAGGCCGGTTCAACGGGGGCCAACTCTCTGTCTTTTCAAGCCAAATTCCAACCGATCGGGTGACCCTCACCCGATCAGTTCATCTGTAGCTGATGCTGAGGAGTCGAGACACGTGCACCCAACCGATCCCTTCACCCGATGGCGCCAAGATCCAACAGGTCACTCCAAGAACTCAACCGACCAGTTCATATGACCGGGTGAAAGTCCGACGTTTTCTGTTTATCATTTGTAACGGATCACCCGATCGGTTGACTTGTCAACCGATCGGGTGATACGAGATCCTATAAATGGGACCCCTATGGTTCCAGAAACGGGGGAGCTGTTAGTTTTTACTGTTTTCTCTTATTGTGACGGCTGTAATTACTTTTCTATTGTAAGTTTTCGGATCTTTCTTAAATTTTAGTATTATCTTAATTGCTCTACTACCTTCGCATTCCGATCGTCTGATTATGATTTCAACGGTTCATTTTCGTTTAGATCGCTTTTTAATGAATATTTGTGAGTAGTTCCCAAATCTGGGATTTTGGCGGAAACCCCTTCGGGGCTCTTCCCGATGCATCCATAGGGTTAGGAAATCGATAGGGATTAGGAATCTAACGGTTACGCGGGGTGTTTCATTGTCATCGGTGGAAAAAAGACCGCCTTTGACCGTTGGGCCAAGGGGGAATAAACTTGACGGTTGACTCCCTAGCCATAGCTCACGCCCTTAGCGTAGACGCCGAATCCTAGCACGCGGGAGCGGCAGGATGAGACGTTGGGAGTTATCGTTGCGAGCTTAGTGCTCCCGGAATCGATCAGTGTTAATGGACACGGGAGTGCCCACTGATCGAATCCGGGAAGTCCGGTGTATCATCCTGGGCACCGACCGGAATATCGGGCCCATGGGATGCCGGTACCACTTGCAGAGGCAACGTCTCACCATTAGACCCTAATTCCGATCGCCATCCTACCCGTAGGCCGCATCGGCGAGAGTCGCTCGTTGGAGTGGAAACCAAAGTCCCGGGTTTATTTTCTTATTGTTCATACCTTGCATTCCTTTCCGTGACAACCCATCAACCGATTCGGGCAAGCTCGCCCACGGGGTGATTTTGGTCCTCCTTGACACAAGCACATCCTAGCCTCCCTGTGTTCGACCCCCAAGCCACACTACAACACCGTGTGCTTGCGGTTACAAATATCTAAACCCCCACGCGGGTCCCCCGGCCATTTGCGGCTAGCAAACCGGGGGCACACGTCAATATGCCTTGAGTAATGCTTACGAATTAGGGCAAAGATGATTTTGAGGAAGAAGAAGTAGCACCAAACCCTAGCTCCAAGATGTAGATCAGCGATGGAGAGCTATGGAGATGTTGGTGACCTAGAATCAAGCACTTGGCTTGGAAGGCTTCACACTCAATGAATCTCTCTTTGGAAGTAAGAATGAGGAGAGATTATTGAATGGAATGAAAGAGCTTTGAATGAGCTTGGAATGATTTCTCTTGATCTTTAAACTTGCAATAATATCAGCCTTGACTGCAATGAATGCAGCCCATCAAGTATTTATAGGATAGAGGAGAGAGAGAAAGAAAAACGTTTCAATTAATGCTCCAACGGCTCTTTTCTGAACCCAACTAGTCGGTCAAAGAACAACCACCGACCGACTAGTTCATCAACTAGTCGGTCGGTCATTTAACGTAGACCGACTAATGGAAGAACAGCCAAAAGGTTGAAGCACAGACAAAAGCAATTAGTCGGTCCAAGAAGAGTAGCTGACCGACTAGTTTCACAACTAGTCGGTCGGTTACTCAACTGAGACCGACTAACAGATAAAACTGAAGTCTGAGCACAAAAAGACTTAGTCAGTCCAAGAACAAATGTTGACCGACTAATTTACCAACTAGTCGGTCGCCAAATGAGCATAGACCGACTAACGATAAACAGTAAGTTAGGTGAAAATTGGCATGTACAGTAAAGCTAAACTAGTCGTTCCAAGAAGGAACGTTGACCGACTAGTTCATCAACTAGTCGGTCGATCAATGAACACAGACCGACTAATGATAAACAGTAGCTCAGGTTCAAATGTGCATGTACAGGGAAAGCTCAACTAGTCGGTCACAGAAGCATCACTGACCGACTAGTTCACAAACTAGTCGGTCGGTGAGTCAACTTAGACCGACTAACTGTAAACAGTAAAGAGCTAGGAAATGACTGACAAAAACTAGTCGGTCCAAGAAGCTTTGCCGACCGACTAGATCACCATCTAGTCAGTCAGTTCTTCTTCTAGAACCAACTAACATGCACAAGAAGTCGCGAATCGAAGCGCGAAGCTTCGGGAAAGATTGCATGGACTTCTACTAAGATCCTAGAGCTAAGATATGAGCGTTATGAAGATTTAAACCGTAAGACCTACTCAAGGCTTAACATTCTACGAAAGAAGCTTAAAGACTATAAATAAAACTTGACGATACCGTCTTCAATAGCTTCAATCGAATCTTCATGACTTCTAAAATGGTCCATAAGCTTCAACGAAGCTTTAGGCATACGATCACGTGCTTTGAGAAGTCTTGAGACGTCGTAATTGATATTCATATGAATTTGGCGACGATCTCCATAACTGCGCTCACAAAGTGTTAGTTCACGATATATTTATGTTTGTTCATCATCTAAAACCAAATCCGGGGAGTCCAATATCCAACATTCTCCCCCTTTTTGGTGATGACAAACCAACATAAATAATAATCAATAATAATAATTCAAATGAAATTTACTTACTCCCCCTGCATTGATGACACGTTAATTCCAAATTAAACAATAATAATACGCATCAAGCAGACGAGTAAAGTATATAAAAGAGAATCGATTATTGAATTATCGAGTACCAAAGGTTGATTATTGAAATATCGGATTTGAAAATCCATTTATATATCTTAACTCCCCCTGAATCTAACATATCAAATTAGATTCTTGGAATAGTGCTTTAAATTATCATTTAGCACATCGTTATTATTATATCTCTCCCCCTTTGGCATTAGCAAAAAAATGGGAGGAGAACAACGACAACAACAATGGCTTCAAATAAAATCACGGGAGTCTTAGAATACAACGGCGGTTCAAGTGACACCAAAGAAAAATACGAATAAAATCAAGGCGTGTCAATGAAACCATAGTCGAAAATCGTAAAACGAAATCATCAAAACTCAAATCAATTTTACGGATTGAGTTATGGAATATACTCTCCAATATCAACATTCTTGGTCAATTTAGTGCATGGAAAACAATTCTATGTTTCCATAGAAGAAATTTCTATTAAACCAAGTTACTATCGTCGAGCGACGAAATCAAACATCAGAGGCATAAAAATTATAATGTGCACAATAGAATGAAATGTCAACGTCGATGTATATAAATATTAAATATGAACCAGATTACATCAAAAGTATACATCACTGACATACAAAACATCGATCCAACGATCGGTGCACACAAAATACATCATCATATCAAACAGATATAAGAGTGTCACATAACATACAACATCATCGAAGTACATCAAAATACATCATCAAAATGATCCAAAAATCATAGCCACCCACACTATCCTACCCAAACTCTCTCACACTAGATGTGTCATCCAAGGAGCATCGGAGAGTCCTCAAAGAAGCTCAAGAGAAAGCGGCAGGATCTGCAGCAGCAGCAGGCTCTACAGGAGAAGTGGTGGTCACAGGAACATCTGTAATGTCAACGGGAGCGACGGCAGAAGTGGCAATCTCTGGAGCAGCAACAGTAGTGGCCTCGGGAGCACCAGTCGGAGCATCCACCGTAGGAGCGGTGGCAACAGGTGTGCTCTCGGGGGCACCAGCAGACGAAGCAGCAGCAGCAGCAGCATCACCAGAAGTGCCCTCGGGGGCACGAGCAGCAGCACGAGCAAGCTCCTCAATGTCCTCCTCATCCAACTCATCCTCGTCAGAGAAAGATGGAGGGACCTCAATATCAAGGTGTCGAGCGATACGGCAGAGAATCTCCTCAGAACGAGCCTGACGAGACTCCAAACGACGGATCGAACGAACGATATCGGTAAGAGTGGTAGAGGGAGCAGCTGAGGCAGAGGCAGAGGTAGACACTGAAGGTGTCGTCCTCTGAACGTGACGGAGCGTCGCAAGAGACTTTTTGATGGTCGTCGCGTTCAGGGGAAGACCAAGTGGACGCTCATCGTCAGGAGGCAATGTGACACGGAAGTGACGGAATACCAGAGTCAACAAGCATGGGAAGGGGATATGAGCCGACTTCGTGGACTTGTGAATACACTCGAAAGAGTCCATCTTATCGAGTATAATGCGAGCCCAGTTAATCGAGCTCCCCATGAAAATAGCATAAATCAGCTTCAAGAAGGGCTGGGACGGTAGAGATGAGGAGCCGTACTTGGGAAGCAAGCACGACTTCAGAATCAAATTGAGGACCCAAGCGATAGGCTTGAAGGATTTGGAGGGCACGCCAATCATGGCGGGAGGAATCTCATGGAAGATCTGAGATAGGACGACCTGATCAAGGGAGGTGATATCATCAACAGAAATGTCAGAGGGGAGGAGGCCAGACGAGGAGATACCCAAAATCTCTCCTAAGATTTCTGCTATGAGGACTATAGGAGTCCCCAAAACAGTCGTCTCAACAGAGTGGGTCCCATCGTACTGACCCCGGATCCTATTGGCATAGAAAAGTTTTACTAGGCGAGGGTAGGGGTGAGGGTTCGCCTTCGGGTCGTATCGAAGGTAATCGAGTAGGCCGGAGGACGAAAGAAGATCGGCGAGGCCTAGGAAGTCACTAAACTGGACGAAATGCTCCAGAAGCAATGGGCAATGTTCGATACGGTTGTAAGCCGCGAGACACAAAGGGTCGTCGCGACACAACGATATATCGACACCGCCTACCGGCATCGGAGCCTTTCCCTTAGGCTTACGGGTAGACGTACGAGGTCGGGAGCTAGACTCAGGATGGGTAGGAGGAGTGGGTTCCCTATGAGTCTCAGGCTCGGGTCTATACTCAGAATCGGAATCGGTAGGAGTATGGAAAGAGGAGGGAGACGCAAGTTGCTTGGGTTTGGGCTTAGGCTTGGGTTGGGCTCTAGGCTTGGCGGTCGTCGTCCTCTTCTTCTTGAGAGGAGGCGAAGACGACGAGGGTTAGGTAGTCTTAGAACGGCATTTCGGAGGGGTTCTCGTAGGTTGATCGGGATCCGTAGGGGTATGTTCTACGGTCATCGACGAAGGGCTAGAGGGAGTGATCGGAATTCGTGTTCTTTCCATAATCAAAGCAAGACACGACGCACAAGAGATCAAATATAAGAAACCCTAGCTTAAATCAAATGAACCCTAGAAGCTGAAAAACTAACCCTAGAGAGCAAATCCGAACCCTAGGAAGCTAGGAGAGGGAGGAGATGTAGGATCATGTCCAAAACAGAGTTAGGATCGATAACATGAAGTTTAGACTTACGCTTGCGTATGTGGCACGGTAGTCTACGAACTTCGCCTTCGGATTCGCCACGACGGATTGAGTCTACTCACGAACGGAGTAAGGCTACTAATCCACAATCTAAATCTCTACTTTAGATTAAGAACTTGGATAAGAGGGAGAGAAAGGATTTCTGCAGAGCTTCGCTAGGATGAAGATGCATGCATGAATTTCATGCAAAAGGTGTAAGAAATGGCTTACCCTTGGGTCTTATTTATAGCCCCCAAGGTAGTTATTTTAGGGTAAGTTGTTCCTTTGGAACAACTTAATTAAGGTGTACCATGATACATGGCACATTATAAGCTTAAGTTGTACCATATGCATGGTACAACATAAGCTTAAGATATTCCCCCTTTATTAGCCATATGTCGCATGCACTTATGCATATATAATGCGACTTTCCCACTCATCCAGAGATCCTCTCCGCAAGGGAACATATTCCCTTTGTACACGACTTCGTGTACGCGACGTTCGAGGTCCGTATTCCCTCGTACATCCCCCACAAGGGTGTACAAACGTCTTCCATATCCAACATCTCCCACTCACACTTGAGGGGATTGTAAGAGAACGTCTTTCCCTTAGTTCTTTCATCTATCATACCGAGAAATAGACCGTGCGACCGTCATGCGCGTAGAGTCTGTTGTTGTGCACTTGTTAGAGATACACAACGACCTCGAAGGTGCAAAGTTGAGTAGTTCAACGCATGCTTTACCCTAGATTATTTCTTCGCATTTATTATACTTTATATTCAACAATTGAATCCCATCTGGATTACAATTGGCTGGCCAGCTTTGAATCATTAAAGTCCAAATGCAAATATGAAATCAATCTTCCTCTTCTTGTGAACCTTCTGATCTTGACTTGATTCGCTTTTCTAACGTGCCCCGCCGAGCCGAATTATCATAGCCCATAAGTGACACGCTAAGATAGCGATCATCTAGTCAAATCTAAAGGAACCAATTGGAGTCCTTGAGGGTAAGAGTTAAGGCCCATATGGCCTTTGAGTCTCACATAATAGCAAACACTATTGCTACTAACTCAGTGGTCGAAATGCATACGTGGTATGAACACGTATTACAACATCACTCCTTTCCCAGGGAGAGTATGTTTTAATGATGTTGTACGGATGAAAAGATCAGACACCACAGTGCCTATCTTTTTGAGTCCCTTTACTACTCGTGAAATATTCACGGACTCTCATCCTGCATAAGACAGATAGGATTTAAAAAATCCTACGAGATCTCTTTCAAATATCCTTGTGATACAGATCTCAGATCTTTTGTAAGCATCCATATGATGCAGATCTTTCATTCGACTATCTTGTTTAATTCATGACTCTAAATCATTCGTCTAATGATTTTGACTTTAAACTAGTCTCATCTCTATCTTATCCATCTGATAAGATAAGGTGGTTGCTCATGTGAGAGAGCCAACCTTTATCTGTCCGACATACACACAATTCAGCTGAGATTTCAAAAATGTACACAAACATTTCTTAAGAAATTTATATGCAATGTTTGAAAAAGAACTTGTTCTTTTATTAAATTTGATCTTTCTTAGACATGGGAATATATATTGGTACAACTCAGCTCATACGCAATCCTTGGGATGATAAGTGTTTATAAAACACATTTCTGGGGATCGCTTTCGTAAGCTGATCCTCTATCATCTCATGCGTAGATATGTACCTTATGTTTACCTTCTTGGTTTTATCATAGTCTTATGCAAATCTGCAGTTCCTTTAAGATACTGCATTATCCTCTTAACCGCTTTCCAGTGTTCTTGCCCTGGGTTGGATTGGTAACAGCTTACCATTTCCAACGGCAAAACAGATGTCCGGTCTCGTACACACCATAGCGTACATAAGACTATCAACTGCACTGGAATATGGAACTTTTTTCCATAATTTCCTTTTCCTTTTGGTTCTTTGGACACGATTCCAGATATAAATTATCGCATATGCTTATATGAATATCAATGGACTTGCAGTCCTGCATATTAAATCGTTCTAGAACCTTCTTTATATAAGTCTCCTGTGAAAGAGAAAGAAGTTTCTTCGAACGATTCCTTGAAATCTTAACTCCAAGGATATATGCGGCTTTTCCTATGCCTTTCATCTCAAATACTGATGAAAGCCAAGCCTTGATACTCATCACAAAGCCCTTGTCATTTCCGGCTATTAAAATGTCATCTACATATAGAGACATAATAACATGCTTGCTTTTAATCCTCTTGATATATACGTAGTTATCTTCATCAAGCATGGAAAATCCATTTGATAAGACAACTTCTTGAAATTGTATATATCATTGCCTCGAGGATTATTTAAGACCATATATGGATTTACGAAGTTTACAAACCTTATGTTTGTTTCCTTCTTTTACAAACCCTGTTGGTTGTTCCATATAGATCTCCTCGTCCAATTCTCCATTGAGAAAGGCAGTCTTTACATCCATCTGATGTAATTCGAGGTATAAGCAAGCTACCATTGCCAGAATCATGCGAATCAGGGTAAAACACACAACAGGTGAGAAGGTCTCTTCGTAGTCTATCCCTTCCTGTTGCGTAAAACCTTTCGCGACAAGGCGAGCTTTATATCTGTCAATAGAGCCATCAGCCTTATGCTTGATCTTGAGAACCCATTTGTTCCCAATTGCTCTATGTCCTCTGGGTAAGTTAACTAAGTCCCAGACTTGGTTAACTTTCATGGATTTCAATTCCCCCTTCATCGCTTCCATCCATTTGTCTTTCGTAGGGCATGATGCGGCCTGTTTGAAAAAATAGCAGGCTTGTCATCATCTTGTAGTAAAGTCATAAAGGTTTGCGGAAATTCATCCTCAAATCTTAGAGGAGTCAACCTTGTACGACTACTACATTGTATTTGAGATTCTTCAAGTCCTTGTTGACTCGAATTTAGATCAATTCTAATATCACTCCCACTTGGAATGTCGTTAGAATTGCTCCCACTTGGATCATTATTCCCGTATGGAATAGGATAATCGTCATTCGTATAATCCATTGGTGAAGGTTGAAACGTATTTTCGTTTTCACCAAGAATTCTCCCACTCGAATGAGGTAATCCTTCTTGATCATAAATCTCACATAGAGATAAGTCCTGACTTATCTTGCCCTGTCTTGGAAACTCGATTTTCCAAGAAAGTGACATCCCTCGACTCAAACTCAATTAGCCCACCATTGTCTTCCTGACTAACATAAAACATAACTTTTGGAGTTTTCTGTGTATCGTATAAAGATACGTTTCCTTCCCCTTGGCCCAAGTTTGCCATACTTATGGGAGGAAATATGTGCGTAGAATGCACAACCCCAAGGTTTCAAAATGTCTAAGTCAGGAGACTTTTGGTTCCACAACTCATAAGGAGTGGAGCTAACTGATTTCGAGGGTACGCGTTTCAAAATGAAAGCGGCCGTCAATAATGCATCACCCCAAAAGGTGATTGGCAAGTTAGCTTGCTCCATCATTGAACGGACCATTTTTCATTAAAGTCCTATACCTCCTTTCTGCAACACCAATTTGTTGAGGAGTATAAGGCATAGTTACCTGATGTACTATGCCTTTTTCATCACAAAGTTCCTTTAAACTTGTTGATTGATATTCACCGCCCCTATCGGTTCGCATGACCTTAATCTTGCGATCTAATTGATTCTCCACTAAACTCATATAGTTTTTAAAGCAGGTTTAGTGCTTTCACTTTTGTGGGATATCAAATAGATATGACCGAATCAGGTGAAATCATCAATAAAAGTGATGAAAAATAGGACTTCCCGCGTCTTGTCTTGACATTCATCGGACCACATATGTCCGAATGGATAAGCTGTAATGGAACCTCGGCCCTTGTGACGGTTCCAAACGGCTTGCGACAAGATTTCCTCACAAGGCAATGTTCGCAGGTCGACATTTCAACCTTTGAAACATTGGATAGAAGGCCACGTTTGGCAAGTCTATCTATACGCATTGGTCCAATATGACCAAGCCTTGTGTGCCAACAAATTATATTAGACTCATTAGTCAAAGAATTTGTCACAAGGAAATTTTCATTACATGAGGAAATACATTGTACTTATTACAATAAATCCTTTGAAATACAAACCCAGTACCAATAAAGGAATTATTACAAAATAGGTCCATATTACAATAATGAAGAAACCAATTATAACCAAGACCCATTAAATTGACCACAGTATTAATATTCCTTTGAATATATGGAATGAAGAGAACATCATAAAGTAGGAGAGTGTGGCCGTTGTCCAAGCCTAGCTTGCAATTCCCAACGCCTTTCTCTACAACACGTGTGTTGTTTCCTACATTGATCCACTTCATTCCTTGGGGTATCCGGTGATACTCCACGAAGGACCGTCTGTCCTTTGCTATGTGGTCGGTGGCACCTGAATCAATTATCCCAAAATGGATTAGATTCCACAAGAAATAGTGAACTAGAAACACATATGTAACTAGTATTACAAGTTACCTCGTCACTTCAACTCGTACACGAACGAGCATAGTGACTGAGCTTGTTGCACTTGAAGCACTTGATCCTTTTCAAGTCTTTCTTCTTGTGCCATTTCTTGTGCCCACCCTTATGTTTGGGTTCCTTGGTAGACTCAGGTTGCTTATTACGTTCATTAGAAGACTTCGAACGATCTTTACGTTTCTTTCCCCAATGTGAGGAACTAGCAGCCATGTGCATTTCTGCACTTGGCTTGGCAGCCGCAAGCCGCTCTTCCTCTAATTCGAGGTGCTTGGAAACATCGTTGAAGGTCTTGATGCTCTCATTATGAGTGAGATGCATCTTCATCTGATCCCACCCATTTGGTAGGGAACGTATGACTGCTTGGATTTGTTGCTCATCAGTGAGCACATGACCTGCGTCCTTTAACTCCGAGATAAGGTTCGCCATATGTCGCAGATGTTTCCCCATGGAATGATCTGGACATTTCTTATATGAATCGAACCTTATAGTTAAGGCGCGAAGTTTGGACACCGATGTGCCACCGAACTTCTCCTCTAGCTTGGACCATATGTCCATGGCTAGGTCATGTTCTCGGAAGATGCGCATTATGTCATCAGCCATACTGCTTAATAACGTAATGCGCGCTATCTTGTTCTTCCGAGACCAAGCATCAAAAGCTTCCTTGTCTCGTCTGTGTTGGGCCGTAGTGCCCAACTCAGGTTCAATCATTACGTTCTTTAGAGTTTCGAGCACTTCTTGCTCCTCTAAAACGTATTGTATCTTGATGGACCAAAGCTTGTAATTATCGCCGTTGAGTTTTTCACCTTTTTTAACTCAGCGACGATATTCTTTGAAGCGGAAGACATTTTACTTTTAAAATGCTGCAAAAGACACAAAACCGAAGGTTTGATCAAAAACATTGCATAAAAATTCTTAAAATATAACTCCCACTTGAAATGATAATAGAATATCCCATTTGGATAGTTCTAAAAATTCAAATCCCACTTGGAATTATATTATATTTGATAAGTTACTTTCGAAAAATATTGAAGATGTTGTTCTAGAATCGAAAAGGTCTCTTCGATTCCAATCACCATCTAGAACAACCTTCAATATTCCCCCATCACTTATCAAACAATAGTACTCTTATAGTACTAGCAGCGGAAAACGAGTTTGAAAACGTATTTTTCAGATATAATTCCCACTTGAAATGATAATAGAATATCCCATATGGATAGTTCTAAAATCAACTCCCACTTGGAATGATATTCATAATTTGATAAGTTACTTTCGAAAAATATTGAAGATGTTACTCTAGAATCGGAAAGGTCACTTTGTTTCCAATCACCATCTAGAGTAACTTTCAATATTTCTCCCTCACTTTATCAAATGTTAGTACTCTTATAGTACTTTGCAGCGGAAAAGCGTTTTTGAAAACTTATTTTTCAAAACGTATGAAAACGTATTTTTCAAAAAAACATTGAATATTTCATCTTAGTACCCTTATGATACTTAGTGAAACATTCGGCACTTCCTAACCATTTGTCGGGAGTGAGCCGTAGCCGTGCCTAGGTCGGATCCCCCTTTTGGGATTTTCTGCAAACTATCGTCGCTGGCTCCCGTATGGATCCAGGCATTTCTCCCCGTATGAGAGAATTTTGATGCAGACGACTGTCGTTTGGCCCCGTATGGGCTAGTTGGCACGTTCATGTTCAACCAAGGCCTTTTGCCGAATTGGTCTGAATCACTGCCGGCCAATGCCGATCAGTCCGGCCCCCCGGCCAGACCCTGACCGCTGCCAGGGCCGACCGTGGCCCTGGCAGCGGCCAGGGCCGGCCATCGGCCAGGCCATGGCCGAGGCCAGGGCTGGCCAGACCCTGGCCTCTGCCAGGGCCGGGGCTGGCCAGGCCCTGGCCTGAGGCCAGGGCGCTGCCCTGGCCTCTGCCAGGGCGGCCAGGCCCCTGGCCGGGGGGCCAGGGCCCCTGCCCTGGCCCCGGCCAGGCCCCTGGCCGGGGGGCCAGGGCCCCTGCCCTGGCCCCGGCCAGGGCGACCCGGCCCTGGCCTGAGGCCAGGGCGCCGCCCTGGCCTCTGCCAGGGCGGCCTGGCCCCTGGCCGGGGGGCCAGGGCCCCTGCCCTGGCCCCGGCCAGGGCGGCCAGGCCCTGGCCTGAGGCCAGGGCGCCGCCCTGGCCTCTGCCAGGGCGGCCTGGCCCCTGGCCGGGGTCAGGGCCCCTGCCCTGGCCCCGGCCAGGGCTGCCTGGCCCTGGCCTGGCCGCGGCCAGGGCCTTCTGGCCCTGGCCGTGGCCGGCCAGGGCCGGCCCTGGCCTGGCCGTGGCCGGCTAGAGCCGGCCGGCCATGGCCCGGCCATGGCATCTTTGCCTTGACCGGCCATGGCCCTTTGGCCATGGCCGGTTTCCCCTTTCATGGGAGGCCGCACACCCCCGCCGGAGGGGGTTGCCGCGGTGGTTATTGGCCGTAGCCAACCCCCTCCGCATGGGGAGGGGGGTGCATGGCCTTCATAACCCATTTGGTCATGGTGCACATGCACAAAAAAATTCATCTTCCCCGATGGGAATAACCACCACCTTCTTCTCCGGTGAAGCACCCGTTCGTCGAGGAAGTAGTTGTCCTCCAATGGCCGTGTGCCAAAAATGAACCCACTTCAAAAATTCGTAAACTACGCGCTCCACATGAAGAGAGCGCCCATTCCCTATGAATGGAGACTCAGCATCCATGAAGAGAGCGAGTTTGACGATATGAACGGTCGGTTCTTCCCGTCACGGAGAGTTCCTGCCATATCCGTAATGACAGAAGACCCTAACGTGAAAAGAACAACCGCTGCGTTCTCTCCGTCACGAAGCGTTCCTACCATATCCGTAATGGTAGGATACCCATCCGTGAAAAAGACAACGACTCGTTCATAGTTTCTCCGGGGCGAACCCATATGGCTCTGATACCAATGTAGGATCATGTCCAAAACAGAGTTAGGATCGATAACATGAAGTTTAGACTTACGCTTGCGTATGCGGCACGGTAGTCTACGAACTTCGCCTTCGGATTCGCCACGACGGATCGAGTCTACTCACGAACGGAGTAAGGCTACTAATCCACAATCTAAATCTCTACTTTAGATTAAGAACTTGGATAAGAGGGAGAGAAAGGATTTCTACAGAGCTTCGCTAGGATGAAGATGCATACATGAATTTCATGCAAAAGGTGTAAGAAATGGCTTACCCTTGGGTCTTATTTATAGCCCCCAAGGTAGTTATTTTAGGGTAAGTTGTTCCTTTGGAACAACTTAATTAAGGTGTACCATGATACATGGCACATTATAAGCTTAAGTTGTACCATATGCATGGTACAACATAAGCTTAAGATATTCCCCCTTTATTAGCCATATGTCGCATGCACTTATGCATATATAATGCGACTTTCCCACTCATCCAGAGATCCTCTCCGCAAGGGAACAGATTCCCTTTGTACACGACTTCGTGTACGCGACGTTCGAGGTCCGTATTCCCTCGTACATCCCCCACAAGGGTGTACAAACGTCTTCCATATCCAACATGAGAGTCACCTAGGAGGAGAGGGCGACGGTCGACGACGGCGAGTTTGGTCGGAAAACGGCCGGAAGTCGAAGGGTCAGAGCGGGGGTCGGGGGTTTTGAGCTGAGAGAGAGAAGTTTCCGATCGACTAAAATGAGAAATAGCCGATTAGATGCGATTTAAGTCGGTCGGGAGCTCAAAAGACGCTACTGTCCCCGTCACAACTAGTCGGTCTCAGTTCAAGCACTGACCGACTAGATCACGATCTAGTCGGTCGGTCAATGAGCTTGAACCGACTAGTTGAAAACAGTAACTGAAGCCAAAACTCCTGACAAGAAGTAGTCGGTCTAAGCTCAAGTACTGACCGACTAGAACTGAATCTAGTCGGTCGGCCAATGAACTTGGACCGACTAAGAGAGTTCAAAAATTGAAAATGTTTGAAATTTGATTTCTCTCCTAATCACACTTGGATGAAACATCAAAATACTCTCATTAATCATTATACTACCCCATTAAACATCGAAAATCTGAAATTTGACGATTACGCACAAATCGAGCGAAAATTCCGAAAATTCAACAAAAATCCAGAAAATTTCAATACTTCAAGCATGAGCAAATATAGAGAATAGAATAGCATGCAAGAATATTGAATAAAAAATGAATCCTATATCTCGGATTTGCCCATAATCCCCCATTCTCGACGCAACCACACAAAGGAGTCCTCCTTTAGGGGTTTCGTGAAAATATCGGTGATTTGCTTCTGGGTTTCAACGTACACTAATATGATGTCCTTTTTAGCAACATGATCATCTAAGAAATGGTGTCGGACATCTATGTGTTTCGAACGGGAATGGTGTACCGGGTTCTTGGAAAGACATATTGCACTTTGGTTGTCCACCATGATAGGGCAAGTATCACAGTTTATACCAAAGTCTTTAAGTGTGTGTCTCATCCAAAGAACATGAGCACACGCGGCACCGGCGGCAATGTATTCCGCCTCGGTGGTTGAAAGTGATACGGAATTTTGCTTCTTGGAAAACCAAGAGACAAGGGAATTTCCTATAAAATGGCAAGTGCCACTAGTACTTTTCCTGTCGGATTTGCATCCCGCATAATCGGCATCACTATATGAGATTAACTCATACGTGCTAGATTTTGGATAAAGTAATCCAAAATCAAGTGTATAACTTAGATAACGGAAAATACGTTTTACCGCTACTAAGTGAGACTCCTTAGGTTGAGACTGATAACGAGCACATACGCATACGGCAAACATAATATCGGGCCTACTTGCGATAAGATAAAGTAAACTACATATCATACCTCGATATAGACGAATGTCTACATCTTTACCGCCTGTATCCTTATCAAGATGCGTAGTCGTGCTCATTGGAGTCTTTTTCCCGGAGGCATTCTCCATTCCAAATCGCTTAAGCAACTACACCGTATACTTCGTTTGGTGGATGAAGATTGCATCGTCCATTTGGCGAATTTGGAGACCTAAGAAATATTTGAGCTCACCCATGTGGCTCATCTCAAATTGATCCTTCATCACATTAGGAAACTCTTCGCAAAGAGCAAAGTTAGTAGCACCGAAAATGATATCATCAACATATATTTGAACTAAAATTATATCATTATTCGAATGCTTAACAAAAAGTGTAGAATCGGCTTCTCCCATTTTAAAATTCAAATCCAAAAGAAAATTCTTTAGGCGATCATACCAAGCTCGAGGAGCTTGTCTCAAACCGTAAAGCGCTTTCTTTAGTTTAAAAACATGATTTGGAAATTTTTCATTAATAAAGCCCGGAGGTTGAGAAACGTAAACTTCCTCAACAACATCTCCATTTAAAAATGCACTTTTAACATCCATTTGAAATAATTTAAAATCCT
Organism: Scilla litardierei; assembly: GCA_030789695.1. NCBI lineage: Eukaryota > Viridiplantae > Streptophyta > Magnoliopsida > Asparagales > Asparagaceae > Scilla > Scilla litardierei. The sequence continues at coordinate 58,552,307 of CM061131.1, forward strand.
TATGGCATGCAAAAGACAATAATAATCTAATTGATTCTAATCTAGCTACCGGAGCGAAGGATTCTTCGAAATCAATACCTTCCTCTTGACGGTAGCCTTGAGCAACTAACCGAGCTTTGTTCCGGACGACGACTTGGTTTTCGTCGGTTTTGTTCTTGAAGATCCACTTTTTCCCTATGACGGTGTGGTTCTTCGATGGCAATGGAACAAGCTCCCAAACTTCATTCCTCTCGAATTGAATGAGTTCCTCCTCCATGGCTAAGATCCAAGCGCTATCTTCGCATGCTTCATTAACATTCTTTGGCTCTATCGAGGAGGCAAAGGCACAATGAGTGAAGTAGTTCACTTGTGATCTCGTCTTGACACTATCATGGATATTGCCAATGACTTGCTCATGAGGATGGTCACGAACGGTATGAAGCCGTTTGGGAAAACCTTGATCACTAGGAACATTCTCAACAACTTCATTTGACTGGTTAGTCTCAATAGAATCAATAGAATCATTAGAGTTAGAACTACCAATTGAATCACATAAGACATCCATAGAGTCATCATCATTAGTAATTCTAGTTGGAACAAATCCTTCATTAAATGACACATGAAGCGATTCCTCGATCGTTGAGGTTCGTTTGTTGAATATCCGGTAGGCTTTGCTACGCGAAGAATATCCAACAAAAATCTCATCATCGGATCTTGGATCGAATTTGTCCAAACTACCATACGTGTTCTTAATAAAACATTTCGAACCAAAAACACGAAAATGTTTAACTTGAGGCAACCTACCAAACAACAATTCATAACAAGTTTGTTTAGTGTCGGGCCTCAAAAGTATTCTATTAAACACATAGCAAGCGGTATGTACCGTTTCCGCCCAAAATTAATGGCCAAGTTGGCTATCATCAAGCATAGTGCGAGCACATTCCACTAGCGTCCTATTCTTTCTCTCAACAACACCATTTTGAAGAGGTGCGCGAGGGAATGAAAAGGTGTGTGTAATACCAACTTCATCACAAAATGTCTCAAAAGACTCATTCTCAAATTCACCTCCATGATCACTACGAATAGTGACAATGGTGGTTCCTAAGAGATTTTGTACTTTCTTAACAAAAAATGTGAAGTTTTCAAAAGCTTCATTTTTATTACACAATGAAAATACCCAAGTAACCCTAGAAAAGTCATCAACGATGACAAGTCCATATCTAGCATTACCTAATGAAACAACTCTAGTTGGCCCAAATAAATCTAGATGTAATAGCTCTAGAGGCCGCTTAGAAGAAATGCTTTTCTTAGGTTTAAATGAAGATTTTGGAAGCTTGCCTCGTTGACACGAGTCACAAAAGCTTTTCTTTTGAAAGACAAGCTTAGGGAAGCCTCTAATAGAATTTAACTTGGAAAGCTTAAAAAGTGTTCCAAAGTTCACATGACCAAAACGTCGATGCCATAAGTGTTGTTCACTTGTGTTGGAAATAAGACATTGTTCATGTGATCTTGGAAGATCTAGGATATATATATCCTTATGGCGTGTGCCGGAAAACAATAATTCATTATTATCTTTTCTTAAAATATGGCACATTCCTTTCGCAAAGTTAACTTTGTAACCTTTGTCACAAAGTTGACTTATTGAAATGAGATTGTGGTTTAATCCTTTAACAAGGTAAACATCACATATAAGGGGTTTAGATGGATTACCCACTTTACCAACACCTATGATGGTTCCGCTCTCGTTGCCTCCAAAGACGACGCGGTTTCCATTTGCAATGGGAACCACTCCGGAGAACAATTGAGCGTCACCCGTCATGTGTTTTGAACACCCGCTATCGAGTATCCAATTCCCCTTGGAGATAAATTTAAATTTGTTGCTCCTTTTCTATTTCTTTTCCTTGAGTACCTAAAGATAGAAAATTTCATATCATGGTACTCAAGGTCATTGGGTCCAAAAGATTAGACCTTTGGAAGCCAAGTCCAATTGGACTTAGACTTCCCCACATAATTTCTACTATGCACAAATCTGAAAAATAAGCATTCATGTAAACTTATTTTTCATCCATGCTTGTGTCCTTTGGGCTCCAAATAGTGAAAATCTTGGAAGCCCTCATCCTATTGGGTGCATGCATGCGTTGTTGGTTTCTACGTGATGCATGTCGTGGATAGGCATAAGGAACATGATGGAATGGTGCATGTGGATAGTTATTCATACGATGATGTGGGTGAACATATGCATGTGGAGGAACACGTGCGTGAGGGTGTCTCACATGGTGTGCACGTGCCCATGAACGTGTAGCATAGAAATCATCATATGTGTGAGCCGGTGGAGTAGGACGTGTGTTCCTACGTGGCATAGTATTGGTGTACATATAAGCATGCCCCTTCTTTGGAGGTCCACCCAAAGTGGGTTTCTTTCCGAAAGAGGGTGTGGACGAGGTGGAAGCACCATTGGTAGAAGAACTACCAATAGAGTGTTTGCTACCACTCGTTGAGTCACCGGAAGTTGGCCTAACAAAAGTAGTGGCCGATTTGGATGAACTTCCCATCGTATACCCCAAGCCAATGTGGTGATTGGCCGGAAGTAAGTCACTTAGGATTTTATCCAAATGGTCCTTACCCTTATTGAATTTATTAATTCGGCCTAATGTGTTCTCATATTTCTCGGTGAGAGAACGCATAGAAGCATCCAAAGTGGATACTTGCGATGTGAGCACATAAACACGAGATTTAAGATTCTCATTCTCAATACTCAAAGTCGAGTTTTAAGAAGTCAAATCTGCTATCTTTTGTTCCTCCGGATCTTCAATGCTAACATGTTCAAGTTGAGTCTTGAGATTAACAATCTCATTCTTCAACCCTTCAACAACGGTGTCGTTGTTGGTGATGATAGTTTTAGGCGAGGTTTGAATGCTAGCTAAGCCATCTTTTACTTTAGTATACATATTTACTAATTTAGTATACTTAGACCATAATTGAGAATTAGCATTCCTAAGGTCATCCATAGTTACCTCATCGCCTTCGTTGTCGATATCATCGGAAGAGGAAGATCCTTGATCATGCTCCTCTCTTGCCATGAAGTATATGTGTGCTTACTCCACTTGCTCATCGTCTGACTCTCCGCTTGAGGAATCCTCGGAGTCGGTGAATGTTGCCCCGACAAGCCCCTTTTTGTTCCCTTTCTTGTACTTCTTGGACTTGTCATACTTTGGCGCCTTCCACTTCTCCTTTTGCTTGTTTAGAGGACACTCCGCTTTCATGTGTCCTGGCTTGTTGCATTTAAAGCACAAAGAAGAAGAATAGTTAGATGAATTGAACTTCGATTTGTTTTTAAAGTTACCTTTCCGGAAGAACCGGTTGAACTTCTTGGCCATGAGTGCCATGGACTCCAAGTCCAACTCGTTTTCTGAGTTCTCATCATCGGTTGATGTGGAAGTAGATGGAGCGGCCTTGAAAGCAATAGCTTTCTTCTTTGGCTCTTCTTGTTGTAGGTAAGACTTTATCTTTTCCTGCAACTTCAACTTGCTATCCTTGCGTACCTCATAAGACATCAAGGTACCCATTAGTTGAACAACGGTATATTTGTTCATATCATTACCTTCCTCGATGGCGAAGGTACACTTTTCCCAACTCGAAGGAAGTCCTTCGATAAGCTTCGAACATTTCTCCTTTTGGGTGTAGGATTTGCCGAGAGCCTCTAACTCGTTTATGATGTCGACGAAGCGAGCATAATACTCCTTCATCTTCTCACCCTGTAGCATATGAAACATCTCGTAACCTTTATTAACTACAACGAGTTTAGAGTCTCTTACCCTACTCGTCCCTTCATGTAATATGAGGAGGGAGTTCCATATTTGATATGCACTCTTACATGTGCATATCTTGTTGAAATCCTCGAGCTCCAAAGCACATTGCAAGGCGTTCATTGCCTTGGCATTGCTTACCTCCACGGCGACCTCCACGGGAGTCCATTTCTCGAAATCTTCTTCGGTTGGCTCGACATATTCCTTCATCGTGGTCCTCCATAGTGAAGCACTCCGGAGGAAGGTTTCCATCCGGTATTTCCAGTACCCGTAGTTGGTACCGTTGAAGAATGGAGGCCTCGGCGAGGAATGTCCTTCCATTACCGAAGACGCTCCTTCACGGTTCTTGAAGGTGCTATAGTCGGAAGGTGGACGAACGGTCTTGTTGTCGTTGGCAGACATAGCTATAGACTTGGCTCTGATACCAAATGTAATGCCCTGCTAAGCTACTGCACAAGTACTAGAGGGGGGTGAATAGTACTTTAAAATAATTAAGAGGCTAATTCCTAATTTCTTGCAAACTCTACCAAACAATGCGGAAAATACGGAAATGTAAATGTTAGACAACAAAGAAACAATCGCAAACAACGATATTACTGGGTTCGGATCCACCCAAGTCTCCCCGACTTGTTCCCGGTGATCCTACGTCCCAACCACCCGGATCCCCTCCGGATACTTGAGTTAGAAACCCTAACTCAAGATTTCCACTATGAAATACTTGTGAAAAACCTTCACAAGTCAAATCATACACAAAGTAATTTGTGACTCCCACAACCCGAGATCACAACCACACTCTCACAACCGAGAGTGAAACTTACAATATGAAATTGAAATGAAATAGAAACTTCTTGCCGACAAAATACCTATGCCTTGAGTAATGCTTACGAATTAGGGCAAAGATGATTTTGAGGAAGAAGAAGTGACACCAAACCCTAGCTCCAAGATGTAGATCAGCGATGGAGAGCTATGGGAATGTTGGTGACCTAGAATCAAGCACTTGGCTTGGAAGGCTTCACACTCAATGAATCTCTCTTTGGAAGTAAGAATGAGGAGAGATTATTGAATGGAATGAAAGAGCTTTGAATGAGCTTGGAATGATTTCTCTTGATCTCTAAACTTGCAATAATATCAGCCTTGACTGCAATGAATGCAGCCCATCAAGTATTTATAGGAAAGAGGAGAGAGAGAAAGAAAAACGTTTCAATTAATGCTCCAACGGCTCTTTTCTGAACCCAACTAGTCGGTCAAAGAACAACCACCGACCGACTAGTTCATCAACTAGTCGGTCGATCATTTAACGTAGACCGACTAATGGAAGAACAGCCAAAAGTTTGAAGCATAGACAAAAGAAATTAGTCGGTCCAAGAAGAGTAGCTGACCGACTAGTTTCACAACTAGTCGGTCGGTTACTCAACTGAGACCGACTAATAGATAAAACTGAAGTCTGAGCACAAAAAGACTTAGTCGGTCCAAGAACAAATGTTGACCGACTAATTTACCAACTAGTCGGTTGTCAAATGAGCATAGACCGACTAACGATAAACAGTAAGTTAGGTGAAAATTGGCATGTACAGTAAAGCTAAACTAGTCGTTCCAAGAAGGAACGTTGACCGACTAGTTCATCAACTAGTCGGTCAATCAATGAACACAGACCGACTAATGATAAACAGTAGCTCAGGTTCAAATGTGCATGTACAGGGAAAGCTCAACTAGTCGGTCACAGAAGCATCACTGACCGACTAGTTCACAAACTAGTCGGTCGGTGAGTCAACTTAGACCGACTAACTGTAAACAGTAAAGAGCTAGGAAATGACTGACAAAAACTAGTCGGTCCAAGAAGCTTTGCCGACCGACTAGATCACCATCTAGTCGGTCAGTTCTTCTTCTTGAACCAACTAACATGCACAAGAAGTCGCGAATCGAAGCGCGAAGCTTCGGGAAAGATTGTATGGACTTCTACTAAGATCCTAGAGCTAAGATAGGAGCGTTATGAAGATTTAAACCGTAAGACCTACTCAAGGCTTAACATTCTACGAAAGAAGCTTAAAGACTATAAATAAAACTTGACGACATGACTTCTAAAATGGTCCATAAGCTTCAACGAAGCTTTAGGCATACAATCACGTGCTTTGAGAAGTCTTGAGACGTCGTAATTGATATTCATATGAATTTGGCGACGATCTCCATAACTGCGCTCACAAAGTGTTAGTTCACGATATATTTATGTTTGTTCATCATCCAAAACCAAATCCGGGGAGTCCAATATCCAACACTAACATTATAATCATCTCCTCTTATGCACATAATCCATGGAATCATGCTCTCTTAACTGCATTTACATTAATTCATCATTTGTGAGCAAATGATTTTATTTTGGCACAATTTCACTACCCAAAGCAGTATAAATGTCGACTAAATTTTTAGGGATTTTTCTGGATTTTTCAGGTGTCCCGAAGGGGACTAAATCAACTCAAGAAGAGGAGTGCATGATAGGTGCATGTAGAACAAATGACAGGCACCTAGGCAATCGAACAGGCGACTGTCCGAACAACAACAGTCGTCTACCTTTAAAGAGCTGGAGCTGGAGGAACTGAAGCCCAACGACAGTCGCCTGTAAGAGGATCGACAGTTGACTGTAATATTGTACAGTCGCCTGTCATTTTTGCATCAGTCGCCTGATTTTTCGGATGCGTGAGGGAGCAAAAAGAGCCGACTTACTGTTAATTTGACACTTCTGCAGCAGGTGCCTAAAGTGCAAAGACAGTCGCCTGTGGAGCGCAAAGGCGACTGTAATATTCAAGACAGTCGCATGTCTTAAGTTGGAAGCTACACTGCCCACCAACCAGGCGACTGTCCAACCAACGACGGTGGCCTGTCATCAGTCAACTGGCGTTTATTCAGCAGTCGACTGATCGAGGTTTTTCGCCCAAATTCTGGGATGCGAGAAACGGGTTTTTCTTAATCCGATTTCTCTCTAGTTGATGTGGAACATTAGATGACATTTTTGATGGATGAGATGCAACCCTTAGAGGGTATAAAACACTACTATTCAAATGCAATAAATATAGAACTTAATCTTTTACTATTTTTAGGTCATCTTCTTCCTTAAGAAGGAGATTAGGGTTTTGGAGAGTTTTGAGTTTTCTGATCTCGTTTTTGTTGTCGCTGAGATTGATTGATGATTGAGGAAGCTATTATTTGGTGACAAATATCCAAATCTCTTACTATTATACACTTGCTTTCATTCCTTGTATTGAACTATGTCTGTTTCTATGAATGCTCACTCTATTCTTGATATGTTAGGCTAGATTCATTGTGTAGCTGTTTTGGATTGATGTAAGATGTTTTGATTGCCTAGCTAATGTTAATTTCCAGCACCCTTTGTTAATCCATGTTGTTGGGTGAAATAAGCTTATGATTAATTGGATTTGATATTATCCCTGGATGAGCTGCAAAACGGTGATGCTTCGTAATTGTTGCACCTATGTATCCAATGAGTATTGCATATCTTGAATTGAATGCAAGACCCTTCAATCCTTATTTCGTAATTTAGAAGATTAATTCACCCAATAATCCAAATTGTTAATTGGGTTGTAACCCGTTTATCGAATCGTGGATTACCCAAAGGGGCCGTAGAATGGTGGTTGTGTAATGTGCAACACAACCTACATGTACTACTCTCACATACCCTGAAATGGGTGTGAGAGTGATTCATGAGCTTTAATTAGGCGAAGAACCCAATTAGAAATTACCTTTGGTGCACCCCATATGTGCTTAATTGATTTATTCCCAGTCCTCATACTTTGAAATAGATGAGTGATCGAGTTACCATGGAATTAAGATTTAGCAGAGCAATCGAGTAATCCTATTGATATCCTCAACACCCGCACTCTTTCTCTCCCTAGCAACCAAACCTTAGGACATTACCCTAACTTAGGGTATTTAGATAAATCACCTATTCAAACAATCATTTACCCTCAAAGGGTGGTTAGAACCCTCAACCATTCTTTACACGCTCTGACTATTTGTGTGAATTTACAGATTAGTTCCGTTTCTGTGGATACGATCCCGTACTCACCGGGTATATTATTTGCTGAACTCGTACACTTGCGAGTATCACCTTTTAGGTCTAGTCAAGCAAATTGGCGTCGTTGTTGGGGACGACGTATCTTCATTTCACACTTTAGTTTTTGTCGTGAAAATTTTGTGAGATCTTTCCATTCTATTGTTTGTATTCATTGTGGATATCTGAATTTGTTGTTTTTCAATTTATATAATCATCAAAACTATAAAAATTAGGTTAATATTGGAAAGTTTTGTCTTGAGCTCAATTGTCTAGTTTATGTGGTTAAGGACTCCTCGAACACATAGACTAGTAAGAAACATAGACATGGCCGATAAAAATACCAACACCAATGGTAATGTCAACACCAATCAGAGTGAGGACGATCACTCTCAACATGAGGGTGATCGAAGTTTGAGATATGTGTTGAGACCGAGTAGGTCTGCTACCGGCTTATGCATTGTGATTCCAGCCGATGCGAATTTCTTTAGCCCAAGACCTGGAATATTTCAAATTCTCCCCACTCTTCATGGTGTAGAGAAGGAGAACCCTTATTTACATATAAAGGATTTCGCAGATGTCTGCCTTACATGTTCTGGTGGTAAGGCTAGCAATGAAACCATTTATCTTAAACTATTACCTTTTTCTTTAAAGGATAAAGCTAAAAGTTGGTTTAATGCTATACCTCCTCATACTATTAACTCCTGGTTGGCAATGCCTGCTGAATTTCTGAAAAAGTTTTTTCTCTTGCACAGGACCCAAGGATTAAAGTGGCAAATGGCAAACTTTTCTTAGAAACCAAATGAAAGCTTTGATATCACTTGGGAAAGGTTCAAGGAGCTGCTACTAGCATGTCCACACCATGGATTTGATGAGTGCTGTCTCATCTGTTTCTTTTACGATGGACTCATCCCATCCATGAAACAGTTCGTGGAAATGATGTACAACGTGGAATTCTTGGATAAGACACCGGAGGAGGCATGGGATTATTTAGAATCCATAGCAGAGAATGTACGAAGTTGGGAGGCGACTCCCGAATATGAGAGAATAGAATTACCTCGACCTTTGGCCCATGGAGGTCTCCTTACATTGACCCAAGAGGAAGCCTTAGAAGCAAGAATGGAGGCCCTCATTTTCAAGGGACTTGAGGGGTTGCAGTTGAAAGGAGTGAAGGTCGTGACGGTTGGTAATAAAGGGTTATACAACCATTGCAGTAGCGCAGACCATGGCATTAACCAATGCCCCAACCTACCGCTAATGAAGGAAGTACTTCAAGACCCCCACACAAGTAAATTATGTGGTGAATTCCAACCAAGGGCAAGGATACAACAATTCCAACAATCAAGGCCCGAGCTGGAGGAGTAGTCCAAATTTGAATTGGGGCCCCCAAAGACAGCAACAAGCTCAAGCATCGTATTGTCCACCACCTTTCAACAACAACAACAATCAACAAGGCATCCAAAGGAGGAGGGATGAAACAAATGATCATCAAGTGCAATCTTTGAGCGACATGTTGCAACAATTCATCCAAATGCAAACGACGCAAAATCAAGACAATTTTCAACAATGGCAACAACTACAACAAACCTAGGTGCAACACCAACAACAATTTCAGCAAAACTTGCAACAACTCTAGAGAAGGGCAAGCTCCCGGCACAACCACTTCCCATCCCCAACATGAATTTGTCATCGGGAGGACCCAACGTCAAATCTTGTCAAGCGGTGACAACTTTGAGGAGTGGTCGAGAAATTGAGAAACCGGAGCCATCGAGAGTCGAGGCAGAGATAGTTATAGAGAATGAAGCCACCCCAAATGAAGAGGTGCAAGAGGGAAGATCGGACAAAGGCAACTACTACGAAGAGATCATCATTGAAGAGCCCGTGCTGTACATTCCTTCGGCACCATTCCCTCGAAGGCTTCAACCTCCACGAAAAGATAAGTTTCAATCCGAAATCCGCAAAATATTTCAAAAATGTCAAATTAATATTCCTCTTCTTGATGCAATAAATCAAATTCCTACATATGCTAGATTTTTAAAAGATTTTGCACCGTTAAGAGGAATGTTAGTGTTAAGAGGAATGTTAGGGTTAAGAAAAAGGCCTTCCTAACGCACAAGTTAGTGCTATTGTGCAACATAACACTCCTACTAAATACAAGGATCCCGACTCACCTATAATGCCATGCATCATAGGAACCAAAAAGATAGGGCAAGCCATCCTTGATTTAGGTTTGAGTGTTAACATTTTGCCATATAACTTGGATGTACAATTAGGACTCGGAGAATTGAAATCTACACCCATTATTCTCCAATTGACCAATAGATCCATCAAGGTCCCCAAGGGTAGCATAGAGGACGTGCTTGTCCAAGTTGACAAATTTTACTACTCGATGGACTTTGTCGTGTTGGACATTCTTGGACCTCAAACCGAGATACCAACCCCCATCATCTTAGGTAGACCATTCCTAGCCACAAACAATGCTATAATCAATTGTAGGGATGGTCAACTTAAGATCTCTTTTGGCAACATGACCCTTGACTTAAACATTTTTAATGCGTGTAAGTTTCCATCGGGGGATGGTGAGTTTGACGATGCTTGCATGATTTTGAGACTCTAGTTGAAGAGCATTGTGATGCAGAGTTTGTTGAAGCGCTTAATTTTGTTGAGCATTTTTGTGAAAATATTGACACCGACTGTTTTTTGCAAGAAGTTGGCGTGGTGACTAAGTGGATGCCATCTTTTAAGCCGCTACCGTTGGACATGCCATATCAAAGGCCATCGAAGCTGGAGCACCCATCCTTGGACATGAAGCCGTTGCCGCCATATTTGAAGTATGCCTTTCTTGGGGAATCCGGCACATTCCCCATGGTAATATCATATAAACTCTCTACTGAGCAAGAAATGCAATTGTTAGAAGTGCTTAAAATACATAAGGGGGCAATTGGGTGGGCAATTATCGATATTAAAGGTATTGACCCCCTAATTTGTAAGCACCACATCTACTTATAGGATGACCCCAAACCCACTAGAGAGATGCAACATAGGTTAAATCCTAACCTAAAGGAAGTGGTGAATGGTGAAATCCTTAAGCTTCTTGATGCGGGTATTATATACCACATTGCCGATAGTAGATGGGTTAGCCCCATTCAAGTTGTACCTAAGAAATCGGGGCTAACGGTAGTTAAAAATGAGAGCAATGAGTTAGTCCCCATGCGAGCCACCACGGGATGGCGCATGTGCGTTGACTATAGGAAACTTAATTCTAAGACTCGTAAAGACCACTTCCCTCTCCCATTTCTAGATCAAATCCTAGATAGAGTGGCCGGACACGAGTATTATTGCTTCCTTGATGGCTACTCCGGATATTATCAAATAGAAATAGCACCTGATGAACAAGAGAAGACCACCTTCACTTGTCCCTTTGGCAATTTTGCATTCCGGAGGATGCCATTTGGCGTTGTAATGCACCCGCAACCTTTCAACGTTGTATGCTTAGCATTTTCCATGATATGATTGAAAAGATTGTGGATGTATTCATGGATGATTTCTCTGTGTATGGTAGCTCATTTAATAACTGTTTATCTAACTTGGCTTTGGTGTTAGATCGGTGCATCGAGAAAAACGTTCTCTTGAATTGGGAGAAATGCCATTTCATGACCATCAAAGGATTAGTCCTCAGTCATATTGTATCCAAGGAAGGTATGCAAGTTGACAAAGCCAAGATCGAGGTAATAGAAAAGCTACCCACTCATCGTTGTGTAAGAGATATTCGATCATTTCTTGGGCATGCTGGTTTTTATAGGAGGTTCATAAAAGATTTTAGATCAATTCTCAACCTCTTTGCATGCTTTTGAAAAATGATGTGGATTTCGCTTGGAATGATGATTGTCAACTTGCTTTTGAGAAGTTGAAAAATTTGCTTACATGTTTACCTATTCTTCAGGTGCCAGATTGGACGACACCCTTCAAGATTATGGGCGATGCTAGTGACTATGCGGTTGGTGTCGTGCTTGGACAATGCAAGAACAATGTCCCCGTGGTGATTTATTATGCGAGCAAGAGCTGGATGAAGCTCAACAAAACTACACCACCACGGAGAAGGAGCTTTTAGCCGTTGTCTTCGCGTTGGAGAAATTTAGGAGCTACATATTGGGATTCCTAATTACAATCTTTATCGACCATGCCGCTCTTAAATATCTCCTTTCCAAGAAAGACGACAAGCCTAGACTAATCCGTTGGATTTTGCTCTTGCAGGAATTCAACATCACCGTTAAAGACAAGATAGGAGTGGAAAATCATGTTGCCGATCACCTTTCATGGTTAACGATGAGCATGGAGCCGGCAACCATCCCATTGAAGGATTCGTTCCCTGACGAACATCTTTTTGCGATCTCCCACACACTACCATGGTATGCCGACATCGTAAACTATTTGGTCACCGGTAAGACTCTCTACACTTGGTCTTGCCAAGATTACAAAAGGTTCATCTTTGAGGTAAAATCTTTCTTTTTCGATGATCCTTACCTTTACAAGTATTGTAATGACCAAATAATAAGGAGATGCATACCCGTCCATGAGTTTGATAGTGTTTTGCATTTTTGCCATGAGGGTGTGTGTGGTGGTCATTTTTTCGCCCAAAAGACCGTAGCAAAAATTCTACAATGTGGTTTTTATTGGCATAGCATGTTTAAGAAAACTTATACATATTGTAAGTCATGCTTAGCTTGCCAAAAGTTGGGGGGATTACTAAAAGAAATATGATGTCGTTAAACCCTATTCTTGAATTAGAAATTTTCTTTTGTTGGGGTATTGATTTTATGGGGCCATTTTTCCCATCTTTTGGGTATACATATATTTTGCTTGTTATAGATTATGTATCTAAATGGGTGGAGGCTATTCCTTGTAGGACTAATGATGAGGCTATCGTGCTTAAATTCATAAAAGAAAATATTTTCGCACAATTTGGAATGCCAAAGGTTATGATAAGCGACGGATGATCACATTTCTACAACTGCCTCTTCGCAAGCTTAATGAAGAAGTTTGGGGTGAAACACAAGGTTTCTACACCATACCACCCTCAAACCAATGGACAAGCGGAGTTGGTAAATCGGGAGATTAAGAATATACTCCAAAAGACGGTGAATCCATCAAGGAAGGATTGGAGCATGTGTCTTCCCGAGGCATTGTGGGCATACCGTACCGCCTACAAAACGGTTTTAGGGATTTCCCCATATCGATTAGTTTTTGGAACATTTTGCCACTTGCCCATTAAACTTGAACACAAATCTTTTTGGGCAATTAAAATGTTTAATTATGAAATTGACCCCTCTTCTCATAAATTGCAGTTAGCGTAGCTCAAAGAGATAAGGAGGGAGGCATACAACAATTCCAAGCTAGTGAAGGAGAGGCTTAAGTGCCCCATGATTGAATCATTTTGAGGAGAGAATTCACACTGGGGGAGAAAGTGCTACTCAACAACTCAAGACTTCATCGCTTCCCCGGAAAGCTTCGTTCGAAGTGGATTAGACCTTTCATTGTTTGGGATGTGTTTCCACATGGCGTGGTAACCATTGCCAATCCACAAAACATCAATGAATTCAAGGTAAACGGCCAACGCTTAAAGCATTACCAAGAGCCGTGGAGTAGAGATGAGGACACCATAGAGCTTACGGAACCACCGCCGAGTGGAACCAATTAGGTGTGTTCGTTCCAAAACATTCCTATCTAGTAATATGTAGTAATGAATAACTCTTGCTCTAGCTTTCATATCCTAGTTTACCCATTTTTATGCATATATTTCATCTCACCCTTCAAACATTGAGGACCATGTTTATTTTTAGTTGGGGGGTGTATGACTAGGATATAGAAACTTTTTGAGCAGCTTTTTATTATTTTTCATCTTTTTGTGAATAAATTGAATGAAATAAAAATTTTCGTCTATAACTAACATTTCTGCAACTTATAGCTTTTTGTTAGACCCATTGATTAAATGTGGTGATCCTTCCAAACTTTGGTTAAAATGTATTCTTGAAGTGGATTTTGGCAAATTAGGTTGTGTTGTATCTTTATGTACTAAGGGCAATGAATTGTCTCTCTACATGCTTACACTTGGCCCTTTAGCTTGAAGCTCATGACAGTTACCATCCATTTGAAACCATATAGTGATGTAGAAACCTTGGTATCAACAATCAATTGATTAAGCAGTATGGATTTTAAAAATTCGGCTAGGTTTATATTCATGGATCCTTAGATAATGACTTGGAATTTGGAGTTGCTCAAATGAATGCTATCAAATGCTACATTAATAAGTGCACTTGTGCACATTTAAATAAGGCATAAACTTTTGTCATTGTACTTTGAATAAGGCAAAAATTGCCATGAAATTTGAGTAAATGCATGAAATTTGAACCACAACTCATTTCCATAATCTTTTGAGGGAGTAAGTGTTATATCACACAAGTTCGAGAGTTCCTAAGGATCTTACATCAGGAGATTGCGACATATTAAGGGATATACTAAGCTTAGGTGTGGATAGTGGAATGCGTAAGAGAAATGAGATTATAGTCATAGGAAAGAGTGTATAGACTTGAGAACTTTGCCCTTATAAATATGATTTCAATACCCTTTAGTATTGCCAATAATCCATGAATGGAGTCAACATTGTCTTTTGGGATTGGTCACTTATTTTGCTAAGGACTAGCAAAACGCTAGGTGGGGGTGTGTGATTCTGACTAAATATTGCATATCCTACCATCATAATCATCTCCTCTTGGGCACATAATCCATGGAATCATGCTCTCTTAACTACATTTATGTTAATTCATCATTTGTGAGCAAATAATTTTATTTTGGCACAATTTCGCTTCCCAAAGCATTATAAATGTCTACTATATTTTTAGGGATTTTTCTGGATTTTTCTGGATTTTTCAGGTGTCCTGAAGGGGACTGAACAACTCAAGAAGAGGAGTACATGACAGGCACCTGTAGAAGGAATGACAGGCGCCTGGGCAACCAAACAAGTGACTGCCCGAACAACAGCAGTCGCTTACCTTTAAAGAGTTGGAGCTGGAGGAACTGAAGCCCAGCGACAGTCACCTGCAAGAGGATCGACGGTCGATTGTAATATTGTGCAGTCGCCTGTCATTTTCGCATCAGACGCCTGATTTTTTGGATGCCTGAGGGAGCAAAAAGAGCTGACTTACTGTTAATTTGACACTTCTGCAGCAGGCGTCTGAAGTGCAAAAGATGGTCGCCTATGGAGCACATAGGCGACTGTAATATTCAAGACAGTCGCCAGTCTTCAGTTGGAAGCAACGCTACCCACCAACCAGGCGACAGTCCAACCAACGACAGTTGCCTGTCATCAGTTGACTAGCATTTGTTCAGCAGTCGACTAATCTGGGCTTTTCGCCCAAATTCTGAGTTGTGAGAAACGGGTTTTTCTTAACCCGATTTCTCTCTAGTTGATGTGGACCATTGGATGACATTTTAGATGGATGAGATGCAACCCCTAGGGGATATAAAACACTACTATTCAGATGTAATAAATATAGAACTTAATCTTTTACTATTTTTAGGTCATCTTCTTCCTTAAGAAGGATATTAGGGTTTTGGAGAGTTTTGAGTTTTCTGATCTCGTTTTTGCTGTTGCTGAGATTGATTAATGATTGAGGAAGCTATTATTTGGTGACAAATCTCCAATTCTCTTACTATTATACACTTGCTTTCATTCCTTGTATTGAACTATGTCTATTTCTATGAATGCTCATTCTATTCTTGATATGTTAGGCTAAATTCATTATGTAGGTGTTTCGGATTGATGTAGGATGTTTTGATTGCCTACCTAATGTTAATTTCTAGCACCCTTTGTTAATCCATGTTGTTGGGTGAAATAAGCTTATGATTAATTGGATTTGATACTATCCATGGAGGAGCCGTAGAACTGTGGTGCTTCGTAATTGTTGCACATATGTATCCAATAGGTATTGCATATCTTGAATTGAATGCAAGACACTTCAATCCATATTTCGTAATTTAGAAGCTTAATTCACCCAATAATCCAAATTGTTAATTGGGTTGTAACTCGTTTATTGAATCGTGCATTACCTGAAAGGGGCCGCATAACGGTGGTTGTGTGATGCGCAACACAACCTACATGCACTACTCTCATATACCCTGAAATGGGTGTGAGAGTGATTCATGAGCTTTAATTAGGAGAAGAACCCAATTAGCAATTACCTTTGGTGCACCCCATATGTGCTTAATTGATTTATTCCCCGATCCGCATACCTTGAAATGGATGAGTGATCGAGTTATCATGGAATTAACATTTTGCAGAGCAATCGAGTAATCCTAGTGTTATCCTCAACACCCGCACTCTTTTTCTCCCTTGCATCCAAACCTTAGGACATTACCCTAACTCTAGGGTATTTAGATAAATCACCTATTCAAACAATCATTCACCCTCAAAGGGTGGTTAGAACCCTCAACCATTCTTTACACGCTCTGACTATTTGTGTGAATTTGCAGATTAGTTTCGTCTCTGTGGATACAATCTCGTACTCACCAGGTATATTATTTGCTGGCCTCCTCCACTTGCGAGTATCACCTTTTAGGTCTAGTCATATGGCCCCTTTGTCTTACGGATAATGACAATAGTGTGCTATTTGGTTTCGAGGGACATGGTCCCTTCGGCTTACGGTCGAACAACAAAGGTGGGTCATCCTGTTGCGAGGGAGTGGCCCCTTCGGCTTACGATTGAAGACCGAGATGGATTGTTCACACCCTCTTTTATCAAGATAGCAGGAGCGAAGAGAATGTTGGTCCATCTAAACTTTCTTTAGGGATCCTTGTGAGTAGAATGCTTTTGAAGATTTATCGAGCATTAGATGAAATAATTCTCTCGAGACACAAAAAGCATACATGTCATATAGAGAAAGTGTCTTTGTAGAAAAATAAAATTTATTTATTAGAAAAGCTTAAACATCTTGATAACAAAAGAAAATCATACATGTGTTTTTAATTTCTCTCGGAGCTATTTTTGTCAAACGCAATTTGATCCTTGTTTAATCGATGACCTTGGTGACCGGTCACCCTATCATCGACCCCTTATCCTTCTGCTTCGAGGCTCCCTCTTTGGTTTGTGAGTCTACACCAGATTTCTTCGGGTGACCATGCTTAACCAAGGCGTTAATCTCCTTCTTCAGAGTCCAACAATCACCCGTGTCATGGCCATGGTCGTTGTGGTACCTGCAGAATTTGAGGTCATCTCTTTTTTCATACATGTTCTTCTTAGCATGTTCATTGATGAGTCCCTCTCGTTAAGCATATGCCAGGACTTCTGCCTTGGGGCGTTCGACCTGACATAAGCATCTTTAGCAGGGCGTTCCTTGCTCCGGGGACTCTTGTCTCTTTGGCGTCGATCTCGTGGTTCCTGGTGGTGGTTTCCATGAGATCGTGCATCTTGCCTTGTTTCTTCATGGTGCTTAGGGGCCCCTTTTTCTGAGCAGCGAGTGCCTCCTCCGAGCTCATAAAACTATGAGTTATGCTGAACAGCTCCTCGATATTGCTTGGCGGGTATTGATGCATGGATTTTCAGCATGTCTTCGTTCCAAACCGCTTGGGTGAGTACCCCGATGATGGTAACATCTGGGACGTCATAAACTTGCAGTCTCTCTTTGTTGAAATGCTGAAAAAAATCCAGAATCGACTCCTTCTTACCTTGCTTCAAAGTGAAGAGGTGAGAAGACTTTCGCTTTGGGTGCCTCCCTGTAATGAATTACCTGCAAAAAGATCAGAAAAAGCATCAAATGATCCGATGCTGTCATCAGGTATTCTGTTGTACCATCCATCTGTCGCCTTTGTCAATGTGGTATGGAAGGCTCGGCAAAGATAAGGCTCATCGGCTTCATGTAGTTCCATCACATTCTGATATTTGCGAATAGGGGTGGCAAAATGAGCCCGACCCAACCCGACCCGACCCGAACCCGGCCTCCTTAACTGGGTATGGGTAGGGGCCAATTCAGGTCAACTAGGATTCGGGTTGACCCGACCCGACCCGGAAAAAATCCGGGTCGGGTATGGGTTTGCCTTGTCAACCCGGTTGACCCGAATTCAACCCGGTAAAAAAGTTTAAATATATAATAAATATTACGCATAGTTATTTCATAAGCCCCATTTGGATAGTTGGTTAGAGATCCTGCTTCGTTGGTGGGCGGGTTCCTGCTTCGAATCCGGTTGGACGCACTAATTTAATTGTTTTGTTTCAAATTTAATATATTAAGATGTAATGAAACAATATAAACTACTTAAATATCATTAGTTCACAAGCAACATTGTAGCCTGGTGGTATTGTCTACTGAGAACATGTCTAAGGTTGCGGGTTCGAGCCTTTCAACGTGTGGTTTGCTTTGAATTAAATGAAATTTTTTCCTCTCAAGACCAACCCGACCACCCGAACCCGACCCGAACCCGACCCGTAAGACAAATCGGGTCGGGTACGGGTTCCCGAACCATGACCCGAATTTAATTCGGGTCGGGTTCGGGTTTACCCCTATTCGGGTCGGGTCAAACCTGACCCGACCCGAACCCGACCCGACCCGACCCGTTTGCCACCCCTATTTGCGAACATGCTCAAATGGGTCATCCGTGCCGTCATACATCTGCAAGGGTGGAATTTTGAATTTGGAGAGCCGTGGGGTGGACGTGATGTTCTCCTTCAGAGGAGTACACTGGTTAGCAGGAAGAACAAGGGGAACTCGCTCCTCCTTGCATGGTGGGGGTGAAGCAGTGGAAGACTGAATATGGTTTGCCTCCCTCTCTTTCCTTTTTTGGCCAGTTGTGGGTCTGAGGGGACCAAGGTTGCGATCCAGGGTGAGGTGATCCCTCACTTGATCAACAAGGCTGCAGGTGACCCTCCCATTATTTGAGGGCCCCGGACCCAAAAGGCGTCTAGAGGTGTGGTTGTTGTTTGTCAACTCCCCTCTCTATTGAGATGTAGGAGTGGTATTAAGCTATATATTGACCTGTCGCTCAGGTCCTTGCTCGCCAGTCCTTTGGTTTCTGGAGTAGCCTGCTCCCTATTCGGTGTTTGTGCCAGATTGGAGGGCTGCTGCTCCTCAGCCATATGCTGTGAACGCTTGATATTTTGTTACACAGCTGCAGCCAATACGGCGAGCTTTTTTTCGATCTGCTCAGCAAACTTGTCGAATTGCTACTGAATCACCATTCAAACATTTGGTTCTTTCGCGATGACCCAGAATCCTCAACGTCTTCAATTTGAACATTCTCGTTTAATGTCCTCTCCATTAGACCAAGGAGTTGTCCGGTGTTGTCGTTTCGACCAAGGGTCAGTCCAGTATTGTTAGGTCCAGATGACATGTGGCCTTGGTTACCTTGGAATGTTGACTGATATTTCCCACAGACGACGCCAAATGTTGACGGGTGGTTTTTGCCAAACTGAAGGTGGACCTGGCGTGGACTCTTTTATCGAGGTGGAGCCTCGTCAGCTAATGGAAGGGGACCCTCAGTTGGAAGAACCGAGGTCGATAAAGGCTGAGAGAGACCACTGGCTGTAGCTCGATCGATCACTCGAACGAGTATGACAACCATTCAACCTTGGAGCATGGTTGAACCTGAAACTTCCTATAACACAGACAATCGTCAGGGGGGGTCGGATCTGGGTTCCAACCCAAATCCCCTCTAATGCTTAAGTTAGAACTGGACTTAAGAAAGGCTTGGTGCTGTCGAGATCGACCCACTGAGGCTTGTCTCGAGTCAATCACCTCAAGCTAATTTGGAGGAAAAAATATAAGAGTGGGGAGAGATGAAGTGTCAGAGTATCAGGTGTTTAGTACCTTCGGAGTCTGTCCCTCATTCTGTTTGTCTCTTCTATATTTGTAGATGTAAGTGTTTATTTAGTGACGTTGGAGAATAACAATCACCATTATGGTGGCACGATTATTCCTCATAAATAGCCATAAGCATTGTCCACTCCTCCCGCCATTTATGAGCCCATTATCAACTGCCTCCTTAAGCAATGGAAGCTCAACTAGCAAATGGCATGCGGGTTTTGACCGAGTTAATGGCTAATATCCTTCACGAGCCTCGTGGGCTTAATGGGCCTCGACGCTATCTTTATAAGCTCCCTGGCGAGTATTTTCTCCCTTCCTTGAGTGTCGGCCCAATGATTTAACTGACCCGAAAATTAACATCAATGTATCCTATGTTGGTTGTCTCCCTATATTATGCTTGATAGTTTAACCCAAATAGTTGGATATAGAATATTTTTTAAGACAATTTATGAGTTTGATTATTTGGTTCCCTAAGCATGTACCAATTATTCAGGTAAGTTAGTTGATGATATCTGTATAATATTGGTTTTTCCAAATGTGATTTTGATGATAAACATACATAATCAATTGTGACCAATCCCTATGTTTTGTAGGTAATGAAAGCTTCATCAATATAGACATAGTCATACCAAATGAAGATGATGACTCAGATCATTGATGCAAGGACATCAATCAATGAAGCAGGGAAATCAAGGAGTGAACACAAGGAAATTAAAGCGATGGACTCAACAAACTCAAATTGGAAGTATTCAAGGAATTCAATAAGAAATGAAGAGGATAAAACATGTATATCTTTATTTCTTTACTTCTTAGTTGAAATAGCATGTTAAGCCTTGAGTAGACTTGATAGAATATCACTCATAACACTCACATCACTTTAGATCATATATCATTGAGTGTCATAGGGTTAGAACTTGCATAAACTCGAAATAGAGTTTTTCAGCCTTCCTAGATGTCTGGTAGTTGATCTCCAGACGCCTGGTGCTCATGCATATTCATTTCTCCAAAACCCTACCTAGTACAGACGCCTGATGTTCTCATTCCAGACGTCTGCATAATATGTCAGGCGCCTGGATGAATAACTCCAGACGTCTGATTAATTATCGACCTATGTTGATTGACAGAAATCAGATGTCTGATGTTATGTTTCCAGACATATTCACTTTGTATCAAACGCCTGGATGATATACATCAGACGTTTGGTTAATTACGAACCAACTTTTAGTATCTTAAACTCTGCAGTCAAGTCTTGATTAAGGCATCTGATGATGCGTTTCCAGACGTCTATAGAGTCGACCAAACGTCTGGATAATGAACATCAGACGTCTGGATATTCGGACAAACTTATTCCAAGTAATTCAGTCACACTCTGTCTGAATGGTCAGACGTCTATTGCCTTAGAGCCTGATGACTATACAGTGGACCAGACGTCTGTAAAGTCTTCTTCAGATGTCTGCCAAGTGTCTGTTAGACTGCATTTATGACCCAGTCAAACAGTACAGCAGTCGCCTGGTCGTTCTACTTTAGACGACTGATGACTAGGATTTCTGCACGTTAATAGCTGTTTCTAGCATTTAATACTTGGGATTTTTAGCAGATTTTGGACAGAATTTGGTTGGCTAGTTAAAGGTCTTTGATGTCTTGACTTGAGAGTTAGCTAAACTATTAAGACTTCATTCAATACACTCTCAAGTGAATTCAAGTCATCAATTCTCACTAGAGCATTAAAGTGCATTCAAAGATATTCAAGCTCAAGCTCTAAGTGTTAACTTGTCTCAAAAAGCTTTCAAGATCAAGCTTCTAGCATTCATTGCTAATCTTCTTGAGACAAAGTAGTAAGTTCTCATACTCTCATCATTTAGAGCACATTACACACACATCATTGCATCATTCTAAAATATATTATTCAAGGCATAGTTTATGGAAATTGTTTCATATCTCGGTTCTTATTTTCTCTTTAAACTTGAGAAGTTCATATCGATTGTGAGAGTAGTCCATTCCCGGTTCGTGGGAAGTGGAATGAAGTGTATTGGTTTTTCACTTGTCAGGTTTTGGCAAATGAGTATTAGTAGATTACTAATCACTAGCGGGTTTGCTAATGGGTTACTGGAGTAGGATTCAAAGGAGTCGGGGAGACTCCGAGTCGGGCAGACTCCGAGTCGGGGAGACTCGGTGAATCTAAACCAGGGTATATCCTTTGTTTGTGCTTGCTTTTCTATGATTGTTGCTCTCCGTTTCTATTTCCGCACTAAAGTTGCATACATGATATTTAATTGGGCATAATTTCCTTATTATCTTTATAAAGCACTATTCACCCCCTCTAATGTTTTCTCCATATAGTTTCAGATCCTACAATATCTTCTTTTTATATTTAAGCAATGACGGTATGCTTTTAATGTTAATGACATTGTGTATACTTTGAGTTAGTGGGGAGTACACATTAATGTAAAAGTCATTATCCATCTCGTGTTTCTTCGATATGCTAATATTGTTTCATGCCTTATGCTTAATAACTTTAAATGGAGTTGATGATATTTTATTACTCATGATTATCCTTTTCTATTGATGTCAAAAGGGGGGAGAGATAGAAAATTGAATAATGGGCGATGCATGAAATAAGAAGGAACTTGAGAGGGAGAGTTAGAAAGATTAAATGATGGTGTAACAACCCGTCTTCGGGGCCATTATTTATTTGATTACATTCGCAGGTCTGCAGTTAACCAGTGAAAACAAAAAAGCTTCTGATGTAGAGATGTACAAAAATACCCAAACAGAGTCCATTTATTACAATCCATACTGTACAATATGATCCAACAAAAATTTACGAAAGGAAAGAAGTACAAATAGTAATACGCCACAACATGAACTCTAAAACTGCAGTCCCTGGGTTGAACTCTGGTTCCTCATGCTCAGGAACCTCTTCTTCTACCTGTACGTCGTCTGACGGTGCCACGAAGATGGAACCATAAGTAAGTCACAACAATTCTAGCAATAGAAATAAAATAGTACAAATGTACGGAACAAACTATGGTAAACAATTAAAGATGATCATACAAGTGCAACAAGTGAGGTAAGAGCAGACATGCGTGCAAGTGCGATAAGTAAAGTAAATGTAGGCAAGCATGCAAGTGTGAAAAGTAAAGGTGGGCAAGCATGTAAGTGTGACAAGTAAAGTAAACGGTGACTGAGCAGGTACAGTAAGTAATGTACAAGGAAAACCATAGTAATAATGAAGCATAAATGAGATGATTATGTTAAGGGAGAGTAATTGTGCCTAGTCTAGTTCGTGACTTATAAAGCGAAGTACAATGAGCAACCAAGAGTTCACCTGATACCACGGGTGCGCGTGCCGGGGTTAAACCAAAACTGTGCAACAAATACTATACTGTTCAATAATCTGTGATTCATGTCTGTGAATTTGTCACCGACAAGCGGGACAACAACAACAAAAATCGGACTGTTCACTCCCGCACTTTCGCTATTATAAGTTATACCCCAAAACCCCAAGTGTGTGTGATGTTTATCAAGTATATTCTTTTTATTACGAGATGTTCCACAATATGTTCCACAATATAATATTCCACAAGATGTATCACAAGATACTCTACAAGATGTAACACAAGATATTCTATTCAACAATTCATTAGCATTCACCGAGTCATAGATGTCATGCAGTAAATGATGCAACTATTTAAACGTGAGCAAACATGCAATAAGTGTATCTAAAGTCCATGCATAGTTATCAAGTGACAAGCAACATGCCGTTCCATATTTACTATAGTTAAACCAGGACCACTGATTGACTTTCTTATTGAAAAACTAGATAGTTAAGGATAAAGACAAGTTCAACAAAGATGTTGATTCCATGCATCGAGCATGTGGTTTTCAATTAGTACACAGTTTACCCAAGTATAAGGTCGTGTGCTACAACCACCTAATTTGAAGGTTGGCAATGTTGTACGTTCAAGTCAAGGTCGTTCTGCAGTTGATTAGTTTCCTATTAAGTTAGGTCTTTAGTCATCTGTTCAAGTCAATAATTGTTTGAGTCTATTTATGATGTCCTATGTTCATACTAGTACACTATTCAGATTTCTAAAGTTAGAATTAGAGTGACTTACAGCTTTTGGGACCGTCATAGTAAGCCGAGGCTAGAGCTAGAGCTTCCAAGGGCGCTCGTGCATGAGGAATACCTACAAACATTAGAAATAATCGGTTAAAGGTCACACTATTTTCTATCTATTTTTCTTAATATGTTTGTATTTTTATTATCGCTTAAAACAAGTCAAAACGTGCACTAATAATTTTTAGATAGGCTAGACATGAGGAAAATAATTTTACGTAAGAAGAAAGTATTTTTCTGATGCGCGCTTCTAAATATTTTATATAATTTTTAAAAGCAGAAAATCAATTAAAAACTAAATATTTTAAATTAGAAAATAGTTATCGTAATTGTTTGAAGATTTATTTAAAGAAATATACCTGTCAAAATATTTCATATGACCTATCAAAATGTCCGTCTTGATTAGTAGAATACGACCGTATTTTTATATTAGAGAAATACGTGTAGCATTTGATGATAAAAATTTTAAAAGATTGATAGAATTAATGACATATATCTTTGAAAAATCATATTTAAAAATATAGGTATCAGATTGAGATGATTTCAGCGCTTACGCGTTCTACGCGACGCATTAGATTTTTAGGTAGTCCCCGGGTATTTTTCTAATCCCTATATTGTTTACTATCAATTTTAAACTAATAAACCCATTTAGTATATATGTATATACGTAAATATGTATAAAATACGTATACTAATACTTATAAATAAAACTCCTCTCTTCCTCCTTTCCTTACGCAAACACCGAAGGGGAGGGGTATCGAGCGGCGGCGGATCTGGGGCGGCGGCGGCGCGCGCGCAAGCAGGGCAGCTTAGTGGCATGCGGGGCGGGGCGGCGCATGAAGCTGGTGGCGGTGGCAGGGTAGATCTGGCGAAGCACGAGGCAGGGCAGAGCTTAAGGCAGAGGGGGCTCCGAGCGCAGGCAGCGGCGGGACACAGGCGGAGCAGCGCAAGGGGCATGGATCTGGACGGAGGCGTTGCGGGGTCTTGGGGGTACTTGAGGTGGGCTTCTCGTCGGAGGCGACGCAGCATGGAGCAGGGCATGTGTTCGTTCGGAGCTGAGGGGCTCGTCGGCATCGCCGTGGGTCGGCGTCACATCGTCTCAGGGTGGAGGTCATTGTGGCTTCATCGTGGAGGGGGTCAGTCGGAGGGGGAGAGGAATGGGGCGACACGTGGGGGGTTGGATAGCGGCGAGGGAGATGGGAGCTCTAGTCGGGGGGTTCGGGGTGGCTCTTGTGGAGCTGATGTCGAGCTCGTCAGAGCAAGGTGGGATGGCGAAGCTTAAGGGTGGCAAAGGTGGGTGCTTTGGGAAGAAGAAGATGAGTTGGAGATGGTAGAGGGGTGGCAGTCGGTGGAGGAGATGGGAGAGATGAACGGCGACGGCGACGTTGAATGTGACAGGGGAAAGCTTGGCATGGGTGGAGGCTCTCTCTCTTTGTTGAAGAAGACGTGGAGTGTGTGGGTTTGTTGAAGTTTCCAATGAGAGATGGATTTAAATAAGGAAATGTTCTGGCCATCATAATGAGAGGGGAAGGGGAGTTTGAACTTTGCCAGCTGATGAAAAGAGGGGGATGTATGGCATTCAATTGGGTGGATGAGAATTTAACCCACCTAAAATGGGGTTGGATCAGATCCGAATAATTCGGATCTGATCTGCTTAAGCGGTTCATCAAGGACGGTGGGGTTAGGGTACATGTAAATAGGTAAAATGTAATTAGTGAAGAAAAGGTAATTAGTAATTACGGGTATAAAATTACCATTTTGCACCCCGAATTAATGTCTCCGCAAAATTACGAAAATAATACCACGTGATCGTATCGTCACGAGGATCATGAAAATGAAGTTTGTTTTAGATTTTGAGTTATGGAAAATACGAAAAAAAAAATTAATCAATTCGAACTCATTTAAAATCGTTTTGTTACGGATTATCGTGCACTATGAAAAAAAGGTCATTACAGATGGATGATCATTCGAGGGGAGGCTCGTGTGGTCCTTTGTTGAGAGGGAGAGTTAGAAAGATGATATGCATGAACTTAGGAGGAGCTTGTCAAAAAAATTCATAAGAGCACATAGATAGGGGAGCATTGTACTATGTTCATGATCGTGTGCATATTTTAGCATAGCTCTATATTATTTATCTCAATTTTCTATACTTGTTTGCCATCATAAAAATGGAGAGATTGTTAGCTTAGTTGGCCTACTAACGAGGTCAAAACATTAATTTCGATGATGCCAAACAATTAATATGGCTCTAATATGATTGTTGAGTAAGTTTCAAGTCAAAACGAGTCAAAATAGAGCAAAACGGGATTTGGCACGACCGTGCCAAATTAATACTATATTTGGCATGACCATGCACTATGCTAGGAAACTACTGCCAATCCTGCATGACCGTGCCAAATCAATACAGAATCTATCACTACCATGTATTGTACTGAGAAGTTACTATCATTGTGGCACGATCGTGCCAAATCAACTGTTAACGTGGCACGACCGTGTCAGTTGGCCAAATGCACAGAATTGACTGTTCGACTTGGTCAAATCAGAAAGTCTTGGAGTTTTTGATGGGTTTAAGAGTTCTAGTTCAACATGAACATTACTCCAAGAAAAATTATGAATTAAGAGAGCAACTTATGAAATCATATGGAAAAAAGAAATCAAGTCAAACACAAAACTAAAGAATTCATGTGCAATCAAAGAGTTCAGTGGCAATTGGAATTGTAGGTGTAAAAATCTTATAAAACCCCATAAAGGCTGGGCCCCTTGGATCCATCTCTTCAAGACAAAAATAATGCCCCCTCTATTGCAACTTTGAGAACAACAAGGCCACTAGAGCTTCTACATATTGATCTTTGTGGTCCAATGACAAATACATCATTAGGGGGAGCAAAATACTTTATGGTGATAATAGATCATTATAGCAGATACAGCTGGACATATTTTTTGTATGAGAATCTCAAGCTTTCAACAAGTTCAAGCAATTCAAAATGAAAGTTGAGAGTCAATATCCATGCAAAATCAAGTGTGTGAGGTCAGATATAGGAGATGAATTTACAAGTGACCAGTTCACTGAATTTTGTGCTGAGAATGAGATAAAAAGGCAACTGACAGGATGTTAGTTATAAGGACCGTTTACCTTGCAATACTAACTACAAACACTCTAGAGGGGGATGAATAGAGTAATGGCAATAAATTGTACAATTAAAATTAAACTTGCAAATGCTGAATAATAAGTGCAAGAGGAATTAATCAACACAATCAATCCAAACGCAAACACAAGAATTGCCCTGATTCCCCAAACTTGGGTACATCCAGCCACACCAATATTCACTATGTTTTCCACAAAGAGAAGTGAATACAAATCCCACCAAGAGATACCTCACACAGAGGATTTTGTCCTACACAAGAACCAAGCCAACCTACACAAGGGTCTAACTCCCACACAGAGAATTACTAACTCCCACACAGAGAATTAGGGTTAGTCCTACACTAGGACACCAAACTCCCACAAAGAGAGTAACTCCCACAAAGAGAGTATTTAATTCCCACAAAGAGAATTAGGGTTTCAAAGAAACACAAAGTAAAACAAATACTCTTACCTATGCCTTGAGATGCTTACTCATAGATGAATGCAAGGCATGGAAGAGGATCTCCAAGTGATGAGATTTACTTGAAAGCACTTGAATGATTTCCCTTGAGCTTGACTTCAATGCATGAAGAAGATTTAGAGCTATAAGAGGAAAATGAGAGAGTTTAAGAGTGGCTTAATCAATCTCTAAATATTTGCAATAGCATCAAGAAGTTCTAATGAACTCAGCCCTCTCATTTATATAGGAACCCTATAGGAACTCTCAAAAGCCAAGAAAACAGCCAAAAACAAAAAGTTGCAACGGCTAGATTCTGGGCAAAAACGTTACAGACAGCCGACTAATGAACAAATGACAGTCAACTGTCCAACGGCTATATAATCCCAACGGCTATAATCTGAGCCATGACAGTCGACTGTAGAAGACTACACAGTCGACTGTAAATCAGACAGTTGACTGTATATCCTTCATCAGGCGACTGCTGCAGGGGATGGAATAAAACAGGGAGTTGCAACTTACTCCCAGTATGCATGCAGGTGACTGATGAACAAATGACAGTCGACTATAAAATAGACAGGCGACTGTTTATCCTTCATCAGTCGACTGCTACAGGAGATGGAATAAAACATAGAGAAGCAACTTTTGCACTTACGCCTTTTAGACGACTGTTGACCATTTCACAGGCGACTGTAAATATACAGGGGACTGTAAATACTTCATCAGTCGACTGATGCGAAAAGCTTAAGTAGATTCAATAAAATGTTGACTTGCGCAATGCACCACAGTCGACTGTAGAAGGCTTGACAGGTGACTGGAATCACCCAATCGACTGTAAAACCTTCAGCAGGCGACTGCTAGAGAGCCAGAGACTCTAATTGAGTCTTTGGGCAAGATGAACCTATTGGGTTGGATTCTATGATAATCCTAAGGCTCGCTAAGATGGTTAAATACAAATGCATGAATGAGTAGACCATCTATCAAGGCATTACATTAATCCTAGACTCAAAAAGAGAAAAGCAATAAATGAAATAATACATGGATTACATTGCTTTCCTTAGATTCTATAGCTTCAATCTTGATGCCTTGATGCTCCTCATCATCTCCAAGCTTTGGCACCCCTTGAGTCCAAGCTTTGGCCCTTCTCCACCTGATGTCCATCCTTACACCAAGTGTTTAGTCTCCAAAAAAGATATTCTTGAAATGTTAACTATGAGACTAAAACAAGAGAGTCATTAGCAACAACATAATCTTTTGATCATCATCAAAATAACATTGGTATGAAACACCAATACTCAACAATCTTCCCCTTTTTTATGATGACACACATTATGTAAAACATAAAGAAATAAAGCACAATGCTAATGAGCTCTCCCTACTTATATGCACCAATTGTAAAATGAGATATACAATTGAGAATACTCATTATACCAAATGAAATAATAAGAAACCATGGTGACATATAATAGGCATGGATTACATAAACCAATTGCAATAAGAATAAAACATGCACACAATAGTGGTTTATATAATCCCACATATCTCTCCCCATAGATATATCTCTCTCCAAATGCATATGTATGAAATACAAGAATTACATTTACATAATGCATATATCTCTCCCCCCTGACATCGTCAAAAAGGTGGACATCAAAAATATCCCCCCTTGTCATCTTAATCAAAGATGTGACAATATGCAAGATATAAGGAGATGTATGCTACCAAATTGTAAAAATTCAGTGGGTATCAATCACTATCTCATGCTCCCCCTAGATCATAGAAATAGTCAAATTTTTGACTTCTATGATCTAATACCGATTGTAAAGAAGGAGATAAACAATCTCTAACAATTGAGATAATACCAATTGTAGAAAAAGAATCTTGAAAGATAATCCTCTTTACCAATGAAAACATTAATTGGAGCCATGGGGCCCAAAAGTGTATCAAAGCAATAAATAAGAAAAATCAAGCTTCATTGATACACAATGACATTGCCAAAACAAAATATAACTTGAAATATGTTGGCAATATCAGTGGGTCAAGATCAAGACCATAATAACCAATAGTAAACAATGATCTTTATCAAAACCCAAAATGAGAGTTAAAATATGTTGTAAAATATTTTAAACATCTATATGTTAAAACACAACTATTTTTTAATTCTAGGGCTGACTAGGACAAGCTGACTAGGACAAACAGGTTGATTGAAAGACGGCTTAGATTTAATCTTGAGGAATGAATGGTTGAGATGAGATTTTGTGAAAAGTTTTGGAGGGAAAAACATTTCTAGGGAATGAAAGTTTCTCGGGAAATGAAACTTTATGTTGAATGAAAGTTGTTGGGTAATAGCAGCGTACACGCAATTAATTCATTTGGGAAAAAACTTTAACTTGCACTTAATGTTGCAGATCGAATGCTGTTGAAGATCGAATGATCTCTCCCTCAACACGGGGCCCACCATCTATTCGACACATGTGTGAACAAGATGAGAATAATTTCCTGTGCCGAAGGCGCCCGCTAAATTTCTTATGCTAATTTGTTGTTCCGCGCAGAAAACGCCCGCGTCGAATTTGTTGTTTCGTGTCGAAGGCGCCCACGCCGAATTTGTTGTTCCACACCGAAGGTGTCCGTGCCACTAAATATTTTTACGCTAAATTTGTTGTTTCGCGCAATTTTGGCCATGGAAATAATTTTTTGGGAAACAAAGATTTCGCAGGAGAAAATCTTAAATGAACCATGCCCGCGGGCACGGGTTATGACTAGTATTAGATATAATAAATCCCCCATTGTCATACACATGATAAAAAACTTGCATGTATAACAATGTTTTCCCCAAGGTCCCCATTTTCATGAAAAATAAATTTGAAAACATTTTCAAAATCATGAAACACACACAAACAATGGGTATGCTAAAAATGAATATTTAAGCACAATACCCATGCAATATGCATATGTGTGAGGAACCTAAACATTAGTGAACCAAACCCAAGAGAAGTTTGATTTCCTAATGTAATCACATGAGGTGATCACATCCCTAATTAGAGAGTTGATGTAATTATGCCTCTCGTGCACACTACACTTAGTGGGAATCCATAAACTCAAGGATTTCCTAGGCAAGGGTTTTGTTTTAGCAAGAGGGGTGGATGTGGCATGCTTAGGTGTAGAAATAAATTTCTTGGCATGCATAGAATGAGGATTTTGCTTCTTAGAAAAAAATGAAGGGTTTTCATTTTTCCTCACCACCTTGTGATTTAATGCTTCTTGTTGGTGTTATTGTTATACAAGAAAGCATGGTGATTCTTCTTAGGTGCTTTAGCAATATTTCTTGAATTTGCACCAAAAGAAGAATTGGAGGTGGGTTTGGTAACCACCTTTGGAGTGTATCCCAAACCTCCTCTATGGTTTGCCGGATGTTGTTTTTCAAGTAAACCGTGGAGTGAATCCCTAGAATAAACAAAGCTTTTGAGCTTTTGGGATTCCTCTTCGCATTTCAACGTAAGTTGTTGAATGCGAGTTTCAAAGCTAAGGTTTTGAGCTAATAATTTTTCATTAGAAATGCTCAAAGCCTTAACTTGAGAGAGAAGTGTGTCTCTCTCACTAGTGTCACAAACATGCAAAGCATCATTATCATTTACACTAGTAGATTCTAAGGCTTGCAATTTTTAAATTTTGCTTTCAATTTAGCATATGAGTCGATGCACTTACTTGCCCCATTGGAAACCACGTTGAAGGGGTATTCGAGATCCTCGTAGGATAGCTTCTCCTCCTCAACTATCTTATCACTTTCCTCCTCGCTAGAGCTTGACGAAGACTCTTCCCCCTTTGCCATGAAGGACATTTCCTCGTTGGGGTTGAGCCACGCCTCCAACTCTTTATCGCTTGAACTCGAGGAGATTGATGAAGAATCATCAAAAGCCGTGAAGCACATATGAGCTCGTTCCTAGGCATCCTCTTCTTCATCACTTGATGTGTCCTCATCGTAGTCATCAAATGTACCGACAAGTCCCTTCTTTTGGTTCTTGAACTTGAACTTGCCTTTCCAATGCTTCTTCCTTCTACCCTTATATGTCTCGTTGATGGGTTTGGAAGGGCATTCGATGGAGCGATGACCTTTGCTACTGCAAGTATAACAAGTAGGAATCTTGTTAGAATTGGAGACAAACTTTGAAGAAGATTTACTGTCACGCCCCGCTTCCCAAAACGATGGAAACGAGACGTGACAAGGTCCGCATGGGCCGGAGTTGTGAGGCTCGGACACATTAAGCGTCTGTGAGGATCACCAAAGATAGAAGTAGGTTCTTGCATATATATATAATTCGTAACAACAGAAAGTACTGAAAGAAATATGCATTCATTTTTTATTCCATCAAGATATCCAGAAGTACAAGAGTCTAAATAGGGAGAAATGCCCAGCATGGCAACAACTACAGAAAGGAAACTAATGGTGCAAGCACCCAACCTAGGTAGAAAGTAAAAAGGTGCTACGCACCTGAACTAGAAAGCGATAAAAACCTCTGAGGATCAGCAACAGGGAAGTAGCTCTAGGACTGATCCTCGTCAGGAAAGTACTCCGGGTCAACGTCCTCCGGATCCAAGTCCTCAGGTAGCTCTGGCTCGTCCACATAACCTGGCTCGGTACCTGACGTATAACACCCAAGAGAAAAGGAACTGTACGTCAGGTAAAGTCTACAAGGAAAGGTTAGACTCTACTGCAAGTGTGAAACAACTTTTACCAAACAACGTTTTACTGGTTGATTAAATGCAGTTGTGATGACATGACAGTTATACTATTATACAAGGAAAGTAAAAGATGGAGCAGGAAAGTAAACGTGACAGACAATAGCCGTAGCGTGTGCTACTGGCTACAAGACTAGACTAGACTAAACAAGAAGAACCATGTGACACCAAGAGACTTGATTCTAAGTGACTCAACAGCAAGAGGGTTCACGCCTTACGGTTTGAGGGGGATCAAACCCTCTAAACCGTGCGACCGCTCAACCCTACCCCACCCCAAGACAAGACAAGACAAGACTGTATAGAACCACTCACTCTGATAGGTGAGTGCCTCTATCCCCACGGTCTGCAGGGACACTCATTCTGCTAGGTGAGTGCCAAGCTTCCCGTAAGTGAATCTGTACCATTGTCTAGGACCACTCACTTTGCTAGGTGAGTGCCTCTATCCCCACGGTCTGCAGGGACACTCACTCTGCGAGTTGAGTGCCGAGCTTCCCATATGTGTTCTATAACAAAGATCACCCACTCTGCTAGGTGAGCATCTTATTGCCAGTAGGCTATGTAAGACATGACGTGCAAGATGTTCAGGACATGACAAGGGCAGAGTTATTCTAGGGTGTCCACACGCACGCACACACAGAATAGAACCTAGGGTGTCAGATATTGTTGTTGTTTTGCTTAGACTTCGTCGTCAAGTCAAAGCTGTCAAGGGGTCTCGGACGCTATCATTTCACGTTCGGTTCTCTTTAGTCGTACTTTTACAGTTTAATGGGTGATGGCCTAAACGTGGCCGAAAGTACCCAAGTGGAAACACTTGCCTGCGGTGGCAAGTGCGTCGTCGGTCTGGATTGTCTCGTCGAAGCGGTGCGTCATCGATGGTTCGTCTGAAACGAGCCAACGACAGTATCAGATCGTGTTTTTCATCAATCCTATTAGGGTTTGTTTCTAAATTCAGGGGGACTACCCTAACAGTCAAAAGTCACATCTTTTTGATTCATTTCAGCCTAATCGACGTTCTACCCTATGTGCACAGATATTCAAGTCCGTTCGTCGATGTCTAAGGTTGAACAGCATTTTAAAGGAGCAGAAATGTAAACTTAGTTATCGTTGATGACTTTTAGATTTGGTTTTAGATTCGCTACGATGTGGGTTCTTACTACGCATTAGGAGGTTAACCTTTTTGGTGTTTGATCGTAGAACGGACGTCGACTCTGAACGGTGATAGATATGTGTCGTCAGCAACATCCCAGCCACAAGTAGCACAGTGAGATACGTACGGACGACGAGCAAAAGGTGCGAACAGTGAGCAAGTGTTGAGATCTCTCCGGTTGCGGGTAGCGCAACGAATCTACACGGTGGCAGCTACGACATCAGAAAACACGCGAGATCTGTAGTGTGCGTAAACTCCTAGGAGCAAGGGGCTACCAGGGATTGAAGTGGGTCGATGGGGGTTTGCTCGGCCTGGTGGGTGGTCAACGGTGGCTGCGCGCGGCGGCGGCGGGCCGTGAGAAGGCGGAAAGGACAGATTTGCACAATGGGTCGCTGTTTTGCATCGCAGCAGAGATGCGACGGCCTGAGGGAACAACAGACACTTGCAATAGGTAGAGGGGGTCGAGGAGAGTCCGATGGAAGCGGGGTTGGTCACCGAGGGTCGCCAGAGGCAGCCAGCCGTGAGTTTTTCGGCGGCAGCGCAAGCTGTTAAAACTGGGTTTTAGGGCTTCGGTTTTGGGTGTTTTGAGAGGAGTGAGGGAAGAGGGAGGAAAGGAGAAAGAATGCATGTGATAGATGGGATCAAGGGGGGTCTGATGGAGGTGGTGGTGGCCGTCGACGGTGGCCGGAGGGGCGGCGGCGTGAGCAATTCCGGTGGCTGGCACAGCAGGGGTTAGTTTTGGTTTTAGGGAGAGAAAGAGAGGAGGAGGGGGAGAGAGAGGAGGAGGAGGAGGTTGCCGAAGGCTTGGGGGGTTGGCCGGAGGCCCGCCGGTGTCGAGAGGAGGGAGAATGTAAGAAATGAGGTAGCTGGGTGATGGGTTTGCGTGCGTTCGTCTAGGGCTCAGCTGGTTTGTTTTTTGAAGATGGGAAGTTTGCTAAAACATGGTTTAAAGGGGGTATATATTGGGTGACTAGGAGAGAGTGTGAGAGAGGGGGTGTGCAAAGAAGGGAAATGGGAGGTGAGGGTAGCCACAGAAATTTCCTCATGATACGTATGAGATCTCTTAGAGATTTGATTAAGTTTGAATTTTGAATTTGGGTTAAGGCTAAGCGGGCTTCGAATTTGATTAGTGGATTAGGCCAAGCAAACGGTGTCCGAAAATTATGAAAAAAATATCGAGACGACCGTGATGATGAGAAGCTTGGGAGTACTGTGGTCGATCGCATGTTAAGTTCACAAAAAATGAACTAAAAATAAAAAGGTCTGGCGTCGTAGTCTAAAGTCACGACGTCTCTCCAATCAAAGCTGATTTGTGGGAGAACGACCCATGAAATGACGCTCACTTAAAATACCACAAATAACTACTCTTCCATACGGTCATAACGACATATCACATCACGTATTCTGGATAGAAGAAAGAGCAAAGAAAAATTCGCATACGGAAGAGGAAAGTACACTCGAAAAACGAACAGTCGGAAAGCGGCCGTTACATTCTACCTACCTTAGACAT
Organism: Scilla litardierei; assembly: GCA_030789695.1. NCBI lineage: Eukaryota > Viridiplantae > Streptophyta > Magnoliopsida > Asparagales > Asparagaceae > Scilla > Scilla litardierei. Next base: position 58,587,102 of record CM061131.1, read on the forward strand.
GATTCCACCCTCGGAATCATTTATACTAATAACTAGTCATAACCCGTACCCGCGGGCACGGTTCATTTATGATTTCCCCCGCGAAATCGTTGTTTCCTTAAAAATTATTTTCCCAGCCAAAATTTAGCAGAACAATAAAATATCGTAAAAATATTTAGCGGCACGGACACCTTCGGCGCGGAACAACAAATTCGGCGCAAGCGCCTTCGGCGTGGAACAACAAATTCGGCGTCCGCGCTTTCGGCGCGGAACAATAAATTCGGCGTCGAACAACAAATTTGGAGCCCACGCCTTCGGCGCGGAACAACAAATTAGCGGGCGCAAGCACCTTCGGCGAGGAACAACAAATTCGGCGTCGAACAACAAATTTGGTGCCCGCGCCTTCGGCGTGGAACAATAAATTTGGCGTCGAACAACAAATTTGGAGCCCGTGCCTTCGGCGCGAAACAACAAATTAGCAAGCGCCTTCGGCGCGGGCGCGGAACAACAAACCTCAGGGTATTTTTACGCTAAATTGTTGTTCCGCTAAATTGTTTTGCTAAATGTTTTATATTGTTTAATTTAATGGATCATGCTTCTCCACAATCTTTCCCATTGCACTTTTAATTTCAAAGTTGAGGTTTCCAATGCACTTTTCCCCCCAATTTAATCTCCACAATCTTTCCCAATGCACTTCTAATTTCAAAGTTTAGGTTCTCAAGGCACTCTCCCTCCCCTAAATTTAATCTGCACAATCTTTTCCAAGGCACTTCTAATTTCAAAGTTTTGGTTTCCAAGACACTTTTCCTACCAAAATTTAAGTTTTCCCACTAAAATTTTCACAAAATCCAATCTCAGCCATTGATTTACCAAGATCAAATCACAGCCACTCTTTATCTTGTCCTAGTCAGCCCTAGAATTCAAAAAACGCTGTCAAATGTATAATAGATAGTCATAACCCATGCCCACGGGCACGGTTCATTTAAGATTTTCCTCTGCGAAATCTATGTTCCCCAAAACATTATTTCCACAGCCAAAATTGCGTGGAACAACAAATTAGCGTAAAAATATTTAGCGGCATGGGCGCCTTCGGCGCGGAACAACAAATTCGACGTGGGCGCCTTCGGCCTGGAACAACAAATTCGACGTAGAACAACAAATTCAGCGCAAGCACATTCGACGCGGAACAACAAATTAGTGTTAAAAATTCGGTGTGGACTTCTTCGACGCGGAACAACAAATTAGCGTTAAAAATTTTAGCGAGTGCCTTCGGCATGGGAAATTATTCTCATATTGTTGCCCCATGCTTCGAAGAGACGGTGGGCCCCGCGTTGAGGGCGTGGGAAATTATTCTCATATAGTTTTTTCCAACTGCATTAATTGCGTTCACTCTGCTATTCCCCAGAAACTTTCATTACCCAAAAATTTTCATTTTCCCAGAAACTTTCATTTCCACGTAAATGTTTTTCCCTCCAAAACTTTCCACAAAATCGTATCTCAACCATTCATTCATCAAGATTAAATCTCAGCCGTTCTTCTATCAACCCTGGAAATTAACATATCGTACACATTTTTGAATCTCGGCATTTCCTCATTCATATTAGAATTTTTCTGAATTTTTTTGTTTAAGAGTCCTTGCTTGAGACGCTGGGAATTAACCATTCAAGTATAATAAGAATCACCATCAATATGTCACATTAAGACTACATTTTTGAATCTTTGGAGAAAGGTCGATGATTTGATGCTTTCTGAATGTACCAAAAACAGAATGACCGGTCAATTAAGTGAAACTTAAAGAATTTGAGCAAAGTAACCGACTGAATATTTTCAAAGTACAAAATTTGAAGGACTAATATCAAGATACGATTTATTTTTCCTCGGTAATTGTTATACTTTGCATTTTTGTCTTTGATCTAAAATTGAAAATTCAATTGCATATGCAATTCTGGTTACTGTAGCTGGCATTTAACCCGTCTAGAATACAGCTTCAACTAAGAGAAACCAAACATTAATGCAAAGATTAGGAAACAATTTACATGCAAGCAGCAAATGGCATTCAAGGATTTTTTTTAAAGGAAAAATTCTGATGTAATACATGATCTGGCAAAATCCCTAGTCTACATGACCAAATGTCCTGGCCCAAAAGACTGCTCTTCGTTCTTGACAGAAAAGCTTCGACTAAATTCTCCTTCCATATAGATCATTGTTGGCAAGAACGAAAGTCTGAATCTCCCATCATCAGCTGCCGGTACGCGAAAAAAGAACTGCTTTATCGACGCTTCGATCGCCTGAAGAGCCTGTAACAAATGCAGTCTCCCCAAGATCCGGCTATGAAACAGTCTCCAGATAGCTATGAAGCTATGAAGCCTATGAAGCCTGTAACAAATGCAGTCATCCCATGTTATGATGGTTGATTCCAAATTGGAACCACTCAAAGTTATGAATGGCCTATCCTCTGGAACAACAACCCGCTCTGTAAAATTTAGAAACACAAAGTGTGATAATAATTTGCACACTACTCATGAACATACTTCAATTTCAGTATATTTCTTGAAGCATACTTCAATTTCAGTCTTATAATTAACTTTAGTAAATCTTTCTAATAACATTAGAATAAAACTAAATATTATAACCAATCCGATTAAACATGGCATCGATCTTGTACGAAATAGCCGAACATTTTGTATCTTGTAAGAAAATTAATTTTAAATAGTTATGGCACAAGTGAGATGAGGAGATTACTTGTAAACTCCAGGCTTGATCAAAATGAAGACGAAATCAGAATTGTTTGCTGGAATGGCATCGATCGCCGTATCCCAACTGATCCATTGTAATAAGCACTGGAATGGAAGGATTTAAGGAGCCAACTGTAGGGAAAGCTAAGAACACACCCATAGCCAGGATCATGAGATAAGCATAGTAAAAAAGCTTCATAGCTATCACCAAGAACTGCCCGCCGTCAGGATCCACCTCCACTCCCAAGATCCGAGGCCTCTTTCGACAAATTCGTTACCTCAAGTAGTGCTCTCGATCTGAAGCAGAAAGCAGCATCGGATCTTGAGGATGAGGTTGCTCGAATTGCCAGCTGGCTTTTGAGACGCGGGAAATCATTGGGATCCATTAGAAGATGCAGATCATCTGCTTCAGCCAACAGCTTCCAGATCTGCTCCAATAGCCAGCAATCTCCGACAGCCTTGTCGAATTTTGCTACATCGAGAGCTCTTAGTTGTTCAACTGATCATCCATGGGGATTTTCTTCAGGGTTGTCGAACTATATATCTAGAACTGAAATACAAACTAATGCATATGCATAAGAAACATAATGTCATCCAACATATGGGGTTGTTAACATATTAGTTCATTATGCATTATGCATATGCATTATGCATAAAATAGAATTGAAAATATGCATTATGCATAAACATAGAACTGAAAAAACATTTGGGTTGTTAATACTGGGGTTAACATATAAGAATGACAGGATGTTAACATTTGAGTTTAGAACCAGTGTTAACATATAAGAAACCTCATATAAAAAACATTTCAGTATGACATGTTGTTAACATATAATAATCATAAGCATTTGGTTGTTAACATATTACTGCATTTGAGGTTGTTAACATATAAGAAACATCCTGTCATCATGAATTTTAGTTCATATGCATTAGTTTGTTAACAACCTTATATGCAAAACTGAAAATACAAACTAATGCATATGCATAAGAAACATATGAGGTTGTTAACATACTGCATATGAGTTTGATAACATACTGCATTTAGAACTGTTAAACATCATGTATTAGTTCATATGCATTTAGAACTGGGTTTTAGGGCTTCGGTTTTGGGTGTTTTGAGAGGAGTGAGGGAAGAGGGAGGAAAGGAGAAAGAATGCATGTGATAGAGGGGATCAAGGGGGGTCTGATGGAGGTGGTGGTGGCCGTCGACGGTGGCCGGAGGGGCGGCGGCGTGAGCAATTCCGGTGGCTGGCACAGCAGGGGTTAGTTTTGGTTTTAGGGAGAGAAAGAGAGGAGGAGGGGGAGAGAGAGGAGGAGGAGGAGGTTGCCGAAGGCTTGGGGGGTTGGCCGGAGGCCCGCCGGTGTCGAGAGGAGGGAGAATGTAAGAAAGGAGGTAGCTGGGTGATGGGTTTGCGTGCGTTCGTCTAGGGCTTGGCTGGTTTGTTTTTAGAAGATGGGAAGTTTGCTAAAACATGGTTTAAAGGGGGTATATATTGGGTGACTAGGAGAGAGTGTGAGAGAGGGGGTGTGCAAAGAAGGGAAATGGGAGGTGAGGGTAGCCACAGAAATTTCCTCATGATACGTATGAGATCTCTTAGAGATTTGATTAAGTTTGAATTTTGAATTTGGGTTAAGGCTAAGCGGGCTTCGAATTTGATTAGTGGATTAGGCCAAGCAAACGGTGTCCGAAAATTATGAAAAAAATATCGAGACGACCGTGATGATGAGAAGCTTGGGAGTACTATGGTCGATCGCATGTTAGGTTCACAAAAAATGAACTAAAAATAAAAAGGTCTGGCGTCGTAGTCTAAAGTCACGACGTCTCTCCAATCAAAGCTGATTTGTGGGAGAACGACCCATGAAATGACGCTCACTTAAAATACCACAAATAACTACTCTTCCATACGGTCATAACGACATATCACATCACGTATTCTGGATAGAAGAAAGAGCAAAGAAAAATTCGCATACGGAAGAGGAAAGTACGCTCGAAAAACGAACAGTCGGAAAGCGGCCGTTACATTCTACCTACCTTAGACATGATTCCACCCTCAGAATCATTTATACTAATAATAATAAAATATATAAGCACATATGCCTGCAACTCCCATATCTACATAATGATCGCTAATCCTATAACTTTTAATCATTGTTCCTCAACAATTCATCATAACTCATCTCTCCACTGAATAAGCTACAACTAGAATCACATCCTAGCAATAACTATAGATCCACATTACCGTGTACAAATCAACAATCATCTCGTCCCCAATATATCATCCATCATATTGATTCTAAATCTATTCTCAATAATCAATGAACCATCAAGCCACATCTTATCCTTACCCTTAACATCTAATCTCCTAATCATACTAAATCCGTCTACCTAACCATCCATTCATCTCAACATGTCGTGTTATTTCCAATGTCTTCTCACGTCAACTTAATAACCAAGTCTTGATGCTTTAAATACTCTACTCATTTCATGATCACTCTAAATCATACTATACCTCCATAGCTACTCCTATCTATCACTCGTCCAAGTTTCAGATCTGATAAGTACTCATCTCTCTGTGTACAATTTCATCCAACTAGAATTCTCCATTGAGTCCTTTACACATTGGTATAATTAAAAGTAAACAGATAAGTCTTGGACACCTCATCCTTTTCATCCGAAAGAAATCTAATCTAATATCCTTGTGTTCAAAATCAACTAATCACCGCTACAACATATCTCATCTCACTCTATGCCTACCCGCCAACATGATCCTATAACAATAGTAGCTAGTACTAACAATATAATAACAATAAAAATAACACTTCGAAGAGGGAAAGAAGAGAAAAGGAAGTTTAGGGCCAATGACATATTTTAAAAACATGTGGAAAACGTGTGGAGTTGTGGTATTGGATGAGGGGAGGTAGGTGGGTTGTGATCTTTATGGGCTAGTCTCGAAACATTAAAGATTTGATTTAAAAGAAAACAAAAAGTTTTGAAACATACATATGCAGCCAAAAATAAGTAAACTATAATATGAAAGACTAAGTCTATGGAATCAGCTGCAATGACGCTATCCACGGCCGTCATGGTATAAGCTCCCCGAACAACAGCTCCTCTCTGAAAGGGGCAGGCGCCCCGCCCTCAAAATGGCGATACCTCGGACAATCTATAACAGCGTGTGTGGCAGCTCCACATGCCAGACACAAACCCAGCTTCTTCCTGCAAGTGTTCTGCTGATGCCCTGGCTTGCCACAAAAAAGGCACGGGCCCTTCATCTGATGCTGAGCAAGCACTCCTGGCCTCTTGAAAGGCACTAACTGAACTGGTCCCATAGCTGGCCCAGCAGGAGGCATGTACTGCTCCATCGGTCTCTTTCCTCCACCAGTAGGAGGATCAGGGAGGCGCATCACAATCTCATAATTCCTGGCTGCATTCAATACAGCTCCCATAGTCGAAAAGTCTGCCGAGGACATGGAAGCCTGAATCTTGGGGTGCAACCCCTAACGAAAACGATCAGCTCGGTTCTCTTCCTTCTTAACCATATGCAAGGTGAATCGACTGAGCATCTCGAACTCTTCCTGGTACTCATCAACCGTCGTATTCCCCTGCTTCAGATTCACAAATCGGCTCAAAAGCTCCCTCTTAGCAGCCTTGGGGAAAAACTTCTCTCTGAACGTGGACTTGAAAGTCCTCCACTCCACTGGCTTTTGCAGGAGCCTCTCCTCAATGCGCCACCAGTTCCTAGCATTCTCGGTCAACTGCATCTTCGCTATCTCAACTCTGGTATCCTCAGGGATCTTTGCAGCTACCATCTTCTCTTCTGTGCTCTGAATCCACTCATCAGCACCTAATGGTCATTCCTTCCCAGAAAATGTCTTCGGCTGAAGCTCATTGAATTACTTCACTCCAGGAGCAGCTCGAGGTGCATACAGGGGCGGTGGTGGTGCAACCGGAGCAGCTTGGGCAGCACGGTTGGACTGCTCAACCAGGTGGTGCTGAACGTCCAACATCTCTCTCATAACGCCCAGAAAATGGCGAAACTCGCAACCCTGGCCATCCAAGGTCCCGTCAGCTGAAGATCCGGCTCGGGTATTGCGTCCTCCTACCATCCTATTGACTAGGAAGACCCAAATTAGACTCGTACAAGATAAACTGGAGGTTAAAAATGAATGCGAGTAATACTATTGCTACGAACTTTTATAATTACAGGACCTGCATGGGCCACCACTAAAACATGTCATGCCCCGCTTCCCAAAAAGACGGAAACGAGACGTGACAAGGTCCGCATGAGCCGAAGCTGTGAGGCTCGGACCCATTAAGCGTCTGTGAGGATCACCAAAGATAGAAGCAGGTTCTTGCATATATATAAAATTCGTAACAACAGAAAGTACTGAAAGAAAGATGCATTCATTTTTTATTCCATCAAGATATCCAGAAGTACAAGAGTCTAAATAGGAGAAATGCCCAGCATGGCAACAACTATAGAAAGGAAACTAATGGTGCAAGCACCCAACCTAGGTAGAAAGTAAAACGGTGCTACGCACCCGAACTAGAAAGCGATAAAAACCTCTGAGGATCAGCAACAAGGAAGTAGCTCTAGGACTGATCCTCGTCAGGAAAGTACTCGGGGTCAACGTCCTACGGCTCCAAGTCCTCAGGTAGCTCTGGCTCGTCCACGTACTCTGGCTCGGTACCTGACATACAACACCCAAGAGAAAAGAAGTTGTATGCCAGTTAAAGTCTACAAGGAAAGGTTAGACTCTACTGCAAGTGTGAAACAACTTTTACTAAACAACGTTTTACTGGTTGATTAAATGCAGTTGTGATGACATCACAATTACACTATTATACAAGGAAAGTAAAAACGGAGTAGGAAAGTAAACGTGACAGACAATAGCCGTAGCATGTACTACTGGCTACAAGACAAGACAAGACAAGACAAAAAGAACCGTGTGACACCAAGAGACTCGATACCAAGCGACTCGACACCAAGAGGGTTCACACATTACGGTTTGAGGGGGATCAAACCCTCTAAACAATGGGACTGCTCAACCCTACCCCACCCCAAGACAAGACAAGACAACACTGTATAGGACCACTCACTCTGCTAGGTAAGTGCCGCTATCCACACGGTCTGCAGGGACACTCACTCTGTTAGGTGAGTGCCGAGCTTCCCGTAGGTGAATCTGTACCACTGTATAAGACCACTCGCTCTGCTAGGTGAGTGCCTCTATCCCCACGGTCTGCAGGGACACACTCTCTGCTACGTGAGTGCCGAGCTTCCCGTAGGTGTTCTGTAACAACGATCACCCACTCTGCTAGGTGAGCGTCTTATTGCCCGTAGGCTGTGTAAGACATAACGTGCAAGATGTTCATGACATGGCAAGGGTAGAGTTGTTCTAGGGTGTCCACATGCACACACACACACACACACACACACACACACACACACACACACACAGAGAGAGAGAGAGAGAGAGAGAGAGAGAGAGAGAGAGAATAGAACCTAGGGTGTCAGTTGTTGTTGTTGTTGTGCTTAGACTTCGTCGTCAAGTATAAGCTGTCAAGGGGGTCCCGGGCGCTATCATTTCACGTCCGGTTCTCTTTAGTCGTAATTTTACAGTTTAAGGGTGATGGCCTAAACGTGTCCGAAAGTACGCAAGTGGAAACACTTGCCTGCGGTGGCGAGTGCGTCGTCGGTCTGGATCGTCTCGTCGAAGCAGTGCGTCAGCGATGGTTCGTCTGAAACGAGCCAACGGCGGTGTCAGATCGCGTTTTTCATCAATCATATTAGGGTTTGTTTCTAAATTCAGGGGGACTACCCTAACAGTCAAAAGTCACATCTTTTTTATTCCTTTCAGCCTAATCGACGTTCTACCCTATGTGCACAGATATTCAAGTCCGTTCGTCGATGTCTAAGGTTGAACAAACATTTTAAAGGAGCAGAAATGTAAACTTAGTTATCGTTGATGACTTTTAGATTTGGTTTTAGATTCGCTACGATGTGGGTTCTTACTACGCGTCAGGAGGCTAACCTTTTCGGCGTTTGATTGTAGAACGGATGTCGGGTCTGAACGGGGATAGATCTGCATCTTCAGCAACATCCCAGCCACAGGTAGCACAGCGAGACATGTACAAACAGTGAGCGGAAGGCACGAATAGTGAGCAAGCGTCGAGATCTCTCCGGTTGCGTGTAGCGCAACGAATCTACCCAGTGACAGCTACGACGTCGGAAAACACGCGAGATCTGCAGCGCGTGTGAACTCCTAGGAGCAAGGGGGGCTGCCGGAGATTGAAGGGGGTTGATGGGGGTTTGCTCGGCCTGGTGGGTGGTCGACGACGGCTGTGCGCGGCGGCGACCGGCCATGAGAAGGCGGAAAGGACAGATTTGCACAACAGGTCGTTGTTTTGCGTCGCAGCGGAGATGCGACGGCCTGAGGGGACAATGGACACTTGCAGTATGTAGAGGGGTTCGAGGGGAGTCCGATGGAAGTGGGGTTGGTCGTCGATAGTCATCGGAGGCAGCTGGCCGTGAGTTTTCCAGCGGCGGCGCAGGCTGTTAAAACTGGGTTTTAGGGCTTCGGTTTTGGGTCTTTTGAGAGGAGTGAGGAAAGAGGGTGGAAAGTAGAAAGGTTGCAGGTGATAAGGGGGATCGAGAGGGGTCTGATGGAGGCAGTGGTGGCCATCGGCGGTGGCCGGAGGGGCGGCAGCGTGAGCAATTCTGGCGGCTGGCACATCAGGGTTTAGTTTCGGTTTTAGGGAGAGAAAGAGAGGATGAGGGAGAGAGAGATGGAGGAGTAGGTTGCTGGAGGCTTGGGGGGTTGGCCGAAGGCCCGTCGACGTTGAGAGGAGGGATAACACAAGAAAGGAGGCGGCTAGGTAATGGGTTTGCGTGCGTTCCTCTAGGGCTCAGCTGGTTTGTTTTTTGAAGATGGGAAGTTTGCTAAAACATGGTTTAAATGGGGGTATATATTGGGTGACTAGGAGAGAGTGTGTGAGAGAGGGGGTGTACAAAGAAGGGAAAAGGGAGGTGAGGGTAGCCACAGAAATCTCCTCATGATACGTATGAGATCTCTTAGAGATTTGATTATGTTTGAATTTTGAATTTGGGTTAAGGCTAAGCGGGCTTCGAATTTGATTAGTGGATTAGGCCAAGCAAACGGTGTCCGAAAATTATGAAAAAAATATCGAGACGACTGTGACAACGAGAGGCTCAGGGGTACAGTGGTTGATCACTCGTTAGGTTCATAGAAAACGAACTAAAAATAAAAAGGTCCAGCATCGTAGTCTAAAGTCATGACATCTCTCCAATCAAAGCTCATTTGTGGGAGAACGACCCGTGAAATGACGTTCACTAAAAATCCCACAAATAACTACTCTTCCATATGGTCACAACGACATATCACATCACTTATTCCGGATAGAAGAAAGAGCAAAGAAAAATACGCGTACGAAAGAGGAAAGTACGCGCGAAAAACGAACGGTCGGAAAGCGGCCGTTACATTTACCTTGCTTGCTTTTGAGGAATGCTCTTAGTTGCGTGGCAAGCTCCATGATTTCATCTCCACTAGCCTCATCTTCTTCCTCTTCTTCACTAGGAGCTTCTTGATAGAATTTCTTCCTCCATTTGATTGGCTCCTCCTTGGCATGGAATGCAACCCCCTTTTGCTTCTCCGGCTTCTCGGGCTTGGATGGTTGAATCTCTTTCTTGTGTTGAATCTTCACTTCATACGTCATGAGATTCCCAATGCACTCCTCAACGGTGTATTTGGACATGTCATTTGACTCCAAAATTCTGTTGGCCTTTGACTCCCATTGAGATGTGACTGAGTCAAGGATCTTATCTACAAGATCCTCTTGGGAAATCACCTTCGCAAGTCCTTCCAAAGCGTTCACGATGTCTGTGAACCTTGTGAACATTTCTGAGATGCTTTCTCCTTCCTGCATGTTAAACATTTCATATTTAGATCTTAGATTTCTTTGCCTTGGATGTCCCTTCAAAAGTAATCTCCAAGATATGCCAAATTTCGTTGGCCGATTTGCATATGGAGATGCGGTTGAACTCATTCGGAGTGAGGGCACAATGGAATGCATTCATAACCCTCGCATTGTCTTTGATCGAGCCTTTCTCCTCCTTAGTTCTTGAAGCCGCGGGTGAAGTAGGCTCCTCAAATGGCAACTCCTTGATGTCACAAAGGTTTTGACCCTTCGTGTAGATCATCATCCTGATCTTTCAACTTGGGTAGTTTCTTCCGTTGAAGAGCGGGGGTCGAACGGTAGAGTGACCTTCTTCATGAGACGCAGATGTAGCGTTGAATGTGATCGTTGCAATATGCTATAATCTCGCTCTGATACCAATTGTAAGGACCGTCTACCTTGCAATACTAACAACAAACACTCTAGAGGGGGGTGAATAGAATAATGGTAATAAATTGTGCAATTAAAATTAAACTTGCAAATACGGAATAATAAGTGCAAGAGGAATTAATCAACACAATCAATTCAAACGCAAACACAAGAATTACCCTGGTTCCCCAAACTTGGGTGCGTCCAGCTACACCAATATTCACTATGTTTCCCACAAAGAGAAGTGAATACAAATCCTACAAAGAGATACCTCACACAGATGATTTTGTCCTACACAAGAACCAAACTAACCCTACACAAGGGTCTAACTCCCACACAGAGAATTACTAACTTCCACACAGAGAATTAGGGTTAGCCCTACACTAGGACACCAAACTCCCACAAAGAGAGTATCTAATTTTTACAAAGAGAATTACGGTTTCAAAGAAACACAAAGTAAAACAAATACTCTTACATATGCCTTGAGATGCTTACTCATAGATGAATGCAAGGCATGGAAGATGATCTCCAAGTGATGAGATTTGCTTGAAAGCACTTGGCGGATTTACCTTGAGCTTGACTTCAATGCATGAAGGAGATTTAGAGCTCTAAAAGAGAAATGAAGAGTTTGAGAGTGGCTTAATCAATCTCTAAAGATTTGCAATAGCATCAAGAAGTTCTAATGAACTCAGCCCTCTCATTTATATAGGAACTCTATATGAACTCTCAAAAGACAAGAAAACAGCCAAAAACAAAAAGCTGCAACGGCTAGATTCTTGGCAAAAACGTCACCGACAGTCGACTGATGAACAAATGATAGTCGACTGTCCAACAGCTATATAATTCCCAACGGCTATAATGTGAGCCATAATAGTCGACTGTAGAACACTACACAGTCGACTATAAATCAGACAGTCGACTGTATATCCTTCATCAGGTGACAGCTGCAGGGGATGGAATAAAATAGGGAGTTGCAACTTACTCCCAGTATGCATACAGGCAACTGATGAACAAATGACAGTCGACTGTAAAATAGACAGGTGACTGTTTATCCTTCATCAGTCGACTACTATAGTAGATGGAATAAAACAGAGAGAAGCAACTTTCGCACTTACGACTTTCAGACGACTGTTGACCATTTCACAGGCGACTATAAATACTTCATCAGTTGACTGATGCGAAAAGCTCAAGTAAAGTCAATAAAAGGCTGACTTGAGCAGTGCACCATAGTCGACTGTAGAAGGTTCAACAGGCGACTGGAATCACCCAATCGACTGTAAAACCTTCAGCAGGCGACTGCTGGAGAGCCAGAGACTCCAATTGAGTCTTTGGGCAAGATGAACCTATTGGGTTGGGTTCTATGATAATCCTAAGGCTCACTAAGATGGTTAAATACATATGCATGAATGAGTAGACCATCAATCAAGGCATTACATTAATCCTAGACTCAAAAAGAGAAAATCAATAAATGAAATAATACATGGATTACATTGCTTTCCTTAGAGTCTATGGATTCAATCTTGATGCCTTGATGCTTCTCATCATCTCCAAGCTTTGGCACCCCTTGAGTCCAAGCTTTGGCCCTTCTTCACTTGATGTCCATCCTTACACCAAGTGTTTAGTCTTCAAAAAAGATGTTCTTGAAATGTTAACTATGAGACCAAAACAGGAGAGTCATTAGCAATAACATAATATTGTAATCATCATCAAAATAACATTGGTATGAAACACCAATACTCAACATTAGTATCCCCATCAAAATGGAGTAGCTGAAAGAAAGAATATGGTGATCATTGAGCTTGCAAGAAGTGCTTTGAAAGGCAAGAATCTTCCTCTTAGTTTTTGGGCAGAAGCATGCTCAACTGGGGTACATGCTATTAATAAAAGTGCAACAACAGCTTTGAAGAATAAAAACCCATATGAAGCATTGAAGCGAGTTAAGCCTAAAGTGAATTATTTCAAGATGTTTGGCAGTCTTGTATATGTGTTGAAACCAGAAAATACGAGGATGAAACTAAATGATAAGATTAGAAAAGGGATTTTTATTGGCTATAGTGAAGAATCAAAGGCATATAGGATTTATGATCCTATTACAAAGAAGATTTTGGTGAGTATAGATGTTTAATTTGATGAAGGCAAGGCCTAAAATTGGAAGTCGAGTAAACTAAAAAACTTAAAAAAAAGGTGTGTCTATGTATCTCTATCAAACCCTCAATACCAGATTGAAAGACAACCAAAAAATAGCAGTTCCAGTAGCAATTCAAGTAGCTTCAGTTCAGGCAACACTTATTCTAACTCTAGTTCAGATGAAGCTAATGTGAGAGTAAGATTCTTGGCTGAAAATTAAGATCAAACATGTGAGTTGTAACGACCCGTATTCATCAATACAATTATTTATGTATTTCAAGTATTTTCACATTTTAAAAGAATTTTATAATGGTTGGTCAGGAGTTTTATATCAAAATAATTTCAAAATTCTTTGTGAAAAATATTTTGAAGCATCAAACTAGATATGGTGTATTTCAGTGAGATCGAGTATCATCAAATACCTCTGAATAATTTTTATAATAATTCATATTCAATTGTTACTAATTTAGCTGTATGAATTAATTTTCTATATAAACATCATCAAAACATTTTCAAACTTCTATAGTGTGATTCTATGATCATTTAGTGCTCCCCATTTTATTTTCTTAATTTTCTGAAATCAAATCGACCTAGAACCTGCAAACCCGCATCTAAAATGTTTTGGCCTAAAACTCGTATCTCCGTACGTCAAACCCTGAAATGGATCTCGTATTCACGATCCTCGCGATGATAAAACCTGTGGCTATATTTTTGTAATTTTTCGGAGTCGTTTCATCTTAGGGGCAAAATCATAATTTCGTATTTTACTCTTTTCACTAATTACATTGGTTAATTATATCATTACCTACCCTAATCATGTACCTACCTTGTTAGTTCTTGGGTTCAAGACTAACGTTATTTTGATGATGATCAATACGTTATGTTAGTGTGCTAATCAATCTTATGTTCTAGTCTCAATTTATCTTAATGATTATATGTTGATGAGACAAAGCATAATGCTTGGAGGATGATGCAAGGGTTATCTTAAAGACCTCCAAGAGTGATGGAGTGCTCTAGCTTGGATGAAGTCATGAAGATCATCTAATGAAGCCACAGCTTAGAGCATGATGATGGATGGACATCTAGAGGAGTATTGCCAAAGCTTGGAGCTTGATGAAGGGAAGCTCATCAAGGAGTGCCAAAGCTTGGAGATGATGGAGAGCATCAAGGTATTGTGAGCTTGAAGACTTAGACTCTAGGAGATGCAATATGTAATCCATATAATTTCAATTACTTGCATTTCTCTTTTTGAGTCTAGGATTATTGTAATGCCTTGATAGATGGTCATACTCTCAAGCATTTGCATTTAACCATCTTAGTGAACCTTAGGATTATCATAGAATCCAACCCAATAGGTTCATCTAGCCCAAAGACTCAATTGGAGTCTATGTCTCTCCAACAGTCGCTTGATGAAGGTTTTACAATCGACTGGATGATTCCAGCTGCCTGTCGAGCCTTCTACAGTCGATTGTGGTGCATAGCTCAAGTCAACACTTCTATTGACTCTTCTTGAGCTTTTCGCATCAGTCGACCGATGTTCAATTTACAGTCGCCTGTGTTTCTACAGTCGCCTGTGAATTGGTCGACAATCGACTGTGTCATCTTGCATTTTCTGGGCTTCATCCCAATTTGCTAGACAGTCGCATGTTGCTGTTTTTACAGTCGCCTGTGAAATGGCCATCAGTCGTCTGAAGGGCGTAAGTGCGAAAAATGCATCTCTCTCTGTTTTTCTTCCATCCTTGCAGCAGTCGCCTGATGAAGGATATACAGTCGACTGTCTGTTTTACAGACGCCTATGTAGTCTTCTACAGTCGACTGTCCTGGCTCAGACTATAGCCGTTGGGATTTTTCTAGCCGTTGAACAGTCTACTGTCATTTGTTCATCAGTCGACTGTCTGTGCCGTAAACTGCCAAAATCTAGCCGTTGCAGATTTCTTCCCTTTGGGTCTTTGGCTGGTTTTATGGGTTCCTTTGGGCTTCCTATATATATGAGTTGGCTTAGTTCATTTAGAACTCTTGAAAAGGATTAGAAAATCATAGAAGATCATTTAATCTCTTCTCTAAGCCAGTCCTCCCCCATTCCCTAATTAGAACTTCATACTTATGCTATATCATCTAAGCTCTAGGGAATTTCTCCAAGGGATTTCAATCGCATTCCTCTTCTTGGAGAACATATTTCTTCTCTTCATTTCATATACTCAAGTGAGAAGTGTTAGGATTCATTCCTAGAAGAGAGAAAGATCATCAAGTGCAATCAAAGCTAATCTCAAGCACTTGGTCATTCACTTGCATGCCTTCTTCTTCACATTGGTAAGATCATATCAAGGCATAAGTAAGATGGATGTGGAATGACTGGACATTGGTCCAGTAACTGCCGCACTCCACGTAATCTCTAGGATCTTTATCAGGCGAGCTTGCAGCCTCGTCCTGAAACAAATCTGGTTGAATCTCATCCTTCAACCAAGCTGACCGCAAAAGACTTCCATCACGACGACTTGCTCGACTGAGCCTTATCTTAGTTTGATTTTAGCTTTGCATTTTAAATTCTAGTTTCCTTCATTTGTATTTCCTTTTTGGAACTTTATAAATGCATATTAGCTTTATTTTATAAATTATATTCATTCTGATATATAAATGAAGTGTGATATATTGTGAACAGTGCATCGATGCACTGGTGAAGCATTAAACTTGCTCCCACATACAACGAGACTAAAAGATGCATATTTCTCTCCTAAATCATAGAGTAATCTCCTAAGTTTCAAAGATATTTCGTTTAAACGAACATAATTTGGAAACTATGGATAATAAATAGTGAATATCTTTATGTAACTCGTTAAGAGGATGGCCAGAAGACCATCTACGCACGATTCGTTGGACCCCCGTCGGGCCCCTATCATTACAGATATTCATCCTATATAAAGCCAACTTGACTGAGCACCAGAAGTGCCTTTCATTGCCAGAGTTTTCAACTCTGACACAATAGACTTGGTCATCCTGAATCAGCGATGATGGACGCATCATCAAATGAATCCATTGGAGAACCCGAAGATTCTTTAAAAGGTTGAGTTTCCTTGTCCCCTTGTCATAATGGAAAACTTATAGAGAGACATTCCCTCATGAAAGTGGGATTAGAGTTTACTGGCTTCATTGAGAGAATACATGGTGACCTTTGCGGGCCTATTTATCCTGCAAGTGGCCCATTTCGGTATTTCATTGTACTGATAGATGCATCTACTAGATGGTCTTATATGTGCCTTTTTTGTCCACCCTCAACCTAGCTTTCTCAAAAGCTGATAATGTAGGTGAATTCACTACAAATGTGATTCAAGACTACTGCCAAGCAACTGTCATTGAAATTGAACATCCTGAAGCATGTTCATACTCAGAATAGGTTATCAGAGTCTCTGATAAAGAGACTCCAATAGATTTCACGTCCATTGTTAAATCCCAGTTGCCTGTGAATGTTTAGGGATACTCTATACTGCATTCCGCATCGCTTATCACGATACGGCCCTCTTGTGGCCATATCTTATTGCTGATGCCGCTTGCTTATGGTTCACCACCAAACATATCTCATTTGAGACTGTTTGGATGTGCTAATATATGTCCCAATAGCATCACCTCAGAGGACCAAAATGGGTCCTCATCAAAACTAGTTATCTTTATATGGTTTGATTCGCCATGCATTATTAGATACCTAGAACCCCTGATAAGTGATGCATTAAAGGCACGTCTTGATAACTGTGAATTTGATGAGCAAAGTCTCATTAAAATAGGCACGCAGTCTAAAGAAGGTTGAAGCTTCTAAGACCATATCATGGGACACAAAAGTCCTAATCTCGTTATGATCCGCATACTATTTCTGTGTGCAGATGAGATCCTGAAGATCCTTCACATTTAGACTAAAGTACATCAATTGCCGGATAAATTCACGGACAAACTATAAGATTGTTCGTACGCACGTCCCTGCTGCCAACACGCCAGCTAGGATTGACATCCCCAAAGATGGATGCAATATACCGGCAGCAGAATTGGCTATACCTCAATTGAAAAGAGGACGCCCGACAGGTTCAAAAGATAAAATTCCTCGAAAGAGGAAGATTCTTGAAGATATTAAAATGATCCCTTCCAGGATGCTGAGCTCAGACCAGCGACCTCTCCCCTCCGGATTTCCCCTGCAGAGGAAACAATAGAAGAAACATTATTATATTACGTACGTACAGGAGAAGTACTGTACAGATATATAACAGTCGACGACGACGATTTTGCTTTCGCTATTGCCGTTCACGTCGCTGAATACGACGATGACGTCAACCCACTTTTCTATAGCGTAAACACATAGATTGGCCAAAGTGGGACGAGGCAATAACAGTAGAGCTGGACTCACTCTTGAAATGCAAAGTATTTGGACCAGTAGTCCAAACACCTGAATATGTAAAACCTGTGGAATATAAGTTGGTTTTCATAAGAAAAAGAAATAAAGGAAATGTGATCATTTTCCTATTTCATACTAAGCCTAACCGTCTCTGGAAAAGCCAAGAAATGCAGCTCATGGACGTTGTGACTGCATATCCATACAACAATATGGATATAGAGATCTATATGAAACTTCCAGAAGGGTATACTCTACCCCAAGAGATTAAAGAGAGACGTAGGAAAGTTTTCTCTATAAAGGCTTCAAAGATCATTACATGATCTTAAACAATCAAGAAAAATGTGGTATAATAGATTTATCGAATTCCTTGCGGAACAAGGATTCACTAATAATGAAGTCTGTCCATGTATCTTTATCAAAAGAATGGGGACATGATTTGTAATAGTTGCCGTTTATGTGGCCGACTTAAATCTAATAGGATCTCCTGCAGAGACCATTGAGATATCTGATAGCCTTAAGCATACCTTCGTAATGAAATACCTAGGCAAACAAGGTATTGTCTCGGCTTACAGATTAAACACCTTCATGGTTTAATCCTTTTATACCTATCATATTCTTCATACACCAGTAGTTTATGAAGAAAGATGTCCATTTGTAATCTATTAAAAATGGATGCTTATTTATGACGCCTTCCAGTTGCTGGAAGAGGGGGATGACATCATAGGTCCTGAAGAGCCTAGCTCTAGTGTACTAGTTACACTCTTTTAACTGGCCAACTACACGTGTCTCTAATAGAATGTCTGCAGTAAAGCTGTTAGCCAGATACAGTGCTGCCCTGGAGAGCACCACTGGACCAAAGATAAGCTGCTTCAGCGCAATTTCCAAGGGTCAAGGATCATCATCCAAGGAATATATATCGCATATGCAGTTTTACAGATCATCTCGATGACTAAGCACAAATGTCCGGCCACCTCCTAAAGATCTACACATCATCATCCAAAGTCTACATCTTCTGAGAAGCTCATCATCCAAGAAGCAAGTCTAGAATACGCTCAGACAGGTCCAGCAGTACCTTGCAGACACAATGAAGACCGAGTAAAAGAATTCATACATGGAGTCATCTACCAACTTAGAAGAGTGTACCACTCCAGAGCGCCACTGTTTTCCAGTAGCCACTAGATATGAGTGATGATTGTATTTGCTTTCAGAACATGATGGATGTATAGACGAATAGGAAATGATTGTATAGATATATAGGAGATCTGCAAGCCTGAAGCTTGTACAGATCAGGGGGAGTTGATAGTAGAGTTGTACTCTTTTCCCTTAGCTATGAGTTTTTCCACTGGGTTTTCCGTAGCCAAAAGTTTTTAATGAGGCAACCTCATTTAACTCTGGACCTTGAAGTGCCCACCCCTAATGAAAGCTGAAAGATCTACAAGCATAAGACTTGTATGGATCAGGGGGAGTCACCAGTTGGTTGTACTCTTTTCCATTAAAGCTGCTGGTTTTTCCCACTGAGTTTTCCACAGCTAATGTTTTAACGCGGCAACCACAGTGGCTCTGGATCCAGAAGTATCTACCTCATTAGCATATTGAATCATGAAATATTCATATGATTAACCCAAGGTAATGGAGAGATAAGGGGGAGTGTTGTGAGTTGTCCCCTCATTATCTTCCATTACATTCCACTATTAAGTAGTGGGGGTCACTTAGGCTTCTTACCCCACCATTGAGGAAGAATATATAAAGAGCCATGGCTTATGCCATGACGACTTGACACTTTGAGATTGGTATCATCTTTTTGAGTTCTAACAATGAACTTTTTTAACCATAATAACTGTGACTTTTCGTCTCATATAAACAATAGAATTTTTGCCTGACATATGACATTAGAAACAACTGTGCATGGTGTCTTTTATGGTGGTGGGTGCGACAGCCATTTTGCACCTATCCTCTATAGTTGTCATGAGCGCCCCACAAGCCTAAAAAGGCATCTCCAAAAACCATCCTGCACGATGGGGGGCCAGACTTATGACCCTACTCGACGCATATCCATTCGAAGCGGTGGCTGCTTGCTGTGTAGGGCCTGTTTCTTTCGCGGAAAGTAGAGGAGAAAGTGAAATTTTTCACTGAAAAAGTCACTGTTCATTGTCAAATCACCTTACTTTCCCAGCACATTATTTCAAACGCAAGAAAAATGGGGCCGAGTTCATTCCGTGTTGGCTCCAACGTGGAGAAAAGCAGAGCAGCGAGCGAAATCCAAGCTGAGAAAGTGGGGGTGCGGGTTCCACTTCTCTACCTCTCATCTGTTTTGTCCAATTGTAGCAACTCCCGCCCATTTTTTTCCTCTTTTGAAATTACAATTGATTAATTAGTGGACCCCACATCAAACTTTCTCATACAACTTTCTCAACAAAAGAAACACACTTAACACAAAAAAGTTGTGTGGAGTCCACAAACAATTCTCAAACCAACTTTTCAACCCGTGCGTCCCACATCAAGATTCCACCCAGATTTACTACAACAGTAAATCCCAACATATTCTCATCCAAAGAAGCAGGCCTACCGAAGAAACAGAGAAACATCAGGGAGCTTCGACGGTGGGCCCCAAGCGGCCGTTATGTGCTCGCTTGCGTGCAAGCGGTCGCGTTGTCGTTGCGTCCACGAGATTCGCTACAACAACCAGAACGCAAAGCAAAGCGAATCGTAGTCCAAAACGCAATACCCGAACCGATTCCGCCCAACACCTTGATATTTGTAGTTCTCTTTTCCTCCCCTTTTTTCTCGTTGGCTCTCAATGCCTTTAAATCGTCGGATCCTCCTCATCGTCCTCCCCTTCGCTCTTCTCCTCACTCTCTCCATTACTTACTCAATGTCGTCGTCTTCCTCCTCTATCGGTACGCCAATCTTTTTTATGTTTATTTTTCTTTACATTTTTTCAGTGTTTGGGGTTTGATCTGCAACAATCGAATTGTTTGGGGGGTTTGCAGGGAAATACGCGGTGGACGTGGATGACATGACGCCGTTACAGAAGCACGTCTCGTTCTTCGACCGCAACAAGGACGGCGTAATCTATCCATGGGAAACTTTCCAAGGTACAGACGAAAAAGATTCCGTTTTGTTTTAAAAAAAATTCACTTGTTTATTTTATTCAATAATGATAGCAATGGTCCTTTTTTAATGTCGTTTTAGGGTTTCGCGCAATCGGAAGCGGCGTTGCGTTGTCGACGGCAGGCGCCGCCTTCATCAACGGGTTCCTCGGCCCCAAAACCCGCCTTGTACGCTCTCAAAACTATTCCATTGCCTTTGCTTTTTTTTTAATCTTTTCCGAAAATGAAACTTTTAAAGAAAGGATTGGATTATATACGCCCAAAGAGGGGCTGTATACAATTTCTTTCTAAAAATGGAAAAAAGTTAAAAAAGGAGCGTGTGAAGAGACAAATAATGTGATATGCTTTTCATTTTTGAAAAGAAATCATTGCATACATCCCTTGGTGAGCTGTCTATATATCACACATCCAAAGAAATCTCTTTATAAAAGAAGGCCAGTTTATTGCTTCTTTGTGGTCTAGTGGTTGGTGCGGGTGACAATGAATGTGACTGGAAAGGAACGTATAACATTATTGTTTTTATCACTTTCGTATTATTGGAAGGATGCAATCTCTCCACGTCTCCCTTACTGGTGTTCTCATCATGGATGAATTTCTAATTTGACTAGTGTAACAATCACAGAAGAATGGTTAAGCCCTTGAAGGCCTCGTTCTCTTTGCAACACATTTTAGTTTATTAGCCCGTGGTTTGGTGTGGTTTGTGGTACAAACCTCAGGTTGAACTCGTTTGTATGCTTTAATGGAGCTTTA
Organism: Scilla litardierei; assembly: GCA_030789695.1. Taxonomy (NCBI): domain Eukaryota; kingdom Viridiplantae; phylum Streptophyta; class Magnoliopsida; order Asparagales; family Asparagaceae; genus Scilla; species Scilla litardierei. The sequence continues at coordinate 58,608,522 of CM061131.1, forward strand.
TAAACTGGAGTTCGCGGGCCCGTAGGCTGTGTTAGAAATGGTTTTCACAAAGAGAGCCGAAGAAAAGTAGACTCATGTTGCCAAATGCTTACTCAACTTAAAGGAAAACCGGTTGATAAATTTTGTCGCCAAACCGTGCCTGACTCTTTACAAGCAAGGGATGGTCTAACCTAGCTAAACAACTATTAGATGTAATCCTTATATATTCACTGGTAATATTCACATTCGTGCGCGTACGTGTGTGTGTGGGTGGGGGTGTGGGGGGGGGGGGGGGGGGGGGGCATTAACTCTTTAAAACAAAAAATTAAAACAAAAAATTACTACAATCTAGCTACCATAAGAGGAAATATTCCTCGTTAGTAACATGAAACTATTTTTCACTTATTCTTTTATGATCAACATCATTCATGTTGATTTGTATGTCCTAAAATATAGATTCACAAAGATCTTTTAGTTTGTATATTGTTTGCACATGCATTGGAATGTTAAAAATAAAACAACTTCAAGAACTTGTCCCACTCATGTATCAACGAGCAAAAAGTTTGAGGTTTATTTGATCCAGTTATATTTGGATTTTAGAATATGCAGATTAAAAATGAATGATGTCGAATGCTAAGGTATATGCTTAACGCAAACGTTGTCTTAAGGAGTTGGGCAGAAGGAAAAGAGGCTCATAGCTAAATGTCATCTCACCCCATTTCAAAGCTAAAATGTGTTGGATACTTGATTTTCAGCCGACATAGTTGAGAATAAAGTGACGAACTGACGCATAACACTTGGGAACCCAATCATTCAAAAAAGACGAGGAGAGTGATCTTTTAGACCGTCATAGGATGATTTTTTAAAATTTCTTTAACTTCCATCAAGAGAAGACTTGGTAATCCCTTCCTTTTATTTATTTATTTTTTTTTTTGGGGGGGTCATTTCTTCGGTTGTGTCACTTTTTGTGTGTGGCATGTAAAGATATGTTAAAGCCAGTTATCCTTTTATTATTATATGCATTTTTGGTATGTGCATTTACATGTGTTTGAGGGGTTACACTCTTTTAACCCCTCACTTAACCCATACTTCAGTATTTAGTTTTTGTGTATTGGGCAAAAAAGTGGCTTGTGAGTCCCTTTGTGGGGTGATGTAGTGGCCCATGGAAAAAGCAACACGTCATATATTTTCTTGATTTATAATTTTTTTTCTTTCAATAGGAGTACTTTGGTTCAACTAAGGTCCTGGTTGCTCGTAGATATTATCGATACGACCAAGTGTCTTGTTTGCTCGTCTCCTCAACCGAAACTCTATGTTTTACATATAAGATGCAGCCGAAGGAAATTATTTTTCCTATCAAAATGGTCATTAATGAAGTTTCAGCTTTTCATACGGATTCAGTATACTTGGTCCAGCTACATGCTTTTACCTTGTATGCATAATTTTACAATTTGTATTTACAACTTTCCGACTCCTATAATGTTAATTTGACCTAGGTTTTATCCCAAAATCTATTTACACTAGAAATTGAAAAGTTTGCGCACACAGCCATCTGAGTGTAGTTACCTTGGGCTTATACATCTTAAAAGTCTCATGAATAGGTTCATTTTTGACAAAATTTAATGTTACTAAAATATAAAGCAAAAGAATTAGCTCATGCTTGCCGTAGTCTTTGCAATCACGTGCACACTGTCACATTTTGTATGATTTCTTTTAGATTATGTATTCATGCAAAATGTTATAAACTAAAAACACTTCAAGAAGTTAAGATGCAAATGTGTTTCATAATTCCTCGTGAAGGGGCTGATGTCCATCCATAACCCTACTAATATTTTATCATTTTTCTATAACACCAATTTAACATCGTGAGCAAAATTATTGATATACTTTCTCACATCTAGCATATTTTTTTAAAGATCACGAATACACTATTGTAGATGTATTTGCACCTAGACCATGTCAAGAAAAGGATTACACGACATTCTATATACTACTGCAAGGGTTAACATGGCATTCAATTCCTGGTAGATTTTCATGAAATAGCACGTGTCTAGCTTTAAAATTGTCTACATGATCATTTCATTTCCTCACCTGGGTTAGCACGAAATAACCACTCCTTTTCCATCAATTTTTGAGATTGCAAAAAGAAGTAAAAAAAGAAATACCCAAAATCTCAATCCCCCTACAACTTCCATATCATCTATTCAATGTTTACCTTGCCAAACCTAAATCACCCAATTGAATGTTGTGATTCTCACTGATCACTAGGATTACAGTAAAACAGTAAAAATACTGATCACGGTAAAACAGTAAAAATTGGAGAGTAAAAAAGACTTCACTATTTCTCACTAGAAATAACTTTACACACTCTAAGGTAAACACCAAAAAAACTCAATACAACTTTTACTTCTCTGGGATAACTTCCTTTTCTGGTGTAATTTTCTCTCACTAGAGAAATCCCTCACTCTTACCTCTCTAGGGTATCTCCTCACTCTTTCTCTTCTCTTGGAAATGGGTGTGTGTTTTGGGATGATCTAAAACACATCAGCCCTCTCCCCTTTTATAGGCAAACAAAGGGGGAGGGGTTGGTGCAACAACCGCAAGCAAAGGGGAGTGGGCAGATGCAACTACTCCCCCTTTGACTATCCCAGCAGCCCTCTGCTAGCTGCTGGAAACAAAACCAGCAATTCTCCCCCTCCAGCAGCATCCGAATTAATTGTCATTTAACAACCATCCCAGCTATGTCTCTTCACAGCTCCAGCTTCTCCCGTGTCACCACCTTCGTGAACATATCTGCTGGACTCTCCTTCGTGTGAATCTTCACTAGTCTCAACAGCTGTTGATCCATCATCTCGCGTATCCAATGATAGCGAATGTCGATATGCTTTGTTTGATCATGATATATCGAATTCTTGCTCAGATCTAAAGCACTTTGACTATCACAATGTAACTTGTACATTTTCTGCTTGATTCATAATTCTTGGAGGAATCGCTTTAACCACAACATTTCCTTACCAGCTTCTGTATTGCAAGATACTCCGCCTCTATTGTGGATATCACAACACACTTCTGCAACCTTGATTGCCAGGACACAGCTCCCCCTGCAAAAGTGTAGACAAAACCCGATGTAGATTTGCTACTATCAAGATTTCCAGCCATATCTGAATCTGTATAACCTTCCAAGATTAGATCAGCTTCTCCGTAGCACAAACATGCCTTTGAAGTACCCTTCAGGTATCAAAGAATCCACTTGACCACCTCCCAATGTTCCTTTCTTGGATTAGAAAGGAATCGGCTCACCATTCTCACCGCATGAGCAACGTCAGGACGTGTACACACCATTGCATACATCAGACTCCCAACTGCTGAATAATAAGGTATTGATGACATCTCCTCCGTCTCTTTCTTGGATGAAGGGCTTGACCTCCGGCTCAACTTGAAGTGGTTGGCCAATGGAATGCTAACTGGTTTGGCATGATCCATCTTGAATCTCTTGGTCACGCGTTCAACATACTTCTCCTGAGATATCCATAGCTTCTTGTGTTTCCTATCTCGGACTATCTGCATTCCCACAATTTGTTGAGCCGGACCTAAGTCTTTCATATCAAAAGACTTAGAGAGTTACTTCTTCAGCTGACCGATTTTTGTTGCATCTTGTCCAACAATCAACATATCGTCGACATATAAAAGCAATGCAATGAAGTTACCGTCTGTAAACTGCTATGTATAAACACACTGGTCTGCAGCGGTCATTTTATAGCCTTGACTCATCATGAATGAGTCAAACTTCATGTTCCACTGTCATGATGCTTGCTTGAGGCCGTATAGACTCTTCTTCAGCTTGCATACATACGAGGTTTTCTTTGCCTGAAACTTCGAAACCTTCTGGCTGCTTCATGTAGATTTCTTCATGTAGATCACCATGGAAAAATGCCGTCTTGACATCCATCTGCTCAAGCTGTAAATTTAACCTGGCTACCAACTCAAGGATGACGCGGATTGAAGCCATCTTCATAACTGATGAAAAGATCTCCTCAAAGTCAATACCTTTCTTCTGAAGGAATCCTTTGACCACCAGCCGAGCTTTGTGTTTCACCATCTTTCTATTGCCATCTTTCTTGAGCTTGAACACCCACTTGTTCTTCAGCGTCTTCTTTCCTTATGGAAGCTTGATCAACTCATAAGTAGAACTCTTCTGCAGAGATTCCATCTCATCGTGCATAGCTTGCAACCAACTTTCTTTGTTCTTGTGAGATACTGCTTCTTGGAAACTCTCTGGCTCCCTCTCTCTTCAAAAAGTAGAAGATACTCAGTTCTGAATATCTGGTTGATGGAATCCGACCTCGTTCAGATCTCCGTACTTGTGAGTTGTTGACTTCAAGAGGCGTACCATCATCTGCCTGCGGTGATGATGGTGCAGTAGCTGCTGGAGAGGGTTGTGGCCCCCCTGCTCAGCATCCGCCTCTTCTTCCACGACTTGTTCAACAGCATCCTCTTCTTCTGATATTTCTTCATGCACCTCTTCGTATTGCGTTGGTGCTGGGTCTGGAACAATGTCTTCAGCACTTGAGCTTGCAGTTGAAGACACCATAGGCTTTCAATGTCTTCCAGTGTCTGATTTTCTTGGAACATCACATCCCTGCTCCGAATAACCTTCTTCGTCTTTGGGTCCCACAACCGGTACCCAAATTCTTCATCTTCACAGCCGATGAAGATACAAGGAATGGTCCTTGCATCAAGCTTCTGCCTTTGCTCCTTGGATACATGTGCAAAGGCTAAGTAACCGAATACCCTCAAGTGACGGTATGAGGGATTCTTACCAAACCACACCTTCTCTGGAATCGCGAAATCCAAAGGTACTGATGAAAGGTGCTGATGGTGATCTGTTGATGAGGTAGCAGGCAGTACGAACATCTTTCCTCCAAAATGGCTTTGGTAGCTTAGCCATACTGAGCATGCGTCTGACCTTCTCTACGATCGTCCGATTCATCCTTTCAGCAACGCCGTTGTGTTGTGGAGTGCAAGAAACCGTCTTCTTATGTCTAATGCCTTGACTTCTGCAGTAGACATCGAACGCTCTAGAAGTGTATTCGCCTCCATTGTCCGAGCGGAGGCACTTTAACTTCTTTCCTGTCTCACGTTCGACCATGACGTGGAACAGCTTGAAGAAGTCTTGCACTTGGTCTTTCGTCCTCAAGAAGTAAACCCACACCTTTCGAGAAGCATCATCAATGGAGGTCAGAAAATACCTATTGCCACCCAGCTATTCAACCTCCGAGGGACCGCAAACATCAGAATGTACCAGATTGAGTAATTCTGATCTCCTTGTTGAAGAAGACCTGAAGGAGACTCTATATTGCTTGCCAACTATGCAATGCTGACAAGGATCTAGTCCAGCATCCTTAGTGATTGAGATCAGCTCCTTCTTTGTCAAGAGAGATAACCCTCTCTCGCTCATGTGACCGAGTTGTTGGTGTCACAGATTTTAAGTAGTCTCACATTCCACCACGTTAAGACTGTCGGTACTTATCTTCACATGAGTTTTGTATAACGTACCCAAATGTGCCCATTTGCGGTAATCATGGCACCTTTTGTCATTCTCCATGTGCCGCTGCTGAAGTGGTTGTCGAAACCCTATTTGTCAAGGGCCGTCTCTGAGAGCAAGTCCAGCCCAAGGTCTGCACATGTCGGACATCCTTAAGCGTTATTATGCAGCCGACGTTCGTTTGAATCTGAACGTCGCCAATTCCTACGATCTTGTAGGAACTTGTATTTCCCATCTTCACAATGCCAAAGTCTACTGCCTTGAAGTTGGTGAAGAAGTCAATTCGAGGAGGGGCATGGAATGATGCTGCTGTGTCAACCACCCACTCGCTGTCCTGGTTGGAAACGTGAAGGCATGTCTCTTCTTGGATAGAGCAGATAACCACTTCATCGGTATAAGTGACTAACGCCTCTCCATCCTTCGTCTTCTGTTGAGAACCATTTTGACCTTGTTCTCGCAACAGCTTCCGGCAGTTTTTCCTTCATGTGGTCCTTCATGCCACAATGGTAACACTCGTAGGTAGGCCTCCTCGCGTCTGTGGACATATCACGACTTTTGCTCCTGCATCTGTCCCTGCTTCGACCACCTCCTTGTTGTCTTCCTCGAGTCTCTGTCACGAGGGCATGCGATTGGTCGGTGCCGGCTTCTTTTCTTCTGGCCTCCTCGTTGAAGACGGCATCCTTAAACATAGACATGGTAAGTTTGCCGTTTGGAGCCGAATTGCTGAGAGAGACCACCAATGTCTCCCAATTGTCTGGAAGAGAATTGAGAAGGAGAAGAGTTTGCTCTTCATCCCGAGCTGTAACTCCACTGCAGATAGCTGATTCACCAGGCTCTGGAACTCGCTCGTGTGCTCCGCAACGGAAGTTCCACTCAGTAGCTTCAAATTTACTAATCGCCTCATTAACAAGGCTTTGTTTCGAGCAGTCTTGGCTTGGTACGTGTCCTCTAGCTTTTGCCAGAGGGCATATGCGCCCGCCTCCTGCGCAACATGGTGGAAGATGCTGTGATCGATCCATTGTCAGATTTGACCGATCGTCTTTCGATTCATTTTCTTCCAGTCAGCTACTTTGGTGGATTCTGGCTTTACTCTTTTGAACTTTAATGGGTCAAATAAATCTTTACAACTGAGGAGGTCCTCCATTCGAGGTCTCCACAGTGTGTAATTTATGGCCGTTAGCTTGACCATAGCTTCAGATGAGGATGATTCTTTTATTTGAAGAGAAAAGGAAAATATAAAAAAATTTCCTCCCCCAAAAAATTCGTTCCCTCCTTTTTTAACTCTCATATTCAGCTCACCTGGGCTCTGATACCACTTGTTGTGATTCTCACTGATCACTAGGAGACTTACTAATTACAGTAAAATACTAAAAATACTGATCACGGTAAAAAAGTAAAAATTGGAGAGTAAAAAAGACTTCACTATTTCTCACTGGAAATAACTTTACACACTCTAATGTAAACACCAAAAAAACTCAATATAACTTTTACCTCTCTGGGATAACTTCCCTCCCTGGGGTAATTTTCTCTCACTGGAGAAATCCCTCATTCTTACCTCTCTAGGGTACCTCCTCACTCTTTCACTTCTCTTGGAAATGGGAGTGTGTTTTGGGATGATCTAAAACACATCAGCCCTCTTCCCTTTTATAGGCAAACAAAGGGGGGATGGGTTGGTGCAACAACCGCATGCAATGGGGAGGGGCAGATGCAACTACCCCCTGACTATCCCAGTAGCCCTCATGGGCTGCTGGTTGCTGGAAACAAAACCAGCATTGAATAATTCGACTTGAAGGACAATATTCCTATTCATCTGCCATTTACATTAAACCTCCTTGTAAGTAATAATCAAATGTGAGTTATCCTCTTTCTAGTTGCATAGTGTACGAGGTGTAATTTGAAGATAGTTTTGATGTGATTTGCTAGGAGTTTATGCAATACAGACATGTGAGTTTAAGGAATTTTGATATTAAAGATGACATGCTATTATGAACAACAGAGAATTGGTGCTAACTTGATAAGAGGATTGGATGAACTGAGAGAGCGAGGGAAAGAGGTTGGATTTGTCGGGGTGGGGGTATTGGATGGTGTTTCACAGCCAGTACCAGTATTATATTTCGCAGATAAGGTTTTCTAATTTAGCAGGAAAGACATTCAATCTGATCAAATCCAAGGAGAAATTTGTTAGCATTAGAAGTCCGGTGAACTTGCTCTTGATGATACAATACAAGCTTGGCTACGCATTCAGCTAAAGCTATTATGCTCAGAGAAAGCTTTATAGTGCACCTTGTTTAGGGAAAAAAATACAGCTGGTCTAAAGCATGGCTCGATTAGATGGATGAAGAGAACAACCTTTGGGCCTTTGACATAGCCGAAGTAGATTCTTCTGGCATTGAATCTATGGTCAAAAAAGTAAGCAGTGAATGATGTAGCGAATAAAAAGAGCATGGTCCGATTGGGTAGAATTATGGAGATGATATTGGATCACCGTGCACCTCCCCAACACTTAGGCTAGGTACACAATGTCGCACAAATAATCCAAAGGCCCGAATTCCACCGAGGCGTCACCTAGGCATAAAACCAAACACCTCTCAGGCATAAGAGAGAGTTGTCACCAACTACCAACTCTCTCGACGATCTTGCGATAGATAATGTAAACACTCAAATATAATACGAAAGTAAGAGCAACACAAAAGAGACAGAGATTTACCCTGGTTCGGTTGCGAACAACCTACATCTAGCATCCAATGCACCCGGTTCCACCAATGATCAAGTAAGGCATACACCGACCCCATCATCATCTTCTTCATCTGCCACAATGAGAGAATAGCTCCAAGAAACAAGACCTAACCCTAGATCTCTCACCAAGCTCACACACACTCTCAACCAAGTGTGAATTCTTGATAACAAAGCCCTTACAACATGTATAGCTTCTCAAGGGACCAATCCCGCACCTAGCTAGATCAATCATTGGTAATATAGCTCCAAACTAGGAAAGCTACCCAAGGGACTCAAGATCTACAAGCTAGAGGAAGAAGCAAGACACACATCATGGATCTCACACAAGAAGAAGCTCCCGAGCTTTCTTCCCCTCCAATTTCAGATCCAAGCTCCATGAATTTCCTCTGGAAAAAATTGGCCGCTGCCTTCTTTCTTTCGCAGGAAAAGAGAGGGCTCTGCTATCTGGAAATTGGCCGCAAGCTCTCTGTCGGTTGCCCAAGGAAACAAAAGCCAAGTGTGCTTTTAATTCCCAACAACCCCAATAAATGGGGGGCCATGAGAACTGTGCATATACAGATTTTTCTAGCACACATTAAAATCAACAATCTACCCTGCTGATAAATCCACTTATTCTCTTCAGCATAGCTTCAGCTCCAGCACTCCATCGTGTATGAACTCACCTTGCCTTGACCATCAGACATGTGAACCTATATAATGTGCATCGGAAATCGCGCCCTCTGGCGCCTCAATCCTCCGAGAGACATGCCAAGCTCAGAAGACGTCTGAGCCTAGCCCACGCATCTTTGCCTCATCCTTCGCCATGTCTGTGATGACGTCATCTGTTTCTGAGGATAATCCCGCGAGCTCGGACTCCATGAACGAACTAAATGACGCCGTGCCAACGTCCAATGAGCCCTCTGTCAATCCATGAACATCCCATCATCACCCCGCGGGTCCACGAGCAACTTATGCTCGCCATGGCCATCATCTATGAGAAACACGCCGTCATCTCCGCTGTTATGCAGACTGACCCCAGCTGGGTCACATCGATACGTCGTCCGTATCTGCTTTGTTTGCTGATACATGTCATCAAGACTCGTCGTCCACCGGCTTTGTGCCTTAATCGACTGTGCCGACGACTCAAAGCATGAATGCGTACACACAAGCGCCAAACTGTCTGTCGCACCAACATCTAGCTCTGAAGATCGTCCTCACCTGCTATACTATGTGATGAACTCGTCGAAGGTGAGATATGAGCGCACACTGAAGGAGATCCTCTCGGCTCTGACTCCTTCCTATATCGAGCGAGAACGCATTCGATATGTGGCATCCTAACTCTCAGCTCCATGTCCCTAGTGGCAACTCCACCTGGGACTACCATCGCAGTCTCCACACTACCGTGGGAGTCTCCATGCTCCACCACGCTATCAGATTCCTTGATCCTCTCCATCTCCACCGGTCTGGCCTCAGAAGTATCAGAAGATGCGCTTGATAAATTACCCATAGCCAAACAAGAGTCATATTGCCTGTGCCCATATTGTAAAGACTGCTCAACCATGCACAACGAATGCTCTACCTGTAAAGACTGCTCAACCATGCACAACGAATGCTCTATCCTAATGTCAAGATCCTCAGAAGATCTCTCTAACATGAAGCTGAAGCTGCACACCTCAACACACTGGTCCTCCTCAGAAGCAACCAACTCATGCGTGCTAGAAACGTGAGAGACCTTTGTCTCCTCACCTACAGCAACCTCTGGTATCGGTGCAGAAACCGACTGCCCTACTCCTCCGTAGATCGACGGCTCTACCTCAAAGCTAAAGCTACACACCTCAGCATGCTGGGTCTCCTCAAGAGTACACACAACGTGCATGCTGGAACTGTGAGAGACCTCTGTCTCCTCACACACTGCAACTGACTGCATCGATACGACGAGCGACTGCAACGCCTCCTCGTAGACTGCTGTCCTCTGCACCTCCAACTGAACTGAATCTGGAGCTACATCGTAAGATGCCGGCTGATCACTAACACTGACCACATCGGATGAACACTGCACCCTGTCCGTCTGCACATGTGTCTGATCACCTGCCTGAGTCTGAATCTGCACCACCTCATCATCTCTATGGACCGGGTTGTCCTCTGTTCTCTGCACACCGTCATGAGTCTGCTCCGTCCTAAGCACTGCAGACTCGTCAACCATGATGTGTCGTCTGACAATCACCTCATGTGTACTAGGACACCATAACATGTACCCTCTCGCACCTCCAACAACGTATCCGAGTAGGACACAATCATGTGCACATTGTCCTACCTCGACATCGTCCCTCTCGTGCGGCCGCACAGGACATCCAAACGTACGCAAGTGCGAGAAGTCAACAACTCTGCCCGTCCATAACTCCTCGGGAATAGAACTATCTGCGGCTACTGACGGTGTTCGGTTGATGAGGTATGCCGCAGTAGTAAGGGTCTCCGCCCATAATTCCCTAGGAATGTCGGATGGTCTTAGTAGCCCCAGTGTCTTCTCTACCAACATCCTGATCATGTTGTCTGCTACGCCACCGTGAGGGTCTCCATCAGGAATAGTGTAACGGCACGCGATTCCCTCTGACTTGCAAACATCTCGTATCTCTACGTCTTTGGTACGGATCTCTCTTACGGGTCTACCCATCCGCCTCTCGACTATGTTCCTCCATTGTCGCACATTCTCATGGATCTCCTCCCGAGATCCCATGAGAGTAACCACGACTCTTCATGGATCTCCTCCCGAGATCCCATGAGAGTAACCATGACTCTCCTCGAGAAGTCATCTATAAAGGCTGCGAAGTACCTCGCACCTTCCAGGGAAGGAACTGGACATGGATCTCATACGCCGGCGTAGACGCACTCTAGTGGCTCACTGCTGTGTCTGACAGCGGTCCCAAACTGCACTTGCCTCGGCCGCTTTACACCACAGTTACTGCAAGACTCAAGCCTACGATCACCTCCGAACACACTCCTCTGAAGAATGTCAAGGCTCTGCTTATCAGCATGCTCTAATCTGAGATCTCACAGTCTCGCTGGATCTCTACTCTTAGACTCCTGTAATCTACCAGTCTCATCCACTACCGTGTGTCCATCGAGTGCATACAAGTTGCTACGCTTCTTTCCCCTCATGACAACCATCCTCGGAAAATACACAGTTGATCCTCCTCGATCACTGTCCTGTAGCCCATCCCGGTCAAAGCTCCTATCGATATCAGACTGCTGCGAAGATCAGGAACATGTCTGACGCCATCAAACACACGGACGATGCCATCGTGCATCCTGACTCTGACCGTGCAACTCCTAACCTGCTCACACTCTATTCCATTCCCCATGAGAATCCTCTCTCCAATGCATGAAATGTATGAGTCGAACGCACTTCGATCTGGAGTCATATGGAATATCACCTCGAGTCCAATAGCCACGAACATTGCGCTTCTCCCACGGAGTATGCGCAAACACCGAGCAATCATCCTCGTCAGAAAACATTCTGTCTTGTGCTCCAACATGAGTCGAACTCTGAGCAACATCTTCCACAATGCCAATCAATGTCCTTGCTTTCAACCTCGGGCAATCCCTCTTCCAATGCCCCCTTTCCTTACATAGAAAGCATTTGTTGTCATTGCGGCCCCCTGACTTGGACCGTCGCCGATTTCGACTCTTGGAACGGCCCGTCTTGGATCTTGGAGTGGGTCCACCCTCTTGGCGACCCCTGATGACATTGGACACCTTACAACCATCGGTGTCACCTAACACCAAACTTTGATGATCCTCCGTATTCAGTGCGAACTTCACCTCATCCAACGTAAGTGAGTCTCGTCCATTTAAAATCGAGCCTACTATCTTGGAATACATCGGAGTAAGAGAACACAATAGTGCCATGGCATGTTGCTCGTCCTCTATCACACTCCCCAATTCCCGTAGGTCCATTTGAATATGGTCCATCTCACCAACATGGTTCCACAATGAGGTTTTCCTTTTCATCCTGTGAGTATAGAAAGCGTTGTCACAATTGCAACCTTTGTCCAATTGGTGTCTTGGTCGAGTACCGAGCTTCAAGCATCCTCCATAGGTTGCTCACGACCTCCACATCGGCAAATTGCCGAAGGATCTCATCTTCCAAGTATTGCAATATCTCACCGAGGGCTTTAAGCTCCATCATTCGCTTATCATACACTGTTGCCTTACCTGGCATGCCCGTATCACATACGGTACCGTAAACTTCATGGTGCTTCAACAAAGCCACCATCTTTTGTCGCCATGGACCATAGTTGTCCCGGCCATTAAGCCTCTCTACTTCGTATGAACACCCGGTCGTCTCCTCACATGAACAAGACGCCATCGTGGCACTACACTTCTTCACAAACCGAAAGCTCTGATACCACTTGTTGGATCCCCGTGCACCTCTCCAACACTTAGGCTAGGTACACAATGGTGCACAAATAATCCAAAGGCCCGAATTCCACCGAGGCGTCACCTAGGCATAAAATCAAACACCTCTCGGGCACAAGAGAGAGTTGTCACCAACTACCAACTTTCTCGACGGTCATGTGATAGATAATGTAAGTACGCAAATATAATACGAAAGTAAGAGCAACACAAAAGAGAAGGAGATTTACCCTGGTTCGGTTGTGAATAATCTACATCCAGCATCCAATGCACCCGGTTTCACTAATGATCAAGCAAGGCTTACACCGACTTCATCATCATCATCATCATCTTCTGTCACAATGAGAGAATAGCTCCAAGCAACAAGACCTAACCCTCGATCTCTCACCAAGCTCACACACACACTCTTAACCAAGTGGGAATTCTTGACAACAAAGCCCCTTCAACATTTAAAGCTCCTCAAGGGACCAATTCCACACCTAGCTAGATCAATCCTTGGTAATATAGCTCCAAACTAGGAAAGCTACCCAAGGGACTCAAGGTCTACAAGCTAGCTAGAGGAAGAAGCAAGACACCCACCATGGATCTCACACAAGAAGAAGCTCCCGAGCTTTATTCCTCTCCAATTTCAGATCCAAGCTCCATGAATTTCCTCTGGAAAAAATTGGCCGCTGCCTTCTTTCTTTCGCAAGAAAAGAGAGGGCTTTGCTCTATGGAAATTGGCCGCAAGCTCTCTGTCGGTTGCCCAAGGAAACAAAAGCCAAGTGTGCTTTTAATTCCCAACAACCCCAATAAATGTGGGGCCATGAGAACTGTGCCTATACAAATTTTTCCAGCACACATTAAAATCAACAGATGATGATGGTGTCTATTATGAAATTTGAGATTCCTCATGAGATTGAAATAGTTAATATGTCTATTAAGATCTTTATGACATTCTGCAAACAGAATTCAAGGACAGAAAGGGACTTCTTAAGGATTTGGAAAATTACAACCATGCAACTCATGTATACCTTTTCCTCTGGGGGTCTAATTCCAATGAGAACATTCTTTACAAGAAGATGATTCAAATGCCTACTGAATATCTGGCAGTGTCATGTTTCAAGATGAAACCAAATGGTCTTAATTGTGTTGCGCTAAACTTAACCTGTTGAAATACTGTGAAAATAGGAATAGGTTTTCATGAAAACATTCTGTAATTAGAATGCCCTTGTGTTCTAAACCAGTAGCTCCCCCCCCCATTTGAAAAATAGCATCATAGAAAATAATGTGTGTTTCTCTACCATTAGAAGAATAGACCATTACTCACATACAAGAGTTTTTTTGATGTTGACATGGTTATTGGAAGTGGTTGCAGAAAAAGCAGCACATGATCACAATGCTTATGCATGACTTGAGCAGCAAAAAGCAGAAAATACCAATAATAAAGCGAAAAATTGGGACAAAAAATCATAAAAATAGAGAAACAAATGGAAAAAAGTAAGAAATAATGGGAAAATTAAAACATGTTTGTTATGATTAATGCTATCGACTTATATAATTGATGCAAATAAATAAATAATTCAACGTTTGAAGATGATTTATATAATATAACATGTTAAAAATCTTGAAGTATGGCTTACGGGCTATTTCATTTTAAAAGTGTAACTAAGACCTTAAGCGGGGTTTTATTAAGCTTTTTACACCAATGTGTTAATCATACTGTTACGACCTAAAGGTCGTGGGAGTCCGGCTCCTCCCCAGAACCACTAATATACCGCACTGGCTCGTCCCTTTCGAACGGATAGCCGGCCCAACGTCGGGGCACCCACCGCCCGCGCTCAACCGCTCTCGCTCGGTCCACCGGGAGCAGCGCGCCTGTGGTACGCCCGGGCAGCGTAGCCTCGGATGTTGACAGAGGCAAATCTGTTCCCCCTCCCTACCGGCGATTCATGATCCCCACGCGAACCCGACCGTGGGGAAACGCACTGCCGGACCCTTGACTCATCACACACGACAAACAACCTAGTATAAGGACGCGACTGACATTAACGCCGCCCGACCATCTGACAAAGCACCCCCTGGCCGCTGCGCCCCCTGACACTTAATGCTTTCGGCCATGACACCCTGACACCCTGACAAAGGCACCCCTGGCCGTTGCGCCGTCTGACAAAAGCGTGGCAGACACTCCTGTTCCTGACATCCTCGTCCGAAGCTTCCGCTGACAGCCGGGCCAGCTCAGCATGTCGAGTCAGCACGCCAGGTCAGCCCCACCTAACCGCCTCCCATCAGGTATAAATACCCCCTCACTTCTTACGGTGAGGGGGTTGGCAAATTCACTCTCAATCCCATTATCCACACACGAGAACAAAGGTCGTCCATATCTTTGTTCTCCCACACATAGCTCGTCACGTACGGTCGGCTCATCCACAGTCCGACCTGCGTGCCTAGCCCCCGTTTTAAGTCCAGTTACTGACTTAGGCAGCGGAGAGGCTAAGGGTTGGACCCCAACCCGGCCTTTTTGACGAGTTGCTCATTGTGCAGGGTAGCTCGCCCCTTGGCCAAGATTCGCCTTCGGCTCCCGTAGTCCGATCTTCCCCAACCGCATCCGGCGGGATTCGACTCCGTGGTCTGTTCCAGCAGCAAGTTTAGCCTCATCACTCCTCTAATCACTTGTCAAATAACCTACCTAAATCCTCTTATCAACATAACCACCGTGCCCTTGGTTCCCCCTAATATAAATTCATTGTACGCGAGTTTCACCTCGCAACAATTGGCGTCATCTGTGGAAAACGAAGGGTCACACCCATGTTAGAACCCATACCGATCGCCCCGGAACCCTGACCACGGCAAGGATCCCATGGGTCAAGAGCCGCCCTCTCTACCAATCACTCCGGCGACTGACACCCCTCTGGGGATAGAGGCCGAGACAGTCCAGGTCTCGACCCGTGCGATCCGAAAAAGCTTCGAGGCCTTCACTAAGGCGTTGGGGGGCTGCACAGCGACAGGAACGGAGGTACCTCCCGGCCCCTCGGAGCCCCCGAACGTGAGACTGAATCTTCACACTCAGTTCGAGGAGGAGAGGGGAGACCAGTGGCTCGCCAAGGAGATTGCAGTCCAGCGGAAGCTCTTGGAGGAGGAAATGGAGGCCATGCGGTTGCGGAGGCGCCGGGAGGAGGCGGCAGCCGCACAGAGGCATGTGGACGAAGCGGCCGAGACCGCCCGACAGGCCTACCTGGACGAAGAGACCGCCCGACACCAGCTCCGCGTCATCAACGCGGAACGCAAAAGCCTCCGGAGGAAGAAAATATCTGGTCGTCGCCGTGGACTATTTCACGAAGTGGGTGGAGGCCGAGCCGCTGGCACATATCACGTGGACGGACATGAAGGGTTTTATCTGGCAGTCCGTTATATGTTGCTTCGGAATATCCCGCTCTATAGTCACGGATAACGGAAAACAGTTCGATTGCGAAGGCTTCCGTGACTTCTGTTCGGGTTGGGGGATCAAGCTCCATTTCGCGTCAGTTGCCCACCCACAGTGCAACGGAATGGCGGAGGCCGCGAACAAATGCATCTTGAATCCTATGAAGAAGAAGGTAGACGCCGCCCTCGGGGCATGGGTCGACGAGCTGCCGGGAATCCTCTGGTCCTACCGCACCACCCACAAGGCCTCGACCGGAGAAAGCCCATTCATGCTGGCATACGGATCGGAGGCGGTCGTTCCCGTGGAAATCAGAGAAGAGACGCTCCAGCTAAGACTCTTGGACGAGGATATCAATGGAGAGGGGCTCGGCCTCAGTCTCGAATTGGTGGACGAGATAAGGGACCGAGCTCTGACGAACCTCGTCAGGCACAGCCAGAGGATGGCACGACATTACGACTCCCGCGTGAAGAAGCGGACCTTCAGAATCGGCGACCTGGTCCTCAGAGACGCCACCTTCAGACCCGAGACCGCCCGCCGAGGGAAGCTGGCCGCCAAATGGGAGGGGCCCTACAAGGTCATCGATATCATTGGACCGGCCACGTACATCTTGACAACTCCGGATGGAAGCGAGCTAGCCCACCCTTGGAATGCGAAGCACCTGCTAAAGTTTTACCAATGATTGTAAGTTTTTCACATGAGAAAAAAATCTACATTTACGCACTTTCCAAAACTTCGTTGTCTCCACATGAGTGTTTCAATCTGAACCCTCGCCACCCAAACTGGAGAAGGGCACGGGCCGGGCCACGCGCCCGCTCCCCCCTCAAGACCTCTGGGGCAGGGCCAACCCTCGCCACCCAAACCGGAGAAGGGCACGGGCCGGGCCACGCGTCCGCTCCCCCCTCAAGACCTCTGGGGCAGGGCCAACCCTCGCCACCTAAACCGGAGAAGGACACTGGCCGGGCCACGCGCCTGCTCCCCCCTCAAGACCCCTGGGGCAGGGCCAACCCTCGTCACCCAAACCGGAGAGGGGCACGGGCCGGGCCACGCGCCCGCTCCCCCCTCAAGACCCCTGGGGCAGGGCCAACCCTCGCCACCCAAACCAGAGAGGGGCACGGGCCGGGCCACGCGCCCGCTCCCCCCCTCAAGACCCCGGGGGCAGGGCCGCCCCTCGCCACCCAAACCAGAGAGGGGCACGGGCCGGGCCACGCGCCCGCTCCCCCCTCAAGACCCCTGGGGCAGGGCCGCCCCTCGCCACCCAAACCAGAGAGGGGCACGGGCCGGGCCACGCGCCCGCTCCCCCCCTCAAGACCTCTGGGGCAGGGCCGCCCCTCGCCACCCAAACCAGAGAGGGGCACGGGCCGGGCCACGCGCCCGCTCCCCCCCTCAAGCCCTCTGGGGCATGGGCCTAGCCACGTAGCCACATCCCCGCCTCAGTAGACCCATGGTCATTGAAAACTCGAACCTAGGGAAGAGGACAAGGGCACGTAAACCGGGGCAGACCGGGCACCAGGTCCCGATAAGGCAGACTCCCGATACGACTTGACTAAACGAAAGGACGCTCGGGAAATGCGCCATCAATAATGATACGCCCCCAAATGAAACTAGGGTTGTCGATTCGCCACAATCGCCACCAGGCAAAAGCGGGTTCCAAAGGGCGTGATTCCGAGGAACCCATTAATAATGCCAGCTCATCGCAGTAATTAGGGGGGAAACCGTCAACAAAATTCCCCTATAAAGGCGCCACTCACCCTCCCGAAAGAGAGAGACAAAGATTTGGAAAATATGAGAAATCGGTACTGGCACCCTCCACCAACTAGGAAAAGGGCTGAGACGCCTCGCCCAAACAAAAGGGAGGCCACCGGCCACCAATGGATCCCGCTTCCCCGATCGGCGGTCGCTCCCACGCTACAACCTCCGATAGGCTATTCCTCTTACAAATGGATCGTCAATAGGCTATTCCCCTTACACAAGGGGAACCCTACCTTCCACCCCTCCGTCTGCTCTAAACCAGATGAGACGGGGGAAGGTAGGCATCCGTTCCCCGTCGATCCCCGCCGGCGGGAAAGGCAAAAGCCCCTTCGTGCTTGCAGGTCTACACCGACGTCCTTCCTAACGACCCACCTGCTCGCCTTCGACCTTCTCCTCGAACCCAAACCGCGAGGCGTGGAGGGAGATGACAAAGCAATGGAGGGGAGGGAGGGCTGCCCGGTGGACAGGAGTTCGCTCACCCGGACAAAGGTCACAGCGAGACAGCTTCCCTGGTAAATCCACCCAGCCGAAGAGACCTTGCAAACCTTCAGCACGGAGGACGCTCACCGGGACGCCACGAGCAACTGAAGATAAAGAGGCCCGCCCCGCAGATGGTAATCCTCCCATCCTGATGTAGTTTACAGCAGGAGGGAACAGCTCCACAGCCCGCTTTCGGACCGGATCGTACTCACCCAACTTGAAACGATCTAAGTCCTCATGTACGAACCAAAGTGGAATTCCTGTAAATTTAAATGAAAAAAAATTATCCCAATCGAACTCACAATAACTATCCGAGAATGCTCTAGCTTGAAACGATCCCCCTACCAATTGCCGGGCGAGCTCACGAGACTGGGCCACCCCTCACGGCGGGGAAAGGAGGGTCCGAGCGTCGCACTCCTCCCCCTGGAATAGCTCGGGCCGCCCCCAAACAAAAGATGACGCGATCACCAGGAAGTACATACACGCAGTTCGAACCCTCCGATACTAGGAAGGACGGACGTTTCAAAACGAGACCCCTCTCGAACTAAACTCGCCGATACCTTTCAACAAAGGGGAGGGGGTGAGCTAAAACCTGTTTTGTTGGGCCACTTCCGCCCGAGGCAAAATCCCCTCGAGGCGGAAACCGAGGGGTCAACCGCACTATCGATTGCCCCTACCCATGCAACGGAGCCCGACGCGCTCCGAATTCCCCACTTCTTGCCATCATAATGGTCGTGCCAAGCCCAAAACAGCTTCACACCCAGGTCCAAGAAGAACCCCGCCATCTTCACGGCGGCCGGAGTCGTTAGGCTTCGCCTACGCGGGGCGGACTGCTACAACAATCCCCCAACCTGACAAGATATGATAGGGCGGCATGTCTCATCCCAACCCAAACCGGTGATCCCCCGTCCCGCCCAAAGCTGGCACGTCGACCATCAACATCCCCTTCCCCCCAGACCTTGCGCTCTCGGACAAGGGAATGTTGGGGGCAATAATTGTACCCACGCAAGAAGACAAAATAGGGCACACCTACAATACAACACGACATCGACCGGCTTCCCAGGGGCGACACGCTCACCTCGGTAACGGCTACCCGGTTCGAACCACACAGTGACCAGCTACCCGGGGCTGGCTACCAACCCGCATCAAGATTCCCCCGCCCCGTTAGGCCCGTGATCCTCGAAAACTCGAACCTGGAAAAGAGAACAATGGCACGTAAACCGGGGCGGACCGGTCGTAAACCAGGAACCGCTGAACAATGCCTGCCGGATAAACGACGGGTCCCGATAAAGCAGCGCCCCGATGCGACTCGACGAAACGAAAGGACGCTTGGGAAACACGCCATCAATCACAACACGCCCCCCGAGAGGCCAGGGCTGACGAACCGCGTCAGGCGCCGCCTGGCAAAAGCGGTTTCCAAAAAGCGTGATTCGGCGGAGCCCATTAATGGCGCCAGTTCATCGCATTAGCTAGGGCGAATCCGTTGGCAGAATCCCTCTATAAATACCCCCCACACCCCTTCGGAGTTTAGGGGAAAGAAAAAATATATATGAGAACGAATCACAACCCTTTACACCGGGTATGAAAAAGCCCCGGACGCCCCATCCAACTACGGAGGAGGTCGATGGCCACCGACGGATGGCACTTCCCCTACCGGTGATTGCTTCCACTCGACGACCACAGATAGGCTACTCCCCGTACCCAGAGAGTAGCCCGACCGCCAGTCTCCCCCTTCCTTCAGACAACTTGCGGCAGGGGAATTGGAGCACCTGTGGCGGACCCCGCCCCCCTTTTTCGGCATCCCACGCGGCATGAACCCAAGGAGAGAGAAGGGGGCCCGGCCGGATCTCCCCGACGAACACTCCGGCCTCAACATTGGGCACACAAGCCTCCACCCAGGCAATTCGGCCTTAGTAGGCCCACCTCCCAACGGCCTGCCACGCTGATAGGGTACTCCCCTTACAAGCGGATCGCCAATATGGTATTCTCCTTACACACAGGGAGCACCGCCTGTCAACCTTCCCACTGCTCTGAACCAGATGAAGCAGCCGGTTCGAAAGACTCGCAGCGGGCCGCCATACCCCAATTAGCATTCGCACCACCCCGATCCCCACCGGGTGTGAGGGTGGAAGCCCCCGACGGGTCCCCTAACGACCCACCTGCCTGCCCTCGACCTTCCACCCGAGGCCGGCCCGCTGGACACCCCCCGGGAGGGCGACGCCTCCACCTCCACCTCGTCCGCCGCCGCCTCCAGGGTTCCCCCTTGATGTATGGGATCCCCGGAGAGGCCGAGCAACCATCCAGCACGACAAAGGCGAGACGAAATACGATGAAGCAATAGAGGGGAAGGAGGTTCGCCCGACAAACGGAGGATCGATCGTCCCGATGGGGGTCACAGCAAGGCTGCATCCCGATGAATCCAAACGGCGAGTCATGGCGCGTCAGCTCGCCCCCGGGCAATCGAGACCAGTAGTCTGCCCCCAAACCTCCGCGGACAGAAAGGCAGGAGTGCAGCGGTCAGTGGAAAAGAAGGAAGGCCGCCCCCGCAAACTGGGGCCCTCTCATCTCAACGCGACGGGTGACAAGTTAAAACAACCTCCCGACCCGACTACGGGTTGGGTCACACCTGCCCTATGTTGTAAATGTCGTCGAGATCGCTCACAAGGGCCAATGAAAAAGACTCTTCCATGCGGACTCCTCACCATAAGCCCAAGCGCACTATGGCTAGGCATTTCACCAAACAAGGGGCGGTTAGAATAAGGCAAAAATAGCACTCACGCACATTCGGTAGACACATCATAATGAGAACCAGTGCCATCCCGATAAAACCGGGTTCCCCAAGGTCCGACCCGGCCGCCACATACAACTGCACATCGTTGAGCTGCAGCGCCCCTCCGCAAACAGCAAGGTCATTCCTCCTCGCTTCGTCCCCACGCGGATCGAGATCCCGCGATCCCGTGACAGCATGCAATACTCCGCGAAAGCCGCCCCACCACTCCTGGCCGTGGACCAAAGTCCGAACCGCCGGTTCGGAGGAACGTAGCGTTACGACATCCGAGCCGAGCCGGGCCCCCACCTCGTGCTCGAATGCCGGGGACAATTGTTACGACCTAAAGGTCGTGGGAGTCCGGCTCCTCCCCAGAACCACTAATATACCTCACTGGCTCGTCCCTTTCGAATGGACAGTCGGCCCGACGCCGGGGCACCCCCCGCCCGCGCTCAACCGCTCTCGCTCGGTCCGCCGGGAGCAGCGCGCCCGTGGTACGCCCGGGCAGCGTAGCCTCGGATGTTGATAGAGGCGCATCCGTTCCCCCTCCCTACCGGCGATCCATGATCCCCACGCGAACCCGGCCGCGGAGAAACGCACCGCCGGACCCTTGACTCATCACACACGACAAACAACCTAGTATAAGGACGCGACTGACATTAACGCCGTCCGACCATCTGACAAAGCACCCCTGGCCGCTGTGCCCCCTGACACTTAATGCTTTCGGCCCTGACACCCTGACAAAGGCACCCCTGGCCGTTGCGCCGTCTGACAAAAGCGTGGCAGACACTCCTGTTCCTGACATTCTCGTCCGAAGCTTCCGCTGACAGCCGGGCCAGCTCAGCATGTCGAGTCAGCACGCCAGGTCAGCCCCACCTAACCGCCTCCCATCAGGTATAAATACCCCCTCACTTCTTACGGTGAGGGGGTTGGCAAATTCACTCTCAATCCCATTATCCACACACAAGAACAAAGGTCGTCCATATTTTTGTTCTCCCACACATAGCTCGTCACGTACGGTCGGCTCATCCACAGTCCGACCTGCGTGCCTAGCCCCCGCTTTAAGTCCATTTACCGACTTAGGCATCGGAGAGGCTAAGGGTTGGACTCCAACCCAGCCTTTCTGACGAGTTGCTCATTGTGCAGGGTAGCTCGCCCCTTGGCCGAGATTCGCCTTCGGCTCCCGTAGTCCGATCTTCCTCAACCGCATCTGGCGGGATTCGACTCCGTGGTCTGTTCCAGCGGCAAGTTTAGCCTCATCACTCCTCTAATCACTTGTCAAATAACCTACCTAAATCCTCTTATCAACATAACCACTGTGCCCTTGGTTCCCCCTAATATAAATTCATTGTACGCGAGTTCCACCTCGCAACACATACTAGTATAGTTAAAGAGGAATTTGTGTTTTCAATGCCTTGGCCTTTCCTTGAGTCTTGATAGAAAATGGTGCCCAATGTACTGTATCTAACATCACACACCCACCCTTCTCTTTTGCACCCGGTTCGGCACCCAAAAGCCGTGTGGGACCCATGTTCTGAGGGGGGTGAGGGGGGGTTTGGGTACCCGTGCACGATGTGCATGGGTTATTTCTAGTAATTCAACCTTTGGAGATGATTTATAAAATATAGCATGTTAAAAATCTTGAAGTAGGGTTTAAGTGCTCTAAAAAGTGAAAATAAGACCTTAAGCGGGGGTTTATTAGGCTTTTTACACCAATGTGTTAACCATACATGTATAGTTAAAGAGGAATTTGTGTTGACAATACCTTGGGCTTTCCTTGAGTCTTGATAGGAAATTGTGCCCAATGTACTATATTCAACATGTTTAAAAGCAACAACTATGTTGAAACTCAACATGAATCAAAAAGTATAGAAATGGTCCCTTATTGCCGCTGTGAGATACACACACACACACATATTAATAGGTTGGGTAAGTACATAACTAATACCCAATATCTAATTATAACCCAAATCCTTTCAACACTCTCTTTCAAGTTGGAGCTAGCATATATGTCAACTATGTGCATCTTATTACACACAGTAAAATATTGTTTAGCAATCAATACTTCATAAGACTATCAGCTAAATGTGTATGTGAAGGAGTGTAAGAGGTGCATATACACTTCTTGTCCATAACGTTTCAATTGAAGTGACAATCTACATCTATATATCTAGTTCTCTTCTTAAACACATGGTTATTAGTAATGTAAATTACAGCTTGATTGTCACATAACATAGGCATATGCTCATAATCTAGAATGCCTAGCTCCAACAAAAAATTCTTCAACTGTATCATCTTACATGCAGTGTCGGTCACATCATGATACTCTACTTTAGCACTAGAATGTGATACGATTATCTTATAATTACTTCTTCAAGTCACTAAATTTCCCCATCATAAGTATAATAGCTAATAGTAGACTTCTCTTGTCTTCTATCTAGAATTTAAATTTTTTCAATATTTAAATGATTATTCTTTCTAAACCATAGAACTTTTCTTGATTTTTTAATGTAAGCCAAAATTTGCAACTCGGCATTGCAGTGAATCTTCTTTGGCTTGTACAACTAGCTGCAACGTTGGTTTGGTCATTAGAAGATATATAAGTCGATCAACTAATCCACTATAACAAGCAACATCTGCAAACTCTAGGCTTGAATTATCTTATAGTGATGCATTTGTGTCCATAGAAGTATGCTGGCTTGCAACTAATCAACCCCGTCTCCTACAATAAATCAATAGCATACTTTTGTAAGGAAAGAGACATTCCTTGTATATCATGAGCAATCTCAATTTCTAGAAAGTATCTCGATCGTTCCATATCCTTAGTAACAAAATATCTCTTGAGATATTTTTTCTTTTCTATGTGTGTAACATCGGTCAGAATAATATCACCCACAAACTATCAAAATTACCATACTAGAAGAACATCAAATGAAAAATGACCAGAATAACATCTTTGAAACCCAACATCCATGATTCCCTTACTAAACTTATCAACCCATGCACATGGCTCTTCTTTTTTCCGTAGATTACCTTCTTCAGTTTGCATACAACCTTTTCTTGAACAGTATATCCAGAGATTGCTCCATATGTATTTCTCCATAAGATTCATATAAAGATATACATTTTTCATATTAAGCTGAAACATACTTCATCTTGATTTATGGCAACAGATGATAGAACATGAATGAAATAGAGCTGAGCTACAAAAGAGCATCTCTAAGTTTGCCATATGTCTGGATATAACTTTTGATCAACCGTCGAGCTTACAGTTGTAAAGTACCATATCTATAATTTTTAAAAGTCTAGAGAGGTTTATATAAGTAAGGAGAATTAGGTTCATTGGAAGACTAGGATGTATTTTATTCTCCTAACCTTAACTTATTTATAAATAGATAATAAGCTCACAGCCACTCATATTTATATCACTCTTCTAACGACTCATACTTATGTCATTTATCTACCATCAACTCATTTAATACATACTAACATTATATCAACTATTCACACTTATGTCACTTATCTTCTAATTACTCATTTAAAGCATCTTACTGCTTCCCTTCAAATTATAGTATAAATATTATACATATCCAGCTTGTCACATATGTAGTTCACTTTCTCCTTTCCCAGAGTCTTAGTAAGCATGTTTGTCAGCAGATTTATCGATCTGATATTTATTATATATATAACCTTTGTTATACTACTATTTCATTATGAGACAATCAATCTTAATATGTTTAACCATCTCTTGAAAATCAGGTTGTCAGTGATGTATATATCAAGCTTGTATCATAACATTCACATTACGGTCTAATTGAATAAATTCAAATACAACCTCATTGATGTATGTGTCACGAGTGCTTATTCAAAGAGCAACGGCTGAATCCATAACAATTCATCGGTGGTGTTGGTAATGGCTTTGTACTCTAATTCTATACTAGATCGACAAATAACTAGTTGTCTCTTGTTCTTCCAGGTATCAAATTACCTCATACAAAAATACAGTAACCATTTATTAATACCAATCAAATGGTGAACCAGAGTAATTTGCATCTGGGAAGATTACAATTTTATAATGTCTAAAAATAGAGTATAGAAGTTCTCTATTTAGTGTATTCTTTAAGTATCTTAAAACTTGCACATAACATCCTAATGTGTAGTTCATGAATCCAAAAGGGAGGTGATACCATGAACCAACCATGAATTGGCATGGCATACTTACTAGAAAAGTAATATCAAGAGGTGTCATAATAATGCAATCAAATCTTCTAATTAATTTGGTGTATCATCCTAGATTACATATTGACTCCTCTTCATCTAGTATAAATCTGGAGTTCAGATCCAGAGGGGCTGTGATATGCTTACATCCTAACATTCCTACAACTGATAACATATTCAAATATATTTTTGTTTGGATAAATGGATACCTCTATTCGATTTATTACGACATCTATCCAAATGAAATGTCTAAGTGGTTCAAGATTCTTCATATGAAACGCCTAAATAAACCATATCAAATCCTGAACCCTCGATCTATCATCTCTAGTAATCATGGTATCATCAACACACACCATCATCAAAATTTGCCTTCCCTGATGGGTTCAATAGAAGAAGGATTTATTGTGCACCGAGCGGAAGTAATCAGATCGCCGAAGTATCTAGAATAACAAATAGAGAGAAAGCAAACAAAAGATTTAGGTCGCCTTAACGACCAAGGGAACACTTCGCTTGATTTCAATTAGGAGATACAAAAGGCACTCAACTACTCCTAAGAAATCCTCACAAATGGCTCTCTCAAACATGGCTCTCAATGATCCTATGGAACTTCCAATAGGACCCCATACAAGTTTTCCCAATGCCTCAGTAGAAGCTCAATTGGATTCCCAATTTTTCGATGCTAAATAACCAAAAGCCTCCCTCCTTTTATAGGGATAAAGGGGGAGGGGTTGGTGCTTGGGTTGGTGCATCAACCCATTGGGTTGGTGCATTTTTGACAATCAAAGGGCAGCTCACATGGGGCTTATCGAGCCAACAACCACTAATCTCCACCTTGGCAAGATATTAGGTCTATGTCACACGATTGATCGTCAACGCTCCTACTCGGTGAGAATCATCTCGCGTTCCTGTCATCTTGCCTCGGAAGACTCATTTGGCTCCGCAGAGTCTTATTGCCCCAGAAGGGGCCACCAAAGTCATCTCATATCGTCAACATACAAGTCCGAGCCATACTCGAACTTGACTTCAATATCGACCTTCATAAGCTCGTACGTCGAACAATCACTAGTACCAAGTAGCTCCAACCTGATCATTGGCTTCATCAGTCGTCGTTGATTTAATCTCATCACACCAATCTTTCCTTCATCCACATAGGTCGTCATTGTGTTCCACCTCACCGAATAAGGTCGGAGACTCATCACACCTGACAAAGAAAGCAAACGAGACTCTTCTTACAGGTTGGCATCTCTCATACATTGGTCTCCAAACTTTGATAGAATCCATCCACTGTGCAAGTTGTGGGGACAAGATATCTCCACCATACTGACTTGAACCATCATCTCTATTAGCATCACCTCTTCGAAGATCATCCAATGACGTCGTCTTTGGTGCGTGCGTGCTTGAGTCGGTAGTTCGCTCATCTGGAACTCTTGTCATCTTCATCATCACCATACCATCCAAGTAATAGAGGTTGCATTCACGCTTTCCCTTCATCAGGATCATTGCTCCTCATGTCATCTTCAAAGCACCGTCCTCCATAGTCACTTTGCACCCTTGTGCTTCTAAAGAACCAAGCGATATCAGGTTGTACTTCAGGTCGGGCACATAATGAACATCGCTTATGTCCAGTGTGACACCATCACTCATCTTTATGCGGACCGTGTCAATGCCCGTCGTTGTGCATACTCCATCGTCTCCAAGAAGGACTTTACTCTTACTACCTTCATGGAAAGTAGTAAACTACTCTTTGTGGGGTGTCATAAGGAACGAGCAACCCGAGTCGAGTACCCATCCCCCTTCATCACCCTCTTCGTCGCACCAACTAGGACCCACTCATCCACCTCATCGCTTTTGACAATGTTGGCGGTAGCATCCTTCTTATTGTCCTTTGGGCACTCCCCCGTCCAATGTCCTCTTTCCTTGCAAAAGGCACATTGATCCCTCTCGATGTCTGTGCGCGGAGCTCTACTATTGCCCTCGTCACGGATATATGGTTTCCTTTGCGGCCCCCACCTCTTTTATTGCTCCGACCTCTAACCACGGTAAGCACTTCGGACCCTTGGTCCCTCATCTTCTCATCATCTTTCTTTCTAAATTCATTGCTAGTAAGAGTGTTAGAAACTTTATTGAAGGTGATAGATTCTTTACCATATGTTAAGATCGAACCGATGTGCTCATAGTCTTTATTCAGGGAGTTGAGGAGAATCATCGCCTTATCCCCATCTTCCACCTTGACGTCGATGTTCCTTAAATGTGTGATTAGTTTGTTGTAGCAGTTGAGGTGTTCTTCAACTGAAACTCCTTCCTCCATTTTGAGTCCAAAAAGCTTTTTCTTTAGGTGTAGGCGATTCTGAATATTCTTCTTCATGTACTTCTCACCAAGCACATCCCATAACACTTTCGCGTTCGTCTCTTCCATGAAAGGGTATTTCTTCTTCTTTGTCAAGTAGAGCCAGATCGTGCCGTAAGCGGTCCGGTTCATCTTCCACTCCGCATTCGACGTCGTAGTCGGACTCTCATCTAGTACTTGAACTTGACCAAGTTGGTTTAAGATGTCAAGTACTTCGCATCTCCACATGCCGAAGTTGATACGCCCATCAAACTTCACAATTTCAAACTTTATACTGGATACGATAGTTCGCGTTGTTGAAGATTGCACTATTAGAGTAGAAGGATTGTCGTCGCAACTTTTGCTCATCTTCTTCGTCTAGATCTTCGTCGTCAAAAGCTCTGATACCAATTGTTGTGTGCCGAGCGGAAGCAATTAGATCACCAAAGTATCTAGAAGAACAAATATAGAGAATGCAAACAAAAAATTTAGGTCGCCTTAACGACCAAGGGAACACTTCCCTTGATTTCAATTAGGAGATACAAAAGGCACTCAACTACTCCTAAGAAATTCTCACAAATGGCTCTCAATGATCTTATGGAACTTCCAATAGGACATCATACAAGTTTCCCCAATGCTTTAGTACAAGCTCAATTGGATTCCCAATTTTTCGATGCTAAATAACCAAAAGCCTCCCTCCTTTTATAGGGATGAAGGAGGAGTGAGTTGGTGCTTGGGTTGGTGCACCAACCCCTTGGGTTGGTGCATTTTTGACAATCAAAGGGCAGCCCACATGGGGCTTATCGAGCCAACAACCACAGGATTGATCAGGTTAACATCGTTTAAGGCCATATATTCATATAAAATTTACAAAGAACTCAAACTAAGATATCAAGGTTGCTTCATGGATATTTATTCTTTAAGAATATCATTAAGAAACACATTCTTGATATCAACTAATGCAACATCCAGTGATGAATGGTAATTAAAGCGATTAATAAACATACATGTCATTTTCGTCACATGAGAGAACGTCTCCTAATAATCTATGCCATACATCTTTGATTAAACTTTAGCAAGAAGTTTGTTCTTCAATCAAGAGAACTATCAGGATTTAGCTTTACAGTATACACATCTGCAATCAACTGCATTTTCATCCAATATAGCATGTACAAAATCTCATATTTTATTAAGCTCAAGTACATTCATTTCAGTTAACATTACGGCACGATAACTTGGATATGATAAAACCTTTAAAATAAACTTGGGAGTTTGGTGAGAGTCAAAGGTAGAGAGAAAAGTTATGTATGATGAAGAAAGATGAGTATAAGATAAATGTTTATATGAAGATGATGAGCTGTGCAAGAATGTGTAGCTATTCTATGAGAAATCAGAATATCCAGATCAAAAGTTTTCTCATCTTCATTTGTAGATATTTCAGGGGTAGGATCCAAGAAGGAAAATGACATATAGTTTGGAGGTGAGAAGATAGAAGCACTAGGAGCTGTCATACAGGATTAGAGTTATGTTCTGATCAT
The DNA here is from genome assembly GCA_030789695.1 of Scilla litardierei. Classification (NCBI taxonomy): domain Eukaryota; kingdom Viridiplantae; phylum Streptophyta; class Magnoliopsida; order Asparagales; family Asparagaceae; genus Scilla; species Scilla litardierei. Next base: position 58,637,655 of record CM061131.1, read on the forward strand.
TTTCAGTTGATATACATGTGTGATCTCAGACGTTTTAGATGGTAACAAATAAAATAAAAAATCTGTTAGGATCCAAGATAAAAAGAGAATTTTTATAGATAAAAGTAGCCAAAACACGATAATTGAATACAAAAAGGTGTATCCTCCTCCCAAGACGCCTAGAGGACGTCCGCACTCGTCTAGGTCTAGAACTACTCCTAATGGACGCTCAATAGAAATAATTTCCAATATCAAGCATAAAATCCCTAATGACGGCTAGCCCGTATTTATAGAGGAAACTAGGGTTTCTAGGGGGGAGGGGGCGCGCGCGCAAAGGCAAACCCGCCGGCCCACATGGGCCGGCCCAAGAGGGCCGGCGGTAGACCCAGACGGGTCTAACAATACTCCCACCCAAAGAACCACCTTGTCCTCAAGGTGGTGTAAGTACCGGCGGTGCTACTCCGAGTGGGAGTCGTCCTCCCCTCCAATGCCTTCGTCCTCCAAGTCATCATCGTCGTCCGCTTCCGCTATCAAAACCTGCAGCTTCCGATCCACACAACGGTGTCCGGGAGAGAAGCGCTCGTCGCATCTAAAACAGAGTCCCTTTTGCCGCTTCTCCCTCATCTCCGCATCGGTCATCCGTCGGAATGGGCCCCCAGCTGGTAGCGGGGTCGGCTCCCCTGTCTTCTCAAGCCCTGTCTGAACCGTCTCAATAGGGACCCATGCTCCGCCTATCCCAGTCGTAGTGATCCGCTGCATCTGCCCACTGTAGCCGCTGCCGCCTCGCCTATCCTCAGCTCGGGAGTCCTCCACCATCTGCGCCATCTCGATGACCTCTGAAAGCCCTCGAGGCTTGTATGGCCTTACCGCAGCTCGAAGACTAGGACGGAGCCCCTTCAAGAAGGTGCCCTCCAGCGACTCGTCCGACACCCTATGAACTCGCCCTGCCAGCGTCTCAAATTTCTCAATGTACTCCCGCACCGGCCCCTCCTGCCTGAGGGCAAACAGCTGCTCGTGTAGGTTCCCCAGGCGGGGGTCTCGAAACTTCTCCAACACCAAGTCCTTCAGCTCCGCCCAGCTACGGATCTGCTGCCTCCTCTCCTTCCACTGGAACCACCCCAAAGCTCGCCCCTCCATGCAGATGGCCGCTGCCTCCAGCTTCTGGGCCTCGGTCATGTGATGCGCCGCGAAATATCTCTCTGCCGTGAACAGCCAGGCGTGTGGATCCTCCCCCGAAAAGATCGGCATTTTCAGCTTCCGGACTTTGCAATCCGCTCCAAAGTGCCCCTGCTCGGGCCTCCCATCGTCTCTGTGACGCGGACGGTAGTGCTGTCGCCTCTCGTCCATGGTCTCGTAACGCCTAGGTGGTACTCCTCCGCGGCCCCCATAGTCTCGGTAATCCTCACGACGGCTCTCGAACTCGTCCCACCCTGCGTCGTCGCCGAACTCCGCCTCGTAACCACCCCTGTCGTCAGAGTAATATCCCCTCCCGCGCCTGTCACCGTAGAGGGGGTCCGCGGCTGCTGGTCGACGCCCCGGAGGGCCTCCAAAATCTCCTGAGATCCACCCGTGACCATCCTCGTACGCTGTCCGCCGCCCCTGGGCCTCAAAACTCGTGTCTGGTGGCTGTCCGGGGTATCCCACGCCCTCCTGCTGCTGTCCGGGGAATCCCGACCCCTGTCCGAGCCCTCGGAGAAACTCCCCTCCCCCTGGCGGCTGTCAGGGGGTTCCGGCCACCTGTGCGAAGGATCGGGGGGCTCCGGCCCCCTGTGAAGCTGATCTGGGGGCTCAGGCCCCCAATGGATGTCTGTCGGCCCCCTCCGGGGCTGCCGGAGGGGGGAAAGCTCTGTCGGCCTTCCGGCAGGGCCGCCGGCCCCCTATACTGGAGATCGGGGGGCTCCGGCCCCCTGGGGAGTTGATCGGGGTCTCCGGCCCCCTGAGAAGATGATCAGGGGGCTCCGGCCCCCTGTAGAAGTGGCCGGGGGCGCCTGGCCCCTGGTAGCCCTCAATCGGCCCCCCCGGGGCTGCCGGAGGAGGGGCGGGCCCTGTCGGGCTTTCGGCAGGGCCGGCGGGCCCTGCCGGAGGTCCGGTAGGGTCGCCGGACCCTGCCGAGCCCCGGCAGGGCCTGGCCCCCCCTGTCGGGGCCCGGCAGAGGCGGGGTAGGCCCCCCGCCTCTCGCACTGGCTGTCCGCCGCTCGCGTGGCCCCCGGTGGTCCGGCCGATCTCCCCTTGGTCGTGGTGATCCCAATTTGTGCGGCTAGGCCCGCCGCTCTCCCTTTGGCCCTCCACCGCCTTCCGTCGCACCTCCTCGCGGTAGTCTACCTTCCATGGCTCTTCGTCTTCGTCGTCGGCTAGATCCTCCACCAAAAAAGCACTTTTTGGGTCAAAGCTATCAACTTTCTCCTTTTCCTTCTTCAAAGGTGCCGCCTTTTCCCCCAAATTAGGGTTTTCTTCCTCTTTGTTGTTCGCCGCCAATTGCTTTAGGGTTGCCATCATTTGTGCAAATTGGTCCTTCGTGCCTTGCTTGATTGGCCGTCAATTGGTTGACGGCCTCCGTCAATTTTGTCATGGATTCGTCATTGGCCGCCAAAGATTTCTTGATCCCGTCGATTTCGCACGTGAATTTGGCCTCCAAAGCTTCAATTTTGTCGTGGGATCTCGTCGTAGTCGCCATGGATCGTCACGTGCTCTGATACCAAATTGTTAGGATCCAAGATAAAAAGAGAATTTTTATAGATAAAAGTAGCCAAAACACGATAATTGAATACAAAAAGGTGTATCCTCCTCCCAAGACGCCTAGAGGACGTCCGCACTCGTCTAGATCTAGAACTACTCCTAATGGACGCTCAATAGAAATAATTTCCAATATCAAGCATAAAATCCCTAATGACGGCTAGCCCGTATTTATAGAGGAAACTAGGGTTTCTAGGGGGGAGGGGGCGCGCGCGCAAAGGCAAACCCGCCGGCCCACATGGGCCGGCCCAAGAGGGCCGTCGGTAGACCCAGGCGGGTCTAACAAAATCGTCATCAGTATTAGTAGTTAATGATATGTTAGTATCTCCTGGGTTAGCAAAAACTCAAAAAATTTACCATCAACAAACAAAAGATTGTTTGGTTGTAGGATAATAATATTTACAACCTTTTGATCGTAAATACAGTTTAAAATTATTGATAATATAATTGTGCTAAGATTATCAGGAATATAATTGTGCATGAAACAAATACTTCGAAAAGTTTTAGGTGGTAAAGAAAACAATTCAGCATCAGGAAACAACAAATGGTACCTAATTTTTACCATTCAATGGTACCTAATTTTTAAAACATAGGAGGCATATGATCAATAAAACGACAAGCAGTTCTGATGGCATTAACCCAAAAAATATTTGAAACATTCACGTGTAACAGAACTATTCGTGTAACTCTAACAAATATATGTTTTTACATTTTTTAAGCAACAAGGTTAAACTAGGGTTAGCGTTTCAACCAAGGTTTTAGGTTTCGGTTTCGGTCTCGGTATCGCTACTCCCAAAATTTAGGTTTCGGTATCGGTATCGCTCGTTTCGACGGTTTCGGAAGCAAGTTTCGGTTTCGTCCGTATCGCTAGTTTCGGCAGTTTCGTTTCGGGTATCGGTTTCGGTTTCGGAAATACTTAGATACTAAATATATAAATAAATGAATCAATTGAAGTTTGTCTTGTGCACCCACCATTTTACTTTGCGCACCTACCACTTATTTACAAGTTTGTCAAAAAATAGCTGAGTTTCTTTCCGCACACATCGTTTTGCTTTCGAACATACCACGTATTTACATGTTTGCCCCAAAAAATCTTTAGGAGGCAGCTGTCACTTATTTTCAATCGTGCCATTTCCTGTTTTAAATACAGCCCACTTGTAAACTCATTTGAAATCAAATGCAGTCACTCCCGTGACTAACTCCTCGTCTTTTGGGGCAGTGGGCTCTTCTTCTTTGGGGATGTGGGAGGCGGGAGACAGGAGGTGGGAGGGCGGGAGGAGGAAGGGGAGGTGGGAGGCTGGAGCCAGGAGGCGGGAGGAGAGGTAAGTCTCTCTAGCTCTCCTTTTTTTCTTCCTCTTTTTTTCCTTTTTCTTCTTTTTCTTCTTGTTTTCTTCCTGTTTTCTTCTTCTTTTTGATGTTGCTGTAAAACAGTGAGTTTTTTTTCATTTTCCCCCTTCTTTGATGTTCTTCCTCTTCCCATTCCCCTCTTTTCTTCTTCTTTTAACTGGTTTCGGCCGTTCCGGTGCCGTTTCGGCCGGTTTCGGCCGAAACCGGCCGAAACCGGCCGAAACGGCAAGGTTCCGACCGAGACCGGAACAAAACCCAAGTTTCGGTCTCGGCACCCACCGAGACCGAAACGAAACGGCCGATACCCAAGGGTATCGGCCGAAACCTTGAACCTTGGTTTCAACTTACTCTGATACTATTTTGAAACCCAATATGAATCAACAAATAGGTAAAAAAGAGATGACTCCTCTCACATCTGTAATTATTGATACATATAGATATATTAGTGGGCCGGGTATGCATATCCACAATACTCAATATCCAATTACAACCAAAATCCTCTTAACAGACTTAAAAATAAGTATATATGACGACTATAAGACCTCAATGCTTTATTTGGCAAAAAGGTCAATTAAGAAATCACATGTCAAAAAATATAGTAAAGATGAGGATGTTGAGATGGATAATGGATTTAGAGGTAGGATAAGAAATAGATGTGTTCTTAGGAGGTTAGAGGTTGTTTCTGTGGATAAAATAAGGAATGCTTGATTGAGATAGTTTGGGCATGCGCAACAAGCTCAACAAGTGTCGGTTATGAGAAGTGATAACCCCATAACGAATAGACTAATGGGGTCTTGACATAGGCCTAAATGAACATGGATGGGGTATTCAGAATCGTAGTATCTGAAATTTGAGCATGAAAGTGATTGAGCTAAATGAATGAGAATAATTCTGGTGGCGATTCTAGGTATAGTAAAATTTGGGAACATATGCTTTGATGTTCTTGTAGTATAAGAGTAACCCCTTCAAAGAAACCTAAAATGGTGTTGCAAATGTTTTATCTTTATGTTGCCTTCACATAGCCTAGTAAGCAGCTACAAGCCTACGACAGCTACATCAGATAGCCTTCAATTCGTTTCCCACCTTTTTGTTTCTCTATATAGCATGACCTAAGAAATCGAATGGAGACCCACAATCTTGACTTATTAGAGTTTTCGAGGAAGAGTAATGGAGTTGGATATGCTCTATTTGTGGTAGTTGACTCGGCTACTGGAATTGGGTTGCTGGAAATTCCAGCAGCCCCCCTTTTGAATTGTCCAAATGAAGACAAAAAGGGGGGAGTTGGTGCACCAACCGCCTTCCCCTTCATCCCAATAAAAGGAGCGAGTGTTTTGGTTATTTAGCATCGAAAATTGTGAATCCAATTGAGCTTCTACTGAAGCATTGAGGAAACTTGTATTAGATCATATTGGAAGTTCCATAGGATCATTGTGAGCCATCTTTTAGAGAGCCATCTTTGAGAGCCAATTGTGAGGATTTCTTAAAAGTAGTTGAGTGCCTTTTGTATCTCCTAATTGAAATCAAGAGAAGTGTTCTCTTGGTCGTTAAGGCGACATAAATCTTTTGTATGCTCTCTTTATTTGTTCTTCGTGCTAGATACTTCGGCGATCTGATTGCTTCCGCTCGGCGCACAATAATTGGTATCCGAGCTTTGGCGACGAAGATCTAGACGAAGAAGATGAGCAAAGGTGACGACAATGCTTCTACTTCAATGGCGCAATATTCAACAACGCGAACTATCGTATCTAATACGAAGTTTGAAATTGAGAAGTTTGATGGGCGGATCAACTTCAGCATGTGAAGATGCGAGGTACTTGACATCTTGAACCAACTTGGTCAAGATCAAGTACTAGATGAGAGGCCGATTACGACGTCGGACTTGGAGTGGAGGATGATGAACCGGAACGCTTGCGGCACGATCCGGCTCTACTTGACGAAGAAGAAGAAATATCCTTTTATGAAGGAGACGAACGCGAAAGCGTTATGTGATGCGCTTGGTGAGAAATTCATGAAGAAGAACATTCAGAATCGCCTACACATAAAGAAAAAGCTTTTTGGCGGCCTCAAGATGGAGGAAGGAGTTTCAGTCGAAGAACACCTCAACTACTACAACAAACTACTCACAGATTTGAGAAACATCGACGTCAAGGTGGAAGATGATGACAATGCGATTCTCCTCAACTCCCTGCATAAAGACTATGAACACATCGTTTCGATTTTAACCTATGGTAAAGAATCTATCACTTTCAATGAAGTTTCTAACTCTTTTACTAGCAATGAATTTAGAAAGAATGATGATGAGAAGATGAAGGGCCAAGGGTCCGAAGCGCTTATCGTGGTTAGAGGTTGGAGCAATGAAAGAGGTGGAGGCTTCAAAGGGAATCATATATCCGAGACGAGGAACAATAGTAGAGCTCCGCGTACAGACATCGAGAGGGATCAATGTGCCTTTTACAAAGAAAGAGAACATTGGACGAGGGAGTGCCCAAAGGCCAATAAGAAGAAGGTAATACCGCCAACATCGTCAAAAGCGAGGAGGTGGATGAGTGGGTCCTAGTTGGTACGACAGATGGGGTGATGAAGGAAGGATGTGTGCTCGACTCGGGGTGCTCGTTACATATGACATCCCACAGAGAGTACTTTACTACTTTCCATGAAGATAGTTAGAGTAAAGTCCTTCTTGGAGATGATGGAGCATGCACGACGACAGGCATTGGCACGGTCCGCATAAAGATGGGTGATGGTGTCACACGAAACATAGGCGATATTCATTATGTGCCCGACGTGAAGTACAACTTGATATCGTTTGGTTCATTAGAAGCACATGGTGCAAAGTGACTATGGAGGACATCGCTTTGAAGGTGACACGAGGAGAAATGATCCTGATGAAGGGGAAGCGTGAATGTCTCTATTACTTTGATGGTACGGTGATGATGAAGACGACGAGAGTTTCAGATGAGCGAGCTACCGACTTAAGCTCGCACACACCAAAGACGACGTCATTTGATGATCTCCGGAGAGGTGGTGCTAATAGATGTGATTGTTCAAGGCAGTATGGTGGAGATACCTTGTCCTCACAACTTGCACATCGGCTGGATTCTATCAAAGTTTGGAGACCAAGGTATGAGAGATGCCAACCTATAAGAAGGGTCTCGTTTGCTTTCTTTCTCAGGTGTGATAAGTCTTCGACCTTATTCGGTGAGGTGGAGCACAATGGCGACCTATGTGGACGAAGGAAAGATTGGTGTGATGAGATGAAATCAACGACGACTCATGAAGCCAAGGATCAGGTGGAGCTACTTGGCACTAGTGATTGTTTGACGGACGAGTTTATGAAGGTCGATATTGGAGTCAAGTTCGAGTATGGCTCGGACTTGTATGTTGACGATATGAGATGAATTTGATGGCCCTTTCTGGGGCAATGAGGCTCTGCAGAGCCATATGAGCCTTTCGAGGCAAGATGATTGGAATACGAGATGATTCTCACCGAAGAGGCGCGTTGATGGTCGATTGTGTGACATAGACCAAATATCTCGCCAAGGTGGAGATTTGTGGTAGTTGGCTCGGTTGCTGGAATTGGGCTGCTGGAAATTCCAGCAGCCCCCCTTTTGAATTGTCCAAATGAAGACCAAAAGGGGGGTTAGTGCACCAACCGCCTCCCCCTTCATCCGTATAAAAGGAGGGAGTGTTTTGGTTATTTAGCATCGAAAATTGTGAATCCAATTGAGCTTCTACTGAAGCATTGATGAAACTTGTATGAGGTCCTATTGGAAGTTCCATATGATCATTGTGAGCCATCTTTGATAGAGCCATCTTTGAGAGAGCCAATTGTGAGGATTTCTTAGGAGTAGTTGAGTGTCTTTTGTATCTCCTAATTGAAATCAAGAGAAGTGTTCTCTTGGTCGTTACGACGACCTAAATCTTTTGTATGATCTCTCCATTTGTTCTTCGTGCTAGATATTTCGGCGATCTGATTGCTTCCGCTCGGCGCACAACACTATTGACTTCATGGCATTTGTACATAGGACTCAATGTAGGCAGTGACTTGGGATACCCATTTGACTAAATCCTATTTGGATTAGGACACCTAGCCCAATTGCTTTGGACCCATATCAGGTCCTTTTCCCTCTATTTGAGTAAGATCACAATTATTTTGCTGAGAAGGGGAGACGAAAAGAAACAAAAAATAAATAGGAATTTTACTCCAATTTTGCACTTAATTTTGGCCCATTTGAATATCTAACTAGGGGCCATTCTTCTTTTGGTATTCTTGGCTCTCTAGTTTGGGTGTATTTGGGACTATGATCTAAGATATCTCCACCTCTATTACTCTTCACAATTTTATGTAATGAAACCTTGCTCCTTCGCTTGTGGATGTAGACCGAGAGGATGAACCGCAGATTTGTGTTTATTTGTCATCTACTACTCGGTATATGTATTGTGTGCTTGATGGATAATGATTTTATAATAGTTGGCATAAAACTCAATTGTCATGCCTATGTGATTTGGGCTTACGAAGGTTCTTTTGCCTTCGAATTCTGGTGTGCATCCACTAACCTTCACCCTCCTCTAAATATAATTTTGTCATCGTTGCCGACAGTGTCTTCATTGTCGTTGCCATGTTGGTTGCCATGCCACTTGCCTCTTTCTCATTCCACATGAGGTTGGGATTGGAAAAATATACTTTGGAGCGTTCTGGCTATGCTAGACATGAAAACTCTTTTAACGAATCATTCATGGGAATATTATATTGTTGGGAATGTTTTGATTATGTCAAGTACGGTAATGCAACATTCCCAGAGTCCAATGATGCTTGGGAATCATATTTTTTGGCATGCCACGTACAAAATGCAACCAGAGCGCTATATTAGATAAAGAATCCAACTGCCACTAACATCCCCCCTGGGACCATTTTGAAGATGAAGCCATTGATACATGTTTCTGACCAGTCTATATCCTCAAGCACTGTGGTTTTTGGTATCCATGCTTGTGTGGCATTTTAGTAAATGGAACTTCTTCAGAGCAAGAACTTGCATTTTTTGGCATCAAGGCCGGAAGTGTTGTTTTATGTGCTACAAAAGTCTCTGCTGCAGTGTGCTAGGGACCCAAGCATTATGTTAGCAGTTGGGGAGTTAATGCTTGGGGCTGACGGCTTTGAATGAGTGGGGAATACTTCATTGAGCTGTGAGTTAATTGCAGATGGTGAGCCTTCTTTTGTTGTCCTGCCGACAGTCAGAAAGGTGAAAAAAGATGTTGGCCTTGGTTCTGCAGCGAAGCAATTCATTTTCCAGAGAGCAAAAGGAAGAGTGCTGCTGTTTTTTGGTTTTCAGAGAGTGCATGAGATAGATTCGGTCTTCGGTCTTCTGTTTTCTTTTTGGCAGAGAGCTGAGCTTCCATTTCCAGAGTGCCGAGAGCCAAAAGAAGAAGCTGCTGCCATCTATTTTCTTGAGAGGTTGTGAGAGTTTAGAAGAGCTTAGGTCTTCTAGTATTTCTCATTCTCTTCTTCTTCCTTTGTGAGATTTGTGGGGGCTTGGAATTGCCAAGTTGTTACTCACAAGAGTGTGAAGGAGAAGGTGTTGGTGTAAGCTCGTGTGCTCGCCTTGATTAGTAGTGGATCGTCTCGGAATGCTGGAGTAGGTTGTTCGCAACCGAACCAGGGTAAAATCCTCCGCCTCATTTATTTTCTGCAATTTGAGATTGTCGCATTTCGCTTACTAATTTGCTTACGCAAGATCCGAAGAGGGATTGGTTGTTTGGTTTGTTGTGTGCCCCTATTTTTCAAGCTTTAGCTCCTTAGCTAGTTGTTAGGGCTTGTTGTTCCACAGGGCGACAACGGTTTTTATCAACAAGTGGTATCAAAGCTTTCGGTTGTTTGTGGAGAAATTGAGTAGCGAAGATGGTTAGTTTGGCGACACTCAACATTGAGAGGTTCACCGGCCGTAATGACTTTAGGTTATGGCAGTCGAGGGTGAAAAATTATTTGAGGCAGACGAAATGTTTTTCAGATTGTGTTTGATGAGGAAAACATTGAGAAGGATGTGACGGCATCACAAAGGGCCGAGATGGAGAGAATGGCGTATAGCGCCATCCAGTTATCGTTAGTCGACACCGTCTTGAGAGAGGTATTGGACGAGGCTACGGCCAAGGATATGTGGAATAAGCTAGAGGGGTTGTACATGAAGAAATCCTTTACAAGACGCCTCTACTTATTACAGCAGCTGTACACTCTGAAAATGAAGCCCGGATCGGCGGTAATAGATCATATAGATGAGTTGAATCGGATTGTGATGGAGTTACGGGGAATGGATGTCAAGATCGAAGATGAGCAACAAGCAGTGATTTTGTTATGTTCATTGACTGAGGAGTTCTCCCAATTTGTTCGGTCCATGATCTATGGACGAACAACGCTTACCGTGGAAGAGGTGAAGGCGGCGCTCCATACCGAGATGCTATGTGAGAAGGTCCAAGGTAGAGACTTTGGAGGAAACCGTGATGAAGCTTTGCATGTGAGAGGCAGGCAGGACAGGCGAGGAGGTCAAGGCCATTTCAAGAAGAAGGACCGCTCGAAGTACCGGCATTCCCGTGATAGGAAGGACAGCTCGTGTTTCATATGCAAGCAGAGAGGCCATTGGAGGAACCAATGCCCCAACAGATTTGGGAAGAAAGACAATGATTCTTCTGGTTCAGCTTCCTTGGGTTTGGAGGACATGCATATCAGTGATGACAGAGGCCACAGTGAAAGGGGTAGAGATCCAGAGATGTTCGCAGCGGGGGTGTCTGGTGAGGCACAAGTTGCGTGGTTAATGGACAGTGGGTGTTCTTTCCATATGACTCCACATCGGAGTTGGTTTTCCACTTACCGTTCCCAAGAAGACGGAGGCTCTATTCTCATGGGGAACAATGCGGCGTGTAAGACCGCGGGTATTGGAACTGTTCGGATCCGCATGCACGATGGGATCGTGCGTACCATTGCAGATGTTAGACATGTGCCTGATCTCAGGAAGAGCTTGATATCCATCGGTGTATTGGATAATGTTGGATGCAAGTCAGTTGTTGAGAATGGCCAGCTGAGGGTATCCAAAGGAGCCATGGTTGTGATGAAGGGAAGAAAGGTATGGAATCTATATGCCCTACAAGGTAGCACAGTAGAAGGTGAAGCCGATGCCACCTCTACCAGCTCGAGTGACGGAGATTCAGCAAAGTTATGACATTATCGTTTGGGTCACCCGTGTGACATGACCCTCGATGTTCTCCGTCGAAGAAAATTGATTGGAGCTAGTGATGAGAGTGTGGAGTTTTGTGAGAGCTGTGTGTATGTGAAAAAGACAAAGGTACAGTTCAGCACAGGGAAGCACACTAGCCGAGGTCCACTGGATTACATTCATTCCGATGTTTGTGGGCCGTGTCCTGTAGCGTCAGGAGGTGGGGCTAGGTACTTTGTCCTCTTCATCGATGATTATTCTCGGAAGGTTTGGATGTACTTGATGAAGACAAAAGATCAAACTTTTGGGATGTTCAAGCAATGGCTTGTAATGGTTGAAAAGCAAACTGGCAAGGCGGTGAAAGTCCTTAGATCCGATAACGGAGGCGAGTACACCTCGAGGGAGTTTACAGGATTCTGTAGATCCCATGGGATTTGACGTCACTTCACTACACCAGGGGATCCTCAGTCGAACGGGGTTGTAGAGAGGATGAACATGACGTTGTTGGAGAGAGTGCGTTGCTTGAGGCACTCTGCCGGTTTGGAGAAGGAATTTTGAGGTGAGATACTTACTACCGCCGTGCACATAGTGAATCGAGTTCCATCGGCGGCGATTGATTACCAAAGTCCTGAGGAGAAGTGGAGTGGGAAAATTGGTGACTACTCTTATTTACGCATCGTTGGTTGTCCAGCATATGCACATGAGAGGGGCGACAAGTTGGATCCGAGGGCCAAGAAGTACATTTTCCTTGGATATGGCGATGGCGTGAAAGGATATCGCTTGTGGGACCCGGTGGGCCGTAAGGCAATTTTGAGTAGGCACGTCACCTTCGATGAGTCTGTGATGCTCAGGGCGAAGCATACTCATTGGAAGGAGGACGAGTCACCCGAGGAGACCGTGCCAGAGACGATTGATCTCCCGATCCCATTTCAGAGGCGACCTGGCAAGGAGCCGATGGTCGAGGTCCCCGTTGCGGGACATGATGAGGTCCATGTTGAGGACCATATGCAGACACCAGTCCCAGCTCAGATTCGTGATGAATTTGTTGCAGATGAGGTGCGGAGGTCCAAGAGGACCAAGAAGGCGCCCGAGAAATTTGGAGATTGGGATTACACGTCATTCTCCTTTGACGACATGGCGTCGTATGCCTTAAACATTGAGTACAAGGAGCCTATGACCTACGGTGGAGCCATTAGCTAGAGTGATGCAGTGAATTGGCAAGGAGCTATGGAGGAAGAGATGGAGTCTATCCACCACAATGACACGTGGGAGTTAGTGCCTCTACCACATGAGAGGCGTGCCATTGGATGTAGGTGGATCTATAAGGTAAAGGAAAGCTCGACCGAAGATGGTGGTGATGTACGGTACAAAGCAAGGCTAGTGGCTAAGGGTTTTGCACAGAGGAAGGGAGAGGACTACAATGAAATATTTTCTCCAGTGGTAATACACACTTCCATTCGTATTTTGTTAGCACTAGTAGCATCCATGGACATGGAGTTGGAGCAACTCGATGTCAAGACCGCTTTTCTGCACGGTGATTTGGACGAGGAGATTTACATGCACCAACCAGAGGGATTCATGGTAGAAGGCAAGGAGAGGATGGTCTGCAGGTTGAGGAAATCCTTGTACGGGTTGAAACAGTCACCCAGACAGTGGTACAAGCGATTTGATAGCTTCATGATGGGTGTAGGTTTTGAGCGGAGCGTGAAGGATCAGTGTGTTTATGTGCACACATTGGATGATGGCTCGCGCATCTACCTGTTACTTTATGTTGACGACATGTTGATTGCTTCCTCAAACATGTCGGAAGTCAAGAAGCTAAAGGTGAAGTTGGGCAAGGAGTTCGATATGAAGGATTTGGGCCCGGCGAAGAAAATCCTAGGGATGGAGATATCCCGGGACAGGAGGAAGGGTGAGTTGATGTTGTCGCAGAAGGGGTATATTGAGAAGGTGCTTGTCCGTTATGGAATGGAGAGTGCGAAGCCCGTGGGGACACCTCTTGGAGCTTACTTTCAGCTTTCGGCGTTGCAGTCGCCGAGCACCGATGTTGAGAGGAAGGCTATGTCTCAGGTGCCATATGCTAGTGCAGTTGGGAGTTTGATGTACGCGATGGTTTGCACGCGTCCAGATATTGCACAGGCTGTGGGAGTAGTGAGCATATATATGGTGAACCCAGGCAAGGAGCATTGGCAGGCCGTCAAGTGGATATTGCGATATCTGCGAGGCACAGTTGGTATCGGTTTGCACTTTGGCAGAGGTGACGGTGTGGTGCTGACATGGTACTGTGATTCTGATTATGCTGGCGACAGGGACAGGCGGAGATCGACTACAGGTTACGTGTTTACGTTGGGCACCGCAGCAGTGTCGTGGCGATCTGTCCTACAGTCTGTGGTTGCGTTGTCAACCACGGAGGCCGAATTGATTGCCGCAGTGGAAGCGGTGAAGGAGGCCAAGTACTTGAGATGTCTGCTAGAGGATTTGGGGTTACCGCAGAGATTGTCGTTGGTTTTCAGCGATAGCCAGAGCGCTATTCATCTTGCGAAGCATCGGGCATACAGTTCGAGAACGAAGCACATTGAGGTCCGTGATTGCTTCCTCGAGGAGGAGAGCAAGCAGATAGAGCTGCAGAAGGTCCCGACTGAGAAGAACCCTGCAGATATGTTCACCAAGCCTGTTCCCGCTATCAAGCTCAAGACTTGCTTGAGCTTGATCTGTTTGGCTTGAGTGTGGCGTCGAAGGACGCAGATTCCGAGACGATGAGGAGGTCCGTGGAGTGACCGTAGAGCTTTGATCAAGGTAGAGCTTGGATGGAATGCTGGATATTTTTGTAGCACGGTAGAGTGTTGTTTTATGTGCTACAAAAGTCTCTGCTGCAGTGTGCTAGGGACCCAAGCATTATGTTAGCAGTTGGGGAGTTAATGCTTGGGGCTGACTGCTTTGAATGAGTGGGGAATACTTCATTGAGCTGTGAGTTAATTGCAGATGGCGAGCCTTCTTTTGTTGTCCTGCCGACAGTCAGAAAGGTGAAAAAAGATGTTGGCCTTGGTTCTGCAGCGAAGCAATTCATTTTCCAGAGAGCAAAAGGAAGAGTGCTGCTGTTTTTTGGTTTTCAGAGAGTGCATGAGATAGATTCGGTCTTCGGTCTTCTGTTTTCTTTTTGGCAGAGAGCTGAGCTTCCATTTCCAGAGTGCCGAGAGCCAAAAGAAGAAGCTGCTGCCATCTATTTTCTTGAGAGCTTGTGAGAGTTTAGAAGAGCTTAGGTCTTCTAGTATTTCTCATTCTCTTCTTCTTCCTTTGTGAGATTTGTGGGGGCTTGGAATTGCCAAGTTGTTACTCACAAGAGTGTGAAGGAGAAGGTGTTGGTGTAAGCTCGTGTGCTCGCCTTGATTAGTAGTGGATCGTCTCGGAATGCTGGAGTAGGTTGTTCGCAACCGAACCAGGGTAAAATCCTCCGCCTCATTTATTTTCTGCAATTTGAGATTGTCGCATTTCGCTTACTAATTTGCTTACGCAAGATCCGAAGAGGGATTGGTTGTTTGGTTTGTTGTGTGCCCCTATTTTTCAAGCTTTAGCTCCCTAGCTAGTTGTTAGGGCTTGTTGTTCCACAGGGTGACAACGGTTTTTTATCAACAGGAAGGACTCTAAATTATCTATACTCCACATTATCTGTTATTATGTATATTATCATGCATGCTAAATGGTAGTCACTTTGCATGTCATAGACATGCGATGGGAATCCTATCATTTCCAGATCATCAGTCCAATGGAAGTGCATAGCAGCTTTTTCTATATAAGAAGCTACATAGATTGTGGTGCTAAAGCCTTGTCCTTTGGAAATATGGTGCCCTTAACCAATTTTTGAATACGGTCAAGGAGTGACGGAAGTACAGGAAACAATGGCATGTCCTCAATTATGATTTAGAACAAAATTTTATGCGGGCATGACACTGGACATCCCTCACGATGTGCTCAAGAACCAATGAAAATCTTAAATTTTATTTCGCAATGGATCAGCGAGGAAGGCAGACATTGACACTGGTTAGGTTCTTAATACGTACCAAAAACCTTGATATAATGTGTTGAATTGCTAACCAGTACATATATGCTTTTATATATTTGGTTGTTCTAATTCAATATGAGACTAAAACTAAAGGTCAAATTAAAAATGTGTATACACTTTTGTGTCTTCAACAATTTCTTCAGTGTATATACATGGCTAGATATTTCTTTTGTTTACAGATATTTGCATTTTTTGTGCATGCAGGGAAGCCTACCTTCCCCGCTTCTTCCCATTTATGTAAAGAATATCCACAAAGGCAAGCATGGGAGTGACAGTGGTGTCTATGACTCTGAGGGAAGGTAATTTTGCATAAATTTATTGCATGAAAGAAGAATTCCTTTAAAGAAGTTATTGCACCACATTGGAATAAATTCTAAACATTCACATTTGCTGACAATAAGAAACAGATTGGGTTGGTTTCATTTGAGATCTTAGTCATTGCATGTCTTCTGTATATGGAATTTCATACCTGCTCAGAATATGTAATGGTTTTGATTTTTTTGAATGCTTTGTAAGCCAATTAAGACATTCAATAGAATATTAGCATGACATTATTTCCATGTAAACCAGGAAGAAAATATTTGCTTGGACATTTTAAACGATTAATTAATTTAATTCTGAGAATTTCCTGGTGTAAATATTTAAAAAAATCTTTACAATGGGAATGTGCATCTACAGGCTTGAGTTGAAAAGAGGATCTTTTCTAGTGCACAGGACACAACACGGTTTCTTAGTTGCATCCCTTGGTAACTTGAGGCCTCATGATAAAATTTTTAATTTTGAATGTGTAATATCGACCGAGGTTTGAGGTTTGGTTTGGTTTTGGTTTCGGTCTTCCGGAAATTTTAGGTTTTGGTTAGTTTTCGCCCGTTCTGGTGGTTTCGGTTTTGTCAGTAACTAACAATATTTGTAACTTAACTAATAAGATAGTGGAAAACTATTAAGATAATTAGCAACTAATAAGATAATTTCTAACAAATAAGATAATTTGTAACAATATTAGTTAAAATCTTCTATTCACAGTACACATTTTTATAAATATTCACTCACTTCCAAAAGAATATGGCAAACTTATAAATCAAATGGAGTATGTTTAGCATAATGTAGAATTTGAATATCCAATCCATATCCACTACGTCTACGTTAATGCTGCTAGTCACATACACATTTTGCTAAACATATTACATTTAATTACAAGTTTGCCATTAAAATTGTAAAAGACAATGACAAACTTGTAAATAAGTGAACTATTTTTAACAAAATGTGTAAGGTGAGTAGCAACCTGCTATTACTAGCTGAGAAGATTCCAGCCTTTGCCTTAGGCTCTCTCCCTGGTCAAGCGATCAAAAAAGGGGTGCGCTTTCTCCCCTGTCAACTCCTCTCCGTCGACGACGCGAGTGGGCTCTCTCTACCTTCAATCGATCAAAAAAGGGGCTCTCTCTCACCACTCGACTCCTCTCAATCGACGATGCAGGCGGTGTCTCTCTTCCCCCAACTCCTTTCAATTGACGACGTAGCTGGAGACAACGAAGACAGCGGCGCTCTTTGACTCAATGACAATGCAGGCCTGTGGTTTCTCTGATTCCTCGACAACGACAACGATGCCGGTGACGAAGACAAACGAGGTAAGAAATTTTTTTGAGCTTAAAAATTTGAATTTATTTGTGAATTTCAGTTGATTTTTGATTTTTTTTTCCGATTTTTACTGTGGGTTTTGGCCAGAATGACACCTTTCTGGCCAAAACCGAGTTCATATGGCCGTTTCGGTCTCGTTACCTACCGAGACCAAAACGAAACAGCCGATACCTCGTTGATATTGACTTGGAATAATTCCAATTCAAGTTGGTGATAGAGATCCAGTTTGAAATTTAAATAGAATCCTTTTCCTTATTTTATTTTATTTTTCATTTTATGGGAGAGATGTAGATAGATTCTTTATTTTACTTTATTTTTGATTTATATGTGAGTTTGAGAGAGAGCCTGAGTACTTTGAGTCTTCTTATTATTTGAATCTTTTGGCTATTTTATTTAGAAATAGAGTTTGCATTTTTGAGTCTTTTAGTTATTTTGAGTGTTTTAGTTATTTTAAAGTTTGTCTCATATTGGATATATGATTTTTTTAGAGTCAAGTAGTAAACCTGTATAAAGGTCACACATATATTTATTTTAAAGAGATGAATAAAAATAATGATTTTGATGTAAACTTTTAGTTTCTTCATAAAAATTAAATCTTTTGCACTGGTGTGTGAAATTGGAAGATACTAAAAATTTATCTTTTCTTTCTTTCGTTTTCATCCTTTTCTTATCTTTAGGATTTAAAAAAAACGTTAAATTTTCTTCATCTTTTTGTAAGGACAATATCCCTTGAAATACTAACAACAACAAACTTTAGAGGGAGTGAATAGAGTAATGACAATAAATTGTGCAATTAAAATTTAACTTGCAAATGCGAAATAATAAGTGCAAGAGGAATTAATCAGCACAATCAATCCAAACGCAAACACAAGATTTTACCATGTTTTCCTAAACTTGGGTACGTCCAGCCACACCAATATCCACTATAATTCTCACAAAGAGAAGTGAATACAATCTCACACAGATGATTTGGATTCTCACACAGAGAAATCATTGCTATCACAAAGAGAGACTTAAACTCTCACAAAGAGAGATCACAACCAGCCATACACACGGGTTATACTCTCACACAGAGAGCAACTAGCTCTCATACAGAAAGCTAAGGTTTCAATGAAAGCGGAGTAAAACAAATACTCTTACATATGCCTTGATGATGAACTTACTCATATGAAGAATGCATGAAAGAGGATGACCAAGTGCTTGAGATTTGCTTGAATGCACTTGGATGATTTCCCTTGAGTTTGATTTGAATGCATGAAGATGAATATGAGCTCTAAGAGGGAAATGAGGGAGTTTGAGAGTGGCTTAATCAATCTCCAATGATTTGCAATAGTTCGAAGAAGTTCTAATGAACTAATTCCTCTCCTATATATAGGAAACCCAAATAAACCCTCAAACCTAAGCAAAAAGCCCAAATGAATAAAGATGAAACAACTAGATTTTGGCAGTTTACACTTAGGACAGTCGACTGATGAACAATTGACAGTCGACTGGTCAACTGCTATAAAAATCCCAACGGCTATAATCTGAGCCAAGACAGTGGACTGTAGAATACTACACATGCGCATGTACAAGGGGCTGACGCTTGAATATCCTTTACCAGGCGAGTGTCACATGGGATGGAAAGGAGCTGGAAAAACGCAACTTTCGCACTAGCACCTTCAGACGATAGATGACCAATTTTCAGGCGCCTGTAATTTGACAGGCGACTGAAAACCTCTCATCAGTCAACTGACGTGCAAAGTGGGTTGAAGCCCAGAAAATGCAAGTTACGCACTTTGGCACACAGATGATTGGAAAACAAATCCCAGGCGCCTGATGGAAGACAGGCGACTGTAAAATGAACGTCAGTCGTCTGTTTCCAAGAGCTCAAGTTAGAGTCAAGAAATGTTGACTTGAGCTGTGCACACCAGTCAGCTGTAGAAGGCTGGACAGGCACCTGGAGGTCATCCAATCGTGGTCCTGCCTTCAATAGTTGACTGTGGGAGAGCGAAAAACTCCAGTTTAAGTATTTGACAAGATGAACCTATTGTGATGATTTCTATGATAATCCTAAGGCTCACTAAGATGGAAAATGTATATGCATAAATGCATTAATACATCTATCAAGGCATTACAATAACCCTACACTCAAAAGAGAAAAGTAATAAATGAAATAATACATGAATTACATTGCTTCTTTTAGAGTCTAATCTTCAATTCCTTGATGCCTTGATGCTCCCCATCAACTTCCAAGCTTACACACCCCTTGAGTCCAAGCTTAGGCATTGCTCCTCTTGATGTCAATCATTGCACCAAGTATTTAGTCTCTAAAAATGATATTCTTCATTTGTTAACTATGAGTCTAAAATATGAAAGACATTAACAACATACTGTTGTGATCATCATCAAAATAATATTGGTTTGAAACACCAATACCTTGTGCAATAAATTGTGCAATTAAAATTTAACTTGCAAATACAGAATAATAAGTGCAAGAGGAATTAATCAACACAATCAATCCAAACGCAAACATAAGATTTTATCCTGTTTTCCCTAACTTGGGTACGTCCACCACGCTAATATCTACTATGATTCTTACAAAGAGAAGTGAATACAATCTCACACAGAGATACCTCACACAGAGGATTTGGATTCTCACACAGAGAAATTCTTGCTCTCACACAAAGAGACTTAAACTCTCACAAAGAAAGATCACAACCAACCCTACACAAGGGTTATAATCTCACACAGAGAGTAACTAGCTCTCACACAGAAAGCTAGTGTTTCAATGAAAAAAAAGTAAAACAAATACTCTTACATATGCCTTGATGATGAACTTACTCATATGAAGAAGAAGGCATAGAAGAGGATGACCAAGTGCTTGAGATTTGCTTGAATACACTTGGATAATTTCCATTGGGTTTGACTTCAATGCATGAAGAGGAATATGAGCTCTAAAAGGGAAATGAGAGGGTTTGAGAGTGGCTTAATCAATCTTTAATGATTTGCAATAGTTCAAAGAAGTTCTAATGAATTAAGCACTCTCCTATATATATGAACCCAAAATAAACCCTCAAACCTAAGCAAAAAGCCCAAATGAAAAAATCTGCAACAGTTAGATTTTGGCAGTTTACGTTTTAGAGAGTCGACTGGTCAACGGCTATAAAAATCCCAACGGCTATAATCAGAGCCAGGACATGCGACTGTAGAAGACTACACATGCGACTGAATATCCTTTAGCAGGCGACTGTCACATGTGATGGAAAGGAACTGAGAAAACCGTAACTTTCGCACTAGCACCTTCAGACGATAGATGACCAATTCTCATGCGCTTGTAATTTGAAGGCGACTAAAAACCTCTCATCTGTCGACTAACGTGCAAAGTGGGTTGAAGCCCAGAAATGCAAGCACGCACTTTGGCACACAGATGACTGGAGAACAAATCTCAGGCGCCTGATGGAAAACATGCGACTGTAAAATGAACAGCAGTCGTCTGTTTCCAAGAGCTCAAGACAGAGTCAAGAAATGTTGACTTGAGCTGTGCACACCAGTCGGCTGTAGAAGGCCGGCCAGGCGCCTGGAGGTCATCCAGTCGCCGATCCTGCCTTCTGTAGGAGAGCGAAAAACTCCAGTTTGAGTATTTGGCAAGATGAACCTATTGTGATGATTTCTATGATAATTCTAAGGCTCACTAAGATAGAAAATGCATATGCATGAAAGAGTTAATCATCTATCAAGGTATTACAATAACCCTACACTCAAAAAGAAAAAATCAATAAATTAAATAATACATGAATTAAATTGCTTTTCTTAGAGTCTAATCTTCAATCTCTTGATGCCTTGATGCTCCCCATTAACTTCCAAGATTTGGCACCTCTTGAGTCCAAGCTAGGCATTGCTCCTCTTGATGTCAATCCTTGCACCAAGCATTTAGTCTCCAAAAATGATATTCTTCATTTGTTAACTATGAGACTAAAACATGAGAGACATTAGCAACAATATTATGTTGTGATCATCATCAAAATAATATTGATATGAAACTCCAATACCTAGCACTTTTTCCATCATAAAAAGGCATCTTTTTTCTTTCTTCTTTCTTCCACTTAGTATTTGGAATTTTTTAAAAGTGAGATAAAAAAAAATCAAAAAAACCGAGATAAAAATAAAAAGGATAGATAAAAAAAATCAAAAAAGAGAGTAAAAAACAAAAAAAGAGAGAAAAACAAAAAAAGAGAGACATCAACAAAAGAAAAAATCAACGAGGATGGATATAAAAATAAGAATAGAGAGACAATTCAAGAAAAAATTACAAAAAAGGAGAGAAAAGAAGACATTTTTATTGTTCCGGCTGCCCCAAACTCTAGCTCAATCATTGTCCATGTCTATTGTCACACCTGCATTGCCCACGTCTATTGTCACACCGACACTTGTTCATCTTTCTGTATGGTATAATCTGAAAAAATGAATAAAGAACTTTATGCAACTGAAACTGGATACTGATAAAGGTTTACGTGAAGCTGGTGCTCATGCCAATATCATTAGGCATCTCCATATTACACTCGAAGAAGATGAAGATTGACGAAAGACCAGTATATTCCATACATATATCAATGTACATGATACGTCATATAAATTAATAATTGATGGATGTAGTTCTTTTAATGTTTTCGCCAAGTCAGCCTTAGAAACAATGGGCTTAGCAGCTGAGCCTCCTCCTCGGCCATATAATGTCACTTGAATTGATAGGACTGCTCATTTAATTACCCATCTATGTTTAGTGCCTCTCCAACTTATGAGTGATCATGTCAGATTTGGTATTTGGTATGATCTTATACCCATGGATGGACCACATGTTTTAGCAGAAATACATTGGTTGCACGACCTAGATGTGACGAGTTCTGGATATATACACACATTCATATTTACTGAGAAAAGAATTGTGCTGAAAACTTGCCAACCCAAATTTTTAGTTGCTTAGAAAAATGGGTTAACTTTAATGAGCCGCGCACGAGTCCTTTAAAGGTCAAATAAGAGATTGAGCCAGATGCTGAGTTCAAGATTAAGTTGGAACCTGAGTCTACATATGTACCAAAAATTAAGTTTGAGTCAGAACCTAAGGTGACTCTACAGCTAGAGATAAAGTCTAAGCCACACGGTGATTTTATGCCAATACTTAGCTTGAAGATATCGTTTGAGAAAAATAAGCACATCCAGTTTGTTTTCTGAGATCGCCCACATCTTACCAACAAGTAGGTTCCATATGCTTTCTTTTTTTATTTGGGAGAATTTTTTGGAAGACATTTATCTACTAATCTATATCCTGCTACACTTCAGAATTCATGGGCGCATCTTCTCTAATTACAAGAAATTGTTTATTTCTTCCTGGTTGTGTTATTCCTAGCGACATTCATCAGATCATGAAATTCTTAAGCCGGGAAAATTGATAGAGATCCAGTTTGAAATTTACATAGAATATTTTTCTTTATTTTATTTTATTTTTGATTTTATGGATGAGATAGAGATGAATTCTTTATTTTATTTTATTTTTGATTTTATAGGTGAAATAGAGATATCGTTTGAGTACTTTGAGCCTTATTATTATTTGAGTCTTTTAGTTATTTTATTTAGGATAGAGTTTGAGTTTTTTTAGACTTATTTATTTTGAGCGTTTTAGTTATTTTAGAGTTTTAGTCTTTTTAGAGTTTTTGTCTTATATTAGATCTGATATTTGAGAATCAAGTTGTAAGCCTATATAAAAGCCATAAATTTATTATTGTTTTAGAGATAGATGAATGAAAAATAAAGATTTTGGTGTAAACTTTTAGTTTCTTTAGAAAGATTAAATCTTTCATATTGGTGTGTGAGAGTGGCTTGGTTGCCTAGATGAGAAGTCTGAAAAATCTTCATGTGCGAGATGTGTGAGTCGGTGATCATTAGATTTCCGGGGTTCGAGGCCCGAAAGTGGTCAAAATCCCAACTTTCCTTTTGTACAAATTTCCACATCCCTTCCTGCTTCCTTCTTGCGTCAGTTGGCCTCACCTAACTATAATAATAAGAATATAGTCATGTGGAAGAGTCGATGCAGGAAGTCCTAGCACAATCTGGCATAGAAGCTGAAAATAGAACCTTGGTGTTCACTGTTTGTGAGTTGATCTGGTTGAAGGGTTGCTAATGAAATTGGTAAAAGGATGTCTTAACCTTGTAGTGTGACTATAAATTTGGCATTCTCATATGACACATTCATGTCTTTAATGAGAGCACCAACATATCTACTTGGATTAGTTGTTTTTTGTGAGAACAGATCACCTATGAAGAAATACTTGGTGTAATTTTCGTGAGGATTGGATGTTTCTATTTGAGAAATATCAAAATAATTTAGTTTTGATTTGGCAAAAGCTCAGGGAAGGGAGTGTAGATTAACACTCAATTTTTATTTGTGGTATGCCGGTTGTTTAGAATTTCCATTACATGTGTAGTTTGACGATGGCTGCATCACGTCTTTTATTATCAAGGCTAATTTTCAGAAAACCACCTTTATGTTTCACCGATTTTTAAAAATACTATCATAAACTTTGAAAATAACAACTTCACTTTTCTCAAATTACTCCTTTAACATCATTAATAGAAAACTATATAAATCTTTCTAAACACGCTTAAATTACTTCCTCCAACATTTTCATAAGTCTTAAAAATCACATCAGTCTTTGAATACCTTTTAGAAAACTACCTCTTCCTTATAACGTTTTAGATGACTAATTTAAAATAATGTTCAGTATAGTATTTTTTTTATTTTCGAAGTCCAGGGTGGTATTTTGGGTGAAACATAAATGTGGTTTTTTGAAAAATAAATGTTTATCGTTATTGTTTTTGGGTAGAACAGAGGAGCTGCAGTTATAAATAGATTGGAACATCAAATTTGGTCAGCATCATCTAGTCTATTGCGTGTTGTCTGTGGTTTCCTAAGAAACATCCAACGCTCTTCTGTTGTTCAATGGTTGGAGAAATTTTTTATCAAATAAAAGCAGGTCTCCATCAATTTTCAAATAGAATCTAAAATAACATGGTTAACACTTCAATTTTGTGATCAATCTGATTTTTACTATCAATTTGGATATTATTTGAAATTAATTGGTAGTCCAAATAGACAATTTGCCGCAAACTTTTGAATTATTTAGAACCACTAGCTTAATTTTAGAAAATTCACTGCACCTTTGACTGAAGGTAGAAAACCTTTCTATTTTTTCATCCATCAACTTGGCCCCCTAAACTTTTAACTAAGTGATTGTTATCTAACACAGTTAAATTGAACATGAAAAGACAATAAAAAATAAACTGCTATTGGCAAGATGAGAAGGGAGAGCTTTTAGCTCCAATCGTTTTACAACAAAACAAAAAAAAATAAAAATAAAAATCCCATTTTCTTCTATCCTCCCATTTCATTTTTTTTCTTTACCCATTGTTTGAAGATGCTATTGGCAAAAGCGCCAGCACTGCTCTTGCTGTTACTGATGCCGCCAATGATATTGAGCATCAGCATCAGCAATTAGAGCTACTAGTTCTTGTCGCCAAAGTTCCTCCTCTTGCCAATGGCATATAGCCACTACAATAGCAACTTGGAGGTGCAACTCTTTATTCTAGCTGATGATGCTGCCAGATGTACACATCAGCAACAGCAACTTGGAGATACTAATACTCCTTTTTACCACAAGGATAAAGGGAGATGTATGGTAGAGTTGTAGGGTAGACGAAGTGTACTTCACTCCGAAAAATTACTCCTGCATCCACGTAATGTCACATGATCAGATGGTATGGTTGTGATTAATGGTTGAAAGCGTAGAAGTTAATGGATGAAAATGGATGTTTTGACTGTAGTCAAAGTTTTTTTTGTTTTTGTTTTTGTTTTGTTTTGTTTTTTTTTGGGGGGGGTCTAAAATTAAGGCATAATCTTAAGTAATTCATAAATTTTATGACAGATTGCCCATCTATTCTTTTATATATGAAAAATGTTCACCAACGTATTCACCAAGGGGTTGAACCTAAGTACTAAGTAATAATCCATATTGAAAAAATTGAAAGAAATTGATGTTTATAAATTAGTTTTTGGGCCACTATCCGTAGGCTTAAAATTTTACGCTAGAATGTCTTGATTACCGGAATTGTGGCTTTAACAATAATCATTGTTTATAGGCCCCCCACTTAATCTTGTTTCATGTTCTATCATATTATTAGAGCCATCTAATATCTAAGTTACATCTCATAATTACTGATTGTCTTATAATCTTGTGTTCACGTATTTCATCATGTTTGTCT
This sequence comes from Scilla litardierei, assembly GCA_030789695.1. Classification (NCBI taxonomy): domain Eukaryota; kingdom Viridiplantae; phylum Streptophyta; class Magnoliopsida; order Asparagales; family Asparagaceae; genus Scilla; species Scilla litardierei. Next base: position 58,662,903 of record CM061131.1, read on the forward strand.
ATAATGGCTTAATGTCTGTCTTATAATCCTATCCATACAGACGTTTCATCCTATTCTTTTTGTTATGACCAAATCCGTTCTGTATCAATATTATCATGGTCTTGTCCCGATCCTGTAAAAATCTAATATCCAAACTCAAGATTCTCAAATTGAGTTAAGAGCGGGTGTTGAGAATAATTGTCCTATATTAAAAAATTGAAGGAAGTTGATGTCTATAAATTAGTAACTGGGTTACTATCTATTGGTTGAAAATATTGGGTTAGATATGGTTTCAGGACTAAGTATGGCTTCACCAATATCATAACTTGTAGGTCCTCTTAGTCCTGTTCCTCTTCTAACAAAAAGAATGTGAGATCTCTTAGGTAACTTTAGTAGGTAAGATATCAATGCATGTGAAGCGTAGGTTGTTTGAAGTTTCACAATTTTTTTGGAGGACTTATCTCAGTCTAGGATATGGGTATGTATGCAATGACTTTCTAGACCGAATAAGAATTAGCTGGGCTTCAAACCCTAGCTCTTAATCTCATTGGGGATGAATGGGTGTTGTGCTTTGTGCCAGCATCCCATCGCATCACCCTTCATCTTTTCCCATAACATCCAAAGCAGGAGTGGGCCTAAACTAACAAGTGGTTGAACGGATCTTGTGTTGCAAAAAGATCCAACACTTAGCAAACCCTACAACTAGTTAGGGAGTTGGGCTCACAAAAATGATCAACACAACAACCAAATAGTTTTTGCCCTAACCAGATCTTACGGGAGCAAATTGAGCAAACGAAGCATGCATAGAATCACATATGTAAGAAAGTAAATGCGGATAAGACTTTACCCGAGTTCGGGCGAACACTCGACCTACTCCAGCATCTCGAGGCGGTTTTACTATTTTGATCAAGAGTTACAAGTTTTACATCACTTCTTCTTTAACTCTCAAGTGAGTAATAACTTAGATGAATACTCTTAAGCCCATACTTTCAATCTCAGAAAGAAAAATGAAAGAGATGACAAAAGAAGATCCAAGAACCCAAGAAATCACAAAAGCCCTAGCTTTCTCTTCTTTGGTTCTTCTCTCTTCTAATCTCTCTTAAAAACCCTCTTGAATGCTCAATAACTCTCTTCACTCAACCATGCTTAACCGTGCACTAACATCTCTCAAGCAGACCCATTTAGTATCCCACAAGATATAAAAACAAGCCTGGCCATTGAATTGAGAAAGAGCTCAATCCAATGGTCAAAAATCGGGCTCAGAAAATAACTTAGCCAGTTTGCTAGATGTCTGGATGATGTGCCCCAGACGTCTGGTTCGGACGATGTGCTCCAGACGTCTGCTAGTCTGTGCCCAAACTTCCAAGAGTTGCAAATAATTTCCTCCATTTCCCCAGGTGTCTGATGATGTTCAGCTAGGCGCCTGACTGTTCCAGACGTCTAACACCCCGATTCTATTTTGTAGCACAAATTGCAACATCTTGAGCATATGGTTTTCTTTCCTGCTTCTGGTCAAAAGATTGCTTCTGGTAAAAAGATAGCGGACTTTGATCTCTTGTAGCTAGGTTTGGCGTTGTGTTTGCTATGGCCAAAGGGCGGTCAGTCCCAACTCAGGCATGTTTCTTGTTGTTTTTAAGTTCTATTTACATTGGAGACATATTTGGGCCTTTGGATCAGATCTAGCCATGTGATTGTATTTTTTGTGGTCTGTGGTGCGATCTTACTCGAAGATGCCAACTTTCTGGGTTTTGATAGCATATTCTTGCATAAAGAATAAACCCTTTATATTTTGGGATCAAATCAAGCACATTATTTGTGTGTTTTGAGGTTAGTTCTTGCAATATGAGCCACCTTAGTTAGTTGCACGGTGGGATCTTGTTGAGATGTGTTCCGACTGTGATCGCTGATTGGATTCGAGCTGATAGATCTTCAATGAGGGATCATGTACGACTTTGATCTTACTGATTGGCTTCGAGCTTGACAAATCTAGGTGTGAGGCACATAGGTTGCTGCCTCTGCAAGATTGTGAGAAGGGTCGTGAACATTTTTGGTGCTTGTCGACCAGGCTTCGAGCTGCATGCCCATGGGCTGGATGGATGCGAGAACTGTGGAGATGATTGAAGGTGGATGCTATGGTCCAGTGATGAGTTGCATGGGGGTGTGAGGCTATGGTCCTCCGACAAGCACCTATAGGTGTGCACACACATGCGAATATGATCTGCCATGGCGTAATCACCAACAATTGCCAACAACCGTTAACATCGTAGGCATGAGCGGTGACAAATGGTGATGGAATCAAAAAAGTGCCTTGGTCCATGTGAGGAACATGCATGATGGAGATGGCGTGTCTGCTAGGGTTCTTGTCACTGAACACGTGTCTAGTGATTAGTTTGAATGGATCAAACTAATTTTAACTGGTTCTAATTTGTATTGGTCTGAATTGGTTGTTTTGAGATTCGAACAAGGTTTTGCAGATAGTTGGAGTATGCAAGATTGCAAGGGGTTTTACATCATGTGTGGCAGTGGTCATGACGTATAAGACTCTCAGTGTTGGCGAGACGGCAGATTCAACGATAACGATGATGAATATCTTCCTAGCACTTTTGGGTGGCTTGCACAGTGGAGCTAACGTTGGTAGCTCGCTTGTTGACGATATGCGACAGTTTGAACGATCATCCTTTTCTTGCTATCCAATGAACAACTGTATGGGATGCGTCGCCTCCCATTAACAAAAGAATCAAAGTGGCTCTTTTGCTAAACCCAATAAAGATACCGCGAATTAACTGTAACCACGGCCTCTCCCTCGCCTTCATATGCACTCACCAAAGTTGATCCTAAAACTTTCTTGGGTCGAATTATGCAGGCAAATAGAATCTTTTCACCTACAAGGGGTACTATCTTAGATTTAGGGGATACATATGAGAACGACCATAAGGCTCGGATTCATATTTCATTTGTACATGATGGTTAGAAAATGAAAGTGAGATAATGCCAGTGTATGCTTCTTTGTAGTGTCTTAAATTAAAGGCGTCTTGAGGATAAATCTGAACTTAATAAATTACAAATGTCATTCTGTCTGAGAATAATGCCAAATGGTCTACCTTACTTGATTTCTAGATTGTAGGTGCATAATTCAATATTATTATTTAACCTCACAATTTTTCTAAATTGGAACGCACTGACCCAAAAGAGATTTTTTTTTTCTATTTATGTTAGAGTACAATGGCCTTCCCTGGCCTACCCTTTCAGTGATCCTTTCAATCAAAGTGTGTAGTTATGTTAACCACCGACTTTATTGCTTTGTATGGAGTTATATTGGTGGATGTAGCATCTAAAGGTTTCTTGTCCTATTGATAATCGATGGGCATTGAGACTAGGTTTAGCCTTTGTTATATCACATTTGGATTTGAAAATGGTATAAATTTTTTAAGAATGTTTCTAGTTTTTTCTGAATATTGGTTATCTTATGATGCATGTAGGTTTGTTCCTGCAAAGTTTGAGGAGATTTTTCAGAAGCATGCTCATACTCACCCTAATGCTCTTACATCAGACGAGTTGGATGAGATGCTCAAGGCAAATAAACAACCTAACGACCGTGCAGGACAGTAAGTTGCCCGAACTATCTGATACTTTAAATAGTAACAATCTGATTTGAATCACATCGTAGCTTTGGTCGAGCGGCCGTTATGGCTCGTAACCTGTGGGAGTGCAACCAAATTGGTGCACCTAGGCCATGTTTGGCATTTGGTGGTGGGTGGAGTCAGGCCCCAACCCCTGCTCATCTCAGCCAAACGCTCAAATTTGGGATGTGGGTAGAACTGGTAGAGTTGCCTCGAAACTCCACCGAAAAGACCCAAAGCTGCTGCCCAAAAACCCCAAAGCCTCCAACTGTAGTTACAATCCAACCCCAGCTTTGAGCAGGGGGAGCCGGTGTTGCTGCAGTGTTTCAATTCCTCCCGCAACTCTTTTACCGTCCACCATTCAAAAAACACTTCACCACTATTTCCAAAGCTTGTTGCCAAACAGAGACCTATTTCTTCATCATGGGATGGAAATAAAATGAAATTCTTTTCGCTGTTAGTATCTTGGTGAATATGTTAAAAAAAGGTTACTAATTTTTGCCCTAATGCTTTTGGACAGGCTTGGAGCATTGACAGAGTGGAAAATCTTGTACAAGCTTTGCAAAGACAAGGATGGATTGCTTCACAAGGAGACCATAAGAGCTGTCTATGATGGGAGTTTGTTTTATCAAATGGAGAAGGAACATGCCTCGTCCAAAAAGCAAGCATAAGAGAAGGGGTTTGTTTATAAGCTGTTCATGCTGGTAAAGATGCTTGCTTTGTAAACGGCATATACCGTGATTTGAGTGTTATTGATTTACTTAATAATGTAACAAACGATTGTTTAACCGATTGTTTTTTAATTGTTAATTATAAATGTAGTAAGTACCCCATCCTTGGGTTTATCCCTTCAACTTCTGAAATAAGAAGAGATGCCACAAGGCAGAAGCGAAACCGAAGCAAGATGACAATGAGATGTGGGCTGCAATCAAGCTGGCTTTGGCTTGTTGCAGAGATGCATGCAAGTGGGTATTTGAGGTGATGTTTGCGTAGGCCAGAGGGAAGAGCAAAGTGGGGAGTTTTTGTTTCAAATTCTGCTCAGTTAACTGCTGTTCATAGGACTGATATCTCTTGTTTGCATTCGCTGTCTGCAAGCAGGGACAAAGCTTTCCTTTTCTTTTGCCGAGTTTTCGAGTGAATGATTCTAGGGGAAACTGTACCCAAATTTTTTTTGTAAGGGTCACAAGAGTTGCTTCGTGTAATAACCTTCATTTGATAATTGAAATCTAGCCTGAAATGAAAGCTTGCAGTCTAAAAAAGGGATACTGATGGCAAACTCGAGGATTAAGCATACTTCCCACGTTTGATCTCTGTTAGTAAAAATACTATTTTCATCTTCTCTTTCCCCCTATGTATTCCTTTGATTTATTAACAAATGTTGAAGAATGAAGCATGAGGAATCTTAAGGTTTGAAATTTAGTTCAATATGGCCAAAAATTGACACTTTATAGAACTAATTAATTTTTAAAACATGCAAAATCAAAACAATCTTAAGCTAATTAACAAACATGCCAATTGAGTTTTATGAAGGTAGTTTGTGTTGTCTGTGCGGTGGCATAGCTCTGTTTATGAGCATTTATGGGACTTTATTTCAATGTTTTGAGAAAGCATAAATCATTTGTTCCAACGTAGAAGAAACATGATGGTTCACTAATTACGCATGTTTGTCGCAAATCCTAAAGGAAAATTGTGTCAACACTATATTCTTATCTACTTGTATCGGTGCAGTAGTTAAGCATTTGCCAAAAAAACGGCAGTAAGGCCCCCCACCCCCCCCCCCCCCCCCCCCCACCCCCCCACCAAAAAAACGGCAGTAAGGCCCCCCCCCCCCCCCCCCCCCCCCCCCCCCCCCCCCCCCACCACCACCCACACAAACTCGAAAAAATCCTTGCACATGTCACTCTGTCATTCTTTCTTTTATACCTTCTCATATTTTTGAGCTTTTGGACCCATGGGGACTCTTCTGTCATGAATCATCCAAATTACAAGCAGAAATCATGATGCATTCACCCGATCACAGTGCCATGTGGTTTTAGGGAAGCTGAATACACACTGACCACAAAAAAAGAAAGAAAGAAAAGGATGCATCAGAAAGCAAAGGAAGTACCCATCACAACTCTGGCAGACTTAGCTCATGTGGCTTTGTTCTAGCGCCCTGTGTCCTATACGCCATGTCATCACCTAGTTGGCGCTTATTTGGCACATGATGTGGCATTCTCTAGAGGGTTTCTAGTGGTACTCTTGTAAATATTATTTCTAGAGTGTTCTTGGACATTCTTGTGTATTTTTTAAAGATGGAATTTAGTGTATTGGATCATAAAAGACTCTAGAAGCCTAATCTACCCCATCAATTGTAAGGTGGCCTCACCTATAAATAGAGACACATGGAGGTCATTTGTATTCATCAAGAGTTGCAATGAATAGAAACAAAGTCATTCTCCACTTCCACGCTCTTTATTATATAATTGTGTTAGTGTAAGAGATTGAGAGAAAGCTAACTTAGCCATTCTAAGAGGGAGAGTGAGCTAAGTGCCGCACCATAGTCTAGTAGCTAAACAATTCGCCCATGACAGTTGCTATCAGAGCTTGCGGTTCGGGAAAGAGAATGACAACTAGTGAGATTCTTGTTGTATGCAACTCTGAGATGGCAAAGGAGACCACTAGGCCACCTTGTAGAGAGAAGTCCAGGGACATCATGTCGGCATTCAACGCACGGTTGGACAAGGTGGAGCTCACCATGGTTGAGGCAAAGGATCAGTTCGAGGCCATGAAGGAAAGCATCGAGGAGCTGAGGTCCGGATGGGACGAGCTTCAGAAGAAGAGGCTAACGGTCTTGAACTCAACCTTTGACATGCTCCAGAAGAGGGACGATCTCTTGGAGCAAAGAATTCTACCATATATGCTCAGGTGGAGGCTCTCCTAAAGGAGTTGGACAAGCTCAGGGGTGAGTTCAACCAATAAAATATGGTGTGGGCAAATGGAGTGGTCGTCAACCATCCCTTCTTACCATATATGGATGTTCCTAAACCAAAGCCTTACTAAGGTATACGGAGTGCTCAGAAACTTGATAACTTTCTTTGGAATATAGAAATATTTTGATGCAGTGAGGATCAAGGACGATGGTTCCAAGCTCCTCACAGAACCTCACTACCTCTAAGATGTTGCTACATTGTGTTGGCATAGACGAATTGCCGATGTGAAAATGGGATTGTGTACCATCAACACTTGGGAAGAATTCAAGTCGGTGATCAAGAAGTAGTTCTACATGGAGAATGCTGAGAATGAAACGCGAGGTAAGCTTCGATGCCTCACTTAGAAAGACTATTCGTGGCTATGTAAAGGAATTTTCAGAGCTACTTCTTAAGATTCCCGACATGAGCGAGAAAGACTCGTTGTTTGCTTTCATGGATAGCCTCGCGGGATGGGCCAAAATTGAGCTTCACATGCAGGGAGTCCAGACCCTCACCCAGGCTATGGTGGTTGCGGAGACCTGATCGAGTTGAGGAAGATGGACTTTGGCAAGCCAAAAGACTAGAAGGTCAACCATGGAAAAGGTGGGGGAGAGAAAGAGAAACAGTCCAGAGACTCCCAACCTAAGCCAAACCAATGGAAGGGAAAGTCCATCGAGGGAGCCAATAAGGATCACCCAAAGACCTAACGCTACTTCTACGAAGGTCCACACAAAGCTCAAGAATGTCCAAAGAGGGCCAATCTTGCGGCCCTAATCCAAATGGAAGAGGAGAAGTAACATGAAGAGATGTAGGTGAACTCACTATGTCTTCTTAATACCATCCATGACAAGGTGGATGAAGGGCCACATGGGCCAATGTTTGTAGAGACGGAAATCACGGGAAAGACCTTTAAAGCCCTCCTTAATACCGGTGCTTTCCACTTCTTGATTTCTGATAGGGTGTCCAGAGATTTGGTCCGTGCAATGACCAAAGAGAAGGGTACTATCAAAGCCATCAACTTGGAGCCTACTCCTATCGTCGACATGGTGCGGCAAATACAAGTGAAAATGAGAGAATAGTACATGCCAGTGGACATGACGATGATCGGGATGGATGACTTCGATGTGTTCATCAGCCTGGAGTTTTTGGACCGGATGAAGGCTGTGTTGGTTCTTTAGCCAACACAATATGCTTACTCGAGGGCATGGCTTGTATGATTCCGATACAAAGAGAGAGAAAGCCTTGTCATGTAAGATTCTCTCAACTATCCAAATCTCCAAAGGGGTTCGAAGGGACAAACCGACATTTGTCACTGCCGTGAAGATGGAGGAAGGCCCAACTGAAGATGAGGAGGTCCCCAAGGAGATCCAATCCGTCTTGGATGAGTACTAAGACGTTATTCCTGAGAAGCTTCCTAGCAAGCTATTGATTCGGGATATAAATTGCATATCCCCCCCCATTTCTGGGTATTTTATGTGTATATCATGTTATTTTGGCTTTAATACGGGCGTATTTGTGATATTGTGTAATATTGAAGATTATTCATATTTTATACATAAAATGCAATTTTTAAGGACTAAATTGTGCTCCCCATATTTTTCAGATACTTCTGGGATTTTTCTGGATTTTCTGGAATTTTTCCAGAATTTTTGGGAATTTCCAGCTATTTTTTGGGGATTATTTGGAGCAAAGAAGGCAATTCTGGAAATTTATTAAAGAAAAAAATCAAAAAAAATTAAAAGGCCCGCAGGCCATTTCTGCGGCCCGCTCTTTGAGCGGGCCACTGGGCTTTAAAAAAAAGAAATCCGCTGCTTCGCGGGCCGGCCAAGCGGGCCGGCCCGCTCCGCGTTTAGGCAGCAGCGCGCGCTTAATCAAAAATAAAAATAAAAATAATAAATTAAAAAAAAGGTGACGAACCGCCAAATCAAGCAGCGACGCGCGCGGATAATGAATTGCGGGCGGCGGGCTTTGAAGCCTCCGACCCGCTAGCCCGAAAAAAGGGGTTTATTTCGCTTGTCCGAAATTTGTGAAGGGAGTTTTCGTTTTTTGCTTCGGCTGTTGCTGTTTTTTGGGGTTTTGGTGTTCCCCAAAGCTAGGGCTTGTGGATGGAGGCTATGTGAGGATGATGGAAGCTTGGTGAAGGTGCTCAAGGGAGAGGGGAGCTTAATCTTAGAGAGATCTTGGGTGAAATCTCTCCTTAACCTTGTGTATTTTGCATTTTTCTCTTTGTATTAAACTTGTGATGAATTTGTTTATAAATCTCTTTTGTTTAGTATGATTGAGGAGTGTTGTTTGGTGTGGGTTATGATTCATTTGTGGTTGGTTGTTAATTCTTGTTTTAATTTCCCATTGCCCATTTTCATTGTCAATGTTGGATGTATAATTAGGGCACAATTTAATTGGCTAAGACCCAAGTGGGCACTCTTAGAGAAGAGACCATGATCTTAATTTGATTAGTGCTTTGATAATACGTCCATCCCTATTGCAAATTGTCGTGTTCATGAAAGCTAAACTTTCCGATTAAGCTTGCCATAGCCGGAGGCCTAATTGAAGTATATGTGGATAATTTGAGCTTAATTAACACCAATCTTAGTGAGCCCACAACCCATGCTTCCTCTCCTAGCTATCCTAAACCCCCTTTGGCTCTCTAACCCTAGCCAATTAGGTTAGGAATTTATATTCACCACGATCACCACACTTTCTCCCACACTTTTCCACCGTTAGTTGAGGTGGTTGTTTTCACGCTTTATTTTTCTTTATCAATCAACCTTGTGAATGTAGAACGACTTGTCCCTGTGATCCGACCCGGTACTCATCGATTATTTTTATTGCATTGACACTCCTACGCTTGGGAGTGGAAGGTGTGCTCCCGTGCGCGTCCTTCCACAGTCAATCAGCTATCACCTAAGATGGAGGTGGATCACAAAATTAAGTTGATGCCAGGTGCGCAACCACCAACGATGAGACCTTATCAGATGGTTCCACCCGAGTTAGAGGAACTTCGGATGTAACTGAAGGACTTGCTGGATGCGAGGTACATCCGGTCATTAAAAGCTATGGTGCACCTGTATTTTTCCAGAAGAAGCACGACAGATCTATTCGGTTGTGAATTGACTATCGGGCACTTTACAAAGTCACAATGAAGAACAACTATCCAATACCTTTGGTGGTGGACTTGTTCGATCGGTTGGAGCAGGCACGGTACTTTACTAAGTTGGACCTCACATCGTGATATTGTCAAGTATAATCGCTGAAGGATACGAGCCAAAGATAGCATTTGTGACGAGGTATGTGTCATATGAATTTTTAGTCATGTCTTTTGGACTCATAAATGTTCCTACTACGTTTTACATGTTGATGAACAAAGTATTAGAGCCCTTCATGGATTGCTTTGTCGTAGTCTAACTCGACGACATCATGATATATAGCTAAGACAGCTCTGAGCATCAGGGGCACTTGTGACAAGTGTTTCGAGGCCCTTCAACATAATGAGCTGCATGTGAATAGGGAGAAATGCTCGTTTGCACAAGAGGAAGTCGTCTTCTTGGGGCATGTCTTCAGGAATGGCTAGATCCGAATGGACGAAGGGAAGGTTTGGGCCATACATGAGTGGGAACCTTCCACTAAGCTGACAGAGCTATGGTCGTTCCTTGGGTTGGCCAACTACTACCAAAAATTCTGTTGGGATCTCTTTAAATGGAAGACAAACACTAGAGGGGGTGATTTATGGTTTTCAAAAATAATACTTAATTAAAAATTTAGTTCCTCTAGCTATGCCTAAATCTCCTAAAAGAGTTACCTCCTTAAGTACTTAATAAATAAAAACTAACTACTTGCAAGGGAGTGATACATAGCTGAAATTTAACACAAGTGCAAGTAATCTAAAATGAGAGACAAAGAACACAATTGCAAATAAAGGAATTTATCCTTGTTCACCCTCCTGTGGGCTACGTCCAGTCTTCAACCTCGTTGGGATTTTCTCCACTAATCAACTCTCAAACTAGAGACCCAATTGCCTCAACGTAAGGGCTTTCAACCAATACAAGTGTCACTACTCCAAGAGTGTTCTTCCAATACAACTCAACCTCTTCTCAAACTCTTTTATAACAAACAAATTACAATTCAACCAAATGTAAATTCTTACCACGATATCCTTGTGTGGATTTTACAAAACTTTCTCTTGATAAAGGATTTGAATCATAATATTTCTTATAACCAAACGAGATTGAAGCTTTGATGTGAATTTTGTGGCTATAAGAAAATTAATCTTTTGATCTCTAAAAGACGAAATTAAACTCAAGGATATCAAAGAAAATAACTTGAATCAATCTTTTGAAAGTCAAAATTAAAGCTATGGAGAATTGGTTTCAATTAAGGCCAAAAATTTTGCTTAAAATCTTTTTCAAAAGAGAATTAAATTTTGGCCAAGAGAAAACTTTTTAGAGCAAATAGAAGGTTTTGAATGCTATGAAAAATCACTTAAATTGATCAATTAATTGTTACAACAACCTCAGCCAACTCTAGCTTATATAAGGGCAAAATTCCATTGGAAACAGTTCACCAAATTGCCCCTCCAATGAAAAAATTGACAATTCTATGTAAAATACGGAACTTTGTTATTTCAGTCCGTTGGGCCAAAGTAGTCAAATTCTCAAACAATGGTAGTCGACTATCAATACTGTTGTTGTCGACTCCTTTTAGGGACAGAGAAAAATCTATTTTTCCCAATAGAAAGTAGTTGACTCCTATAGAGAAAGTAGTCGACTCCTTTTAAGATACGTGTGAATATATTTTAAAAGAGTTCTAAAAACAGTCCAGATCTTTTCAAAATGTTTTCTAAATATTTTTGGAAGTTTAAAATGTTATTTTAAATATATCTAAGTGTGTGAAGCTTCAATCCGAAGGCAATACAAATGATCTAAGTACATGGACTAAATATACATCAAAATTACCCACTATGGCTTCTTGATGTACTTTGAATTCTGCATCTCTGATCGCTCCTTATTTTGCACCTTTTTTCTGCATGTTTTCATGACATTTCGATCGCCTATATTGCGTTTTTCACAATTATTCGACGATATCGCGTTGCTTTTTCACTATTTCTTATTTTTGTCGTATTTTAGGAGATATGGAGCGATCTGGAGCGAAAAAGAGATCAAGGGACTTTCACGCGCACCAGAGTGTCGCCCACAGCCTTATGGAGCAGTTAGCAGCGCTAGAGGATGAGCGGAAGAGGAAGAAATTCGATAGAATCGACGAGGAGGCGAGAAGGAGAAGAAAAGAGCACAGAAACAGCCCACTCGGTCGAACAGAGAGTTCACTCGGCCGAGTGGAGGGCTGCATTCGGCCGAGTGAAACGGATACAGACCGCTAATTTTCATAGTTCACTCGGCCGAACAAGAAAGTTCACTCGGCCGAGTGAGGAAGCCCACTCGCCCGAGTCTGACAAGGATTTTCTCCCAAAAAGCAGCCGACTTACTGGAAATTTGAGAAGACCCACTCGGCCGAGCAAGAAAGCTCACTCGGCCGAGTAAGGAAGATCACTCGCCCGAGTCTGACAGAGCGACAGACCCCCAATTTTCCCAGATTCTCTGTTTTTTATTGGGTCTGTCACTCGGCCAAGTGACATGTTTCACTTGGCCGAGTGACGCATTCCGACTGTGTCGCGAATTAGGGGTTTTGGCTGTGCCAGGGGCAATTCTGTCAGGAATTTCTGGACGATTTTGGCTTGTATTTAAACCTAGTTTTATTCCTAGTTTTAGGAGAGACTCGAAGTTTTTTTTGACGGCTATTCTTTTTGTAATTCTTAGCTGGAGATCATAGACGCCCAATTTGGTTTGATCTTTCTCTTTAAAATTCTTGTTTTTATGAATTGTTCTCTCTTAACTATGAATTGTGCTATGATCTATTTCTTTATTTTTGAGATTTCTATGATGAATTGTGAGTAGTTTCGTCGTTCAGGGCATGTGGATGAACCATATGGATCCGATCTTTGAATTGTGATGAATGAATTTAATTGTTGCTAGGATTGACAAAAGGTTAGGTTGTGATTGATTTACTACGAGTAGCTAGGAATTTCCATCGATTGGGATTTGCAAGATATTGGATTCCAATTGATGGGAAGGCCTAGATATTCGATTTAGGTTTATAATTGAGATTTGCTAGATTTGGTTTGCAAGAGATTGGACCAAAGCTAGGGTTTTTATTATAAATCTATACCAATATTCGTTTGCAAGAGATTGGATGAATACGAACTATCATAACCTAGATCGTAGCTTGAGTTTGCACGAGAGTGGGCTCGAGGTGCGATTGGACGATGTGTCGATCTTCATGCTAATGGCTTAGGTTAGGGTTTGTACGAGAGTGGGCCCTAATCTAGGTTGCTATAGACCGGCAAGAGTGCGAGAGCGTGAGCTTGGTTCTACATTCAGTTGCGACTAGTTCACCTTAATTCAAGCCTTGCAACATTGAGATTCATGATCCACAAGGATAAGTGACAATCCGTAGTGGGGATTTCCTATCGCTAGACGCTTTTATTATATTGAATTCTATTTGCTATTTAAACGATTGTGACACATTACTATCCAAACCATTCCATTATTCCATTAATAGCTAGGTGATCAAAATAGAGTACTGTCAATTGTCCTCCCTGTGTTCGATACCCGCTCGCCACTACGCCGTGCGCTTGCGGGTAAGACTACAGTCGTTTTTCGGGTGTATATCCGGGAGCGATCAAGTTTTTGGCGTCGTTACCGGGGAGGCGACGGTATTTTATTTTCTTCGATTAGTTATTTCTTTTTATTTTTATTTTCACTCTTTCATTCCTCTATCGTGCTAACAATTATATCAAGACTCTCTTTTTCTGTGCATGTACACGAGATCGAAGGCACACCAAGAAGATATATTATTTGATCCTGAGATCGAGTGTACAGCAAGGAGGCTTAGAGCTGAGAGGAGATTTGCTATAGAGGAAGATCATATGGCCCGACCGGAAACACCAGAGGAGTTAGCGGTGCGTATGGCTAGGCTTGTCTCCATCCGAGATAGGCTACGGCTTAAGACCACTTCTATCACCTCTTCTATAGTCACGCCGGAGTTGGCGGCCGATAAGAACTTTGAGCTGAAGACTGGACTTGTAGTGTTGATGCAACAAGACCCATTTCATGGGAACTCACAGGAAAACCCTCACTACCATTTGCAGTCATTCTTGGCCAAATGCGCCACTTTTCAGATGCCAGGCGTGCCGGTTGACGCTATTCGACTGCCTCTCTTCCCGTTTACTCTTCGAGACAAGGCATTGTATTGGTTGAGGACGCAAGCCGAGGGGATCTTCACTACTTAGGATGAGCTGGCGAGTACATTTGTCAACAAATTTTATCCGCCATCCAAGACTGTCAAGATAAGAAGCGCGCTCATGTCCTTCAAGCAATGACCTCAAGAAACTCTATATGAGGCATGGGAGCGTTTCAAGGATCTCCAACACCAATGTCCCCATCATAGTATTGAGGCATGTGAGCTTGTGCATAGCTTTTATATCGGATTGCAACCAAGCACAAAGCAAATAATTGACGCAACCGTCAATGGAGCTATTTTGTCAAAGACACCGGATGATGCTACGGCCTTACTTGAGGAAATGACCTCGAATAACCAACAATGGGCCGACGAGAGGGGACATTCTTCGTCATCCTTGAAGCCGACAAGCATTTATGAGGCAAAGGCCGTAGAGGAGCTCTCTACAAAGTTTGATTCTCTTCACAAGGTCGTGGAGAGATTGGAGAAGTTGATTAATGAATCGCATGGAGCCCCCACCGTTTCTACACCGGGAGGAAGCATGAGCGACTGGCAAGACCAAGCTCATGTTATGTTTGTTGGAGGAGAGCAAGGAGAGGGAGCTATAGAGCAAGTTCAATATGTTGCGGGAAGCACCGGTTATTGGGCAAACCCGGCTACGAGGAATCACCCGGGATTTTCATACGCTAACTTTTTCTTTTGTAGAGATTTGGAAAATAGATGCGATATAAGTAGCTTTAGGAGGTGAACTCAAGTGACATGTAGAGAATAAAAAGATATATGTGGAGAATGAAATGGTGTAACGCTCGGTTCACTCTAAGATGTGCACAAAAGGTTCAATAAGATAATACATCAACTAAACTTAAATGTAAGCATGGATATTCTCAATCATTTCAATAAATAGTGAAGTCAAGCAGTAAAGTTTACAATCATATCAGGCATGCAACAGAAGGTGAATAAGACAAGAAAACTGATGCTTCAGATATACTAATGATGCGTGAATATTGGTGCATTTCCAACAAAAGCATACCAAACACTAATCCATACATTCGGCTTCAATTAATATCATGCATTCACTTAGAGGAGTCATCAAGAGAAATAGATTTGCAAGCACGTGTGAATAGCAAGACTATGGAATACTCTAAGTAGCATGGCAAGGAATAATAAGCATCGTGATGGTTGCTTAAACAATAAGAGATATCATCATACGAAATTCATCTAGCGGAAGAAGAGAAAAGGAAAATAAAGAAATAAAAATAAAAGAGGGGAAAGAAAAGAAAATCAAGCACATAATATGATGCATGAACACACATAAAAGGAAAATAAGATGGAAAAATAAAAAAGATGATGCAAAAATTTTGAAATTTTTAAAAAACCCTAAAATAAAGTAAAAATGCAACTAATGCATCTAAATGGCATGGAAATGCACTCCCCCAAGCTTAAATTTCACATTGTCCTCAATGTGATCATAGTGGAACAATATGAGAAACAACGATAATAATAAGGGAGGTGAATGAAAACTGATGAAATGAATGACATGAAATCCTAATGCAACTATTTGCACATGCAATGATGCATGAGAGCGCCTTCCCCCAAGCTTATACCAAACAATCCTATTCAAATGACTCGATCAAAAATGTCACGGCTTCACTAAGCGGGATCAAGTCAAACGAATAAGAAAGTAAGGTTTCACTTGAAAGAAATGCTCGATGGTGGTGAGCAAAAGGATGTGGCGTAGGAAAATATGAAGAGTGCGATTAATACATAAAATGGGTTTGGGGTATAAAAATTTTTGTTGCCGTCATATGAGGTGATATTTATTCAAGCAAATCTATACGGTCCTCTCGCTGTCAAGAGGATTCGTGATTATTGATTTATAAAATTCTACGCTATTGCTACACTACTGGATTGATATCATCTATAGCAAAAGGCGGATCCAGTATCTTTACCGGTGCAGGCAACTGCTCCAACTGCTCCTTTCGTGGCTCCGCCAGGCGCGTATGTCCACGAACACCAACGAACTCCAGCAATGCATCCTCCAGGATTCTGACAAGGACTCCACCTGTACCCTGTAGAGAATAGGATGCATCAGTTTGCTGCAAAAAATTCACCCTCATAATAAAAGTATCCCAACGAGGATTGTCTATAGAAATATATGGAATAAATAATGGTGGACGATACTTCCTTGGAAATAATTCAATATCATCCCGTGATGTGATAGCTATCTCCGTGGTATTCTCTCTCAGCTACTCAGGTAACTCTGCTCCAGAATCAATTGAACTACCGCTCTCCTCTTGTTCGCACCTGCCATCAAAGGATAAGTCAGTGTATAAACCGGTGTCACAAAAGGATTCATCAAGTATACTTCCCTAAACGTGGGTATCCCAAGGTATCTCTTCTCGAGCGTTGATCTCTTCGGTGCATGTTTTGATGACTTCATTCATTGGCGGCTGAGGGACTCCGTCAACTTCCATATACAGCTTATCATCTCTAATATCGACCCTAATGTTGCCTTTGAGTGTTCCTTCTGGGGAGAGTTGATCAATGATGTAGGTGGCAAATAGTTGTTCAAGGTGGTCCTCTATATTGATGGCAATAGGTCCCGTGGTCTGAACTTCATCCACGACTTCCTCCAATAGGGATGCAAAAGTTTCATCGTGTTACAGGTTAGAGTCTATACTCATCATTGAGCTTTCCGGATAACCTGATCAACAAATACAAATACCTGAAGAAAAATATCAGTGGCACAAGAGAATATAGAAATAATAATAATGGTGGGGAGGGTGAAAATTTCTTTTTATTAATTTTTTTCGTAGTCTAATCAATCTAATTGTGACAAATTGGCATCTAACGGGAAACACCTCCCTAGCAACGGCGCCAAAAACTTGATCGTGTCTGGATGTACACCCGAAAAACGACTTGTAGTTTTACCGCAAGCGCACTGTCAAGTGGCGAGCGGGTATCGAACACGAGGAGGTGGTGTCGGCTCCAATCTATCCTTGGTTGGCTCGACTACGAATGTTTAATTAGTGGAGATGGTTATGGTATGATGTAATGACAATGGCGGTGTCAGTGATAAAGATGTGGGATAAAATATCGATTCAAATTCAATATAATAAAAGTATCTAGGGCTAGGGAATCCCCACTACGGATCGTCATACATATCTGTGAATCGCGACTCTCAATATTACCAGACTTGTGTTGAGATGAACTAGTCGTAACTGAATATAGAACCAAGGTCACGCTCTCGCGCTATTGTCGGTCTATAGCAACCTAGATTAGGGCCCACTCTCGTGCAAACCCTAACCTAAGCCACTAGCATTAGGATCGACATTATCGTCCAATCGCTCCTCGAGCCCACTCTCGTGCAAACTCGAGTCATGATCTAGGTTGTGATAGTTCGTATTCGTCCAATCTCTTGCAAACGAATATTGATATAGATTTATAATAAAAATCTGAGCTTTGATCCAATCTCTTGCAAACCAAGTCTAGAGAATCTCGATTATAAACCTAAATCGAATATCTAGGCCTTCCCATCGATTAGAATCCAATCTCTTGCAAACCCCAATCGATGGAAATCCCTAGCTATTCGTAATAAATCGATCACAACCTAACCTCCTAGCAATTCTAGCAACTTAGAAATTCATTCATCACAAATCTGAAATTAGATCCATAGGGTTCATCCCCATGCCATAGAACATCAAATCTACTCAAGTATAACAATAACGATATAGAAATCAATAAAAGACATTGCTTGCATATAAAAAGATATCAATTCAAAGGTTCAAACAACAAGAACAAGGATACTTATCTTTGATGAAGAACTTCAATCCAATTACAAGCTTTTGACCCAAGAGGGGGCCTAGGGCATGGCCTAACCTCTGAAAAAGTCTCTAAGAAAACATATTGGAACTCCCCTCTAATGAAGGCTACCAACCTCTTAAATATCCCCCCCAAAACCTTAGCAAATAACCCGTAAAAACCCTTCGAAACCCACGCCCAAAATCAGATCCGCGTGTAATTTAAGTTCTGGGCTGACAGCGACTCGGTCGAGTGGAAAGCTCACTCGGCCGAGTGAGAATTCCTGCAGAAATTCCAGAAAACAGCACTCTGTCAAAAACTATCAAAAACTAGTCACTCGGCTGAGTGGAAAGCTCACTCGGCCGAGTGAAAGTGTCACACGGCCGAGTGACACTGATACACGAATTCCAGCACCGCAGCATCAACTTGCAGAAATTCTCCAGATTCCATCCAATCTCCGATTGGCGCGTTCTTGGTGGCGTTGGAACCTTCATGAAGTCCACTATCCATAAAAAATATGATAATAATACTTTGACCAATGGAATGATAGCATATTTTAAAATAGTGGAAGGCTATCTGAAAATCTGGGCGCTCTTGTCATCGTCATCACTCGGCCGAGTGGGATTCTTCACTCGGGCGAGTGGACTTCTCTACTCGGCCGAGTAGGGTCTTCTAATATTCTCCCCAGAATTCCAGAGAGTCAGCTTTGATTTCTTTCAGAAGTCCTGACTCACTCGGGCGAGTGGAGTTCTCTACTCGACCGAGTGGAATTCACCACTCGGCCGAGTGCATTGTGGCACTCAGGTCAGGCCGATGTTCTTCGTATCAGTCGTGCTTGGCCAAGTACACTGCTTCACTTGGGCGAGTAACTAGCGCGACTCGGCCGAGTGGCCTGTTTATGGAATCTACTCTTCTCCTCCTCGCCTCTTCGTCGATTCTATCGATTTCCTTCTTCTTCCACTCATCATCCAGCACAGTTAGCTTCTTGATAGGGCCATAGGCGACGCTCCGGTACGTGTGCAAGTCATTTAAGCTCATTTTTGGTCCTGACTGCTCCATATTTACTGAAATCTGACAAAAACAAGAAATAGTGAAAAGTAATGCAATATCGTCGAATACTCGTGAAAATCACAATATGAGCAATCGAAATGGCGTGAAAACATGCACAAAAAAGGTGTAAAATATGGACCGATCAAAATCCCCCAAGCTTACCTCTTACTCTTCCTCGAGGAAGATAAGTAGAGAGACAAACTCGGGAGATGAAAACAAATGAAATGAAATGAAAGAAAAAGAATACGAAGTGGAAAGGGTCGCTAGATTCTTCTCTCAGATATCAAGCCATAAGCTACACATCACGATAACTTGGAAAATACGAATCACATGCTATAAAGATTTCATATCTTACTTAAACATGATACTTGCAAGCTTTTAAGAACAGCAAAAGGGACTCTCTAAATTCATACAATCAATTCATATCCACATCACGCATTTCATAGAATCTAATATACAAATGTTGACGATGCACTTTTCAATCAAAAGTTATAAATGAAGCATATAAGATGCACACCAAGCATGCAATAGAGAATAGAATAATAGTCATGGCATTCATATATTTATGTCAAATCATGAAAAATCACCATATCTAATATATTTTGCAAAGTTTAAGCATTATCGAATATTCTCATTGATGCACGTCTCCACTCTAATGTCATACTCACTCATTTGGTCAAATGAATTCATCCCCCAAGCTTAGCTTGAGGCGTTGCAACCAAAGGAATATAATAGTGGAAAATAGGATTTTTGCCTTGGTTTTCCCAAGTATTTTGTGGCTCCAATAATGAGATAGAGAAATATTTTCCTTTTTCTTTTTGAACTTTTTGTTTCTCATTTTTTCTTTTTGGATTTTTGTAGGAGCTACATGATTTGTATTTTTGGTTTTGGCTCCTTTTTGGCTTTTTTGGACTTTCTTGGATTTGGCTTTTTTGGACTTTCTTGGAGATAACTTTTTCTTTTGTAGGGATTTTTGGGAAATATATGCGATATAAGTAGCTTCAGGAGGTGAACTCAAGTGACATGTAGAGAATAAAAAGATATATGTGGAGAAGGAAATGGTGTAACGCTCGGTTCACTCTAAGATGTGCACAAAAGGTTCAATAAGATAATACATCAACTAAACTTATATGTAAGCATGGATATTCTCAATCATTTCAATAAATAGTGAAGTCAAGCAGTAAAGTTTACAATCATATCAGGCATGCAACAGAAGGTGAATAAGACAATAAAACTGATGCTTCAGATATACTAATGATGCGTGAATATTGGTGCATTTCCAACAAAAGCATACCAAACACTAATTCATACATTCGGCTTCAATTAATATCATGCATTCACTTAGAGGAGTCATCAAGAGAAATAGATTTGCAAGCATGTGTGAATAGCAAGACTATGGAATACTCTAAGTAGCATGTCAAGGAATAATAAGCATCGTGATGGTTGCTAAAACAATAAGAGATATCATCATACGAAATTCATCTAGCGGAAGAAGAGAAACGGAAAATAAAGAAATAAAAATAAAAGAGTGGAAAGAAAAGAAAATCAAGCACACAATATGATGAACACACATAAAAGGAAAATAAGATGGAAAAATCAAAAAGATGATGCAAAATTTTTGAAATTTTTAAAAAACCCTAAAATAAAGTAAAAAATGCAACTAATGCATCTAAATGGCATAAAAATGCACTCCCCCAAGCTTAAACTTCACATTGTCCTCAATGTGATCATAGTGGAAGAATATGAGGAACAACGATAATAATAAGAGTGGTAAATGAAAAATGATGAAATGAATGACATGAAATCCTAATGCAACTACATTCACATGCAATGATGCATGAGAGCACCTTCCCACAAGCTTATACCAAACAATCCTATTCAAATGACTCGATCAAAAATGTCACCTTCACTAAGCGGGATCAAGTCAAATGAATAAGAAAGTAAGGTTTCACTTGAAAGAAATGCTCGATGGTGGTGAGCAAAAGGATGTGGCGTATCAAAATATGAAGAGGGTAATTAATATATAAAATGGGTTTGGGGTATAAAAATTTTTGTTGCCGTCATATGAGGTGATATTTATTCAAGCAAATGTATACGGTCCTCTCACTGTCGAGAGGATTCGTGATTATTGAAGTATAAAATTCTACGCTATTGCTACACTACTGGATTGATATCACATATAGCAAAAGGCGGATCCAGTATCTTTGCCGGTGCAGGCAACTGCTCCAACTGCTCCTTTCGTGGCTCCGCCAGGCGCGTATGTCCACGAACACCAACGAACTCCAGCAATGCATCCTCCAGCATTTCCACAAGGACTCCACCTGTACCCTGCAGAGAATAGGATGCATTAGTTTGCCGCAAAAAATTCACCCTCATAATAAAAGTATCCCAAAGAGGATCGTCTATAGAAATATCTGGAATAAATAATGGTGGACGATACTTCCCTGAAAATAATTCAATATCCTCCCGTGCTGTGATAGCTATCTCCGTGGTATTCTCTCTCAGCTGCTCAGGTAACTCTGCTCCAGAATCAATTGAACTACCGCTCTCCTCTTGTTCGCTCCTTCCATTAAAGGATAAGTCAGTGTATAAACCGGTGTCACAAAAGGATTCATCAAGTATACTTCCCTGAACGTGGGTATCCCAAGGTAGCTCTTCTCGAGCGTTGATCTCTTCGGTGCATGTTTCAATGACTTCATTCATTGGCGGCTGAGGGACTCCGTCAACTTCCATATACATCTTATCATCTCTAATATCGACCCTAATGCTGCCTTTGATTGTTCCTTCTGGGGAGAGTTGATCAATGATGTAGGTGGCAAATAGTTGTTCAAGGTGGTCCTCTATATTGATGGCAATAGGTCCCGTGGTCTGAACTTCATCCATGACTTCCTCCAATAGGGATGCAAAAGTTTCATCGTGTTGCAGGTCAGAGTCTGTACTCATCATTGAGCTTTTCGAATAACCTGATCAACAAATACAAATACCTGAAGAAAAATATCAGTGGCACAAGAGAATATAGAAATGATAATAATGGTGGGGAGGGTGAAAATTTCTTTTTATTAATTTTTTTCGTAGTCTAATCAACCTAATTGTGACAATTTGGCATCCAACGGGAAACACCTCCCTGGCAACGATGCCAAAAACTTGATCGCATCCGGATGTACACCTGAAAAGCGACTTGTAGTTTTACCGCAAGCGCACGGTCAAGTGGCGAGCGGGTATCGAACACGAGGAGGTGGTGTCGGCTCCAATCTATCCTAGGTTGGCTCGACTATGAATGTTTAATTGGTGGAGATGGTTATGGTATGATGTAATGACAATGGCGGTGTCGGTGATAAAGATGTGGGATAAAATATCGATTCAAATTTAATATAATAAAAGTGTCTAGGGCTAGGGAATCCCCACTACGGATCATCATACATCTCTGTGAATCGCGACTCTCAATATTACCAGACTTGTGTTGAGGTGACCTAGTCGTAACTGAATATAAAACCAAGGTCACGCTCTCGCGCTATTACCGGTCTATAGCAACCTAGATTAGGGCGTACTCTCGTGCAAACCCCAACCTAAGCCACTAGCATTAGGATCGACATTATCGTCCAATCGCTCCTCGAGCCCACTCTCGTGCCAACTCGAGTCACGATCTAGGTTGTGATAGTTCGTATTCGTCCAATCTCTTGCAAACGGATATTGATATAGATTTATAATAAAAATCTGAGCTTTGATCCAATCTCTTACAAACCAAGTCAAGAGAATCTCGATTATAAACCTAAATCGAATATCTAGGCCTTCCCATCAATTAGAATCCAATCTCTTGCAAACCCCAATCGATGGAAATCCCTAGCTATTCGTAATAAATCGATCACAACCTAACCTCCTAGCAATTCTAGCAACTTAGAAATTCATTCATCACAAATCTGAAATTAGATCCATAGGGTTCATCCCTATGCCCTAGAACATCAAATCTACTCAAGTATAACAATAACGATATAGAAATCAATAAAAGACATTGCTTGCATATAAAAAGATATCAATTCAAATGTTCAAACAACAAGAACAAGGATACTTAGCTTTGATGAAGAACTTCAATCCAATTACAAGCTTTTGATCCAAGAGGGGGCCTAGGGCATGGCCTAACCTCTGAAAAAGTCTCTAAGAAAACATATTGGAACTCCCCTCTAATGACGGCTACCAACCTTTTAAATATCCCCCCAAAACCCTAGCAAATAACCGGTAAAAACCCTCTGAAATCCGTGCCCAAAATCAGATCCGCGTGTAATTTAAGTTCTGGGCTGACAGCGACTCGGCCGAGTGGAAAGCTCACTCGGCAGAGTGATAATTCCTGCAGAAACTCCAGAAAACAGCACTCTGTCTAAAACTGTCAAAAACTGGTCAATCGGCTGAGTGGAAAGCTCACTCGGCCGAGTGAAAGTGTCACTCGGCCGAGTGACACTGATACGCGAATTTCAGCACCGCATCATCAACTTGCAGAAATTCTCCAGATTTCATCCAATCTCCGATTGACGCGTTCTTAGCGGTGTTGGAACCGTCATGAAGTCCACTATCCATAAAGAATATGAGAAAAATACTTTGGCCAATGGAATGATAGAAGATTTCAAAATAGTGGAAGGCTGTCTGAAAATCTGGGCGCTCTTGTCATCGGCATCGCTCGGCCGAGTGGGATTCTTCACTCGGGCGAGTGGACTTCTCTACTCAGCCAAGTAGGGGCTTCTAATGTTATCCCCAGAATTCCAGAGAGTCGGCTTTGATTTCTTTCAGAAGTCCTGACTCACTCGGGCGAGTGGAGTTCTCTACTCGACCGAGTGGAATTCACCACTCGGCCGAGTGCATTGTGGCACTCCGGTCAGGCAGATGTTCTTCGTATCAATCGTGCTCGGTCGAGTACACTGCTTCACTCGGGCAAGTAACTAGCGCGACTCGGCGAGTGGCCTGTTTCTGGAATCAACTCTTCTCCTCCTCGCCTCTTCGTCGATTCTATCGATTTCCTTCTTCTTCCACTCATCATCCAGCATAGTTAGCATCTTGATAGGGCCATAGGCGATGCTCCGGTACGTGTGCAAGTCATTTAATCTCATTTTTGGTCCCGACTGCTCCATATTTCCTGAAATCCGACAAAAACAAGAAATAGTGAAAAGTAACGCAATATCGTCGAATACTCGTGAAAATCGCAATATGAGCAATCGAAATGGCGTGAAAACATGCAGAAAAAAGGTGTAAAATATGGACCGATCAGATCCTAATCCACCGCAAGCACCGCCGAGGTCTGACCATGAAGCAAGGGTTGAAGAATTCATGGCCGAACAAAAGAAGATAAATGCTAGATTGACGGCCCAACAAGACTCTCTTAACACCATCGTGGCACAATTATCGGAGCAACTAGCATTGATCAATAAGAACACTCAATAATTGTCGGCTCAACCGAAACAAAACCCACGGAGAAATACCGACCACATCAATGCGGTTATGGCGGTAACCACAAGAGGCGGGAAGGACACTACTCCCGCCATGATTCAAACCAAGGAGCCGGGGGAAGAAATTTCGGATGACAAGGAGCCGGTCAATGAAGAGGAGGGCCCAAAAGAGCCAAATGATTGTGAAAAATCTGAAATTGAGAAGCCACGTGAGGAGCACACTTATATGCCACCGATACCCTTCCCACAACGGTTGGCAAAGGCAAAGATTGAGAAGCGGCTCGCCAAATTTCTGGAGTATTTGCGAGGAGTGAGCTTGAATATTCCATTCTTGGATGCAATTGTCGAAATCCCGTCCTATGCTAAGTTTCTGAAAGATTTGATTGCAGGAGAGAAGCGAAAGGAAAGGATCATGCTTGCCGAGCAAGGTACATGGTTTACTCGGAAGGAGAAAGCACCAACAAAGTTTAAAGATCCCGGTAGTTTCCGAATTCCTTGCACGCTTGGAGGAGTCCCACTTCAAAAGGCTTTGATAGATTTGGGAGCAAGCGTGAGCCTCATGCCCCTCACAATGTTTAAGAAATTGGATACGAGGACCGACCTAAAGGTGACAGACATGAAGATACAACTCGTGGATGGTCGGATCACTAGGCCGGTAGGGATTGCAGAAGACATACCACTTCAAGTACCGGGCGAAATTTGCTTGCCGTACGACTTTGTGGTGATGGATATTAAGGATGAGGGTGATACGTCATTGATTCTTGGACTCCCCTTCTTGGCCACCGTCGGCGTGATTATTGATGTGAGGGAAGAGACCTTGTCCTTAAACATCGGCAATATTGAAGTTGAGCTCCACATTCCAAAGGTGATGAAGCATATGCCTTGGCGAGAGAACGTGGATTATGTGGACCTCCTCGACAAGGTGATTGACGACGCCATACCATTTGCCATCGAAGCCAAGCACGATGACGGCCTCGAAGAGGGCCAATCTTCTAAAGATGGCAAGATGATGTGAGACCCGCCAGACCCTTTTACGGATGAGGAGAAAGACAACGCTGATGTCGTCAAGATTAGAGAGCTATGCAAGCTCTCTACGGCGAGGAACATG
This sequence comes from Scilla litardierei, assembly GCA_030789695.1. Classification (NCBI taxonomy): domain Eukaryota; kingdom Viridiplantae; phylum Streptophyta; class Magnoliopsida; order Asparagales; family Asparagaceae; genus Scilla; species Scilla litardierei. The sequence goes on from CM061131.1 coordinate 58,688,134, forward strand.
AAGAAAGCACCGCCGGACAAGAAATTATCGTCGCCGGCAAAGAAAAAGGACGTTAAAAGCTCAAGCTTGGGGGACTCATCCCCCACTACTACCCATGATGAAGGAGAGCTGAGGAACGCCTATGAACATCAACAACTAAATCCAAGTGGGCTTCCCGATAAGTTTGACACGTGCATCTCACATGCGCCGAACATCGAGCATTAAACGCGTATCTTAAGGGGTCAAGCTCAAGACCTTAAACGAGCGCTTGTCGGCAGGCAACCCGACGGTTCTATCTTATTTTTAGTTGAACTTTTCCTTTTATTTTTTGTTTTAGATCTTTGTTAGTGTTTAGAGTCAAGAGTCGAAGAAAATCCTGACAACGGGCTATATTTTTCATTGCAGGAGATGGAGAACTAGGAACCATTTGAACTGAGGACGACCATGGCGAAGGAGAGCACCCCAGGAATGTGTTCAGGCTTCAGGAGAAGGACGAAACTGACGGGGAGAAGGAAATCAGATAGTAGAACAAAAACAGAGAGTTGGAGCTGAAGTCAGTAGCCCACTCGGCCGAGTGACATTGTCATTCGGCCGAGTGAAGACCCTACTCGGTCGAGTAGGGTACTGATCAGGGAAGATTCTGACAACCCCTCTTTGTAATTTATATGCCACTTGGTCGAGTGAATCAGACACTTTCAGTACTTAAAAACCTCTGAGTGGCCTTGCCACTCGGCCAAGTGACCTTTGTCTACTCACCCGAGTGGTAAGAGATACTCGTCCAAGTCGCTACCGAAAAATTTCGAAATTTTTTTTAAAATGTGCCACTCGCGCGTCACTCGGCCGAGTGACTTACCCTATATATTCGAAACCGCACGGCTCAAATCCCGAAAATTCCCAAAATTCCCAAAATTCAGCCCGAGCTTTTCGAATTCCCCCACGATCGCCCGAATCGAATCTCCCTTTGCCCGAGCCGCACGGATCCCATGCCCGAGTCGCGCGCCCCTCACCGCCTACGTCACCCACCGGTAGCCGCCGACGCCGCCCAGTTTGCCGCCGAGCATCCGCCGTTTCTCCCAAATTCTTCCCCTTTTCTCTATTTCTCCATTTCGTAAGCACAGTCCGCCCCAAATCCAAATTAATCCCAATATATTTCTATTACTCTTGATCTTACCCCATATATATTGATATTCATTGCTAAGTTGTCAATTTGTGTTTCAGGCTAGCTTGGGGGAGATTCAGGAGCAGATTTGGAGCTTCTCGAAGGAGGCGATTCTCTGCATGCATCGATCACTTGCACTCACATCGTGTTTGGGTACACCCGCTCCTTTTATACAGCACTTCGCATTTGGGTAGGCACGTTTCACGGCTCACATGCCACTACGCACTAGGTCGCGCATGCGGGCACCCGCTTCCAAGCGGAAGAGGACCAGTGATCCTGGCCCCTCTTCCACTAGGGTGGACTCCCCCCACCTAGCCTCCCACCACCCACACTTTCGCCTCCTACCGCACCTATTCCACCTCCACCGGCAAAGCCCGTCCTCGCTTTCGACACGATGGGGATCACCTTCCGAGACGACGTACGACACGTCTGATTCGAGAGGCTCTCCCATCGTTCGATCGTACCCTCTAGGTTCATACAACTTGCAGATTTTGAGCGCCTAGGGGTACTTGAGGGCCTACTCCAGTTGTATGACAACGTGGGGTGGCGTGACTTTTTGTCTGTGTCGGCGGACACCTTCGTCAGTCCGACACTCGAGGTTCTGTGTTCTATACGTAGGACTCCTGGGGGTTGCTCATTTCGCTTGATGGATTGTAAGTGCGAGATCACCCTTGACATGCTCCGAGCCTACTTTCAGTGCCCCCCAGTCCCGAGCCCCGACCGATCCTATAGTCCCACGCATATCCCCCGCCGTCATTTGATACCCACGCCTTCTGGACACTTATCACTGGATCACCCCTCGCCTTTGACCCTAGCCAGGACAAGGCCTCCGCTATCCTCCACCCATGCCTTTGCATTGCACAACGCCTTATGGCGACCATTTTCTTAGCGAGGTATGAGCCAGGGACGATGTCGACGCCGGAGCTTTACATGATCTACGCGATGACTCGAGCGAGAGCTTTAGAGGTAGATGGAAACGTCTTACTACCTGCCATTGATATTGACATAGCTAGTTGGTACGTAGACCGCATCATTATCTCTGTCGGCGCCAGGACGCCTATCTGTTGCGGAGGTCTGATTATTCTTCTGGCTCCCATGTGCGAAGTAGACCTTCCAGCTGGTTTGCTACGACCCCCGGGCCCCACTTCCCTTTCTATTGATGTTATGGCCCGCATGAGGATGCTGCGTCCTCACGGTCAGCACCACTGGGTATGGCTGCACGGTCCTTTTGGCGCTGATTACATGGTTCTTTCGAGCCCCGCTCGGACACATATTAGACCTGCAGGAGGGGTTTGGATTCCAATGATGGACGTCCTCATCTGAGCTGTGTACGTGCTAGAGCCTGAGGGCGCTCAACAGGAGCCCCTCCTTCCACCTCTGGACCCGAAGATCCCTCAGCCTGTGCCTGATTTGTCTGCACCTCCCAACACCTCTGTCCACACTTCTGTCAGTGTCGGGAGTACACTTTCTGAGGTCACCACCACCACCACCACCACCTCTGTGCCGCTATCCATTGATCCCATTTCATTTGTGATTTTTGAGAGTGCCCCCACCACTTTTGTTGAGAGAGGCGAGCCCTCCTTTGTTTCCACAGCCGAAACCCTGTCCACTCTATATTTATCGACCCCCCTGGGGAGTCATTTTTTGCACACTTCACGCACTCCCCAGTCGTCGACACTTCTGTCTCCACTGCAACTGTCTTCACCGAGAGTGTCGTGACGTCTGTCCCCATTTCTGTGTTATCGACCTCTCTGACCTCTTCACCCTCTGTCACCGCTTCAGCTTCTATCGTTGCTCACACCTCTGAGAGCATTCCTGTGTCTCGGCCTCCCATAGAGGCTGAGCATCTTTTTGCGAGCACAGCACCACAGCCCCACCCGGTAGTTGCACCAGTTGTCTACGGTAGTCGTGCGAGGTAGCCCCGTTCCCCACCTGTTCGACCCTCTGCTCCACCTCCCATCAACACCCTAGTTCAGCACTTGCATGCTCTAGAGGGGGCTGTTAGTGGGCCCAGAGGAGATTTTCGGGCTCTCTTCGCTACCGTTAGTGCTGTACAGTCTCGCGTCGCCTTACTTCCTGGTATTCAGGCTAGCCTGAACCAGATTCTTGAGCGACTGTCACAGCCTCCACCTGCCGCACCACGTCCAACTACCCAGCATCCACCTCCGCCACCACCTCCACCACATGACGGTGCCGGTGCTCCACCACCCACTTAGGCACACACTGGATGCCTCCCATACCTTTACCGCTGCTATGATTGATGCTATCATTTTGTCTGCTGTTTTTGCACTCCTCCTCCACACACATTTTGGCCACTTTTTGTTCGTATTTATCCATATCATCTTGGGCGTGAGGAGGTATTTTGGGGACCGTTATATTGCACGATCTTGATCTCTGCATGCATCATTTGCATTTCCATCTCATTTTATTTTATGTTCATACTTTATCATGCATGCATCCTCACCCACCCCACCCATATCATATCTCTCCGTGTGCCACACTTAGCACATTGAGGATACTGTGCCGTTTAGCTTGGGGGAGTGAGTGTCTCACGCACTTTTTATTGTCTTCATTTTTATTTTCATTTTTTTCCACCTTTCTTTATTTTACACTTATTTTCATCCACTTTTTCATTTTTTCTCATGCATCACGTTTTCTTATTTTTGTGTGTGCTGCATATGTACATTAGATTTTGATTTCCTCTATCCTTATTTCTTTTATCCTTTTTGGCTAGAGATGAATTTTTTGTGATGATGATGACATGGAATTAGCTTATCTCTATATGCATATTATCTTTTCATGCCATCGTTTTTATTTCAGATATCATATGCTATGCTCTGCTATGCATTCGAGATAGTAACCTGCACCTTCATTATATGAATGTGAATGAAATTCTACTATTAGCTGAGTCTGATGATTTATATTGTATACTTTTCATAGAAAACACACCAAGATTCACGCATTGATTGCCTATATTTGGAGTACTGCTTTGTTGCCTGATATCACTTCTCTTTGCATGAAAATTGTACGCTTGACTTTCAGGCTGATTGAATGTATGCCATTTTGATATGACTGGATTAGTTTACTTTCTGAGTTCAAACTGAGTAGATTACATTACTCTGCTGAAAGTTGTCGTGCACATTCTAAAGAGTGAACTGAGCGTTACATATTTTTCTTTCTCCACGTATCTTGAATATCATTTCTATACTTAAAAATCATTGGTGAATCTCCCTTTAGAAAATCTTATATTGGCATCTTCCCCCTGCTATAAAGTCCATGCTCCAACACCCCAAAATCAAAAAGAAAAAATACATGCATATCTCTCTATCTTTTGATTTGGGATCCTTATTGTATATATGCGATTTGAAAAAAAAGAAAACGAAAAAAAGAGAAAAAAAGAAAAAAAAAAGAAAAGAGAGAAAAGAAGTTCATACATGATCCCATTTCATTTCTTTCTCTCTTTCTTCCCTCTTTTATTTTTATTTTTCTTGGAGATTCAAAAATGGGGAAAAGTCTTATTGTTTTATTTGATACCACCATGCTTATGGATAAGCTTGGGAGAGAGGATCCAATGATGTGTGAGAGTGTGACTACTTGTCTGTGCATGACAACCTAAGCTAGGTAATTTTCTATACTTAGGGAGGTAACTAGAAGTATTACGAAATACAGGAATTGAAATTTGGCATGCATCTCATGCACACCAGTTTCTTTCTATTCTTATTGCTCATTATTGTGTGATACCTCCTATACTCCAAATAGAATGCGATCAATTGAAAAGTGTGCGATATCTATGATTATGTATATCACTTTAGATGCTTCAGACGATGCTAATTTTAGAATGATTTCATGTTTCATATTGTTTTGATATTCTTGGATTTCTATATCGAATGCATTTACATATGATCATGATATCGAGATAAAAATCCTTGGCATGTGTTTATCCGCCATATGCTATTTGAGTACGCAGCTCCACATCATGAGAGAATGATCTAGCACTTTCCTCTTCGTTTTCCTTTTCTATCTTCCTTTTCCTTTTTCCTTATTTTTTCTGACGGGTTCGCCTTACTCATCTTCCTCGAGGACGAGTAAGAGGTAAGCTTGGGGGATTTTGATCGCTCCTTATTTTGTACCTTTTTTCTGCATGTTTTCATGAGATTTCGATTGCCCATATTGTGTTTTTCATGATTATTCGACGATATCACGTTGCTTTTCACTATTTTTTGTTTTTGTCGTATTTCAGGAGATATGGAGCGATCTGGAGCAAAAATGAAATCAAGGAACTTTCACGAGCACCAGAGCGTCGCCTAGGCCTTATGGAGGAGTTAGCAGCACTAGAGGATGAGCGGAAGAGGAAGACATTCGATAGAATCGACGAGGAGGCGAGAAGGAGAAGAAAAGAGCCCAGAAACAGCCCACTCGGCCGAACAGAGAGTTCACTCGGCCGAGTGAAGGGCTGCATACGGCCGAGTGAAACGGATACAGACTGCTGATTTTCATAGTTCACTCGGCCGAACAAGAAAGTTCACTCGGCCGAGTGAGGAAGCCCACTCGCCTGAGTCTGACATGGATTTTCTCCCAAAAAGCAGCCGACTTACTGGAAATTTGAGAAGACCCACTTGGCCGAGCAAGAAAGCTCACTCGGCTGAGTAAGGAAGATCACTCGCCCGAGTCTGACAGAGCGACAGACCCCTAATTTTTCCAGATTCTCTGTTTTTAATTGGGTCTGACACTCGGCCGAGTGACATGTTTCACTCGGCCGAGTGACGCATTCTGACTGTGTCACGAATTAGGGTTTTTGGCTGCGCCAGGGGCAATTCTGTCAGGAATTTCTGGACAATTTTGGCTTGTATTTAAACTAGTTTTATTCCTAGTTTTAGGAGAGACTCGAAGTTATTTTTGACGGCTATTCTTATTGTAATTCTCAGTTGGAGATCATAGGCACACAATTTGGTTCGATCTTTATCTTAAAAACTCTTGTTTTTATGAATTGTTCTCTCTTAACTATGAATTGTGCTATGATCTATTTCTTTATTTTTGATATTTCTATGATGAATTGTGAGTAGTTTCGTTGTTCTAGGACATGAGGATGAACCCTATGGATCCTTTCTTTGAATTGTGATGAATGAATTTAATTGTTGCTAGGATTGACAAAAGGTTAGGTTGTGATTGATTTATTACGAGTAGATAGGAATTTCCATCGATTGGGATTTGCAAGAGATTGGATTCCAATTGATGGGAAGGCCTAGATATTCGATTTAGGTTTATAATTGAGATTCGCTAGATTTGGTTTGCAAGAGATTGGACCAAAGCTAGGATTTTTATTATAAATCTCTACTAATATTCGTTTGCAAGAGATTGGACGAATACAAACTATCATAACCTAGATCGTAGCTCGAGTTTGCATTAGAGTGGGCTCGAGGTGCGATTAGACGATGATGTCGATCTTCATGCTAGTGGCTTAGGTTAGGGTTTGGGTTTGCACGAGAGTGGGCCCTAATCTAGGTTGCTATAGACTGGCAATAACACGAGAGCGTGAGCTTGGTTCTACATTCAGTTGCGACTAGTTCACCTTAATTCAAGCCTTGCAACATTGAGATTCATGATCCACAAGGATAAGTGATGATCCGTAGTGGGGATTTCCTATCGCTAGACGCTTTTATTATATTGAATTCTATTTGCTATTTAAACGATTGTGACACATTACTATCCAAACCATTCCATTATTCCATCAATAGCTAGGTGATCAAAATAGAGTACTGTCAATTGTCCTCCCTGTGTTCGATACCCGCTCGTCACTACGCCGTGTGCTTGCGGTAAGACTACAGTCGTTTTCCGGGTGTATATCCGGGCGCGATCAATCTCCATACCTTAGCTTATTATCTCCTTTTGCCTTGGGTGGGCTTCCCATTTCATCTTGATTAACCTTTGATTATCGTTGACTTGAGTAGCATATGATCAAGCTTCCACACTTCATTTTGATCCGTCATGTCTTTGATTGCTTTTCTCTTTTTCATTACTTTGAACTTCATTTTTGAAATGGTCATTAACTCCTACACACTTGATACTTGTCATTAGTACCCATTATTTCTTAATCATCATCAAAACTATATTAGAGATATCTAAATATCTAACAGATTCATCCAAGGCTATTCGGCTATCGCGGCTCCATTGACGGACATGCTGAAGAAGAATCGGGCATAGATCTGGAGACCGAAATGCCAAGAAGCGTTCGATGAATTGAAGAGGAAAATGATGGAGGAGCAGGTCCTCTCTCTTCCAGACTTTAGCAAGCCATATGAAGTCCACACCGATACGAGCGACTTTGCCATCAGAGGAGTGTTGATGCAAGAAGTGCACTCGATCAACTACGAGAGTCGAAAGCTGAACGACACCAAGCATGGTACACTATCCAAGAGAAGGAGATGAAAGACAAACTGTAATACCATGTTTCCATATGTACGTGTATTATGTACGTATTCTTGACAGTATTTGTATGAGTACAATTTTTGTGTATTTCTAAGCATCTTTTCCTAATTTTTATAATGACAAAATTATTTTTAGATAATTTTAAACATCATGTGAATTATAATGTGTGAAGTATTTGGATGAAATACATGTATTTGGGGGAGTATGTGGCATTAATTAAGTATCTCTAATTTCCTAAAAATCTAAATCCTTGAATAATTCCTATGGAGACACATTACCCTCTAATGTGTCATTTGCCACTTAACCATCACCTAACCCCATACACTTGTCATCTTTAGAGGGTGCGAGAATGACGATAAGGACCTAATGCCATGTTAAAATAAAGAAAAAAAGAAAAAAGAAAAAAAAAGGAAATAAATACAGAAAACAAACTCCCTCTCCCTTTCCCCAGCTCATGCAAGAACCCTCTAGCCCTTGCTGCTTCATTTCTCCCCCACACCACAACCCCACATTGAACCCATTGATATTGAAGAAAGAGGCTTTCAGAGGGTCATTAAGGAGAAGACGTGCCAAAGTACTATTGAAGGACTTGCAGAGGTAGGATTCTTGAGTAGATTAGCTAGGGTTTAGTTCCAAAATCGTGTAGGGATTAGTTTAAATCTCTGTAGAAATCTACAACAGTATGAAACGACACGGTCGTGTCACAGTCGTTTTGCCGACACGGTCGTGTCTCGATCATGTCGCTGACTGCGTTACCCTTGGTCCCACACGGTCGTGTCAACGTAGACACGACCGTGTTGTAACAATATAGTTCTTTGATTTTAACTGGTTGTGTTGACTTAGACACGGTCGAGTCACAGTTGAATGTTGGAGATTTGCCACTGATCAACACGGTCGTGTCGATCATGGACACAGTGTTGTGATCGACCCAGAATGTCCGTCTTAGTCGTGTCATTCTTTTGAAATGACCGAGTCGAATATTGCTTGATTTGCTATAAGTCCATTTCACACGGTCATGTGGGGAGCCCAAATGGCCGTGTGGGGAGCCCAAACGGCTGTGTAGCCCAATTTTTCCAGTTTGCCGACAGTTTTAAGTTTGTTTTTATTGATATCTTTCATATGACCATGTTATGTAAGTTCCATGTTAATGATGTGACTCATTTCATATGATAGAACTCCATGTTTAGAGTTTATATCATGATGTTGTAACTATGTCATTTATGCAAGAAAGAAAACTTCATGCTACTGTTGACACTGTTTCATATGTGAAAATTGGTTATGAAAGAATGTGTAATTGGAGTTGATAAATGAACATAATGAGATGTTCATGAGATACTGATGAAGGCAATTGGAAATGTGAATGCGGTAATTGAGACCGTCGAAATGAAACACTTGATGAAATAATGTAACAACTAAGAGTGAGATGAGAGTTAATGAATATCTGGAATTCTCGATCCATTCAAAGATGGGTGAGATCCCAAATACGGGTTGGGGGAAGTGATCACTCCATATTTTACACTTTTTTCCCGCATGTTTGCATGCCATTTAGATAGCTCAAATCATGTTTTTCACGATATATCGACGATATTGCGATACTTTTCACGATTTGTTTTTTTTTGTCGTATTTCAGGAGATTTGGAGCGATTTGGAGTGATCCCGAGATACACCTACTCCAGAGTGTCACCGACTACCTCCCTGAGGGGTATTTTGCCATTGGAGAGGAGCGGAAGAAGAAAGAACGTCGTAGGAGCGACGAGGAGGCAAAAACAAGCTGAATGGGCATTTTTGGTGTCTCACTCGGCCGAGTGAAGGAGTCACTCGGTCGACCAGCGAGACATCGCTCGGCCGACCAGATCGGACACGCTTCATGTGTGCACTCGGCCGAGCATCGGAAGCCACATCGGTCGAGTGACGAGACCCCGTCCGCCCGAGTGGCACTCAGACGACGCCCATCCAAAAGAGCCAACTTACTGTTTTTCGTCTGCCTGAGCTTCAGAAGACCCACTCGGCCGAGTGGAAAATGCCGACCGCCCGAATATCTAGAAGCCATCGGCCGAGTGACGACAACTCACTCGGCCGAGCGACCCCCGAAGTAAAGACCCCCGAAGACCCAGACTTACTGGAATTTCTCAGGGTTTCTTACTCGGCCGAGCGACTTTTGTCACTCGGCCGAGTGAGCCGCGCTGCCTGTAGCGTAAATTGCGATTTTCAGGCTGCGCAGGGGCATTTTGGTCACAGTTTTTTTGACAATTTTGGGGGGGTATTTAACCCCAGTTTTTGACCTAGGTTAGGGAGCTTTTTCCTTTACTTTTTGCAGCTTTTTAGATTAAACTTTTTAGCTTTTGATTCTTGTGATTGGAGAGGAGAGAAAAGTTTATTTTTGTTGGATTCTTGGAGAACTCTATTGGTTTGTCTCCCTCTCCTTTAAAAACCCTATTTTTATTGCTTATTTGAATATTGTGATGAATTCTCTTGTTATTTCCATTGATTATTTTTGTATTTGTGCTATGAATTGTGAGTAGTCCTTACGTCTTGGGGCGTGTGGATGAACCCTACGAGCCCAATTTCTGATTTGTGATGATTTGGTAGAAATATTGCTAGAATTGCTATTAGGGTTAGTTTGGGATCGATTTATTATGGATAGCTAGGTGTTCATATCGATTGGGATTTGCAAGAGATTGGATCCCAATTCGATAGGAAACCCTAGAAATCTGAATTGGGTTGAAATTGAGTTTCCGTAGTATCGGTTTGCAAGAGATTGGACCGATACTAGGGTTCTCGGTTGCAATTCCATGCCGATACCCGTTTGCAAGAGATTGGACGGGTAGGAACTATCCCAAACTAGGTCGCGGACCGAGTTTGCACGAGAGTGGGCTCGGGACGTGATTGAACGATGATGTTGATCCTAATGCTAGCTTGCCTAGGCTAGGGTTTGCAAGAGATTGGACCCAAATCTAGGTTAGCTATAGACCGGCAACGGCGCGAGAGCGTGAGCTAGGTTTTACATTCAGTTGCAACTAGTTCATCCGAAATTCTACCCTAGCAATTGTGTTACCAATGAATCACATTGACGAGATACGGTGAGTAGCGGGGATTCCCTATTCCCTAAGCGTCTTTATTTGATTTTATATCTCCATACTTTGTCTGACGATTGTGACAGGATCGCCAAAAGGTAAATTCCATCTTTTCTGTTCCTATAGCCAGGTTGTTCGGAGAAGACACCGTCATTCGTCCTCCCTGTGTTCGATACCCGCTCGCTGCTACACCGTGCGCTTGCGGTAAAACTACACGGTCGCTCTTTTTGGGTTACATTGTGAAGCGATCAAGTTTTTGGCACCGTTGCCGGGGAGGCGATAATGTTTGATCTTATCACCCTAGCTATTTCCTCTTTTTGTTTTATTTCTTTATTTTTTTTATTTAACCCTTCCACTGTGCTAATCATTTCTTTGAACCTCTGTTTTCCCATTGCATGTACACGAGATCAATGGCGGACCCTGAAGCTATATTATTTGATCCCGAGATCGAACGTACTTTGCAGAGAATTAGAGCGGAGAGGAGACAAGATCCGGAAGGGAGGTTTATGACCAACCCGGAAACTGCGGAACAATTGGCGGCAAGGATGGAGAGGATCATTTCCATTCGCGATAGGCTTCGGCCTAAGACCTCTTCTACGACCTCATCCATTGCCATGCCGGAGTTGGCGGCTGACAAGAATTTTGAGCTGAAGACTGGACTAGTGGTTCTGATGCAGCAGGATCCATTTCATGGGAACGCCCATGAAAATCCCCACTACCACATCCAGCTATTTTTGTCGAAGTGCGCCATATTTCAGATGACGGGGGTCTCCATCGATGCCATCAGACTGCGCCTCTTCCCCTTCACATTAAAGGATAAAGCGCTTTATTGGTTGAGGACGCAAGCTGAGAGAGTCTTTACCACATGGGACGAGTTGGCGAGTGCGTTCATTGACAAGTTCTATCCGCCCTCCAAGACGGTAAAGATTAGGAGTGCTCTTATGTCCTTCAAGAAAGGACCTCAGGAGACACTCTATGAGGCTTGGGAGAGTTTCAAAGATCTGCAGCATCAATGCCCCCACCATAGCATCGAGGATTGGGAGCTAGTCCATAGCTTCTACAATGGTCTCCAACCGGGGACCAAGCAGATTATTGATGCAGCGGCAAATGGTGACATCCTATCGAAGACTCCCGACGAAGCTACGGCCCTAATTGAGGAGATGGCCTCAAACAATCAACAATGGGGCGACGAGCGAGGACACTCTTCGTCCTCCTTGAAGCCATCTAGCATTTATGAGGCAAAGGCCGTAGCGGAGCTGATAAACAAGTTTGATTCTCTCCACAAGGTAGTGGAGAGACTGGAGAAGTATATCACGGAGCCCCAAGGAACCCCTTCCACCTCCGCACCAACGAATCAAATGTGTGATTGGCAAGACCAATCTCAAGCTATGTATTTGGGAGGCGAACAAGGAGAGGGATCTTTGGAGCAAGTCCAATACATCGCGGGGAACCAAGGATATTGGGCCAATCCGGCCACTAGAAACCATCCCGGTTTCTCATATGCAAACAATGATGGAGCATTGAACCCGCCGCAACAACAACCTCAACAAGCTCGACCGCCACCACCACAACAACATTATCCACCGAGGGGGCCTCCGCAACATAATTTCCCACCAAAGCAACAAGTTGGACCCTATAGGCCGCCCGGATACAATCAAGGGTGGAGAAATCCAAACCCCCCACAAGCTCATCAACGATCCGAATTTGAAGCTAAGGTGGAGGAGTTCATGGTCGAGCAAAAGAAAATCAATGCTTCCTTGAAGGTGGGCCAAGACTCTCTTACAACCGTTGTAGCCCAAATCTCGGAGCAATTGGCGTTGCTCAATCGAAATACTCAACAATTGCCGGCTCAACCCGAGCAAAACCCACGGGGCGTCACCGGCCACATCAATGCCGTGGTTGCAGTTACAACTAGAGGCGGGAAGGACACCACTCCCGTCATGATTCCTACCGAGGAGCCCGTGGAGGAGAATGTAGAGCCAATTGAGCCGGTCGTTGAAGTTGAGATGGAGAAAGAGCCGCAAGAAAAAGAAAAGTCTAGAGCAGAGCAATTGATTGAAGAGAGGCGTTTTATGCCACCGGTCACATTCCCCCAGAGGCTTGCTAGAGCAAAAATGGAGAAACGGCTAGCAAAGTTTCTCGAGTATTTAAGAGGGGTAAGCCTCAACATTCCTTTCCTCGACGCCATCGTTGAAATCCCGACATACGCCAAGTTCCTAAAAGACTTAATTACGGGAAGAAAGAGGAAGGAGAAAATCATGCTCGCCGAGGAGGGCTCGTGGTTCACCAAGAGAGAGAAGGAGCCGGCTAAATTCAAAGACCCGGGGAGTTTTCGAATTCCTTGCACCTTGGGCGGCGTCCCTCTACAAAAGGCATTGGTGGACTTAGGGGCTAGTGTTAGCCTCATGCCTCTCTCTATGTTCCTAAGGCTAAACACTGGGACAAAATTGAAGCCTACCGACATGCGGATACAACTAGCCGATGGGCGGATCACAAGGCCGGTATGGATCGCAGAGGACATCCCGCTACAAGTCCCGGGGGGCATATGTTTGCCATGTGACTTCATGATCATGGATGTCAAGGAGGAGGGAGACACGTCGCTAATACTTGGACGCCCGTTCCTCGCCACCGCCGGTGTCATTGTCGACGTGCGTGAAGGAACTCTAACATTGAATGTCGGCAACATCGAGGTGGAGCTTCATATTCCCAAGGCAATGAAACACATGCCTTATCACGAGGAGCTGGACTATATGGACCTCCTTGACGAGGTTATTGAGGAGGCAATCCCCCATTCGATCGGCGCTCTATTCAAGGAAGATTTCGAGGAAGGGCCGGACTTAGGCCAAGATGAAAAGATGGAGCATTCCCCCGACTTCTCCATGGAAATTGATGAAGGCGACGCTGATGTCGCAAGGATTCAAGAGCTCTGCAAGCTCTCAAAATTGAAGTCTCCGAAGAAAGCTCCGCCGATACGGAAATCGGTGTCACCGGTGAAGCCGAGGACCGGAGCAAGCGCTAGCTTGGGGGAGCCACCCCCCAACACTATTCGAGACGAGAGACCACCGAGGGAGAACACGCCGTCGCAACTTCCGAATCCAAGCGTTCTCCCCGGAAAATTTGACGGGTGCATCTCCTATGCACCAAATATCCCGCATTAATTGAAAATCAAAGGGGGTCGAGCTCACGACCTTAAACGAGCACTTGTTGGGAGGCAACCCGACGGTTACCGCTTTATTTTTACTTTTCCTTTATTTTTGTTTTAGAAATTATTAGTGTTTTGAGTCATTCGCCCAAAAATTTCGTGATAACGAGTCCTATTTTTCTTTGACAGGAGAGGAGAACAAGGTACCTATCATTAGGAGGATGAACGAGGCGACGAGGAGCGCTCCAGGAAGGCGCTCGATGCATAGGAGGGAGAAGAAATCGACTGGAGGAAGAAAAACAGAGTTTAGAGCCCAAACGAAGCCAAACAACAGAAAGCAAAGTTCACTCGGCCGAGTATACTAGTCACTCGGCCGAGCACACAAGTTCGTCCGCCCGAGCGGCTCACGAACGAGGGAAGTCTGCTGTACCCAACTCTCTGTTTCTTTTCTTGATTTCAGTATAATTGCCACTCGGCCGAGTATATATATTCACTCGGCCGAGTAGAACTGATACGCTCCTAGGGCGAGTCTTGCCGAGTAGCTTGAGCCACTCGGCCGAATGGACTTATTCCACTCGGCCGAGGATGGCAAGAACACTCGGTCGAGTCATAAGCGGGGAGGAATTTTTCAAAGTAATTCTGTTGAGTTCACTCGGCCGAGCGACTTAGTCACTCGGCCGAGTCGTAACTTTTTCTATAAAAGGGGGCACGGGGGGTGCGTTTTTCGAAACGAGTTAAAATCCAAAACTTCCGACCCTTCGACTCCCCCAGCGCCCGATTCCCCCCCCCCCCTCGCTCGCCCGATCTCCGACCACGTGCCAACGCTCGGCCATCCACCTCCGGCCGATCGCCGCTGCCCCTCGCCCGAGTCGCCGCCGGCAGTCACCTCACCGGCCGAGCTCCGGTAACCCGATTTTTCGCCTATTTCTCCTCTCTTGCGTATTTTTCGATGATCCATGTGTCTAACGAACCCCAAACCCAAATTAAATTCAATTTCTATCTATTATACCCCTAACCCCCATACGATTTGAATATTACACGCTAATCTCTTCGTTTGATGCGCAGGTTATATTGGGGAGCTTAGGGGAGCCCAGGGGAGCTTCCGGGGATTGTTTTGGGCTACGTGGAGGCGTCGTCTTCGCACGCTTCCATTACTTTGCTCTCGCGGCGTGTCGCGGTATACGCTTTCCTTTATTTTACGCACGCCGCATTTTTCACTTCTTTGGTGGGCACCCGGGGGCCATATGCCGCCCCGGACACGGCCGAGGTCGAGGAGAGCTCCCGCCAAGCGGAAGCGGTCGGATGATGCCGGCCCCTCCCACGAGGTGGAGGACTCTCCTCCGCCTACTCCACCACACCCCGTTCACCCAACACAGCCTGCAGGCCCCGCACACCCCCGCACAGCCTGCAGAGCCCGCACAGCCCGCACACCCCGCACAGCCACTCCCTGCCGTCCCACAGCCACCACCACCGGCTCCACTTGTCGGGCCGCTGGGGATTACGTTCCGGGACGACGCACACCGCGTCGTCTTTGAGCGCATTTTCCAGCGCTCAATCGTACCCTCCAGGTTCGCACACCTTGCAGACCTAGGACGCCTGGGGGTGCTCGAGGGGATGCTCACGTTGTATGACAACGTGGGCTGGCGAGATTTCTTCCAGGTGTCGGTGGACACGTTTCTCCGTCCGACACTTGAGGTCCTTAGTTCTATCGCCCGGACCGACGAGGGATGCTCGTTTAGGTTCATGGGCTGGGAGTGCCAGGTCACTCTCGGTATGATGAGAGCATTCTTTTCGTGGCCCGATGTCCCCGGGGCCGACCGTGGTTACGCCCCCACTCACATTCCCCCACCTTCGTTCGATTCCGGCGCCTTCTGGGCCCGGATCACGGGTCTACCTGCCGCCTTTGACCCTAGTAGGGCCAAGGCTTCGGCCATCGTCCATCCCTGCCTCCGCATAGCTCAGCGCCTTATGGCGACTACCTTTTTGGCGAGGTATGAGCCTGGGACGATGTCCACGCCAGAGCTTTATATGCTCTATGCGATGACGCGTCCCAGAGTTCTAGCTAGGGACAGTGACGAGTTGGTCCCCGCCGTCGTGATTGATATCGCGAGCTGGTTCTTGGACCGCATCATCGTATCGGTGGGCTCTCGCTCGCCGATATGCTACGGCGGTCTGATCACACTGCTCACCTTGATGACCGGCGAGGACCTACCGGCCGATTTGCGTCGTTCTCCGGGCCCCACTTCCCTGTCCATAGATGTCATGGCCCGGATGAAGATGCTTCGTCCGCACGGTCAGCGACACTGGGTCTGGTTGCATGGTCCATTCGGTGCTGCTTATATGATTCTTTCGAGCCCAGCTCGCACACAGATAGCACCAGCACAGGTGGACTGGCTCCCGGTGATGGATCTCCTGATCCCCGCCGCCTACGTGCTCGAGGCCGAGGAGGCTGAGCAGGCCCACGCTGCCCCCGCTGCACCCGCTGACCACGCTGCACCCGCTGACCCTGTGGCCCCTCAGCAGCCTGATATTTCTGCTGCTCCCGACACCTCTGTCCACACTTCTGTCGGTGTCAGGAGTACACTCGCTGAGACCACCCCCACTACCTCCACGCTCACCACCACTCCCACCACTCCTGCTGGCCCTCTGTCCGTTGAGCCCCTTTGCTCTGCACTTCTCGAGCGCCCACCGACCTTCATTGGGAGTGGAGAGCCCTCTTTTACTGCGGTCGTGGAGACCATGGCTAGCATGATCTCCGCTGGGATTTCGCCTTTCGGACCCCACGCTTCCTCCCCAGCGGTTTTCACTTCTGTCCCCACCGCAGCCGTACTTTCTGAGAGTGTCGTGACGTCTGTCTTCACTTCTGTGTCACCGACCTCTCTGGCCGCCTCGTCGCCACTTTTATACCCACTTCCGCTGCTGTTGCTTCCACTTCCCGCCTGCCTGCGGCCCAGCCTCGCCCTGAGGCTAGGCCCACACTTGCGAGCACAGCACCCTACCTCCACATGCCTGCTGAGCCCATCACCTACGCCACCCGAGTACGCCAGCCTCGTCCCGCACATCACCGACAGGTGCGTCCCTCTGCACCACCTCCCCCCGACACTGTACTTCTGAGCATTCGTGCTCTCGAGGGGGCGGTGAGTGCCCTCAGAGGCGACCTTAGGACCATGTCTGCCACCGTCACCACCATGGCCAGCCGTTTCGACCTTCTCCCAGGCATTCACTATTGCCTCACGCAGATTCTCGACCGGATCCCTCGCGTACCCACACCCACACCCGCCCAGCAGGTACCCACCCCCACCCCTACCCACACCCATCCTGCTTCCGTACTCACACCCACACCCACTCAGCAGTCTGTTCCCCAGCCTCCACCACCACCACCACCTCCTCCGCCTCAGGACGGAGACGGCGCAGCCCCACCCTCTTAGGCACCCTTGATGCCATCGTTCTTTTTTGCCGTCGTGCTGCCCGTCTCTGCTGGGTCCTGATGATTTTTGCCCACCCCACCTCCCCTCACTATTTTTGGGTCCACATTTTGATCATATATTTATATATCCTTTTTGGGAGAGAGGGAGAGTTTTTGGTGTCACACTATTAAATCTATTTCACTCCACTATCTGCATGCATCATGTCAGCATCATATTTTTCATTTCGTAATTTTCTATTTTATTTTATTTTCTTTTTCATCATGCATGCATCCTCACATTCCCCTCACATTACGCGTCTCTCGGTGTGCCACACTTCGCACATTGAGGACACTGTGCACTTTAGCTTGGGGGAGTGAGTTCTCACGTTCTTTTCGATTTACCACCTTTATTTTTGGTTTTTTCACGCCATTTTCCGCATTTGCACTCACTTTCATCACCTTTTTCTTTTTCTTTACCATGCATCACGTTTTTCTTATTTTCTTTGTGTGCTGCATTGTAATTAGTTTCATTTTTCCTTTATCTTTATTTCTTTTTCATCTCATGCTAGAGATGACTTTTCTGTGATGATGATTACGTGGCGTTAGCTTTCTCTATATATGCATGCTATATTTGTCATGTCTTAGATTTTATTTCTGATATCATATGCTGTGATTTGCCTTGCATTTAGAGATAGTAGCCCACACTTTTTCTGCATGAAAATGGATGAAATTTTATTATTAGCTGAGTCTGAATATTCATATGTATGCTATCGCAGAAAACACACCAAGATTCACGCATTGAATGCTTATATCGGGAGTACCGTTTTCTTTTCCTATATCACTTCTATATGCATGATTTGTACACTTCACTTCAGGATGATTGAATGAGTTTAGCTATGATAAATCTGGATTAGTTTTGCTTTTTTGTGATCGAAACTGAGTAGATTAGATTACCCTGCTGAAGTTGTCGTGCACGTCTTATAGAGTGAACTGAGAGACATATTTATTTCTTTCTCCACATATCTTGAACATCAATTCTCTATTTTAAAATCATTGGTGTATCTCCCCTTAGCGATTCTAATATATGGCATCTCCCCCGCTATTAATTCCTAGCTCCAAATTTCCCAAAGAAAGAAAAAGAAAAATTCTTGTATATCCTTACTTCTCTTTGATTGGGATGATTGTGTTTATATGAATTCAAAAAAAAGAGAAAAAGAAAAGAAAAAGAAAAGAAAAGAAAAAAGAACCTCAATGAAAGATCCCATCTCATTTTCTCTCTTTCTTTCCCTCTTTTTGTTTTTATTTTTTATTACTTTTGGAGCTTCATAAAAATGGGGATGTAAATATTGTTTTTGTGCCACCACGCTTATAGATAAGCTTGGGGAGAGAATCCAATGATGTGTGAGAGAGTGACTACTTGACGTTGCACGACAACCTAGGCTAAGTAATATTCTATACTCGGTGAGATTATTTTTAGCTTTACGAAGTCCAAAAATCTATGCCTAGCACTCATTTCATGAAATCCATGCTTTTCTATTCTTTCTATTCTATTGCGTGATATTCTTATACTCCTCATAGAAAGCATCCAATTGAAAAGTGTGTGATCTGCGGTATTGTATACCACTTTAAATGATTCAGACGATGTTAATTCTAAAATCATTCCGTTTTTCATGCTATAACAATATTCTTGGGTTTTCTATTTCTATTTGCATCATTATACGATGATATCGAGATAAAATTCTTTGACATATGTTTTACATTCGATGCATGCTATATGATTGAGCAAAACCCACGTCCTGAGAAAATGATCTAGCAGCTTCCCTCTTCGCTTTCTTCTTTCTTCTTCGTTTTTCGTTTTTCAATTTTTCCGCTGTTTTCATTTTATGAATCCACCGGGCTCGCCTTTTACTTATCTTCCTCGAGGACGAATAATAGGTAAGCTTGGGGGATTTTGATCACTCCATATTTTACACTTTTTTCCCGCATGTTTGCATGCCATTTAGATCGCTCAAATCATGTTTTTCACGATATATCGACGATATTGCGATACTTTTCACGATTTGTTGTTTTTGTCGTATTTCAGGAGATTTGGAGCGATTTGGAGTGATCCCGAGATACACCTACTCCAGAGTGTAACCGACTACCTCCCCGAGGGGTATTTTGCCATTGGAGAGGAGCGGAAGAAGAAAGAACGTCGTAGGAGCGACGAGGAGGCAAAAACAAGTTGAATGGGCATTTTTGGTGTCTCACTCGGCCGAGTGAAGGAGTCACTCGGCCGACCAGCGAGACACCGCTCGGCCGACTAGATCGGACACGCTTCATGTGTGCACTCGGCTGAGCATCGGAAGCCACATCGGCCGAGTGACGAGACCCCGTCCGCCCGAGTGGCACTCAGACGACGCCCATCTAAAAGAGCCAACTTACTGTTTTTCGTCTGCCTGAGCTTCAGAAGACCCACTCGGCCGAGTGGAAAATGCCGACCGCCCGAGTATCTAGAAGCCATCGGCCGAGTGACGACAACTCACTCGGCCGAGCGACCCCCGAAGTAAAGACCCCCGAAGACCCAGACTTACTGGAATTTCTCAGGGTTTCTTACTCGGCCGAGTGAGCCGCGCTGCCGGTAGCGTAAATTGCGATTTTCAGGCTGCGCAGGGGCATTTTGGTCACAGTTTTTTGGACGATTTTGGGGGGTATTTAACCCCAGTTTTTGACCTAGGTTGGGGAGCTTTTTCCTTTACTTTTTTCAGCGTTTTAGATTAAACTTTTTAGCTTTTGATTCTTGTGATTGGAGAGGAGAGAAAAGTTTATTTTTGTTGGATTCTTGCAGAACTCTATTGGTTTGTCTCCCTCTCCTTTAAAAACCCTATTTTTATTGCTTATTTGAATATTGTGATGAATTCTCTTGTTATTTCCATTGATTATTTTTGTATTTGTGCTATGAATTGTGAGTAGTCCTTACGTCTTGGGGCGTGGGGATGAACCCTACGAGCCCAATTTCTGATTTGTGATGATTTGGTAGAATTATTGCTAGAATTGCTATTAGGGTTAGTTTGGGATAGATTTATTACGGATAGCTAGGTGTTCATATCGATTGGGATTTGCAAGAGATTGGATCCCAATTCGATAGGAAACCCTAGAAATCCGAATTGGGTTGAAATTGAGTTTCCGTAGTATCGGTTTGCAAGAGATTGGACTGATACTAGGGTTCTCGGTTGCAATTCCATGCCGATACCCGTTTGCAAGAGATTGGACGGGTAGGAACTATCCCAACCTAGGTCGCGGACCGAGTTTGCACGAGAGTGGGCTCGGGACGCGATTGAACGATGATGTTGATCCTAATGCTAGCTTGCCTAGGCTAGGGTTTGCAAGAGATTGTACCCAAATCTAGGTTAGCTATAGACCGGAAACAGCGCGAGAGCGTGAGCTAGGTTTTACATTCAGTTGCAACTAGTTCATCCGAAATTCTACCCTAGCAATTGTGTTACCAATGAATCACATTGACGAGATACGGTGAGTAGCGGGGATTCCCTATTCCCTAGGCGTCTTTATTTGATTTTATATCTCCATACTTTGTCTGACGATTGTGACAGGATCGCCAAAAGGCAAATTCCATCTTTTCTGTTCTTATAGCCAGGTTGTTCGGAGAAGACACCGTCATTCGTCCTCCCTGTGTTCGATACCCGCTCGCCGCTACACCGTGCGCTTGCGGTAAAACTACACGGTCGCTCTTTTTGGGTTACATTGTGAAGCGATCAGGAAGCACGTGTAAATTGTAGGTGTTAATGAGTGGACATAGATAGTATTCTCACTCGTACTCCTGACAGCCGGCACGGGGAGTGGGCAGGATTTGAGAGGCCCATGGGTGTACTCGTGATGCACCATGAGGTAGACGAATAACACCATCTCACTCCCGAAATGGCGGAGTTACTAGAGGCACCTACAATGCTCGTGTCACTGATAGGGGTAACACTGTGTTCACCCAACCTCTGTGAAGTCCAGCTCCTTAGCATCCTACAATTTATACGGGCTTCCAAATATTAATTAACTGCAAACTCTAAATTTTTTGTCATTAATATGTGAAATATGTTGTACTACCTTTGCTCCTCAGCTTTACTTTTCAGTACATGCATGTCATGACTTGTTCTATTTTTATGCATTAAACATGTGGACATGAGTACCTTCAGCTGACAAACCATTGGTTACGTAGACCGGTTCTTAAACTGGACTCTACCTAGTTTAGTTAGGTTTTCCTACTGGGTCATGTGTTGACGTGTCCCATTTACTTTTCCAGGGATAGGAGCAGGACAGCCAGTGCAGGACTAGTCTGAGGAGTACGTTCCCCATTCCGAGGTACAGATGGAGCCCACCACTGGCAATCTTGTTCAGTTGGACTTCCCTCGGGTAGACTAGGAAGTGGGTTGTACAGTGTGTGGACACATTTTGCCTTTCTTTTGTGGGTCTGGGAGTTCTTTTTGTTATTCCCACCTTTGTACTCAATACATATATGAGGTATGTAAAAGATGTACTTTCATATTAATAATATAAGATGTTGGACTTTGTACATTATTGTCCATTGTTCTCTTGTGTTGTCTTTTATTTGTTGGAGCATTACGTGTACTTCCCACCACATGCGCAGTGGCCTGCTGATTTCTGTTGTACTTCTCCTCTCCCTTCTTTCTTCTTTTTCTTCACCCTCGCTTCTTCGAAATACCTGGGACATATTCGTACTTCCCGGGTATCCTGGGGATCGGGGTGATATGCTCATATTTTACACTTTATTTCTGTATTTTTGGATAAAGAGGTGTATGCTAATCGGTTAGCTATACAGAACAGGAAAAACTTGTTGGATGAGATCAAAAGACATCTCCGCAGGAATCACCCCTGTGTGATCAAGGGTGTATAGTATATAGACTCTGCATTACTGCATAGTAGATACGTATTCAGCAGATCCATTCTCTAGGCTCTGACATATGAATGTCTGTAGAGACTAATATGTTATAGCGGTATGAGATACCGAGATAAATAGCCTGAGTGCAAGTGGGAGATATTGGAAGATATGTGCCCTCGAGGCAATTTATCTGTAGAACATCTTGTTCGAATTTGAATGGTACTAATTGTTGGATACAACGTGTAGTTGGATACAACGATCGATGAATTCATGTTTGATGATAACAAATGTGTGTGAATAATTTGATGTGTGTGATAAGTGTTTTCAGGAGTGGCAAGCTCGTAAATATTCAAAGGATGATCTAGTCAAAGTGTTGGAGAAATATGTAAAGAAGACTTAGTCAAAGTGATGGAGAAATTGCAATTCATTTGCAACTTGGACTTGGTCAAATATGGAGAGATATGGAGAGATATCATTCATATCAAAAGTGATTGAACCAAATCTCATACAAATCAATTTGTGATTAAATGAGATCCAATTCAAATCCCATTGGCATTTAAATTCAAATCATATTGCAATCCAAACTCAAACTCCAAATCCTATTGTGATTAGAAGAGATCCTTGAGTTTGCTCCATTGGCTGATTCATTTCCTCAGATCCGTCCCATCCAAGTACATGTCGTCTTCCACGATCGAGCTCCATTGAGTATGTTTCAAGCTCCGTAGACTGTCATCCATGATCTGTCTGCTTCAGATCTGGCAAGATCAGCGTCATCGTCCATGATCGAGCTCTATCGACTGTCCATTGCCTGCTCTAGTATGCACGTGCCCCCTTTCAGCTCCGTCGACTGTCCCATCACAGGGTTGGTTTCCGATCTGTCCGCTTCAGATCTGGCAAGTTCGGCTGTCGATCTGGTCTCCGGCTCAGGGAAGATCAAATTGATCCTACCGTCCGACATCAGTACGCACTGTACGCGTATCCTCAGGGAAGATTACTTCTACAGTATGCGAAATCCAGCACCCTCAGATCCGATTGCACCATACGCATATCCTCAGGGAAGATTGTCTACTCCATTACTCGACTGCTCCTCTGATTGTGTCAGGTTTCGTTTCCAATTTGAGGCTACCTACACTAGATCCAGATAGTCTCTTCTCATGGCTTCTAAGGTTCAGGCGCCTCCAGATCTTGCTTCGGGTTCCCTCCCCTTCGACCTCATGCTATGTGGAGAGCTGACCCTGTAAGTATCAATGCAGGAAATCCTTATCATCGATGTTCGTCATATTGTTATCAACGGATTTCATCCGCTACTCCTATGATAGTGCCTAATTATGTTGAAGATTTTCCTCCTCTAACTCGGAATTCTATTCATAATAATAAAGCTATTGGCAAGCCATCTGCTCCTTTGAGGGTGGCGAAATCGGGGCGAGAAGCATGTAGTTTGCTTTTTTCGGTTGGGCATTCTGTTGAGCAGAATAGCAAATGCGAATACTTTCCTCCCCGAGAGGTTCCGTCAGGTAAGACTATCCATTGGATCCCTAAAGAAGCGATCTCTGCTAATGTTGCAAAATGGAGTCGTACTCTGGCTGGTTATGTTGTGGGGGACAAACCTTTTTACTCACATCTTTGAGCATGTGTCCATCGGTTATGGCGTCCTAAAGAAAAGCTTCAGGTTCTTTGTTTTTGAGTTAGAAGAAGATTGCAGTAGGGTTCTCCAAGGAGGGCCTTGGATGTTTGATAAAAGGGTGATTGTACTGCGTCGCTGGACTCCAGAACTTACAATGGACAGAGATCTTTTGTCCTCAATTCCAGTATAGGTGAGATTTCCTGACTTAACGTTGAAATTTTGGTCTACATAATGCATTAATATTATTGCTAGCTCTGTAGGAAAGCCTTTATTTATAGATAAGGCTACAAGTTCTGGTGAACGATACTCTTATGTAGATGTTTCGTGGAAGTTGAGGCGAAGACAAAATTACCTAATACCATTGAGGTTTCGTTGGAGGAGGGAATTTCGATCATTAGAGTGGAGTATGAAAACTTGCCTGTTCGACGTTGAGTGCTTTGGGCATTCTTCTGCTCAGTGTCCCTTCAAGAAAGTTTGGGATGAGAAAACTAAGTCATCTTCAACTACGGATGGTAATGTGATGGTTCCTGAGATAATGCAACAAGTGGAGGTCCTTCATCTACAGGTGGAGGTCCATCAGCTACTGTGAACCCAATTGATGTTGAGACCACTGCTGCAGAAGTATCTGATGATACAATTGTTCTTGGTACTGTGGAGTCTGGTGGTCCATTTTTTGTGGGCCCTACGGAAAATGTCCATGTAGATGATCTTGATAATGTTGGTAACGAAGATGATGCCGATGTAGACTATGAGAATGAGTGGATGGAGGAGTTTGATCTGGATGCTACTATGGAAAATCAAGAGTGGGAGGAGGAAATTTGCCGCTTAGCACCAACATTGTAGTCGCTTAAAAAGAAATATATGGATCCCCCTCGACGGAAAAGTTCAAGAGTACCACAAAATTCTAATCATTAGGATTCCTTACCTTAGTTGAGTTGATGGATAGTTTATGGTTGTTATCCTTAGAGTTTTTATGCTTGGATCATTTATGTCATCCAATATTGTAGTTGTTGAGTTATAAGAATAAAGTTGCATACCTTTCAAAAAAAGAAGAGATCCTCCATATGATTATTTCAAATCCTATTCAAGTTAGGATTCCATCAAATCTCCATATTCTATGGGATTCTACATGAGCCAAAGATCCTCTCCATCTTCTTATATAAACTCCTCTCCAAAGACGAGAAGAATTTTGAGGTAACCAAAAAGAATAGGTGCGGCCAAACAAAAGGAAGAGCCCAAGCTAAGATTCAAAACTTGCGGCAAGCATCCCCAAGCCAAGAACCCTACCATAGCTGCTAGTTTCCATCAATCTCATCCATTGTGAAAATATCCAATGCCTTCAACATCTCCATTGTGCAATATCCCAAAAGCTCCACCTTGGCCGCAACATCCCAAAAGATTCCTCCTTGCCGCAAGTCATCAACTCCAAGAGCTGCAAGTTGCAAAGCTTCATCCTCCTACAAGGTCGCAACATCTACAAGGTGTTCCTCCTCCTAGCTGCAACTTGAAGAGCTCAATTCATCACCATTACCACAACAAGCTTCCAAGGGTGTTTCCTCCATTGCACAACTCCAAGAGGTCATCTTCAACCTCCCTTGTCGCAAGCCACAAGCTTCATATTCAACATTGTGCAACATCCAAGGGGGCTTCTCTTACATTGTCGCAACATATAAGAGCCCTTCATCATCCATTGTGCAAGTACTACAAGGGGGTCATCTTAAACATTGCACAAGCTTCAAGGCTCTCATCCATAGCCGCAAGTTGCAAGGCCTCTCCCTCTATTGCTCCAAGCTTCAAAGCCAAAGAAGAAGGCCACAACATCTTGGAGGTGCCACGATTTGAGACAAACAACTACATCTTGTCAGATCGAATCTGACCAGCGCTAAACGACAAAGACGACGACATCTACACGAACTGAGCTTTTCTGAACACCATATTTATTTATATTCATGTATTGGTGTCTTGATCTTTGCAGGTTACTTATTCATTCTTTTAGGGTCTTGTCTAGTCGGTGCTAGACAAGAGGGTCTTGACTAGTTGGCACTAGTCAAGAGAGATCATTTATTAGATTAATAGTGTTTGGCACTTTGGTGAGTGTGGTACGAACTTGGTGAGCATAGAGTCGGTGCTCGTAGCGCTTTAGTTGTACCCTTGACATATTAATGCTAGTATCTGCTTTGGGACTGGAGTATGTCGTTGGTGCAATCGAACCAGGGTAAATCTATTTGTGCACTCTGTGATTGCTTTTATCTACTCTGCATCTGGCTATTTGTGCTGAATAACTGCATGTGTTCTCAAAGAATTTTTATTAGCATATTCACCCCTAGGCTTAGATCCACATCCAACACTAATTATCCTAGTATGAATAAAATTTTCTAAATACCTGGATAATTTCCTTAAACTTAAAGAAATGTCATACGCGTATCTAGATAGATATCTCGATTATGGTAAGTGTCTGACCGATAAGAATTTGAGTCATAAAGCGTTCATGGTCATAGATATGTCGAGAAAAAGATATCGGCACATCGGACAGACCATTGTATCTTTGTCTTAACCAAAAGAGTGATGATGATCTCATAATCATTCGACCTGGCAAAGTCGGAGATGAAACACATGTGCTTATTAGAGAATGAGTCCATTGAATGAACCAATAAAGAATTATCAATGTTTAACATTAACTATACTGTTATTGATAACTCTCTAGTGATGATAAGCAAGTTGGTCCTTAAGACTTGAGGTCATTATACAAACCTGTGCGTGAACGGTGTCACTTAGATCTATGATTTAGCTTTGAGGCAATGCCTGCTGAAAAGTCTTAGGTTGGATGACACTTGAAGTGTACGAGGTGAGTAATGATTAAGAGAGGATTCATCTCTTACGTCCATGGGAAGTTAGTGTCACAGGCTTAGTACAGTTTTAGGTGAAAAACCTCGACCGAGTTATGTTGTATGTGTAGGGATATATGCCCTCAGATCATTTGTATTTGATGCAAATGATAATTTAAGCTTAGATAGGGACTAATTTGCATTTGATGCAAAAGAGATTAAATGTGTTTTAAATTTTTTAAACCAATATTTAATAAAATAAACGTAAGGAAAAGTTTACCGGTAAGACGGGTTCGGCCCGCTCTAAACGCAGGTTCGAACCGCATCAAAAACGGAGTCCAAACGAGTCCAATAAATATATTTAAAGTGTTTAAATAGAAGCCCAAAAATAAACCAAGCCAATTAGCCCCTTTAGGCTGATTAAACCAATAGAAAAAGGGTGGGGCCCGGGCCTGGCCCGCTGACACATGCGTCAGCGAGGCCCGCGTCGGCAGACGCGGGCGTCAGCCTGCTGATGCAGGTGATCACTCCATATTTTACACTTTTTTCCCACATGTTTGCATGCCATTTAGATCGCCCAAATCATGTTTTTCACGATATATCGACGAAATTGCGATGCTTTTCACGATTTATTGTTTTTGTCGTATTTCAGGTGATTTGGAGTGATCTCGAGATACGCCTACTTCAGAGTGTCACCGACGACCTCCCCGAGGGGTATTTCGCCATTGGAGAGGAGCGGAAGAAGAAAGAACGTCGCAGGAGCGACGAGGAGGCCAAAACAAGCTGTTTGAGCATTTTTGGTGCCTCACTCAGCCGAGTGAAGGAGTCACTCGGCCGACCAGCGAGACACCGCTCGGCCGACCAGATCGGACACGTTTTATATGTGCACTCGGCCGAGCATCGGAAGCCACATCGGCCGAGTGACGAGACCCCGTCCGCCCGAGTGGCACTCAGACGAAGCCCATCAAAAATCGCCAACTTACTGTTTTTCGTCTGCCTGAGCTTCAGAAGACCCACTCGGCCGAGTGGCAAATGCCGACCGCCCGAGTACTAAGAAGCCATCGGCCGAGTGACGACAGCTCACTCGGCCGAGCGACTCCCGAAGTGAAGACCCCCGAAGACCCAGACTTACTGGAAATTTACAGGGTTTTTCACTCGGCCGAGCGAATTTTGTCACTCGGCCGAGTGCGACGCGCTGCCTGTAGCGAAAATTGCGGATTTCAGGCTACGCAGGGGCATTTTGGTCACAGTTTTTTGGACGATTTTGGGGGGTATTTAACCCCTGTTTTTACCCTAGGTTGGAGAGCTTTTTCTCTTTAATTTTTGCAGCTTTTTAGATTAACTTTTTTAGCTTTTATTCTTGTGATTGGAGAGGAGACAAAAGTGGATTTTTGTTGGATTATTGGAAGAACTCCATTGGTTTGTGTCTCTCCCCTCTAAAAATACTATTTTTATTGATTATCTCAATATTGTGATGAATTCTCTTGTTAATTTCATTGATTATTCTTGTATTTGTGCTATGAATTGTGAGTAGTCTTCACGTCTTGGGGCGTGGGGATGAACCCTACGAGCCCAATTTCAGATTTGTGATGAATTGGTAGGAATTTTGCTAGAATTGCCTATTAGGGTTAGTTTGGGATCGATTTACTACGGATAGCTAGGTATTCATATCAATTGGGATTTGCAAGAGATTGGATCCCAATTCGATAGGAAACCCTAGAAATCCGAATTGGGTTGGAATCGAATTTCCATAGTATCGGTTTGCAAGAGATTGGACCGATACTAGGGTTCTCGGTTGCAATTCCATGCCGATACCCGTTTGCAAGAGATTGGACGGGTAGAAACTATCCCAACCTAGGTCGTGGCCCGAGTTTGCACGAGAGTGGGCTCGGGGCGCGATTGAACGATGATGTTGATCCTAATGCTAGCTTGCCTAGGCTAGGGTTTGCAAGAGATTGGACCCGAACCTAGGATAGCTATAGACCGGCAACAGCGAGAGAGCGTGAGCTAGGTTTTACATTCAGTTGCAACTAGTTCATCCGTAATTTTATTCTAGCAATTTTGATACCAATGAACCACATTGATGAAATACGGTGAGTGGCGGGGATTCCCCATTCCCTAGGCGTCTTTATTTGATTCGATATCTTCGTACTTTGTCTGACAATTGTGACAAGATCGCCAAAGGCAAAATTCTCTCTTTTCTTTTCTTAATAGCCAGGTTGTTCGGAGCAAGCACTTTCATTCGTCCTCCCTGTGTTCGATAACCCGCTCGCCGCTACACCGTGCGCTTGCGGTAAAACTACACGGTCGCACTTTTGGGTTACATTCCGGAGCGATCAAGTTTTTGGCGCCGTTACCGGGGAGGCGATTGCGTTTGATCTTACCACCCTAGCTATTTCTTTCTTTTTGTTTTTATTTCATTATTATTTATCTAACCCTTCCATTGTGCTAATCACTTCTTTGAAACTTTGTTTTCCCGTGCATGAACACGAGATCAACGACGGACCCTGAAGCTATATTATTTGATCCCGAGATTGAGCGTACTGCGCGGAGAATCAGAGTGGAGAGAAGACAAGATCCGGAAGGGAGGTTTATGACCAACCCGGAAACTGCGGAACAATTAGCGGCAAGGATGGCGAGGATCATTTCTATTCGCGATAGGCTTCGGCCTAAGACCTCTTCTACTACCTCGTCCATTGCCATGCCGGAGTTGGCGGCTGACAAGAGCTTTGAGCTGAAGACTGGACTAGTGGTTCTGATGCAGCAGGATCCATTTCATGGGAACGCCCATGAAAATCCCTACTACCACATCCAGCTGTTTTTGTCGAGCCACATTTCAGATGACGGGGGTCTCCATCGATGCCATCAGACTGCGCCTCTTCCCCTTCACATTAAAGGACAAAGTACTTTATTGGTTGAGGACGCAAGTTGAGGGAGTCTTTACCACATGGGACGAGTTGGCGAGTGCATTCATTGACAAGTTCTATCCGCCCTCCAAGACGGTAAAGATTCGGAGCGCTCTTATGTCCTTCAAGCAAGGACCCCAAGAGACGCTCTATGAGGCTTGGGAGTGTTTCAAAGATCTGCAGCACCAGTGCCCGAACCATAGCATTGAAGATTGGGAGCTATTTCATAGCTTCTACAATGGTCTCCAATCGGGGACCAAGCAAATTATTGATGCCGCGGCGAATGGAGCCATCTTATCAAAGACTCCCGAAGAAGCTACGGCCCTAATTGAGGAGATGGCCTCAAACAATCAACAATGGGGCGACGAGCGAGGACACTCTTCGTCCTCCTTGAAACCATCTAGCATCTATGAGGCAAAGGCCGTAGCGGACCTGACAAACAAGTTCGATTCTCTCCACAAGGTGGTGGAGAGACTGGAGAAGTATATCACGGAGCCCCAAGGGACCCCTTCCACATCCGCACCAACGAATCAAATGAGTGATTGGCAAGACCAATCTCAAGCTACATATTTGGGGGGAGAACAAGGAGAGGGATCCTTGGAGAAAGTTCAATATGTCACGGGGAATCAAGGATATTGGGCCAATCCGGCCACTAGAAACCATCCCGGTTTCTCATATGCAAACAATGAAGGATCTTTGAACCCGCCGTAACAACCACCTCAACAAGCTCAACCACCACCACCACCACAATACTATCCACCGAGGGGGCCTCCACAACAAAATTTCCAACCGAAGCAACAAGTTGGACCATATAGGCCGCCCGGATACAATCAAGGGTGGAGTGATCAAAATCCCCCACAAGCTCAACAACGATCCGACTTTGAAGCTATAGTGGAGGAGTATATGGTCGAGCAAAAGAAGGTCAATGCTTCCTTGAAGGCGGGCCAAGACTCCCTTACAACCGTTGTGGCACAAATCTCGGAGCAATTGGCGTTGCTCAATCGAAATACTCAACAATTACCGGCTCAACCCGAGCAAAACCCACGGGGCAACACCGGCCACATCAATGCCGTGGTTGTCGTTACTACTAGAGGCGGAAAGGATACCACCCCCGCCATGATTCCTACCGAGGAACCCGTGGAGGAGAATGTAGAGCCAATTGAACCGGTAGTTGAAGTTGATAGGGAGAAAGAGCCGCAAGAAAAGGAGAAATCTAGAGCGGAGCAATTGATTGAAGAGAGGCGCTTTATGCCACCGGTCCCATTCCCCCAGAGGCTTGCTAGAGCAAAAATGGAGAAAAGGCTAGCAAAGTTTCTCGAGTATCTGAGAGGGGTTAGCCTCAACATTCCTTTCCTTGACGCCATCGTGGAAATCCCGACATACGCTAAAATTTTAAAGGATTTGATTTCGGGGAGAAAGAGGAAGGAAAAGATTATGCTCACCGAGGAGGGCTCTTGGTTCACCAAGAGAGAGAAGGAGCTGGCTAAATTCAAAGACCCGGGGAGTTTTCGGATTCCTTGCACCTTGGACGACGTCCCTCTTCAAAAGGCATTGGTGGATTTAGGGGCTAGTGTTAGCCTCATGCCTCTCTCCATGTTTCAAAAGCTAAACACCGGGACAAAATTGAAGCCTACCGACATGCGGATACAACTAGCCGATGGGCGGATCACAAGGCCGGTAGGGATTGCAGAGGACTTCCCGCTACAAGTCCTGGGGGGTATATGCTTGCCATGCGACTTCGTGATTATGGATGTTAAGGAGGAGGGAGACACGTCGTTGATACTTGGACGACCGTTCCTCGCCACCGCCGGTGTCATCGTCGACGTACGAGAAGGAACCCTAACATTGAATGTCGGCAACATCGAGGTGGAGCTTCATATTCCTAAGGCAATGAAACACATGCCTTACCACGAGGAGCTGGACTATATGGACCTCCTTGACGAGGGAATTGAGGAAGCGATCCCCCATTCGATCGGCGCTCTATTCAAAGAAGATTTCGAAGAAAGCCCGGATTTGGACCACGAAGGAAAGATGAACGAATCCCCCGACTTCTCCGCTGAAATTGATGAAGGCGACGCTGATGTCGCAAGGATCCGAGAGCTCTGCAAGCTCTCGAAGATGAAGTCTCCGAAGAAAGCTCCGCCGGCACGGAAATCAGCGTCACCGGTGAAGCCGAGGACCGGAGCAAACGCTAGCTTGGGGGAGCCACCCCCCAACACTATTCGAGACGAGAGACCACCAAGGGAGAACACGCCGCCGCAACTTCCGAATCCAAGCGTTCTCCCCGGAAAGTTTGACGGGTGCATCTCCTATGCACCAAACATCCCGCGTTAATTGAAAATCATAGGGGGTCGAGCTCACGACCTTAAACGAGCGCTTGTCGGGAGGCAACCCGACGGTTATAGCTTTATTTTTACTTTTCCTTTATTTTTGTTTTAGAAATTTTTAGTGTTTTGAGTCGTTCGCCCAAAATTTTTGTGATAACGGGTCCTATTTTTCCTGACAGGAGAGGAGATAGGGAAATCTATCATGAGGAGGATGCACGAGGCGACGAGGAGCGCTCCAGGAAGGCGCTCGATGCTTAGGAGGAAGATGAAATCGACTGGAGGAAGAAAAACAGAGTTTAGAGCCCAAACAAAGACAAACAGCAGAAAACAAGGCTCACTCGGCCGAGCATACTAGTCACTCGGCCGAGCACACAAGTTCGTCCGGCCGAGCCGCTCACGAACGAGGGAAGTCTGATGTACCCAACTCTCTGTTTATTTTCCTGATTTCAGTATAACTGCTACTCGGCCGAGTATATATATTCACTCGGCCGAGTAAAACTGATACGCTCCTAGGGCGAGTCATGCCGAGTAGCTTGAGCCACTCGGCCGAATGGACTTACTCCACTCGGTCGAGGGTGGCAAGGCCACTCGGCAGAAGCGTAGCGGGGAGGAATTTTTACTTAAAGCTCACTCGGCCGAGCGACCCAGTCACTCGGCCGAGTCGTAACTTTTACTATAAATAGGGGCGAGGGTCGGGCTCGTTTTTCGAAACGAAACAAATCGCAACCGCCCCGACCCTTCGCATTCCCAGCACCTGAATCCCCCTCGCTCACCCGATCACCGACCCCCGCGCCGCCGCTCGGCCACCCACCGCCGGCCGAGCCGCCGCCGCACCTCGCCCGAGTCGCCGCCGGTGGCCACTGCTCCGGCCGACTCCGGTAACCCCATTTTAAGCCTGTTTTCTCCTCTTTTGTGTATTTTTCAAGGATCCATGTATCTAACGAACCCCAAACCCAAATTAATTTCAATTTCTATCTATTATACCCCTAATGCCCCATACGTACTGAATATTACTCGCTGATATCTCCATTTCATGCGCATGTTATATTTGGGAGCTTAGGGGAGCCCAGGGGAGCTTCCAGGGACTGATTTGGGCTACGTGGAGGCGTCGTCTTCGCACGCTTCCATAGCTTTGCACTCGCGGCGTGTCGTGGTATATTCTTTCCTTTATTTTACGCACGCCGCATTTTTATTGGTTTTGGTGAGCGCTCGGGGCCCATATGCCGCCCCGGACACGGCCGCGGTCGAGGAGAGCTTCCGCCAAGCGGAAGCGGTCGGATGATGCCGGCCCCTCCCACGAGGTGGAGGACTCTCCTCCGCCTTCTCCACCACACCCCACACACCCAGCACAGCCTGCAGGCCTCGCACACCCCGCACAGCCTGCAGAGCCCGCACAGCCACTCCTTGCCATGCCACAACCCGTACCACCGCCTCCGGCTCCACTTGTCGGGCCGCTCGGGATTACGTTCCGAGACGACGCACACCCCGTCGCTTTCGAGCGTATCTCCCAGCGCTCGATCGTACCCTCCAGGTTCGCACACCTTGCAGACCTAGGACGCCTGGGGGTACTCGAGGGGATGCTCACGTTGTACGACAATGTGGGCTGGCGAGATTTCTTCCAGGTGTCGGCAGACACGTTTATCCGTCCGACACTTGAGGTTCTTAGTTCGATCGCCCGGACCGACGAGGGATGCTCGTTTCGGTTCATGGACCGAGAGTGCCAGGTCACTCTCGATATGATGAGAGCTTTCTTCTCATGGCCCGACGTCCCCGGGGCCGACCGTGGTTACGCCCCACACATATCCCCCCACCTTCCTTCGACGCCGGCGCCTTCTGGGCCCGGATTACAGGTCTTCACGCTGCCTTTGACCCTAGTAGGTCCAAGGCCTCGGCCATCGTCCACCCTTACCTCCGTATAGCTCAGCGCCTCATGGTCACTACCTTTTTGGCCAGATATGAGCCGGGCACGATGATCACGCCCCGGATACACGTCCCGGAGCGACGGTTGTAGTTTTACCGCAAGCGCACGGTATAGCGGCGAGCGGGTATCGAACACAGGGAGGACGAATGACTGTGCTTGCTCCGAATCAACCTGGCTATTTGAGAGAGATAATTGCCTTGGGCGATCCTGTCACAATCGTCAGACAAATGTGCGAAATATCAAATCAAATAAAGAACGTCTAGGGAATGGGGAATCCCCGCTACTCACCGTATTTCGCAAATGTGATTCATCGGTATTAGAATTGCTAGAATGAGAATTCGGATGAACTATTTGCAACTGAATATAGAACCAAGCTCACGCTCTCGCGCTGTTGCCGGTCTATAGCTATCCTAGGTTTGGGTCCAATCTTGCAAACCCTAGCTTAGGGAAGCTAGCATTAGGATCAACATCATCGTCCAATTGCGCACCGAGCCCAATCTCTTGCAAACTCGGTCTACAATCTAAATTAGGATAGTTCCTACCTGTCCAATCTCTTGCAAACGGGTATTGGCATGGAATTGCAATCGGAAATCCTGGTATCGGTCCAATCTCTTGCAAACCGATACTTCGAAAATCCGACTCCAACCCAATTCGGATTTCTAGGGCTTCCTATCAAATTGGGATCCAATCTCTTGCAAATCCCAATTGATATGAATTCCTAGCTATCCGTAGTAAATCGATCCCAATCTAATCCCTAATAGCAATTCTAGCTCAATTTCTACCAATTCATCACAAATAGGAAATAGGGCTTGTAGGGTTCATCCCCACGCCCCAAGACGTGAAGACTACTCACAAATCATAGCAATAGCACAAAAATGATCAATGAAATAAGCAATAGAATTCATCACAAATATTGAGATAAACAATAAAAATAGAATTTTTAGGGAAGAGAGATGCAAACCGATGGAGTTCTTCAATTTAATCCAACAAAAATCCAAGTTTTTCCTCTTCTCCAATCACAATAATAAAGCTAAAAAGTAATCTAAAAAGCTGCAAAAAATCTAAGAGACGGCTCCTAAAACTAGGGTAAAAACAGGGCTTAAATAGCCCCAAAAATCGTCCAAAAATCGTGACCAAAATACCCCTGCACATCCTGTTTTCCGCATTTTTCGCTACAGGCAGCGCATCGCACTCGGCCGAGTGACAAAAGTCGCTCGGCCGAGTGAAAACCCTGCAATTTTCCAGAAAGTCGGGGCTTTCAGGGGTCTTCAGTTCGGAGGCGGCTCGACCGCGTGAGTTGACGTCACTCGGCCGAAGGCTTCACAGCACTCGGGCGGACGGGATTTACCACTCGGCCAAGTGGATCTTCTGAAGCTCAGGTGGCCGAAAAACAGTAACTTCGATGTTTTTGAAAGGCTTCGTTCGGGTGCCACTCGGGCGGACGTGGTATAGTCACTCGGCCGATGTGGTCTCCGTAGCTCGGCCGAGTACACATGGAAATCGTGTCTGAACGGGTCGGCCGAGCAGTGTCTCGCTGGTCGGCCGAGTGGCTCCTCCACTCGGCCGAGTGGGACACAAAAAATGCCCAATCTGCTTATTTTGGCCTCCTCGTCGCTCCTGCGACGTCCATTCTTCTTCCGCTCCTCTCCAACAGCAAAATACCCCTCGGGGAGGTCGTCGGTGGCCGTCTAGAGTAAGCGCATCTCGAGATCACTCCAAATCGCGCCAAATCACCTGAAATGCGACAAAAACAACAAATCGTGAAAAGCATCGCAATATCGTCGATATATCGTGAAAAACATGATTTGGGCGATCTAAATGGCATGCAAACATGCGGAAAAAGGGTGTAAAATAAGGAGTGATCAAAATCCCCCAAGCTTGCCTCTTACTCGTCCTTGAGGAAGATAAGTAAAAGGCGAACCCGGTGGATTCGGAAAACAAAAACGGCGAAAAACGAAAAATGAAAAACGAAGAAGAACGAAGACGAAATGAAAATAAAGAAGAAAGAAAGAAGGAGAGAAGCGAAGAGGTAGGATGCTAGATCATTTTCTCAGGACGTGGGTTTCACTTACTCTTATAGCATGCACCGAATGAGAAATACATGTCAGAGAATTTTATTTTGATATCATAGTATAATAGTGCAAATAGAAATAGAAAACCCACGAACAATGGTATAATCATGAAAAAATGGAATAATTCTAAAATTAGCGTTGTCTGAATCATTTAAAGCGGTATACAAATCACAGATCACACACTTTTCAATTGAACGCTTTCTATCTGGAGTATAAGAGTATCACACTATAGAATAGAGAGAATAGAAAAGTATGGATTTCATGAAATGAACGCTAGGCTTAGATTTCTGGATTCCGTAAAGCTAGAAATAATCTCACCGAGTATAGAATATCACTTAGCCTAGGTTGTCGTGCAATATCAAGTAGTCACACTCTCACACATCAATGGATCCCCTCCCCCAAGCTTATCTATAAGCGTGGTGGCACAAAAATATTTACATCCCCATTTTTATATAGCTCCAAAAGCAATAAAAAGAAAGAAAGAAGAAAGGAAGTGAGATGGGATCTTTTATTGAGGATTTTTTTTTCTCTTTTTTTTTCTTTTCTTTTTTTTTCTTTGCAATAAGCAATATATACACAACGATCCCAACTCAGAGAGAGATAATGATATACAAGAATGTCTTTCTCTCTTTCATTTTTTTTTGAATAAGAGATTTGGAGCTAGAAATTAATAGCGGGGGAAATGCCATAAAATAGAATCACTAATGGTAGATTCACCAATGATTTTAAAAGTAGAGAAATGATGTTCAAGATTTGTGGAGAAAGAAATAAATATAACTCTCGGTTCACTCTATAAGACATGCACGA
The DNA here is from genome assembly GCA_030789695.1 of Scilla litardierei. Classification (NCBI taxonomy): domain Eukaryota; kingdom Viridiplantae; phylum Streptophyta; class Magnoliopsida; order Asparagales; family Asparagaceae; genus Scilla; species Scilla litardierei. Next base: position 58,724,690 of record CM061131.1, read on the forward strand.
CAACTTCGGCGGGGTAATCTAATCTACTCAGTTTCGATCACAAAAAAGCTAACTGATCCAGATTTATCATAGCTAACATCATTCAATCATCCTGAAGTGAAGTGTACAATTCATGCATATAGAAGTGATGAAGGAAAAGAAATCAGTACTCCAGATATAGGCATTCAATGCGTGAATCTTGGTGTGTTTTCTGTGATAGCATACATATGAATATTCAGACTCAGCTAATAATAAAATTTCATCCATTTTCATGCGGAAAAAGGTGTGGGTTACTATTCTAAATGCAAAGCAAGTCATAGCATCTGATATCAGAAATAAAACCTAAGACATGACAAATATAGCATGCATATAGGATAGGCTAAATCCAACGTCATCATCATCACAGAAAAGTCATCTCTAGCATGAGATGAAAAAGAAATAAAGATAAAGGGAAAATAGAAACTATGCAATGCGGCACACAGGAAAATAAGAAAAACGTGATGCATGGCAAAATAAAAGAAAAGTGGTGAAAAATAAGTGCAAAAGCGAAAAAAAATGGTGTGAAAAACTAAAAATAAAGGTGGCAAAGCGAAAAAGAACGTGAGGACTCACTCCCCCAAGCTAAACGGCACAGTGTCCTCAATGTGCAAAGTGTGGCACACAGAGAGACAAGTAAAGTGAGGAGCAAGTGAGGATGCATGCATGATGGAAAGAAAAAAGATAATAAAAGGAAAAATAAAGAAATGAAAATATGATGCGGATATGATGCATGCACAGATATGAGTGATACGAGTATAAATGTGTTATCAAAAACTCTCCCTCTCTCCCAAAATAGATATAAAAAGATATGATCAAAAAGAGAATACCAGAATAAGTGAGGGGAGGGGGGGTGGACAAAAAGTGCAACAGGACCCAGCAGAAACGGGCAGCACAACGGCAGGGATGGATCAAGGCATCAAGGGTGCCTAAGAAGGTGGTGATGCGCCGTCTCCGTCCTGAGGCGGAGGAGGAGGTGGTGGTGGTGTAGGCTGCTGAGCTGGGGTGGGCGTGGAAGTGGAAGCAGGTCTAGTGTGTGTGGAAGTGTGTGTGGGAACCTGCTGGGTGGGTGGGGGTACGCGCGGGAGACGCTCTAAGACCTGTGTCAGGCAGTAGTGAATCTGAGGGATCAGCTCAAAGCGTCCAGCCATCGTAGAGACGGTGGAGGACAGGGTCCTAAGGTCAGCTCTAAGACCGCTCACCGCCAACTCAAGAGCACGTATGCTCTGCAGTACAGTGTCGGGCGGGGGTGGTACAGAGGGACGCACCGGTCGAGGCTGTGCAGGGCGAGGCTGGCGTACGCGAGTGGAGTATGTAACGGGCTCAGCAGGGAAGGGGACAAAAGGTGCCGCGCCTGCAAATGTGGGCCTAGCCTCAGTGTGAGGCCGGGGCACCGGCTGGTGGGAAGTGGAGGCAGCGGCAGCAAAGGAAGCGTGCAAAAGTGGCAACGAGGTGGCCAGAGAGGTCAGTGGCACAGAAGTGGGGACAGACGCCACGACGCTCTCAGAGAATACGGCGGAGGTGGAGACAGAGGTAACTACCACTGGGGTGGAGGTGTGCGGGCCAAAAGGTGCAATCCCAGTGGAGATCATGCTAGCCATGGTCTCCACGACCGCGGCAAACGAGGGCTCTCCACTCTCGACAAAGGTCGGCGGGCGCTCGGGGAGAGCGGAGCAAAGAGGCTCCACGGACAGAGGGCCAGAGGTGGCAGCGGGAGTGGTGGGGACAGCCTCGGAAGTGGTGACAGTGGTGGAAGTGGGCTCAGCAAAAGTACTCTCGGCACCGACAGCGGTGTCAGGAGCAGCGGAAACATCTGGTATGGGCTGAGGGGCCACTGGGTCAACAGGGTCGGCGGCAGGCTCGGCAGGGTGTGCAGCAGGGTCTGCGGGGGCAGCGTGGGCAGCGTGGGCCTGCTCGGCCTCCTCGGCCTTGAGCACGTAGGCGGCGGGGATGAGAACATCCATCTCTGGGAGCCAGTCAACGTGGGCTGGTGCAATCTGAGTCCGAGCAGGGCTCGGGAGAATCATGTAATCGGCCCCGTAGGGGCCGTGCAACCAGACCCAGTGACGCTCACCATGCGGACGAAGCATCTTCATCCGGGCCATAACGTCTATCGACAGAGAAGTGGGGCCCGGGACGTGTCGCAGGTCGTCAGGTAGGTCCTCGCCGGTCATCATGGTAAGCAGGGTGATCAGACCGCCGCAGCAGATCGGTGAGCGAGCGCCCACCAATACAATGATGTGGTCTAAAAACCAAGCCGCAATGTCGATCACGACGGCGGGGACAAGCTCGTGTCCATCCCTAGATAGAGCTCTGGGACGTGTCATCGCATAGAGCATGTAGAGCTCTGGCGTAGACATCGTGCCCGGCTCATATCTGGCCAAAAAGGTGGTCGCCATGAGGCGCTGGGCAATGCGTAGGCAGGGGTGGACAATGACCGAGGCCTTGGCCCTACTAGGGTCAAAGGCGGCGTGGTGGCCTGTAATCCGGGCCCAAAAGGCACCGGCGTCGAAGGAAGGTGGGGGGATGTGGGTAGGGCCGTAACCGCGATCGGCTCCGGGGACAGCGGGCCACGAGAAAAATGCTCTCATCATATCGAGAGTGACCTGGCACTCTCGATCCATGAACCGAAACGAGCATCCCTCGTCGGTCCGGGCGATCGAACTCAAAACCTCAAGTGTCGGGCGGGTGAACGTGTCCACCGACACCTGAAGGAAGTCGCGCCAACCCACGTTGTCGTACAACGTGAGTATCCCCTCTAGTACCCCCAGGCGTCCTAGGTCAGCGAGGTGTGCAAACCTGGAGGGTACGATCGAGCGCTGGGAGATACGCTCGAAGACGGCGCGGTGTGCGTCGTCTCGGAATGTAATCCCGAGCGGCCCGACCAGTGGAGCCGGTGGTGGTGGCTGTGGGTCGGCAGGGAGAGGCTGTGCGGGCTATGGGTGCACTACAGGCTGTGCGGGGTGTGCGGGGCCTGCAGGCTGTGCTGGGTGTGCGGGGTGTGTGTGGGACGGTGGAGGAGAGTCCTCCAACCTGTAGGAGGGGCCGGCATCATCCGACCGCTTCCGCTTGGCGGAAGCTCTCTTCGACCGCGGCCGTGTCCGGGGCGGCATATCGGCCCCGAGCGCGTGCCGAAAAACGTGAAAAGTGTGGCGTGTGCAAAAAGAATGGAAAGAGTATACCCAATCACGCCGCGAGTGCTAAGCAGTGGAAGCATGCGAAGTCCGCGCCTCCACAAAGTCCAAAACAGCCCGTAGAAGCTCCCCTGAGCTCCCCTAAGCTCCAAAAAGCAACATGCGCATGAAAAAGCGATATCAACGGGTAATAATCAAAATGTATGGAGCAATAGGGGTATAATGGATAGATATAGGAATTGATTTGGGTTAGGGGGGCGTTTAGCACGTGGATCCTCAAGAAATACATGAAAAGAGGAGAAAACGGCGAAAACAGGGTTACCGGAGGTGATCGGACGGCGTGCCGCCGGCGGCGACTCGGGCGAGGCGTCGGCGGTTGCTCGGCCGGCGATGGCGGGCCGAGCGGCGACGTGGGTCGGCTGGTCGGGCGAGTGAGGGTGCGAGCGAGGGGGGATCGGGCGTAGGAGCTGAAGGGGCGCGGGCGAGATTTGGGTTTTGCGTTTCGAAAATCGCGCCCCCCCTCGGCCCTTATATAAAAGAAGTTACGACTCGGCCGAGTGACGTGGTCACTCGGCCGAGCGAGATCGATGAAAATTTCATCCCCGCTATCGCTTCGGCCGAGTGGCTTTGCCAGCCTCGGCCGAGTGGAGTAAGTCCATTCGGCCGAGTGACTCAAGCTACTCGGCAAGACTCGCCCTAGGAGGGTATCCGTTTTACTCGGCCGAGTGAATATATATACTCGGCCGAGTAGCAGTTATAATGAAATGAGGAAAATAAACAGAGAGTTGGGTACAGCAGACTTCCCTCGTTCGTGAGCAGCTCGGCCGGACGAACTTCTGTACTCGGCCGAGTGACTAGTATACTCGGCCGAGTGAGCCTTGTATTCTGCTGTTTGTCTTCGTTTGGGCTCTAAACTCCGTTTTTCTTCCTCCAATCGATTTCATCCTCCTCCTAAGCGTCGAGCGCCTTCTTGGGGCGCTCCTCGTCGTCTCGTTCATCCTCCTCATGATGGATCTACCTATCTCCTCTCCTGTCAAGAAAAATAGGACCCGTTATCACAAAATTTTTGGGCGAACGACTCTAAACACTAAAAATTTTTAAAATGAAAATAAAGAAAAAGTAGAAATAAAGCAAAAACCGTCGGGTTGCCTCCCGACAAGCGCTCGTTTAAGGTCGTGAGCTCGACCCCCTATAATTTTCAATCAATGCGGGATGTTTGGTGCATATGAGATGTACCCAGCAAACTTCCCGGGGAGCGCGCTTGGATTTGGATGTGGCGGCGGCGCGTTCTCCCTCGGTGGTCTCCTATCTCGAATAGTGTTGGGGGGAGGCTCCCCCAAGCTAGCATTTGCTCCGGTCAACGGCTTTGCTGGTGGTGCCGATTTCCGTGCCGGCGGAGCTTTCTTTGGAGACTTTAATTTCGATAGCTTGCAGAGCTCTCGAATCCTTGCGACATCAGCGTCGCCTTCATCTTCTTCAGCGGAGAAGTCGGGGGAATCATCTTTATTCTCTTCATGGCCTAAATCCGGGCCTACTTCAAATTCTTCATCAAAAAGGGCGCCAATTGAGTGAGGAATCGCCTCCTCTATCACCTCATCAAGGAGGTCCATGTAGTCAAGTTCCTCGTGATAAGGCATATGCTTCATAGCCTTAGGAATGTGGAGCTCCACCTCGATGTTTCCGACGTTTAAGGTTAAGGTACCTTCGCGCACGTCGACGATGACTCCGGCGGTGGCGAGGAACGGGCGTCCAAGTATCAATGAGGTGTCTCCCTCCTCCTTAACGTCCATGATCACAAAGTCACATGGCAAGCATATTCCACCCGGGACTTGAAGTGGTATGTCTTCGGCGATCCCACCGGCCTTGTTATCCGTCCATCGGCTAATTGAATGCGCATGTCGGTGGGTTTCAACTTTGTCCCGGTGTTTAGCTTTAAGAACATGGAGAGGGGCATGAGGCTCACACTAGCCCCAAGATCAACCAACGCCTTTTGAAGAGGAACGCCGCCCAAAGTGCAAGGAATCCGAAAACTCCCCGGATCTTTAAATTTTACCGGCTCCTTCTCTCTCTTGGTGAACCAAGAGCCCTCCTCGGCTAGCATGATCTTCTCCTTCCTTTTTCTCCCCGAAATCAAGTCCTTCAAGAATTTGGCATATGTGGGGATCTCGACGATGGCGTCAAGGAAGGGAATGTTAAGGCTAACTCCTCTTAGGTACTCGAGAAATTTTGCTAGCCTTTTCTCCATTTTCGCTCTAGCGAGCCTTTGGGGGAATGGGACCGGTGGCATGAAGCGCCTTTCCTCAATTAATTGCTCCGCCCTAGATTTCTCCTTGTCTTGTGGCTCCTTCTCCTTTTCAACTTCAACTATCGGCTCAATCGGCTCCAAGCTTTCCTCCACGGCCTCCTCGGTAGGGATCATAACGGGGGTGGTGTCCTTCCCGCCTCTAGTAGTAATGGCGACTACGGCGTTGATGTGGCCGGTGTTGCCCCGTGGGTTTTGCTCCGGTTGCGCCGGCAATCGTTGAGTGTTCCGATTGAGCAACGCTAATTGCTCCGATATTTGAGCCACTACGGTATTAAGAGAGTCTTGCCCCGCCTTCAAAGTAGCATTCACCTTATTTTGCTCGACCATGAACGCCTCCACTCTAGTTTCGAAATCGGACCGTTGTGGAGCTTGCGGAGGGTTTTGATTTTGATTCCTCCACCCTTGGTTGTAACCGGGCGGCCTATAAGGTGGAACTTGTTGCTTCGGTTGAAAGTTTTGTTGAGTAGGCCCCCTCGGTGGATAGTTTTGTTGTTGGGGTGGTGGTGGTCGAGCTTGTTGAGGTAGTGGTTGTGGCGGGTTCAAAGCTCCTTCATTGTTGGCATAGGAGAATCCGGGATGATTTCTTGCGGCCGGATGGGACCAATACCCTTGGTTCCCCGCAACGTATTGTACTTGCTCCAAGGATCCTTCTCCTTGCTCTCCTCCCGAGTACATGGCTTGAGATTGGTCTTGCCAATCACACATTTGGTTGGTTGGAGCGGAGGTGGAAGGGCTTCCTTGGGGCTCCGTGATGAACTTCTCCAATCTCTCCACCACCTTGTGGAGAGAATCAAATTTGCTCGTGAGCTCCGCTACGGCCTTCGCCTCGTAGATGCTAGTTGGCTTTAAGGAGGACGTGGAGTGTCCTCGCTCATCACCCCATTGTTGGTTATTTGAGGCCATCTCCTCAATTAGGGCCGTAGCTTCTTCGGGAGTCTTTGACAAGATTGCACCATTCGCCGCGGCATCAATAATTTGTTTGGTCCCCGGTTGGAGACCGTTGTAGAAGCTATGAACTAGCTCCCAATCTTTTTTACTGTGGTGCAGGCATTGATGCTGCAAATCCTTAAAACGCTCCCAAGCTTCATAGAGCGTCTCCTATGGTCCTTGCTTGAAGGACATGAGAGCGCTCCGGATCTTCACCGTCTTGGATGGCGGATAGAATTTGTCAATAAATGCACCCGCCAACTCGTCCCAAGTGGTGAAGACTCCATCCGCCTGCGTCCTCAACCAATAGAGTGCCTTGTCCTTAAGCGTGAAGGGGAAGAGACGCAGTCTGATAGCATCGATGGAGACTCCCGGCATCTGGAATGTGGCGCACTTTGACAAGAATAGTTGGATGTGGTAGTGGGGGTTCTCATGGGCGTTCCCATGAAATGGGTCTTGTTGCATCAAAACCACCAATCCAGTTTTCAGCTCGAAGTTCTTGTCAGCCGCCAACTGCGGCACGGCAATGGACGATGTAGTAGAAGAGGTCTTAGGCCGAAGCCTATCGCGAATAGAAATTATCCTAGCCATCCTTGCCGCCAATTCTTCAGGAGTTTCCGGGTTGGTCATATACCTCCCTTCCGGATTTTGTCTTCTTTCCGCTCTAAGTCTCCGCGCGGTACGTTCGATCTCGGGATCAAATAATAAAGCTTCAGGGTCCGCCGTAGATCTCGTGTACATGCACAGGGGAAACAGAGTTTCAAAGAAATGATTAGCACCGTGGAAGGGTTAGGTAAGAAGTAAGAAATAAAAATAATGATAATAGTAATAAAAAATAGCTAGGGTGAGAAAGAATCAAACGCAATCGCCTCCCCGGCAACGGCGCCAAAAACTTGATCGCGCCCCGGATACACGTCCCGGAGCGACGGTTGTAGTTTTACCGCAAGCGCACGGTATAGCGGCGAGCGGGTATCGAACACAGGGAGGACGAATGACTGTGCTTGCTCCGAATCAACCTGGCTATTTGAGAGAGATAATTGCCTTGGACGATCCTGTCACAATCGTCAGACAAATGTGCGAAATATCAAATCAAATAAAGAACGTCTAGGGAATGGGGAATCCCCGCTACTCACCGTATTTCGCAAATGTGATTCATCGGTATTAGAATTGCTAGAATGAGAATTCGGATGAACTAGTTACAACTGAATGTAGAACCAAGCTCACGCTCTCGCGCTGTTGCCGGTCTATAGCTATCCTAGGTTTGGGTCCAATCTCTTGCAAACCCTAGCTTAGGGAAGCTAGCATTAGGATCAACATCATCGTCCAATTGCGCACCGAGCCCAATCTCTTGCAAACTCGGTCCACAATCTAAATTAGGATAGTTCCTACCCGTCCAATCTCTTGCAAACGGGTATTGGCATGGAATTGCAATCGAAAATCCTGGTATCGGTCCAATCTCTTGCAAACCGATACTTAGAAAATCCGACTCCAACCCAATTCGGATTTCTAGGGCTTCCTATCAAATTGGGATCCAATCTCTTGCAAATCCCAATTGATATGAATTCCTAGCTATCCGTAGTAAATCGATCCCAATCTAATCCCTAATAGCAATTCTAGCTCAATTTCTACCAATTCATCACAAATAGGAAATAGGGCTTGTAGGGTTCATCCCCACGCCCCAAGACGTGAAGACTACTCACAAATCATAGCAATAGCACAAAAATGATCAATGAAATAAGCAATAGAATTCATCACAAATATTGAGATAAACAATAAAAATAGAATTTTTAGGGAAGAGAGATGCAAACCGATGGAGTTCTTCAATTTAATCCAACAAAAATCCAAGTTTTTCCTCTTCTCCAATCACAATAATAAAGCTAAAAAGTAATCTAAAAAGCTGCAAAAAATCTAAGAGACGGCTCCTAAAACTAGGGTAAAAACAGGGCTTAAATAGCCCCAAAAATCGTCCAAAAATCGTGACCAAAATACCCCTGCACATCCTGTTTTCCGCAGTTTTCGCTACAGGCAGCGCATCGCACTCGGCCGAGTGACAAAAGTCGCTCGGCCGAGTGAAAACCCTGCAATTTTCCAGAAAGTCGGGGCTTTTAGGGGTCTTCAGTTCGGAGGCGGCTCGGCCACGTGAGTTGACGTCACTCGGCCGATGGCTTCACAGCACTCGGGCGGACGGGATTTACCACTCGGCCGAGTGGATCTTCTGAAGCTCAGGTGGCCGAAAAACAGTAACTTCGATGTTTTTGAAAGGCTTCGTTCGGGTGCCACTCGGGCGGACGTGGTATAGTCACTCGGCCGATGTGGTCTCCGTAGCTCGGCCGAGTACACATGGAAATCGTGTCTGAACGGGTCGGCCGAGCAGTGTCTCGCTGGTCGGCCGAGTGGCTCCTCCACTCGGCCGAGTGGGACACAAAAAATGCCCAATCTGCTTATTTTGGCCTCCTCGTCGCTCCTGTGACGTCCATTCTTCTTTCGCTCCTCTCCAACAGCAAAATACCCCTCGGGGAGGTCGTCGGTGGCCGTCTAGAGTAAGCGCATCTCGAGATCACTCCAAATCGCGCCAAATCACCTGAAATGCGACAAAAACAACAAATCGTGAAAAGCATCGCAATATCGTCGATATATCGTGAAAAACATGATTTGGGCGATCTAAATGGCATGCAAACATGCGGAAAAAGGGTGTAAAATAAGGAGTGATTACACGATGTCCACACCGGAGCTCTATATGCTCTACGCGATGACACGGCCCAGAGCTCTATCTAGGGAGGGCGATGAGTTGGTCCCCGCCGTCGTGATTGATGTTACGGCTTGGTTTTTGGACCGCATCATCGTATCGGTGGGCGCTCGCTCACCGATATGCGGCGGCGGCCTGATCACCTTGCTCGCCCTTATGACCGGCGAGGACTTTCCTGACGACCTGCGACGAGCACCGGGCCCCACTTCACTGTCCATAGATGTTATGGCCCGGATGAAGATGCTTCGTCCGCACGATGAGCGACACTGGGTCTGGCTGCACGGCCCCTTCGGTGCCAATTACATGATTCTTCCGAGCCCAGCTCGGACTCAGATTGCACCGGCCCATGTGGACTGGCTCCCGGCGATGGATCTTCTGATCCCTGCCGCTTACGTGCTCGAGGCCGAGGAGGCCGAGCAGGCCCACGCTGCCCACGCTGCCCCCGCAGACCCTGTCGCACCTGCTGAGCCTGCTGCCCCTGTTGACCCCGTGGCCCCACAGCCTATCCCTGATATTTCTGCTGCTCCCGTCACCTCTGTCCACACTTTTGTCGGTGTCGGGAGTACCCTAGCTGAGCCCACCTCCACTGCTCCCACGCCTGCCACCACCACCACTGGCCCTCTGTCTGCCGAGCCAGTTTCCTCTGCCCCACCCGAGCGCCAGCCGACTATAGTTGAGTGCGGAGAGCCCTCTTTTGCCACCGCCGTGGAGACCGTGGTCTCCACCTCTGTCTCCACCGCCGCTGTATTCTCTGAGAGTGTCGTGTCGTCTGTCCACACTTCTGTGTCACCGACCTCTCTGGCCGCCTCGTCGCCACTTTTGTACTCCTCTTTCGTTGCTGCTGCCTCCACTTCTACCGTCCTGCCCGGCCTCACACTGAGGCCAGGCCCACATTTGTGAGCGCAGCACCTTTTGTTCCCTTCCCTGCTGAGCCCATCACCTACGCCACCAGAGTACGCCAGCCCCGACCTGCACAACACAGACCGGTGCGTCCCTCTGCACCACCTCCCCCCGACACTGTACTTCAGAGCATTCGTGCTCTCGAGGGGGCGGTGAGTGGCCTCAGAGGCGACCTTAGGACCCTGTCCTCCACGGTCTCCGGGATGGCTGGCCGCTTCGACCTGCTTCCGCAGATTCACTACTGCCTTACCCAGGTCCTCGAGCGGCTCCCCTGCGTACCCACGTCCACCCAGCAGGTCCCCACCCCCACTCCTGCACACACCCAGCCTGCTGCCACTTCCACACCCACACCCCCTCAGCAGTCTGTTCCACCACCTCCTCCTCCTCCGCCTCAGGACGGGGACGGTGCAGCACCACCTTCTTAGGCACCCTTGATGCCATCGATTCCTTTTGCCGTTGTGCTGCCCGTCTCTGCTGGGTCCTGTTGATTTTTACCCACCCCACCCTCTCCTCACTGTTTTTGGATGCACATTTTGATCATATATTTATATATCATTTTTGGGAGAGCGGGAGAGTTTTTGGTGTCACACCTTTATATCTGTATCACTCCTATATCTGCATGCATCATGTCTGCATCATATTTTTATTTCTTATTTTTCTTTTGTTATTTTATTTTCTTTTTCCCCATGCATGCATCCTCACTTACCCCTCACATTACTTGTCTCTCGGTGTGCCACACTTCGCACATTGAGGACACTGTGCCATTTAGCTTGGGGGAGTGAGTCCTCACGTTCCTTTCGATTTACCACCTTTATTTTAGTTTTTCGCGCCATTTTCCGCATTTTCACTCATCTTCATCACCTTTTTTCTTCTTTTTACCATGCATCATGTTTTTCTTATTTTCTTTGTGTGTAGCATTGCAATGAGTTTCATTTTCCCTTTATCTTTATTTCTTTTTCATCTCATGCTAGAGATGACTTTTCTGTGATGATGATGACATGGAGTTAGCCTTCTCTATATGCATGCTATATTTGTCATGTCTTAGATTTTATTTCTGGTATCATATGATGTGATTTGCCTTGCATTTGGAGATATTAACCCACACTTTTTCCACATGAAAATGGATGAGATTTTATTATTAGCTGAGTCTGAATATTCATATGTATGCTATCGCAGAAAACAAACCAAGATTCACGCATTGAATGCTTATATTTGGAGTACCGTTTTCTTTTCCTATATCACTTCTATATGCGTGATTTATACATTTCACTTCAGGATGATTGATTGATGTTAGCTATGATAAATCTGGATTAGTTAGCTTTTTTGTGATCGAAACTGAGTAGATTAGATTACCCTGCTGAAGTTGTCGTGCACGTCATATCGAGTGAACCGAGAGATATATTTATTTCTTTCTCCACAAATCTTGAACATCAATTCTCTATTTTAAAATCATTGGTGAATCTCCCCTTAGCGATTCTATTATATGGCATTTCCCCTGCTATTAATTCCTAGCTCCAAATTTCCCAAAACCAAAGAAAGAAAAAGAAAAATTCTTGTATATCCTTATTTCTCTTTGATTTGGGATCATTGTGTATATATGCTATTTGAAAAAAAAGAGAGAAAAAGAAAAAGAAAAAAAAGGGAGAAAAGAGAAAAATCTCAATAAACGATCCCATCTCATGATCTCTCTTTCTTCCCTCTTTTTGTTTTTTATTTTTGTTGCTTTTGGAGCTTTATCGAAATGGTGATGTAAATATTTTTTATGCCACCACGCTTATAGATAAGCTTGGGGAGGGAATCCATTGATGTGTGAGAGAGTGACTACTTGACGTTGCACGACAACCTAGGCTAAGTAATATTCTATACTCGGTGAGATTTTTTTAGCTTTACGAAGTCCAGAAATCTATGCCTAGCACTCACTTCATGAAATCCATGCTTATCTATTCTTTCTATTCTACGGTGTAATATTCTTATACTCCTCATAGAAAGCATTCAATTGAAAAGTGTGTGATCTGCGATTTGTATACCGCTTTAAATGATTCAGACGATGTTAATTCTAAAATTATTCCGTTTTTCATGTTTATATCATTGTCCGTGGGTTATCTATTTCTATTTGCACCTTTATACTATGATATCGAAATAAAATTCTTTGACATGTGTTTGACATTCGGTGCATGCTATATGATTAAGCAAAACCCACGTCCTGAGAAAACGATCTAGCAGCTTCCCTCCTTCTTTCTTCTTTCTTCTTCGTTTTTTTAGTTTTCCATTTTTCCGCCGTTTTCGTTTTCAAAATCCACCGGGTTCGCCTTTTACTTATCTTCCTCGAGGACGAGTAAGAGGTAAGCTTGGGGGATTTTGATCACTCCATATTTTACACTTTTTTCCCGTATGTTTGCATGCCATTTAGATCGCCCAAATCATGTTTTTCACGATATATCGACGAAATTGCGATGCTTTTCACGATTTGCTGTTTTTGTCGTATTTCAGGTGATTTGGAGCGATTTGGAGTGATCTCGAGATACGCCTACTCCAGAGTGTCACCGACGACCTCCCCGAGGGGTATTTCGCCATTGGAGAGGAGCGGAAGAAGAAAGAACGTCGCAGGAGCGACGAGGAGGCCAAAACAAGCTGTTTGGGCATTTTTGGTGCCTCACTCGGCCGAGTGAAGGAGTCACTCGGCCGACCAGCGAGACACCGCTCGGCCGACCAGATCGGACACGTTTTATATGTGCACTCGGCCGAGCATCGGAAGCCACATCGGCCGAGTGACGAGACCCCGTCCGCCCGAGTGGCACTCGGACGAAGCCCATCAAAAATCGCCAACTTATTGTTTTTCGTCTGCCTGAGCTTCAGAAGACCCACTCGGCCGAGTGGCAAATGCCGACCGCCCGAGTACTAAGAAGCCATCGGCCGAGTGACGACAGCTCACTCGGCCGAGCGACTCCCGAAGTGAAGACCCCCGAAGACCCAGACTTACTGAAAATTTACATGGTTTGTCACTCGGCCGAGCGACTTTTGTCACTCGGCCGAGTGCGACGCGCTGCCTGTAGCGAAAATTACGGATTTCAGGCTGCGCAGGGGCATTTTGGTCACAGTTTTTTGGACGATTTTGGGGGGTATTTAACCCCTGTTTTTACCCTAGGTTGGAGAGCTTTTTCTCTTTAATTTATGCAGCTTTTTAGATTAACTTTTTTAGCTTTTATTCTTGTGATTGGAGAGGAGACAAATGTGGATTTTTGTTGGATTATTGGAAGAACTCCATTGGTTTGTGTCTCTCCCCTCTAAAAATACTATTTTTATTGCTTATCTCAATATTGTGATGAATTCTCTTGTTAATTTCATTGATTATTCTTGTATTTGTGCTATGAATTGTGAGTAGTCTTCACGTCTTGGGGCGTGGGGATGAACCCTACGAGCCCAATTTCAGATTTGTGATGAATTAGTAGGAATTTTGCTAGAATTGCCTATTAGGGTTAGTTTGGGATCGATTTACTACGGATAGCTAGGTATTCATATCAATTAGGATTTGCAAGAGATTGGATCCCAATTCGATAGGAAACCCTAGAAATCCGAATTGGGTTGGAATTGAATTTCCGTAGTATCGGTTTGCAAGAGATTGGACCGATACTAGGGTTCTCGGTTGCAATTCCGTGCCGATACCCGTTTGCAAGAGATTGGACGGGTAGGAACTATCCCAACCTAGGTCGTGGCCCGAGTTTGCACGAGAGTGGGCTCGGGGCGCGATTGAACGATGATGTTGATCCTAATGCTAGCTTGCCTAGGCTAGGGTTTGCAAGAGATTGGACCCGAACCTAGGATAGCTATAGACCGGCAACAGCGCGAGAGCGTGAGCTAGGTTTTACATTCAGTTGCAACTAGTTCATCCGTAATTTTATTCTAGCAATTTTGATACCAATGAACCACATTGACGAAATACGGTGAGTGGCTGGGATTCCCCATTCCCTAGGCGTCTTTATTTGATTCGATATCTTCGTACTTTGTCTGACGATTGTGACAGGATCGCCAAAGGCAAAATTCTCTCTTTTCTTTTCTTAATAGCCAGGTTGTTCGGAGCAAGCACTTTCATTCGTCCTCCCTGTGTTCGATAACCCGCTCACCGCTACACCGTGCGCTTGCGGTAAAACTACACGGTCGCACTTTTGGGTTACATTCCGGAGCGATCAGCAGGCTGACGCCCGCGTCAGCAGACGCGGGCGGAAGCCCGAGGCGCTTCACGCGCCTCTGTGAGGCGCGGGCAGCGCACGCGCCTCACTGAGGCGCGTGCACAGCGCGCGCGCCTGAGGCGCGTGCACCGCACGCGCCTCGAGGCACGTGCAGTTGCACGCGCCAGGCTTGTTTTCTGGCACGCGCGGTGGGCCCCCCATTGAACCTAGGGTTCCGTGCTCTTTTGATTTTTGACGGCTGTATGTATTTGTGAAATACAATGTTTGGGCTGATCTTTGGACACTCAATTGGAGGGCCAAACGAACTCCGATTGACGAACGGTTTTTTCCTATGCGTTCACCGTTGAACGCTCGTCGTATTGATAGGTTGTATCAATCTTGAAGCTCAACGGTGAGTGAGTTAAAATTCACGGAAGTTTGCACTTTGTGAAGTGCAAACTAACTTGATTTAATTGACTCTAATTTTAGTCCCACATCGGAAAATGAGTAGAGGAGAGGGGTCAGCCGCCTATATAAATAGGGGGTCTATCCTCTTCCTCAAAACACGTCCCAAGCTCTAGATCTGAGCGGCTCTCGTAAATGTTGGAGCACGCTCGGATCTAAGCTAAATTAATATTTCTCCTCTCCCTATAAATTTCTGCCTTGCTCCTATGGGCTCTAGCAAAGCCGCAAAGGAGTTCGGATTCTGGATCCGAAATCTAGGCAGAGGTTTCACTTGCGTGAAACTTTCTTCGGAGGTGGGTGGCTCGGTGACACAGGGATTGATCGCCTCGGGATGCGGAGCGGTTCGAGGAGCAGTTCGGGGAGCGGTTCAAGGAGCGGCTCGGCGTGGGACGGGAGCAGCTCGGAAGACAGCGCGGAACATCTCGCCTGCCCCAGGGCTGAGATTCCGGGTATGTGTTTAAGTTTTCATTTAATTATTCGCAGTAGTTAGATCCCTCTTGGGGTGGTCATATCCACCCCAAGTTGGCAGAGTTCCTGGCTAATAGGGTCTGGTTCCTTAGGGTTGCATGTTAATTAGATTAACATAAAATTTTTCCGCTGCATTTCTGTCTATGTTCCGTCCGACTTAGGACGGGACTAGAGTTTTTGTGCCCTAAGGGTCCCAGAAACCCCTGCATTGGTATCAGAGCCATCTCTGTATGCTGATCTAGGACTGCGAATTTATTATTTGAATGCTTTTACAGAAAAATGTTTTCTTTAAATTTATGCGATAAATTTAAATTTTTTGTTTAAAAATTTTATATGATAAATTTTAAACATGAAAGTTTTAAAATGGAATTTTTAAATTTATGTGATAAATTTTAAAATTGTTTTAAAGCTTCAAAACTTTAGGCGATAAGTTTAAAATGTTGTTTAAAATTTTATGTGATAAATTTTAAACATGGAATTTTTTAAATGATGTTTTAAATTTATAAGATATTTTTTAAAAACTGATTTTAAAATTTTAAAATTTTTATGCGATAAATATTTTAAAGTAGCATGCAAATGTTATGATTTTTTAAACAAGCTTTTACTTTATGAGATAAAATAAAATGTTTTAGAAATCGTATTTTTAAATTTAAATGTTGAATTTAAGTATGCATGCTAAAATTTTTTATGTGATAAACTTTAGTCTATTTAATTGTTAAATAGTTGTACACTTTTTATGCGATAAAATTAGTGTAAATTTTTAATGGCTATGTCTTCGTGTCCCTTATTTGATAACACAAGACAACCCTTTAGGTTAGCCATTAAATAATGATTAAAATTTATTACTTGAATTTTAATGACATGTTGTGTTTTAATAATACATTAACAACGCTTCAAGACCTAATTCCTGATTAGACCTAATTCCTGATTAGGGTAGTCCTTTTAATGAATTTGTAATTCTAATTGTTATAATTAATTTTCATTAAAGGACTTCGCTTTTAACGTTGTTAATAAAATTTATTAAAATCCTAATAATGATTAGGATAGCACGTGAACCTTATAGTTGATAAGGACTTAATAAAAGTTATTAAACAAATCCTAAAATTTTGAATTTAAGGATTCAACTAGTTGATAGGATTAATTAGTTGTTAATAAAAGCTGTTTAGTCTATGGCACACATACAAAAATGACAAGCTTCATTCAATGGACCATGATCCAGTCAATGTGCTTGGCTAAGAGTTCTGGGTCAACCCTTGCTAGTACAAGGGGCAGTGATCCTGGCTTAGTCAATTCCCTGGCTGTGTTCCGCTGGACCGCAATGTCGCGAATCATGATTGTATGACACCCTGGACTATATCTAGTCAATGCGTTATAAATCTTATTAAAGATTAATTCGTATCCCTCCTTGATTTTGGAGCTTGGTAACTCAAAGAAGACAATTATAGTTGTTGAGTCTCCTCAAGCTGTGACTTGTTTTTCTTTAAGGAACAAACTCCAACATACATGTGATGTAGTCTAGACTTGACCCAAATCGATGCGTCGGGTCTCCTCGAGTATCGATCTAAGTCAAATCTGGACGCGAAATCAAGGGTCTGACTAGACCAGTCATTATGATTTGTTGAGTCTCCTCAAGATCATAAGTGACTGTGGGTAAAAATCGACAGGGAATCACATGTGATGTGATTGACCAAGAGTTAGTCTACCAGTCATGGAACCAATCAACTTGTTGAGTCTCCTCAAGGTTGTGAGGTTCGGGATGATTGGATCCCTCTTTCACTAATTTTTAAATTCGATTAAATCGTTCGTTATTAAGCTTTAAAACGATCGTAAAAATAGTGGGAGGATATAGATAGATGAAAGCCAATCTACCTATATTTAATATTGAACATATGCAAAAACTAGGGCAAGACTATGTTTACCGAAGGAATCAAAATATAATATTGGAATAAGTTAACTGGTCAAATAGTTGATTAATTGAATATCAAGTTAAATTCTAATTGATGGAATTAAACTATATTCTCGTTGACATTAAATGACCTTCTAAAGAACAGACTTAAGAAATATGATTTCATTAAGTTCTGGGTCCAACAAATAAATTAAAGCTACATGTCACTCTTCTCTATATGAGGCAGCTTGAACATATAGGATATTCAAAGTATGTTTCTCCCTACAACTTGTCGAGCTACCCTCAAGGTTGTATGGACAAACAATTCCGATCCGCAAAGTTCGAAAATTCGATCAAACCGTTTGAGTCGAATACGAGTGCATGAGCGGTGCAAGACTATGTATCCTAACCGGATCTTGAGACAAGCAACTTCTTGAGCTAAACTCGAGATTGCAAAAGCTCAAGCGTTTGGATACATAAGATGCTTGCATAGCTATTTATGTTGGGTTAATTAATATCTAAATGTGATTTAGAAAAGGAAGAAGGCACTCCGGAAAGTCAATTGAGAAAGTTAGTTTAATTTATCATTAGTAAAGGCATAAGTAGGAGGAAATGAAAATGTGATATATTTTGATGTCACGATTTCAGAATAAATAGTTATACAAAAACGTCTAACACATTTTTTGACGAATGTCGTCACCTTGCTTCGGAAGCAATGTTTTGTGTTAAGTAATTTGTAATAACTATATATATATATATATATATATTAAATGTTAATATATAAATACACAAGATAGTAGCAAACTTATATGGTAAAATAGACTAGGCCGTGTCGAGAGACTAAGCTTCACAAGTCACATAAAGAGGGGTCTGACCTCTCGTATTATGAAGTCTACGGACACTTGTGAATCTTATCCTCTCAGATATAATGGCTGAAAACCATCTGTAAGACAGTGGAAGAATGAGTTGTCGAACTCAGTCTCGTACATACTGATGTACCCGAGTCTATTTTAACCAAAATAAGTTATTCGTATATTTTATTAAGACACGTGTTCTTGATGAAACACAAGTCTGATAAAATAAAGAACGAAAAGTAGAAAGTATTTAAACTGATTCGATTAGATCGAATGGTCAAATACTTAGCTACATAAAATCTTGTGTAATTAAAAGAAAATGTGATTTTCTCTCAGGTCAAGTCTGTTAACACATCCGTGTGTTAAAATGTATGAATCACACTTAGTGAGACTTGGTGCGATACATAGTAAGTGACTCTGAGTTAAGTCCTCTCTCTGGGTTAAGTCCCAGATCGTAATGCCTAGGTTTTGATAATGTCCTATGAGGACATTGCCAATAAGATATTCATTAAATCGATCATTAAAGAAGTTGTATAATTACTCGAATTTCGTGAGACGAATTGTCGAGTTAGACATCATAACTGATGATGACTTAGTCAACTTCCGGGATGAAATTCGGAGTAGTAACTCCGATTTAAAACTTGATGCAATCAGAATAGGTCCGTGTGCGTAAATAAATTTGAGAATTTAGTTTACGTACCCAAGGAAAATGTTTCCTCACTTTCTGCAAGTAAATCTTTAAGTTGAAAGATTGGTGCAGAAAGAAAATAGTAAAGTACAATCTTGTTGATCGAAAACGGTTTTCACCCTAATTTCTTTAAAACGGATTAGTTGAAATCGTCTCGCCAACAGATGTGTACAGATCTACTCGGACCAAATCCGATGTAAAACGCTCATGTTGACCATGAAAATTGGAGCATTCACTTATAAGTTCGTTTTTTCTAAATATGATTTAGACGGACCAACTTATATGAATTAGCCAGAGAGTTTTCAAGGTCAGTGGGAGCGTATAAATTACATGCAAGGCATCAAAGAGATGGAACACATATTTTGATTAAGTAATCAAAGAGTTTGATACTTTATCAGAAATAGATATGAGCCATTTGAAATGACCATTAACAAATTTAAATTATTATCGTAATGTACGATGAGCTGGATAAGATCCAAGTATATTAAATATTACAGATTCCGATAGACCAAGTGAATTATTTGAATGAGATTCAAATGGTTGGTCTAACATGAACATAAAAACCCCTTGAGTCTATAGTGTAGACGGTTTTAGCAGATCCACTCACGAAGGCTCTACCACATGAAGTCGAGAAAACTTATGTGTAAAAACGGTATAAGATACCGGGATAAATGGGCCTGAGTGAAAGTGGGAGATGTTGAGAGATGATACCCTCGAGGCTATCTATCTTCATGTGTGAATAGCACAAACATCTTGTTCGAAATAACAGTAAGCTGTTTGGTAATAATTTATCTAAGTTATTTTATAATGTAGTTAACATTAGACATTAACTTAGGTAAAGTCCTGAGACTTTATGCAAGCTCAAACAGGTATCGAGATGAGTATCTCGATCATGGAGAAATGTTTGACCGTCTGTAGCATAAGTGTAAAAGGGTTCGTGGTCGTAGATGTTTCGAGACAAGGATATCGAAACATTGGATAGACCATTGTGTCTTAGTCTTCACCGTTTAGCGGTGGCGATGATCTCATGATCGCTTGACTTGGAGAAGTCGTAGATGAGACACAGGTGCTCATTAGAGAATGAGTTCACTGAACGATCCACAAGAGTTATCATATGGTTATATTGACCAATCTGTCAATGATGAC
Source organism: Scilla litardierei (assembly GCA_030789695.1). Taxonomy (NCBI): domain Eukaryota; kingdom Viridiplantae; phylum Streptophyta; class Magnoliopsida; order Asparagales; family Asparagaceae; genus Scilla; species Scilla litardierei. The sequence continues at coordinate 58,744,389 of CM061131.1, forward strand.
TCTGAGTGATGATAGGCTAGTTGGTCTTTTGACTTGAGGTCATTTTGACGAACCTGTGCGTGAACGGTGCCACTTAGATCAAATGACCTAGCTTCGAGGCAAGGCCTGTCGAAAGGTCTTTGATTGGGTGACACTTGAAGCGTATGAGGAGAGTAATGACCAAGAGAGGATTCGTCTCTCCCGGTCAATGGGAGTAAGTGTCGTAGGGTTAGTTCGGTCTTTAGTAAAAACTCTGGCCAGAGTATGTTGGAAGAAGTCCAACATTTTTGACTAAAAGATCGATAGAAACTAACCGGAGTTAAGTTATTGGGGTTGACAGTTTGACTGTACCCTAGACTTGATCTACACGACATAGTTTAGATGAAGAGACTATAACTACGGAATTCCTCACGGAAACAGTCAGGGTGGTCCCGACAATACTCATGTCAATGAGTTAACCACATAATGATGATTCCTGAAGCAGGGACGGCAACCACTGCTCGTGGTCATTGCCGTATAGGGCTTCAAGCCCAACCTGTTGTAAGGGTCAGGCTGTAGGGTCTCACAAAGAGTGCGATTTTTCGTCTAGTAATAGGTAGAAATGAGTAAAGGAGAATAATTTGCATTTGATGCAAGGGATAAAATATTGCAAAAGATGTTTGCAATAATCTCCAGCATTCGGAATAAATGATCCTGAGTGCAAGTGGGAGATGTAGAGATATATGCCCTCAGATCATTTGTATTTGATGCAAATGATAATTTAAGCTTAGATAGGGACTAATTTGCATTTGATGCAAGGGAGATTAAATGTGTTTTAAATTATTTAAAAAAATATTTAATAAAATAAACGCAAGGAAAAGTTTACCGGTAAGACGGGTTCGGCCCGCTCTAAACGCAGGTTCGAACCGCGTCAAAAACGGAGTCCAAACGAGTCCAATAAATCTATTTAAAGTGTTTAAATAGAAGCCCAAAAATAAACCAAGCCAATTAGCCCCTTTAGGCTGATTAAACCAATAGAAAAAGGGTGGGGCCCGGGCCTGGCCCGCTGACACATGCGTCAGCGGGGCCCGCATCGGCTGACGTTGGTGTCAGCCTGTTGACGCAGGCTGACGCCCGCGTCAGCAGACGCGGGCGTCAGCCCGAGGCGCTTCACGTGCCTCTGCGCTGCACGCGCCTCACTGAGGCGCGTGCACAGCGCGCGCGCCTGAGGCGCGTGCAGCGCACGCGCCTCGAGGCACGTGCAGTTGCACGCTCCAGACTTGTTTTCTGGCGCGTGCGGTGGGCCCCCCATTGAACCTAGGGTTCCGTGCTCTTTTGATTTTTGACGGCTGTATGTATTTGTGAAATACAATGTTTGGGCTGATCTTTGGACACTCAATTGGAGGGCCAAACGAACTCCGATTGACGAACGGTTTTTTCCTATGCGTTCACCGTTGAACGCTCGTCGTAGATAGGTTGTATCAATCTTGAAGCTCAACGGTGAGTGAGTTAAAATTCACGGAAGTTTGCACTTTGTGAAGTGCAAACTAACTTGATTTAATTGACTCTAATTTTAGTCCCACATCGGAAAATGAGTAGAGGAGAGGGGTCAGCCGCCTATATAAATAGGGGGTCTACCCCCTTCCTCAAAACACGTCCCAAGCTCTAGATATGAGCGGCTCTCGTAAATGTTGGAGCACGCTCGGATCTAAGCTAAATTAATATTTCTCCTCTCCCTATAAATTTCTGCCTTGCTCCTATGGGCTCTAGCAAAGCCGCAAAAGAGTTCGGATTCTGGATCCGAAATCTAGGCAGAGGTTTCACTCGCGTGAAACTTTCTTCGGCGGTGGGTGGCTCGGTGACACGGGGATTGATCGCCTCAGGATGCGGAGTGGTTCGAGGAGCGGCTCGACGTGGGACGGGAGCAGCTCGGAAGACGGCGCAGAACATCTCGCCTGCCCTAGGGCTGAGATTCCGGGTATGTGTTTAAGTTTTCATTTAATTATTCGCAGTAGTTAGATCCCTCTTGGGGTGGTCAGATCCACCCCAAGTTGGCAGAGTTCCTGGCTAATAGGGTCTGGTTCCTTAGGGTTGCATTTTAATTAGATTAACATAAAATTTTTCCGCTGCATTTCTGTCTATGTTCCGTCCGACTTAGGACAGGACTAGAGTTTTTGTGCCCTAAGGGTCCCAGAAAACCCTGCAGTAGGATGTACAACAATGACATACCAAAGACCATGGGATACTGACCAACGCAAGCTGTTAGGGTTGAAAGTTTACCATACCCTAGGCTATGTAGTGACAAGTTATGACGAAGGTGAAATTTTAGCCTGTATGGATCAATACACTAGAGGGTGGGTGAATAGTGTATATAATAAAAATGTTGCAAATAAAACGTTACTAATATTTGCAAAGATGGCACTGAAATAAAATGACAAGTATAGAAAATTAAACCAATCGCAAACACAGAGATTTATCCTGGTTCGGATCCTCTTGATCCTACTCCAGTCCTCTACTCCCAGTAGAGATTTTCAATCCACTATAATCACTTGCCCCGCAAGCACAAACTTACAAAAATGGCGACACTCCCAGTGTCCCAAACTTTGTATAGTCTCTAAACAGAGATTCAAACCTGTTAAATAAGAAATAGAAAAACACCTATAGCATTGTTATAAATTTCTGAGAATGAATTCAAGGATGGTGTTTAGAAGATGAACTTCAAGATGTAAAAGATATGTAATGAAGAGCAACACTTGAAGTTCTCTGGTTCATAAAAGAAGAGAGAGATCAATCGATTTCTTCTTGCAATTATGAACACAAATAACTTTCCAAAATGATGTTGAAAATCCAAGTTCTTCTGTTCTTAAACGAAGAAAGAAATCTAATGATTTCTTCTTACAAATAAGAAAAGAACAACTAATGGCCTAAAGCTTTAGAAAATAAAAGACTTGATTTCAACAAATAAGAGAGTAAAGAATAGGAAAGTGAGTGAAGATAAAGAGAGGGTCTACCCCTCTATTTATAGTGTTTAGGGACGGTTGGGGACTGTAGTTAACGTTGGAAAACTGGCAAGAACCGTCCCTGAAAATTTGGGATCAAAACGGCTAGTTTTGAAATTGGTCGACCAAAAGGACAAATTGGTCGACCAAAATTTAGAGAGAGAATTTTGACCGTTGGAAGACAGTTCCAGAATCTACATGGTTATGGGAGTTAGCATATGTAATCCCATAGTCAAATTCGAAGGTTTAAAATTGGTCGACCAAAATGGGGTTATTGGTTGCCAATTTTCAAAGTTACGAATTTTCGAAATTGGGAAGAGTAGATCTCTGAGTAATGGAACCTAGATGACTAAGACATATTATCACAAGGCTTTGTGACTCTAATAAAGTAAATTTTACATTGATTACATAAAGCCGTAGATAGGACTGCATCTGCAACTGAATCTGAGAAGCTTCTTTGTAGGGGATCCTTATCAAGTGATTATATATCCAAGTCGTGGATGTAGGTGCCTTTGTCTTTCCAGCTTCATGAATAATATATCCAATTGAATATGCATGAAGATATCTGATTGTGTGGAACTTAGCATTGATTTGTATCTGCATACATAGAGTTAGTAGCACTGAATGTGTTTGTCATATCAAAACCATATGGGAATAGAAATATGGAATTTATGAAATTCCAACAGAAGGGACCAAAATTGCGGTATTCATCACGGGCACAATCAGAGTGATCCCGATGACACTTAAGTCAATGTGTTAATCACGTAATTATGATACCAAAAAAGCAACGACACCTGTTGCTCATGGTCACTATCATCTACAGTTTCGAGCCCCAACCTGTAGTAGGGTCAGGCTGTTGGGTCTCACACCGAGTAGGATTTGCGCCTTAGTAATAGGAAGGATATAGGAGGAGTGCACTCGGTGTACGGAATAATTAATGTCATAAAGGGTTTGTGGCAATAAAATCTAATATAATTAAATGGGAATTAATTGTGTCGCAAAAGATTTGCGATACAAGCATTAGAATAATGCAATGAGGGGTGATTACATTTGATGCAAAAGGATTTAAAATATGTTGTAAAATATTTACGAGCATATTTATATAATAAAGGCATAGAAAAAGGTTACATGGGTTTTGGGAAAGTCTCGGTCAAAACCTGTGTTCAAACAGATCCGAAAACGGCTCAAAAAGGAGCCAAAATGACAATAAAAGACGAAGAGGCTAGAAGTGGGCTTTGCCAGCCCAGCCCGCCAGAGCAGGCGAGCGGGTCAGGACCGCCAGGCAGGCAGGCGCGTCCGCTGGGCGCGCCTAACCCTTGGGTGGGTGTGTCTACTAAGCATGCCCAACCCGCGGGTGGGCCGTGCGGGTGGGGCCAGTGTTTTAGAAACCCTAGTTTTAATTAGGCGGCTGCGTTTTTTCAGAAAACATGATTTTTGGGGCCAACTTTGAACGTTTGTTTGAGGGGCCAAACAAACTCGAAATTGATCGCTCTTTTTTCTATACGTTCACTGTTCAGTGCTCTTCGATTTGGTATATGATATCGTTTGCGAAGCTCAACAGCGAGGAAGGAATAATTCGTTGAAGTTTGGCATTCGTGGAGGGAAAACTTGCAATTATTTTTCCTCTCAATTTAATTTAGTCTCGCATCGCTCGTGAGATCAGAAAGGAGGCCGGCTTTATATATAAATACCGGTCTTTCCCTTTGAATTGTACCAAGTTTTCGATTTCGGGTAGCTCCAAAAGTTTTGAGCACGCCCGAACTTAGACTAAATAATTATTCCCTCCTCCTATAAATTCTTCTATTCCTCCGTTCATCTCCTAGCAAGATGACGAGTAGATTTGGATTGGATTCAAAGTCTTTGACGTGGGTCCTTCTCAAGTGAAACTTTCTTCGGTAAGTGGTTGGCTTGGTGGTGGCTCGCTTCATGGATAAAAGACAAGTTGCTGAAAACGACACTTCGTATTCTGCGGAAACAAAGTAACATGTATGTATGTTGTTCCTGTATTTTTATGCTTTTGTATGTTCTAGTAGTTTAGATCTGTCTTTGGGGTTGGTCAGACCTACCCCAAGACAGTAGATTTTCCTGGTTAGGGTTTATGTTAATCCTTAGGGTTGTCATTAAATTGTTTAATGATTTTATTCTGCTGCTTTTTTCTGTTTTATTCGTCCATCTGACTTAGGACGGGCGTAGATTTTATGTCCTAAGGGTCTATTTAAACCCAACATCTTGAAGTTTGGTATCTTGAAGTTGGTATCCTAAAGTTGTTTTGCAGAAATATCTTTTTAGTATCCTGAAGTTGGTATGATACATATGATGGCTTATGATGGCTTATGTTGAATGATAGTATGATATATGCATCCTAGAAGTTGGGTCATAAAAAATATTTGCATCCCGAATTTGGTATCCTACATTCTGCATCATGAATTTGGTATCCTTGAAGTTTGGACTCTAATATACTGAATTTTTGGATATGCATGCCCGGGTATCCTGAATATTTTTATCTTGCATGAAGTTTGGTGTCCTGAAGTTTGGTATCTTAAAGTGGGTTTCTTGTTTACAGAAATATATTTTTTGTATCCTCAAGTTAGTATCCTAGATTTTTTCCATATTAAATTTGGTATCCTTAAATTGGTATCCTCAAGTTGATTTCCTGATTATTGAGTATAATGTGGTGACGATGATTCGCTCTAATTACCAGTATTTGGTAATTGTTGTATTATGTTGCTACTTCTTTTGCTACAAATAATAGTATTCTTTCTATTCTTCTTGGATACTGTGAGTTCTATATGATGGCAAGGTAACGTGGGGGTAAGCAAATCATTGCTTGCTACCATTGCATCCATTTACTATGATTCAAATTTGGGGTATTCAAAATTTCTGGTTATTTGTCATCACCATACCACATTAAGGATATGGCAAGTTTGAGCTTCAGTATAACATATACACTGCTGTTTTGAGCTTATCATTTCATATGTTTAGCTTCTTATTTCATATGTTATCATAAAAATGTGATGAAAATTGGTTTCCAAGTTTTGTGATCGTGGTCTAAACTTCTTAAGAATTTTTCAATTTGTGGGTGTTGAAGATCTTATGTATATAATCTGTTACTCAATGTCTGCTTGATTTTGTTCTGGAACTTGATCTCTATAGATATTTGCATAGTACACATTCCTAACGCATGTCACATACTTGGATATGGATTTTGGGTACTTGATTATGGTGCATACTGTAAGGTTATGATGCTAATAAGCTAAATTATTTAGATCATGCAGCGGAAGATGGAAAATTCAAAATTTTCTAACTAGCAATCAAACCAAGGATCTACTGCTAATCTAGAAATTGTATCGCAGATTAAAAACCATAAAGGTTGTACCTTTGTATGAGTATACTCAAGCAATACTCATGGATCCTTAATCTCTTTCGGTGAAGACCAGAAGCACCGCGTTCACCTCCTCCAAGAAGTGCCTTTGATCTCCTTTCTCTAAAAAAGTGCCTTGGTTGAATAACAGGATGAAGAACGCCTCCACAATTCACGAGCCCCAGTAACTCTAACCGCCCTCCTTGCTTTGTTAGAGCGAAGAAGAATGAGAAGGAAAAACTCTTATTTTTCTCAAGAGAGATTGGTGTATGCATATATTTCAAGAGAGCTGTGATACACCCCTTATATAGTGCTAGGGAGAGCCAAATATGATGTGGATTGAGTGTTCATATAGAACTCAATCTCATCCCTAAACGCACAAAGAAGAATAAGCGTCCTTAATGAGTTCTAATCGCACTAGAACACTAGGACATGAATTAGATTTGATTTAGGATTGATTCCCAATCAAATCCCGCATCAAATCTGGAATTCGTGCCATGCCATGTTAGCACTACTCGACTAGTCGACTAGTGACTGTGTCTAGTTGACTAGTTAACTCTTTGTAACAATTACAGTCTGCCTAGTCGACTAGTGTCTGATTAGTCGACTAGTCAATAAGCACTAGTCGACTATTCAATAAGCACTAGTCGACTAATCAATACTGATTGGCTGTCTTCTTCTTTTCTGATCACAACAACTTGTGATCTTTGTCCTAATATATCATATATACTCAAAGTTTCTTCCTTAGCTTTTCGTGAGGAGTTCATCATCAATGTGAGACTCTAATAGCCCAATCCTACTTCAGTAATGAACATGATCACATCGTGTCACTGATTGGTAGCAGCCCTAGCTGAGCGTGCCGACCTCCGTTTCAGAACTATTATTATCTGGTTTTGGGAGATTAGGATCTCTTCGAGATAATCTGGGCCTTATCGTGACAGATTCCATGCAGTCTGATCCCTTTGTCATCACTATGTCGCTAAGGTGTCTAGGGTACGGTATAGAGTCAAACCCCATTGCACCTTAAACACTTTGAGTCAAATGCGATCCCATGGTTATTAGTTGGAAGATACTTGTTAAATCTTTAACAAGTTCATCTCCTACCTGGCCAAGGATTTACTATGGATCTATTTACTCAACTGCGACACTAACCTCCCATATCAGAGGAGATAAATCCCGACAGCATGGCCACTCCCTTCACATGCTTCCAACCATATCCAACAATTAACTACACATCAGCTATAAAGTCAATGTTCGATAACTATCAAAGTATAATTTTTTACATGCAAGGTCCTTTAGCATTTCTCCGGTCAAAGGACTAACCTGCATCTACTACCAGTAGAGATCTTTTGTTCACCGCAGAGTATGATAACCGTACATAACTATCTCTAATAGGTCGTTCTATGAACTTGTTTTCCTAACACGCACATGTATATTATCTAACCATGTCTCCACACTGAGGACTATGAGGCCAGTCATTACCATCTGATGGTATAGATTAATGCATACGGGTCTAACCAAAATATCAATGTCATGTCTCAATATTTCTCTGGCCAGGAACAGTTCTAGACATATGATCAACGGACACATTGGCTTCATATCATGATCTCATCATGATCGCAATGTTCATCTCATACGTCATGGGACTTTATCCATACATCATATAATCACAACACCAACCATAGAAGTGATATGGAGGATATCATAGATAAAGATTACCAAATAGCTTACTATCATTTCAAACGAGATGTTTATTACAATTACAATAATTTTCTTAAGGACATACATTTTCCAAAACATACAGGTAATGACAATTGGATACTTGATTATGCTTTTGGATACTTGGTTATAGTGCATATATGGATTTTGGGTTCTTGGTACTTATATACATGTCACATATATAATTGGTACTTGGATATATGTCACATACTTGATTACATATATATTATGCTGGAGCTTGTCGTGCATACATATATCACATGTATCATACAATCAATATCTCCTACAAGCATATTATGTCATGTGGTAATATCTCATACAAGCATATTATGTCATGTAGTATCATACATGTATCATAAAGGCTATCAATGTATCATTTGTCATTGTATCATATGTATCATACATACAATCACATTATCAAGCTCATCAATTTTTATTATATTTTATTTAGGAAATGAAGATAGAAGATGAGAATCATCCTTATGGATCTACATATGTCTGACTATGTAGGATTTGTCAAGATTTGTGATAGAAGCCATATGGAGCTAAATTTGCTTGTGAAACTACATATCATTGTGGAGCCTTGTAAAGCTACATAGAAGATGTGAATCATGTTCTTTAAATCGAGTTCTAAGATTTGGATTTCATAGTTCTTGGAATCTAGTTTAATTTATCAAGGTATCATATTTCTATGAATCAAGTTGGGTCATCTGTACCGGGATCGTATTTTCGATTCATTTTAGATTTATGTCAAAATTTTGGAAATATGAATGTATCAAAATTATTGACAATGTATTATATGTATATATGTATGTATGTATCAAAATTTTAGGAATATGTATGTACCAAATTTTCATTTTGTGAATATGAAATTTGTATCCATGTATCAAAATGATTTTTATATTTCACTTTGGAGCATAGGCCATTGTCATTAACATAAAACACGTTCCGTATAAAAACATAATATATATTTGGTCTTTACTAATACACAACAATATCTTATTACGTCTTACAACATCATCAATGCATAACAAATTACAGTGATAAACAAAGAGAATATACCACCAAAACAAAACCACATAATTGGTGACATTTCAAACACTATGATACTGCTTGACTGTCCAAATGTTGTTGATACAATGTTTCACATATATAATTGCTATTGTCAGCTTCTCTTCTGCTCATTTCCTTGGCACTGGAAAAGAGTTAACAAGTTTCCTCCAGGATCTCTACATACTTCCGTTCTCGTTCTCAAATCCTCCTCTTGAACTTTGTTATTTTTTGTAGCAACTCTCTTGAATATTACTTTCCATGCGGACACAGTTTATTCTCATCCACCCAAACAAAAAAATTACATATGTTGCTCTTGTTGTAATTGATACACCCATAAAATATTCTCCCAATATTTTCCATTGTCACTGCAGCCCTCAACGGCGCTTTCAGTCCGCAGAAGCAACTAGGTTGTTTCCTCCACATTTCATTACTATTTTCCTCTACCGTGATTTGCTACAACAAATTTCATCAAATTGAGATTAACATATTATACATCATAAAATTCCATTTATATCGACCTACAATCATCAAATTTATTTTTCAAAATATCCCATATAAATAGTATACATTAAATTTAATTAATAATCATCAAATGTATTTTCAAAACAATAGCATCGACATATAGTCAACAAACTTTTTCCAAAAGATCCCTGAAAAAACGATCTCCCCCTTCTTTCAACGAACTCTCCCCTTCAACGAGCTCCCCCTCGCAATATGTGCACTGAGCAATTTTTTTAATAAAGAAGATGAAAACAGGTGAATTGATTTAGGATGTTTTTGCCTTATTGGTACTTTTAGTAATCCGGTATGTGCACCGAGAAAAAACTTGGTTTTATAAAAATGGTATAATATGTGTACTGCGTAATATTTTTAAGCGGAATGTGCACTAAGCAAAATGATATGTTAGCACAGTAACTCACTTATTTTTTTTCTCACAGCTTTATCGTTTTAGTATAGAAACATCATGAAATAACAAAAACAGAAAAGAAAAGAAACAGAGTATTAGTAGCGGAATAAGAATAAGACATAGGAGAGGGGAGAGTGTGGTCAGATCTGGCCGGAGGAAGTCGAGGTAGTTCCGATTGAAGCCAAAACAAATAGCAAAGAGACAAGACACCACTGTCCTCAATTTTATCAGAGAAGCAATTAGTACGTGTGGAACCCATCACAAAGCTTGTGGAAAGAACAAGAGATTGAAATGTTTGTTTGCGGAATGAAGTCGGAATCTGACAAGAGCGACGACTCATAATGTCGGATACAAGTCCTCAGAAACTTGCGTTATAATAACATGAAGTACACTCCTATAGTCTGTGCTAGGCTAATGTGCACAAAGACTTGCTAACTGGGCAACAAGTTGGACCCAGTCTTTAAGTTCTCACTCTGCTTTAGTCAAATTTACAGGCCAAGTTCACTGGAGACTTTTCCTTGTATTACTAGAAACAGGTTTAAAAGAATATAAACCAAGTAAAAATAAAGAATTGCTGGTAACTTGACCTGACTAGGCTGTTACCTTGTAGTTTCTCTTTTTGAAGTGATCTTGGAAGAGAGTTCCACACTTTCAAAAGCCTGAAAAAAAGTTTCGATCTGAAGAAAAAAAACATTATGAAGTAGCTGGCAGAAGCATCTGGATGAGTTGGATAGGCAGTCATCTTACTTATCATGTAATCTGCACAACATATTCAACAAGAGCATTAGCGAGTCGAAACCGGCATGCGGGGTTCCGATTTTGATTTCTCCGATGCTCAAATTAGGACATAGGAGATAAAATTTATGATCTCAAATGGAAGAAAGAATTAAAAAAAATATAATGAGATCACCTCTTCCCAAATGGGATGTCCGTGAGAAATAATGCTAGTGTTTCTTCCAATTAGAAAAGACTGAGCGTGGAAAAATCAAAAAATTTCTAAACCTAGCAAATAGGCCAATATCCAGGGGCGGATGCACTCTTGGGCTGTCCCGGGCTGTAGCCCGGGTCAGTTTTGGATAAAATCAACTATATATATAATAAGTAACCCATGACCCAACTAATTAGCCCAGGCTGAAAATGTCCAACCCGGGCCCATGCACGACTGAGATCCAATAGGACCAATACGCTGAGATCGGGCAAGGGCAAGTTGACTTGCGTGATCAATTTTCTGTGCTAGGGCAAGCCGCCGAATCCTCACTCTTCTTAAAAAATTCTGAGCAAAACTCTCGTTCTATGCGCGGCCAGGCCAGGTTCCAGTGTTCGGTGGTGAGGATCGTGACAAATCGTCAGCAAGTGAACAATATGTAAGCAGTTTTTTTATTTAGGGATTTCTAATTTTTTTTTGGGTTGTTTGATGAACTGGTATCGTCTGCCCGGACGGTTTGATTTATGTTCTACGTATTTTCTAATTCCTAATTCGGTATGCGATACCAGGATAAATGAGTCTGAGTGCAAGTGGGAGATGTTGGGAGATGTATGCCCTCGAGGCAATTTATCTCTGTGTAATTGTACAAATATCTTGTTCAAAATTACAGTAAGATGTATGGTAAGAATTTTTCTAAGTTAAATCATAATGTAGTTATTATTAGAAATTTAGCTAAAGTCCTTAGACTTAATGCAAGGTCAAAATAATATCGAGATGAGGATCTCGATCATAGAGAATTACTTAACCGTTAGTAGCATAAGTCTAGAAACGTTCGTGGTCGTAGATGTTTCGAGAAAAGGATATCGAAACATCGGATAGACCATTGTGTCTTTGTCTTCACCGTGTAGTGGTGACGATGATCTCATGGTTGTTCAACTTAGCGAAGTCAGGGACGAGACACAGGTGCTCTTTTGGAGAATGAGTTCACTAAACGACCCAACAAGAGTTATCATATGGTTATGATTGACCAATCTGTCAATGATAACTCTTAGTGATGATAGGCAAGTTGGTCTTTTAACTTGAGGTCATTGTACAAACCTGTACGTGAACGGTGTCACTTAGATCTCTAACCAAGCTTCGAGGCAAGGCCGGTCGAAAGGTCTTTGGTTGGGTGACATTTGAAACGTGCGAGGAGAGTAATGACCAAGATAGGATTCGTCTCTCCCTGGTCAATGGGACTTAGTGTCGTAGTGTTAGTTCGGTCTTTAGTGAAAACTCTGGCCAGAGTATGTTGGAAGATGTCCAACATTATTTGACTAAAGATCAATGGAGACTAACCGGTTTCGAGCTATTGGGGTTGACAGTTTGACCGTACCCTAAGATTGAGGTTAAACGACATAGTTTTGACGAAGAGACTAAAACTACGGAATTCATCACGGACACAGTCAAGGTGGTCCTGACAACACTCATGTCAATGAGTCAACCACATAAGTATGATACTGAAACAGGGACGGCACATGCTGCTCGTGGTCACTACCGTCTGGGACTTCGAGCCCCACCTGTAGTAGGGTCAGGCTGTAAGGTCTCACACAGAGTGCGATCTTTGTCTAGTAATAGGTAGAAACATTAGGGAGAATATGCATTTGATGCAATGGATAGAAAACTACATTTGATGCTAATGATATTTTAAGCTTAGATATGGACTATTTTGCATATGATGCAAGATGATATTAAATGTGTCTTAAATTGTTTAAGAATATATTTAATGAGATAAACACGAGAAAAAATTTACCTGTAAGACGGGAATGTCCCGATGTAAACACAGGTTCGAACGGTGTCCAAATCTGATGCTAAATGCACAAGTTATGTCCAAAATCGTCAAGGAGAATAAACAGAAGGGGCAGCCCAACATGTTGGGCTGAACCCAACTGAAAGCGGGCCAGCTAGGCGGGCTCACGCCTACATAAGGGCCATGTGCCTACAGGCACGGGTGGGCGCCCTGCCCGCTAAGCAGGCGGGCGCGGGCGCCCGTGCCCACTGGCAGCGGGCGGGGCCCACCTGCCCGCTGCAGACGCAGCCTCTGAGGCGTGTACAGTACACGTGCCTTGAAGCACGTGCACTGCTGGCGGCTAGCACATGGTGGGCCCCACGCCTAGGGCTTTGTGCACAGAAGTTTTGGCTGCGGGCTTTTGTACGTTTTTGTGGTTTTGGCTTGACTTTGGACGATCAATTGAGAGGTCAAACGGACTCCGATTGACTCACCGTTTTTTTCCTACGCATTCACCGTTCAGCGCCCTTCGATTTGATAGGTTGTATCAAATGTGAAGCTCAACGGTGAGGGAGTTAAAATTCATGGAAGTTTGGCCTTTATGAAAGGCAAACCAACTTGAATTATTTAACTCCAAACTTTTTCCCACATCGGAAGTGGAGTAAAGGGGAGGGGTCAGCCGCCGATATAAATAGGGGTCTGCTCCCCTCCTCTAAACTCGTCCCAAGCTCTAGATCTGAGCATCTCCCAAAAATGTTGGTGCACGCTTAGATCCAAGCTTAAAATTAATATTCTCTTCTCCCTAAATTTCTGTCTTGCTCCTGAAGGGCTTTAGTAAAGCTACGATGGGGTTCGGATCTGATCTGGAGTCTTGGCGAAGGATCACACTCATGGGAAACTTTCTTCGGTGCGTGGTTGGCTCGACGACAAGGGGATTGTTTGCCTTGGGATGCGGAGCAGTTCGATGATCGGTTCGAGGGCGCAAGGTGGCTCAGCTTCTGGGAGCGAAAGGCGGTGCGGTACACCTTGTCTGCACCAAGGCAAGGTTCTGGGTATGTATTTTAGAAGCTGTCTTTTAATTATGTCGCAGTAGCTTAGATCCTTCTTGGGGTGGTCAGATCCATCTCAAGTTGGCATAGATCCTGGCTCAAGGGTCTAGTTTCCTTAGGGCTTCGCTAAATTGTTTAGCGAATTCTTATTTCCGCTGTTTTTCTTCTGTTTCTGTAGTCCGTCCAACTTAGGACGGGCACAGTAAAGTGCACTAAGGGTCATACAAAACCCAACAGTATTGACTATGAGCAAACATACTCCCCGGTCATGTATGCGATCATTTTTCGATTTCTGATAAGATTAACATCAATGGAAGGTTTAGATATGTAGCTAATGGATGTTGTGACTGCATATCTATACGATAATCTCGACAAGGAGATATACATGAAACTTCCTGATGGCTTTTCAATGCGTGCTAAATTAAAAGATAGACCTCGAGACGTCTACTCTGTTAAGCTTAAAAGATCATTGTATGGTCTTAAACAATCGGGAAGAATGTGGTATAACAGACTGAGTGAATTTCTTGTACAACAAGGATTCAACAATAATGAAGTCTGCCCTTACATCTTTATAAGAGCAAAGGGAAATGGATTCGTCATAATAGCAGTCTATGTAGACGATTTGAACCTCTTTATATCTCCTGAAGAGTTCACTGAGATATTTGTAAGCCTGACAAAAGAACTCGAAATGAAAGACATAGACAAAACGAAATTCTATCTTGGCTTACAGTTTGAACATTTAAAAGACGGAATCCTATTACACCAAACCACATATACGAAGAAAATGTTGCAAAGATTTCATATGGACCAATGTCATCCACTTAGTACACCTATGGTGGTACGATTTCTGAATGCACATAAAGACCCCTTCCGATCGTTGGAAGAGGGTGAGGATATACTTGGTCCAGAAGTCCCTTATCTGAGTGTTATTGGAGCACTTCTATATCTGGCCAACTGCACGCGTCCCAATATATCGTTCGCAGTAAATTTACTAGCCAGATACAGCGCAATGCCTACGCAATTCCACTGGACCGGGGTTAAGCACCTTCTGTGCTACCTCCAAGGGTCTACAGATTTGGGACTCTTTTACAAAAATGGATTATCCTCCGCACTTGGTGGTTATGCTGATGCAGGTTACAGGTTGGATCCCCACAATGCAAAGTCACAGTTAGGGTATGTGTTTACCTATGGCAGGACAACCATTTCCTGGAGATCTGTTAAGCAAACAATGACGGTGACCTCATCCAATCACTCATAGATCATCGCCATCCATGAAGCTAACAGAGAATGCGTCTGGCTACTGTCAGTTGTAAATCACATCCTGATGACGACCGGATTGAATTCTGGGGACCTTGAACCCACTACCATGTTTGAGGAGAATGCTGCTTGCATAGCTCAGCTACGAGGTAGCTACATCAAAGGCGACAGAACGAAGCATATTTCTCCCAAATTCTTCTGGACAGGCGAGCTACAAAGAGATGGCGTAATCGACGTCAGACAAGTACAATCATGTGACAAGCTGGCAGACTTGTTCACTAAAGCCCTTCCTACTGCTACCTTTAGGAAGTTTGTACAGAAAATTGTGAAAATGTGCCTAAGAGATCTGAAAGAATGAGAGCTTGTACAGATCAGGAGGAGTTAGAGAGTGTTTGTACTCTTTTTCCTTAACTATAGTTTCTCCTACAGGGTTTTCCATAGCTAAAGATTTTAACGAGACAAACCTTACCAACTCAGGATTCTGAAGTATCCACCACATGTGAGACTTCTACAACACTCAGAATCCTGAAGTATTCATGAGCAGAGTCCACACATATTGCTGGATAAGGGGGAGTGTTGTGGATGGATAATACCGAGTTGGTTAGGATCACGGCTTATCTTATAGATAAGACCGTATTTATTGTATCTTATCTATGTATGCTTCTCGAAAGCTATAAATAAAGAGTTGTGGGTTCCTCCCCCAGATGATGATTCATAACACTTTTTCATATTAGGCATCCAAGAATATTATGTAAATTAAAGGTATGAGTAGGGATGGGAAGGGCAGTGGAACCGTTATGGGTAATGTGAAACCCTGAGCCATTGTCGATCATAACGTCATCAGACCATGCATAAGGAGTATGAAGTGAAAGATTATTCAAATCCTATGTGACATGGTGTGACGCCTCACTATCAAGTATCCATGTGAGGGTATCGATGATCTCAAGAGATGGAAAGTGTGCATGCGGCTGTCATGGAGAAGTTGGATGTGGAGCATGTGGACGTATTGCTGATGGAGCCGATGAGAATTAGGCGTTGACAACTCAATAAAAGAGAGCATGTTTGATAGTGTGTCCTTTAACACCACATCCTTGGAAATATCAAGATATGGACATGGTGGAAGACGATCATTACTAGGAGCATTAGATTGTTATCTTTGCAGTTTTGTGATGTTTGTAGGGTTGATGGTAATAAGAGTACTATTTGAAACTTGGGTACTTTGAATGGTGATTAAACAGTGGAAGATGTAAATGTGTTTTCGGAGGCCATTATAGTTGAAAAAAACATAAAGAATTGCGAGAGAAATATAGAAGAGAGAATGAAAAGGACATGTGAGAAACATGGATGCTCTGATACCATAAAGATATTGGGAATAATGACTTGCTTTTCATTGAATAAAAGCGATGTGTATATATACATATACGTATAAGGTGGGATTGGATTGTTCTCCAAATCTCAACAAGATAAGATTGTGTTGTTTTCCAGATCTCAACCTATAGCTAATCAAATATTCTAAATTTAACAAATTACGTAAATAGGAAACTAACGTAGACATACCTTTTGTTGATTTGAGAATGTGAGCCTTTTAGAGTTAGATATATAGGTCTTTATGACGGTAAATCACCACATATGATAAAAATAAATTGTACATGTTATGAATAGGCCCATTGGGCCAATTGGGTATCCAACCCACTATTGAAAGTTATAAATACACAGGTAGGGGGCTCTTAACCCCTTACACCTATTTCTCCCTAAATTCCCTTCACAACACGTTATCAGCACGATCACGCTCGTTGGAGGAGACGGCGGCTCGCGGGAAAGGAGATCCACAAATCGCTCAATTTTAAGAAGATCGTAATCTTCTCAACGGGGAGCGAAAAGGGCATCCTTCACCAACCGTCGCCTAGAGTCCTCGTCGAATCTAGAGGTAAAAATCCAAACTTTTAGATCTAAACTTGCTTTTCTCATTAGATGTGCATGTTTTAGGATCAAAAAGTTGATAAACTCGGTGAAATTCAACCTTTTTAATAAGATCTGCATGTTTAAAACAATAAAAACTTGTTTTTTAGCGATCAAAATTGTTGAAAAACCCGATTTTTACCTCCCCGCCTTTGATCCAAAAATCCGCACGCCCGTAGGGCGAAACGGCGGCGCGCCCTTTGCGCCGCCGGTGGAAAACATACGCCGCGGCCTCAGGCCGCGGACTGCCGTCGCGGCCTGAAGCCGCGGCACTGCGTCGCGGCCCCAGGCCGCGGCCAGTCGCGGCGGCCTGCAGGCCGCGGCCAAGCGCCGCGGCCTCAGGCCGCGGCCAGTTGCCGCGGCCTGAAGCCGCGACGGCCGCGGCCCGCCGCCGCGGCGGCCGCGGCCCGTCGCCGCCACGGCAGCCGCGCCCTACGCGGCCAGCCGTCGCGGCGACACGCCGCGGGCCCCCCCTAGGGTTTCCCGAAACCCTAACCCTAACGGGCTCTTTTTTCGGGGGAGGCCCAATATTAACCCTAATGGGTTGTTTTCATGGCCCATAAGGCCAGAAAATTAGCCCATTCACACAAATTATTTTATTTATTTTTGGCCCTAAAAAGTCCAAAATAGTTAAAAAAAAATTTGAAAGGGTTTAAAGCGGTAAAATAAAACATTAAAATAAGGATCAAAAGGCAAAAAGTTTTCAAAAAAAAAAATTTTGCACGTCGCACACAATTTTAAATTATTTTAAATGCCCGTGTTTCGATTATCTGCGTGGTTGTATGTCGTGAATATATTATCTGCGTGGATGTGCAAATATTAGGCTATGTTTTTAGGGATCAGCCAGGTTTCCGACACCGTTTTAAATTCCTGCAATTTTTCTTTTTTTTGAGAGAAATTTTGTATGTGAGGATGAAAATGTAAAAAGAAGACCGAAGGACACCAAAAAGAAGCTGAAGGCGTTCGCTCAATGAAGACAGGGGCTTCTCTCTGAAGTTCCCGAGTTGTACTTTAATTTTCATGCATTTTATTTTTTTATGTAACTTCGAACTGGACTCTTTTTTATTTTTCGGTGTCGACTGGCTGATCCCCATAGCCCTAGGTCATTTTTCTGTTTCATTGTTTATGCATTAAACTGCGTGGTTGTTTATTAACTTAAAATACCATGTTTCTAATGTCACAATGAAATTCCTTAACAGCATGCGTGATTGTTAATTTTTAGTAATTAATTATTCACATTATCTGAAAAAAGCATGTATGTTAAAATCACATTAAAATTCATGCTATGAAAATGATTACATTACATGCGTGGATGTTTGTTTTATTCAGTCTTAATGATACATGCTACCTTTCTTTACATTGCTAGATCATAAAATGGCCAGACTCGCGAATGTAGACTTCTCGGTCCTGAAGGCCGATGGGTCAAACTACCTGAGTTGGCAGTTGGACCTGAAGTTCCATCTGCGCTCTCATGGTTTCAGTCTCACACAGACTGAAAAGGCAACAACTAGTACTGCCCCAGCTAACAAGGAGGTTTCAGTGGAAGCACCTCATACAGAGGAAGTTTCCGATATATTAAAGGCGAAAGCCATTATATATATCAGGAAACACTTAGACTCGACCTTAAAGGACGAGTACCTCACTGTAGAGGACCCTTACGAGCTGTGGGATGCACTCGAGGAGAGGTACAGACATCAGAGGGATGTCATAATCCCCCGTGCACAGTACGAGTGGACTCACCTCCGCATACAGGATTTCAAATCCGTAGCGGAGTACAACTCAGCTCTCTTCCGCATCACCTCACGCCTGAAGTTGTGTGGTGAACCAGTGACGGAGAAGATGTTGCTGGAAAAGACGTTTACGTCTTTCCACGAAAAGGACATGATCCTTATGCAACAATATCGAGAGAGGAAGTTCACAAAGTACTCTGACCTTCTTTCATGCCTGCTTATGGCTGAACAGAACAGAGACCTGTTGGTTGCCACCCACAACCTGCGCCCTCATGGCTCCGCTCCATTGCCACCTCCTGCAGAGGCCCACTTCCAGTCTTCCCAGAAGAAGAAGACGGACAAAAAGGCAAAATTCCAGAAATGGAAAGAACAGAAGCAACGGAAGAAGGCCACTCCCCCAGCTCCTCCCCAGAACCAGAAGTTCGTGGACAAGAAGCAGAAGAGGATTCCCAACAAAGGAGGCACTCCCAAGAAAGACTGGGAGGACAAATGCTCTAAATGCGGGATGACGGGCCACTGGTCCAGAATCTGCCGCACAGCAAAACACCTCCAGGACCTCTACCAGGCAAGCCTCAAGCCTCGAGCTGAGACAAACCTGATGGAGAGCGCAGCGTTGGCAGAGACCTCATGGACTCCTGAAGATTTCATGGGAGATGACACTCTCTAGATCTGGACCACTTTTATGCAATTAGCAATGTATCTTCTTTTTATGCATCGTATCTAGTTTTACTTCCATGTCAAAACAATATTTTTGAGCATTTATCTTATGAAAGTAGATCTTTTCTCTTCATTTATTGCTTGAATGTCTTTCCCCTTTTTTTAGATATGGAACTTATCTGCATAGTGGACAGTGCATCGACGCACTCGATCCTTCAAAACTTAGACTACTTCACGAGCATAAGTAGTTATTCTGGCCCACTGAGAACAATCTCAGGACCAGCAAACATAATCGAAGGATCAGGGGAAGCAATTATATTGCTCCCCGGCAACACACAAATAACACTTAAAAATGCGTTATACTCCCCTAAATCCATCCGAAACCTCCTAAGTTTTAAAGACATCCGTTTAAACGGATATCACTTAGAGACGGTCGAGGAAGATAAAAGGGAATACTTGCTTGTAACGGCTCTAACAAATGGTTCAAAAACCATTGTGGAACGTTTCAAGGGACTCCCCTCGGGACTCTACCAAACAAGTATACAAACTCCAGAAACATCCATGGTGGAGCACCTGCAGTGCCCCAAACACCAGAATTCCAACTCTGGCACAGTCGACTGGGACACCCTGGTTCTATTATGATGTACCGCATCATAAAGAACTCCAGGGGCATTGACCTGAAGAACCTGAAGATTCTTCAAAAAGGTAAATTCCCATGTCCACCCTGTTACAAGGGTAAACTGATCACGAGACCCTCTCCACTGAAAGTGGATGTGGAGTCTCCCAGCTTTCTGGAAAGAATCCACGGAGACATTTGTGGGCCGATTCACCCATCAAGTGGTCCGTTCAGGTACTTTATGGTCCTGATAGACGCATCTACTAAGTGGTCACATGTGTGCCTACTGTCCACCCGTAACCTAGCACTATCTAAGCTTTTAGCTCAGATAATAAAGTTACGGGCCCACTTCCCCGACCACCAGATAAAGAAACTTCGTCTGGACAATGCGGGGGAGTTTACGTCACAAGTATTTCTAGACTATTACCAAGCTCAGGGAATTGAAGTCGAACATCCTGTAGTGCATGTTCACACCCAAAATGGGTTAGCAGAATCTCTAATTAAGAGACTGCAATGGATCGCTCGTCCATTATTACTTCAATCCCAGATGCCAGTGAATGCGTGGGGTCATGCAATTCTGCATGCTGCATCTTTAATAAAATTAAGACCCTCTGGAGGTCAGTCATCTTCTCCAATGCAACTAGCACTTGGAGCCCCACCAATTGTCTCACATTTGAGAATATTTGGTTGTGCAGTATACGTCCCCATAGCACCACCACAAAGGACAAAGATGGGTCCACAACGTCGCCTAGGCATTTATGTTGGGTTTGACACCCCCTCCATAATTAGATTCCTAGAACCCCTTACGGGGGGACGTCTTTAAGGCACGTCTAGAAGACTGTGAATTTGATGAAACATCGTTCCCAAGACTAGGCTCACAGACAAAGAAGCCCGAAGCTTCAGAAAGTATCACTTGGGATACAAAAACTTTATGTCACTTTGATCCGCCAACAAGCCAGTGTGAGGAGGAGGTCCTGAAGATTCTCCACATCCAAAACACTGTCCATCTCTTGCCGGAAAAATTTACTGACAACCAGAAGATTGTCAAATCACACGTCCCTGCTGCTAACACTCCAGCTAGGATTGACATACCGCAAAATGGATGCAATCCGCCTGCAGCAGAAATGGTTGGACCTCTCAAAAAGAGAGGACGACCACCGGGATCCAAGGACCAAGTCCCTCGAAAGAGTAGGACCCTTGGCAATGGTAAACAAATACCACCACAGGATGCTAATTTAAGCCCTGCTACCCCATCTCTCCCAAACTCTCATGAAGAGGAAAAACCGGGAGAAAATGAAGTATCGATACACTATGTACGAACTGGGGAGTATTGGGACAGAAAAAGCACAACAATAGATGACACATTTGCGTGTAATATTGCCATCAACGTCGCGTACTGCGACGATGATATTGAACCACGCTCTCTGACAGAATGTCAAAGCAGAGATGATTGGCCAAAGTGGAAAGCGGTAATAGGAGTGGAGTTGGATTCACTCACCAAACGCAAGGTCTTCGGACCAATAGTCCAGACACCAAAAGGTGTAAAACCTGTGGGTTATAAATGGGTATTTGTTAGAAAACGAAATGAACAGAATGAGATCGTACGCTACAAAGCAAGGCTTGTAGCGCAGGGTTTTACCCAACGTCCTGGGGTGGATTTTGAAGCCACATACTCCCCGGTCATGGACGCGATCACCTTCTGATTCCTCATTGGCATAACAGCACAAGAGGGTTTAGATATGCAACTCATGGATGTGGTTACTGCATACCTATATGGCAACCTAGACCGAGACATCTATATGAGATTGCCTGACGGTTATTCTTTGCCTGCAGCACTAAAAGAGAGAGAACGTGACATCTACTCAGTGAAACTGCAAAGATCATTATATGGTCTAAAACAATCTGGAAGGATGTTGTATAACAGACTGAGCGACTTCCTTGCACAGCAAGGATTTAAAAACGACCCAGTCTGTCCTTGCATCTTTATAAGAGCAAAGGCAACAGGATTTGTAATTATAGCCGTCTATGTAGACGACTTAAACCTCATCGGATCTCCTGAAGAGATCGCAAAGATTTCTAGAAGCCTGACAGAAACTTTCGAGATGAAAGACCTCGGAAAATCAAAATTCTGTTTAGGCCTTCAGATAGAGCATCTTAAAGATGGGATCCTGTTACACCAGTCAACTTACACATCGAACTTATTGAAAAAGTTTCAGATGGATAAGTGCCACCCCCTCAGCACTCCGATGGTCGTCAGATCATTGGATGTACACAAAGACCCCTTCCGACCGCTGGAAGAGGGGGAGGAAGTACTAGGCCCCGAAGTGCCTTATTTAAGTGCTATCGGTGCACTTCTTTACCTGGCTAACTGCACTCGCCCTGACATAGCGTTTGCAGTAAACTTACTAGCCAGATATAGTGCTGCACCTACACAGCGGCACTGGGCCAGAGTTAAGCATCTTCTGCGCTACCTCCAAGGGTCCATAGACTTAGGTCTATTCTACAGGAAAGGGGCATCAACTGGTTTAGTTGGTTATGCTGACGCAGGTTACAGGTCCGATCCTCATACAGAGAAGTCTCAGACCGGACACATGTTCACATATGGCGGCACTGCCATATCCTGGAGATCTGTGAAGCAGACCATGACGACCGTCTCATCCACCCACTCAGAGCTACTAGCGATCTTCGAAGCAAGCATGGAATGCTTCTGGCTACGCTCGGTGATCCAGCACATACTCACCTCCACCGGCCTGACGACCGGCGTTCTTGCACCCACTACACTCCATGAAGACAATGCAGCATGTATAGCCCAGCTACAGGACGGCTACATCAAAGGTGACAAGACGAAGCATATCTCCCCCAAGTTCTTCTGGACGCACGACCTTCAGAAGCAAAAGCAGATTGAGGTACAGAAGATCCAATCATGTAATAACTTGGCGGATTTGCTTACCAAATCCCTGCCTACTAGTATCTTTGAGAAACTTGTATATGTGATTGGGATGAGGAGAGTGAGTAAATGTAAACTGGGTCAGGATGAGAGAACTATGAACTCATAGATACATAGGAGACTGATGTATAGATTCATAGGAAATCTGCAAGCCTGAAGCTTGGTCAGATAAGGGGGAGTCAACTGCAGAGTTGTACTCTTTTCTCTTGGCTACAGGTTTTTTCCCACTGGGTTTTCCGTAGTCAAGGTTTTGACGAGGCAACCTCGTTGACTCTGGATCCTGAAGTATCCACCACTAGACACATCCCCAAAGCAGGGGAAGTTATGGGTTAACTGTTCTTTCTTTAACAAGACAGTTACCTTAACTCGGATCCTGAAGAATCCACCTCTTATTTCAATGTTGATTGGATAAGGGGAAGTGTTATGAATAGGCCCATTGGGCCAATTGGGTATCCAACCCACTATTGAAAGTTATAAATACACGGGTAGGGGGCTCTTAACCCCTTACACCTATTTCTCCCTAAATTCCCTTCACAACAGTACAAAGATTCATGAGCTAGATTTATCTCAATGTAAATTTATAAAAGAGATGGACTACATGCACCTCATTCAAAAATTAGGTGCAGGGATGTGATCGATGTCTAAAAATAGAAAAAGAATTCAATTTATTAGTTTCTTCTTAGTTTCTTCTGTCTCTCTCTCCTCTAATTTTTTGCTATTTTCAGCCCTTGTCACATCTGTACCTCATTTTTGAGATGCAGGTAGTCCAACTCTTTATAAAATACGTTAATTAAGAAATTAATGAATATGTTTTCACTTAATAATTGGTACAGTAGACTACGGTCCGATTGCAAAGAGATACAAAATAATTCAGCTTTTGCTAAATGAAAAGTAAAAAGTAGCAAAAGAAGAACTTTCTTTTTAGGGTAAAAATAAGATAAAAACCGTCCTTTGAGCCCGATTCACGTGCAAGTATCCAACCCAATGTTGTAGTTGGTGTAGCTGGACCCAATATTTTAATCCCAATTCAAAGCTGGGTGCAAAATTAGAATTTGAATAATTCAACGGTCGCACTTGACCGGCGTCTGGGCCCCCATCCATGTGCTTCCCGCGTAAGCGTCCTCCAGTCTAAATCCGTTGAGCTCAAACCATCACCTCAGGTTTTTTAACATCTACGCCATTGAATTCTTGGTTTTTTTTATAAAAAAAAAATACAGCAAGAAGTTTGTTACCGAATAGATATGAATTTGAAAATAGTCTAATTCTTATTACAATAATAATGTTGCTCTTATGAATAGGACCCATTGGGCCTATTGGGTATCCACCCACATGAGTACCCATTATGAATACTATATAAAGGAGGCTAGGGGTTTCCTAGCCTCAACCCTTCTCCAAATCTGTTTCTCGTTCATAACACGTTATCAGCACGATCACGCTCGTAGGAGGAGACGGCGGCTCGCGGGGAAGGAGATCCATCAATTGCTCAGATTCAAGAAGATTGTAATCTTCTCAACGGGGAGCGAAAAGGGCATCCTTCACCAACCGTCGACTAGATTCCTTTGTCGAATCTAGAGGTAAAAATCAAAACTTTTTAGATCTAAACTTGCTTTTCACGTTAGATCTGCATGTTTTAGGATCAAAAAGTTTAAAAACACGGTAAAAATCACATTTTTTTAAGATCCGCATGCCTAAAAACAATAAAAATCTGTTTTTTAGCGATCTAAATCCTTGAAAAATCCGGGTTTTACCCCCCTTTGATCCAAAATCTCCGCACGCCGTAAGGCGAAACGGCGGCGCCTCACTAGCGCCGCCGGCGGCAAATAAACGCCGCATCCATAGGCCGCGGCGGCCGCGGACCGCAGCCGCAGCCTGCAGGCCGCGGCCGGCAGCCGCGGCCTTAGGACGCGGCGGCCGCGGCCTCAGGCAGCGGCCAACAGCAGCGGCCAACAGCAGCGGCCTGAAGCCGCGGCCCCGTGCCGCGGCCCCGTACCGTGGCCCGCCGCTGCGGCGGCCGCGGCCCGTAGCCGCGGCCCGCCGCCGCCACGGCTGCCGCATTTTGCGCGGCCAGCCGTCACAGCGACACGCCGCGGGCCCCCCTAGGGTTTTCCGAAACCCTAACCCTAAACGGGCCAATTTTTCGGGGGAGACCCAAATTAACCCTAATGGGTTGTTTTCATGGCCCAAAAGGCCAGAAAATTAGCCCATTTACATAAATAATTTTTCTTCTTTTATTTTTGGCCCTAAAAAGCCCAAAATAATTAAAAGAAATTTTAAAGGGTTTTTAAGCGGTAAACAAAACATTAAAATATGGATCAAAAGGTAAAAGTTTTCAAAAATAAATTTTTGCACGTCACACACGTTCGATTATTTAAATTAATCTGTACATGCCTGTGATTGATTATCTGCGTGGTTGTATGTTTCCAATATATTATCTGCGTGGATGTGCAAATTAGGCTATGTTTTTAGGGATCAGCCAGGTTTCCGACACCTTTTAATTTCCTGTAATTTTTCTTTTTTTTGAGAGAAATTTGTAAGTGAGAATATAAATGTAAAAAGAAGACTGAAGGACACCAAAAAGGAACTGAAGGCGTACGCACAATGAAGATAGGGGCTTCTCTCTTAAGTTCCCGAGTTGTATTTTATTCTTTCATGCTATTTTTGATGTAATTTCGGAATGTACTTCTTTTTATTTCGGTGTCGGCTGGCTGATCCACATAGTCCTAAGTCATTTTCGTTTTCATTGCTTATGCATTAATTGTGTGGATGTTAATTATTTTAATACCATGTTAATGTTACAATGAAACTGTCAAAAAGCATGCTAAAATCACTTTAATATAGTTCAACGCCTATTGCTAGACTATATACCTGCGATAAGTTTTTTTTAAAAATGACTGCAGCATATAAATAGCATGTGTCCATCATACTTGTTTCATTTCAATTGAACATAATCTTTAGTTTAAAAAGCTTTACATTATATATATGATGGGCTCATGATATGACGATATTTATGACAATAAGACAATAATGATTTCAAAAAGTTTAATATCATATCCACTTTGACAAAATGAACCTGAAGTTCAAAATCAAATCAAAAGTCAACACTCTCTCTCCCTAATAAAATAAATACGATGGTTTATGTGAAAATTATAATTGCTATCTTTATAAAAGAGGCACACTTTGCGGTAAACAGATATATAAGATCTATGATCTATATAATCCAATATGGACACCAGAAGTTTTCCAAAATTCCGCTAAACTCTTTAAAAGAGTTCTCTCCTTTATTCTTACAAGGAAAGATTTTTTCTAGCCTTGAATATAAGCATACGCCTGAAGTCGTGGCTTAATGAATAAGTGAGAAATATATTACGCACCCACGTATTTGTTCCCCTCTGAGCATGGTAAACTATCCACATAAAATTTGAACGACTCAAGTAAAAGGCCTGAAGCTATACTCGAGCATTCAAATAGACTTTTTAAAAGTCCCTTATTAATTAGAAAAGTGGAAGTATAAATAATTTGCTCAAACCCCTTCTTATGTCTCCTTAGCAAGACTAATTGTCATTGTCCTTTATAAATAAGGAATATTGAAATCAGGGGAAGTTCAGGATCAAACATGATCTGAAATAAAAATAAGGAAAACTCAAAACAGGGGAAGTCTTGGATTAAATGAGAAAGTGAAGATACGATATACCTCGACATGGAGTAAGCAATGGCAAGCCAAAATCAGACCGGAAGTTCTGATAAGAGCCATAATGTTTTTGCAAACATAAATGTGTATTAACTTATGCCATATAAAAATACATACAAATCTAGTCAAAACGACGAAAGTCTAATTGACCTTATGTATATTTAGCTACTCCCGAGGACAAATAAACTTTTGAAATCAAAAATAATCTGTTGTCATAACATAAGTCTTAATGAGCATAATTATTGTTGTATGTTTTCAAGAGCACACATCACACTATGTCACTTGTTGACTTATCATCGGTATTATTCTCTTGTAGTTTTAATACATTTTATTTTACTGCGTATGTTTTGCTATCTTGAATACCCATAAAAATAAAATGAGGATGCCATATACTCTCTGAAACTTATACAGTTTCAAAAAGGATATTCGTCAAAACGAAATCCCTAATGACTCAAGAAATAAATGAAGCCTGAAGCTTTGTCCCAAAATGATCCGCACAATAGTCAAAGTGAAGATGTAATCCTTCACACTTTGAACACAGTTCAACTATTACCGGACAAAAATTAACTTGAGCATTTTAATGGACTTTTCGAAAGTGCCACATAAATTCTTAAGAGGAATTATTTTGGAACACCAGAAGTGTCCAGAATCGACCAAATTTTGGATCGATATCACCCTGGATTGATGATGCAAGACATCACCAACCAGACGAACCCGAAGATTCTTCAAAAAGGGTGAAACTTTCATTGTCCTATTCAAAAGGGAAAAATGATAATGAGATCATCTCCATTCACATGGACATTGACTCTCCCCACTTCCTCAAATGAATTTAAGATGATATACTATCATCATTAAAGATAATGAAAACCTTTAGGTCTCTTGAGGGTATTTAAGGGATATAAATAGGCTTCGTCAACTCCCTTAACCGGACTGATGATGTACCCTTGGTGTACTCATCAATATATCCTCTAAATAAATGGTCATTATCCAACCACATTCTTTTATAAAATGGTGTTAACTTTGGATAACACTGGGAAATTTAAATGTTTTACAACTGGAAAAATAACGAACACCATGAAGCTTGTGTTCACACCCAAATATGGGTAAGATAAATCATTAAAATGATTTAAATGTATTTCTTATCCATTAAAAATCCAGTTGTAGGTGACCACATGGGAACATGCAATTACATTGCAAACCATCAAAACGCCTCCTTAGAACCTATTTATATGAGTCTGATCACCTCATATAAACAGTTTCTGAAAACCCCTGACGGGGGAAGCGTTTAGAGCACATCTTATAGATTGTGCCATGATGAGTAGACACCCTCATATCACCACTATAGACCATCAAAATGCAGAACTATTTATCGGAAGTAAATATCCCAGATAAATAGAGTCTGAGCACTCTGAACAGGGGAAGCATTTAAATTCACTTCTCCTAAGACGTGCATTGATGATCCTATTTTAAAGATTTGATGAGATCCTGAAGATCCCTCACAACTTTAATATCCCAGAATCAGTTTCAACAGAAATACTACAATCATCCATGAGCCTAAAGCTCAAATGACCATTTAAATCATTAATACCTATGATCTGGTTATCATGAATTGTGATGAGATCTTGAAGATCCACACTTATGAAACTATTAAAACAGTTATCAGACATAGTTACTGACAATATAGATATTGTCAAAACTTTCACATCCCTGCTACTAAAAATCTAGCTAGGATTGACATACCAGATATATTGGATGCAATCCACCAGTAGCAGAAGTGGATATCCTCAATGGATGAGAGGACATACCACTAGGCTCCAAAAGGAGAGATCTACTCCTGGAGACCGAAAAAACAATACCACCACAGGAAAGTGAGCTCAAATCCAGAACATTATTGCAACTTGGTTGCTAAGGACCAATTCTGGATCTGTCCATATTCTTTACCCGTCCCAGAACCTTCACTTCTTTAACGCGTCGTGAAGGAGACACCTCTGGGAGAAATCAAATGATTATAGTACGTACGGGGTGAGTTTTGGACAAGAAAGAACACATTTTGTCGACAAATTCTCTCATATTTCATTTTGCCAGTTAAATATAAAATACCGTTTCCACAACTCTGCTTTGCCTGAAGCAAAGATAGAGATTTGGCCAAATTATAATAATGTGGAATGAGGCAATAATAAGGTGAGCTGGACTCACTTATGAAATATGAGGTGTTGGACCTGAAGTCCTGGTATCAAAAATGATATCAAATCCTGTGGGATAACTGAGTATTGAAGGAGAATTAAAATAAAATCGTTAGCTATAAGCATTCTAATTTGCTATAGTTTTTAGAGGTATAAATCGCTCAAACCAGGAAGTAATCAAGTAAGATGAGCTGAACTCACTTACAAGATGAATCTGATGCATCGACTGGTTTATGTCAAGGCGTAACCCAACGAATGGCAAAAAGAGGGAATTTTTTGTTGATGTTGCTATTGGATGTGACAACATCACCGATATAAAATTTCTTCAACTGCATGTACAAATTTTTTTCTTTACTTTCCTTTCTTTTTGGGACACATATTAATAATATGATTAAAGGAAAGACAACCTAGACAAAGATCCTTAAAGGACTCATATTAAAAGGTTGTTGTTTGCACCTCTTAAAAACAGTATTGTTCTTAAGAGAGCAAATTAAAAGAATTGAGATTATTTTAATAACTCAAAATATTATCGGATCTCCTGAAGAGAAATTACTGAAATATCTGTTAAAGCCTATCTATCAGATATGATATGATATGAAAGCCCTAGCTAGGCATAAATTCTAGGCTTACAGAACATTAATCATCCTGAAGATGAACAATCATCCCGAAGATGAACTATTATCCTGGAAATGAACTATCATCCTGCAGATGACGTTAATTAATCATCCCAAAAATGTAAACTTCATACAATGATTATTGATGAAGAAACATTAATTTCATTCTCCACCAAATACACCTATTTGGTTGTATGGATATACATTAAAAGACCCCTTTTCCGTTAGCTGGAAGAGGGGAAGAATATATATATGGTCCAGAAGTACCTCAAGTGTCTTTGAAACACTCTTTTACCTGGCCAACTGCATGCGTCTCTTTTGAGCATTAGCAGTATAGCTATTAGCCAGGTACAGTACAGTGCCCCCAGCGCGCCACTGGACCAGAGATATGTAGCTTCTGCGCTATCTCCAAGGGACGAGGAAAAATCCTCTATGTTAAATGTATTTGCATATGCAGGTTTTAGATCATCGCGATGAATGGCATAAAAGGGACGTCCACCTCCTGAAGATCTACACAGAATCCTTCCAAGTCTACATCCTTCCACCATCCCGAGAAGCTTATCACCCAAGAAGCAGTTCAAGAACATACAATGACAGGTCCTGAAGTACCTCGCAGACAATGACGATTGAGACGTGGAGCTGTCTACCAAGTTTGCTAGCGCTCCTTTAGTTTCAGCTAATGCCTTATATGAGTGAAACTTGTATAGATGAGTGATGCTTGTACTTTACTTATGCTTTTGGAATGTTGCTGATGAGATGGATGTATAGACACATAGGAGATAAATGTATAGATATATAGGAGATCTGCAAGCCTGAAGCTTGATCAGATTAGGGGGAGTCAACTGTAGAGTTGTACTCTTTTTCCTTGGCTGGTGGTTTTTCCCACAGGGTTTTCCATAGTCAAGGTTTTAATGAGGCAACCACATTGACTCTGGATCCAGAAGTATCCACCACTCGACACATCCCCAAATCGGGGGAAGTTATGGAGTGCTTTACTCTTTTCCCTTCGCTATTGGTTTTTCCACAGGGTTTTCCATAGCTAAGGGTTTTTAACGAGGCAGTTACCCTTAACTTGGATCCAGAAGTATCCACCCCTTAAGATACTCAGTAGTACTAATGAATCATTCAGTATTCATAAAGTCGAGTATACCACATTGGTTGGATAAGGGGAAGTGTTATGAATAGGACCCATTGGGCCTATTGGGTATCCACACACATGAGTTCCCATTATGAATACTATATAAAGGAGGCTAGGGGTTTCCTAGCCTCAACCCTTCTCCAAATCTGTTTCTTGTTTATAACAGTTGCCTTTATTTGAGTCATTTTTTTGTATATCTCAAATACGGAGGGGTTGGAGTTATATTTGTTGTAGTTGTATCCATTTTAATAGATAACTACAAATACGTTCTTCGTTTTTTTTCCAAATATGATAACCCACATCATAGAAAACTTTAAAAGATAATTTTGAAATTCTTATGACCCAATTGCATTTTTAATCCATTTTTTAATTGAGAATAATAGGTATCATATGACGACGCAGAAGTTCTATTCATGCAAAACCAATAAATTTGTGACAGGCTGATGAATGGTAAAAACCCACTGGGTTCATCCGATATTCGGTGTTTTAGGTTTTCAAAATATATAAAACAAAATGAACGGTTGCGATCCTCCAAAAAAATAACGGTGTTGGAGTTTTGGAGGTGTATATAAGGTTTAGCATCATATGTCATATGATACAGATTATCCTGTTTTTTTAATTACGTGTTTGGTAGAAATTGAATCAGTGTTGCTTTGATGGCACATTAAGTGCCTGACCACTACTCCAAACTTCGGATTTGTAATCAAGGTTGAGGGAAATATAACAGCCTCAAACGATTTATAGGACATCTTCTTATTCATTAGTTTTTGCTAACTCAAGAGCTACGAGCCTAGGAAGCAAGCAAAGAAAATAAGGGTTAATACATAAGTCTCATGCTACCTTACACCATAATGCAACCTCAATTTTTAGAGCATGTGAAGTTGCGGGAGAATGGGAACCTGTATTTGCTGCCTTCGGATACAAACTTGGATGTTGGCAGCATCACCAACCATGGTCGGGAGGTAGTTCTGGATGAACTAAGTAGAGTTGAATGGACAAATGATGATGATGACCGCAATGGTGTGGCCGAGGAGCCACCGTTGAAGATTCAAACGATGGGGGTGAGTGTAATGCCCTGCTAAGCTACTGCACAAGTACTAGAGGGGGGTGAATAGTACTTTAAAATAATTAAGAGGCTAATTCCTAATTACTTGCAAACTCTACCAAACAATGCGGAAAATACGGAAATGTAAATGTTAGACAACAAAGAAACAATCGCAAACAACGATATTACTGGGTTCGGATCCACCCAAGTCTCCCCGACTTGTTCCCGATGATCCTACGTCTCAACCACCCGGATCCCCTCCAGATACATGAGTTAGAAACCCTAACTCAAGATTTCCACTATGAAATACTTGTGAAAAACATTCACAAGTCAAATCATACACAAATTAATTTGTGACTCCCACAACCCGGGATCACAACCACACTCTCACAACCGAGAGTGAAACTTACAATATGAAATTGAAATGAAATAAGAAACTACTTACCGACAAAATACCTATGCCTTGAGTAATGCTTACGAATTAGGGCAAGGATGATTTTAAGGAAGAAGAAGTGGCACCAAACCCTAGCTCCAAGATGTAGATCAGCGATGGAGAGCTATGGGGATGTTGGTGACCTAGAATCAAGCACTTGGCTTGGAAGGCTTCACACTCAATGAATCTCTCTTTGGAAGGAAGAGTGAGGAGAGATTATTACATGGAATGAAAGAGCTTTAAATGAGCTTGGAATGATTTCTCTTGATCTCTAAACTTGCAATAATATCAGCATTGACTGAAATGAATGCAGCCCATCAAGTATTTATAGGATAGAGGAGAGAGAGAAAGAAAAAAGTTTCAATTAATGCTCCAACGGATCTTTTCTGAACCCAACTAGTCGGTCAAAGAGCAACCACCGACTGACTAGTTCATCAACTAGTCGGTCGGTCATTTAACGTAGACCGACTAATGGAAGAACAGCCAAAAGGTTGAAGCACAGACAAAAGGAATTAGTCGGTCCAAGAAGAGTAGCTGACCGACTAGTTTCACAACTAGTCGGTCGGTTACTCAACTGAGACCGACTAACAGATAAAACTGAAGTCTGAGCACAAATAGACTTAGTCGGTCCAAGAACAAATGTTGACCGACTAATTCACCAACTAGTCGGTCTCCAAATGAGCATAGACCGACTAATGATAAACAGTAAGTTAGGTGAAAATTGGCATGTACAGTAAAGCTAAACTAGTCGGTCCAAGAAGGAACATTGACCGACTAGTTCATCAACTAGTCGGTCGATCAATGAACACAGACCGACTAATGATAAACAGTAGCTCAGGCTCAAATGTGCATGTACAGGGAAAGCTCAATTAGTCGGTCACAGAAGCATCACTGACCGACTAGTTCACAAACTAGTCGGTCGGTGAGTCAACTTAGACCGACTAACTGTAAACAGTAAAGAGCTTAGAATTGACTGACAAAAACTAGTCGGTCCAAGAAGCTTTGCCGACCGACTAGATCACCATCTAGTCGGTCAGTTATTCTTCTTGAACCAACATGCACAAGAAGTCCCGAATCGAAGCGCGATGCTTCGGGAAAGATTGTATGGACTTCTACTAAGATCCTAGAGCTAAGATATGAGCATTATGAAGATTTAAACCATAAGACATACTCAAGGCTTAACATTCTACGAAAGAAGCTTAAAGACTATAAATAAAACTTGACGATACCATCTTCAATAGCTTCAATCGAATCTTCATGACTTCTAAAATGGTCCATAAGCTTCAACGAAGCTTTAGGCATACAATCACGTGCTTTGAGAAGTCTTGAGACGTCGTAATTGATATTCATATGAATTTGGCGACGATCTCCATAACTGCGCTCACAAAGTTTAGTTCACGATATATTTATGTTTGTTCATCATCCAAAACCAAATCCGGGGAGTCCAATATCCAACATTCTCCCCCTTTTTGGTAATGACAAACCAACATAAATAATAATCAAAAATAATAATTCAAATGAAATTTACTTACTTCCCCTGCATTGATGACACGTTAATTCCAAATTAAACAATAATAATACGCATCAAGCAGACGAGTAAAGTATATCAATGAGAATCGATTATTGAAATATCGAATACCAAAAGGTGGTTATTGAAATATCGGATTTGAAAATCCATTTATATATATTAACTCCCCCTGAATCTAACATATCAAATTAGATTCTTGGAATAGTGCTTTAAATTATCATTTAGCACATCGTTATTATTATATCTCTCCCCCTTTGGCATTAGCAAAAAAACGGGAGGAGAGCAACGACAACAACAATGGCTTCAAATAAAAGCACAGGAGTCGTAGAATACGACGACGGTTCAAGTGACACCAAAGAAAAATACGAATAAAATCAAGGCGTGTCAATGAAACCATAGTCGAAAATCGTAAAACGAAATCATCAAAACTCAAATCAATTTTACGGATTGAGTTATGGAATATACTCTCCAATATCAACATTCTTGGTTAATTTAGTGCATGGAAAACAATTCTATGTTTCCATAGAAGAAATTTCTATTAAACCAAGTTAATATCGTCGAGCGACGAAATCAAACATCAGAGGCATAAAAAATTATAATGTGCACAATAGAATGAAATGTCAACGTCGATGTATATAAATATTAAATATGAACCAGAGTACATCAAAAGTATACATCACTGACATACAAAACATCGATCCAATGATCGGTGCACACAAAATACATTATCATATCAAACAGATATAAGAGTGTCACATAACATACAACATCATCGAAGTACATCAAAATACATCATCAAAATGATCCAAAAATCATAGCCACCCACACTATCCTTTCCAAACTCTCTCACACTAGATGTGTCATCCAAGGAGCATCGGAGAGTCCTCAAAGAAGCTCAAGAGGAAGCGGCAGGATTTGCAGTAGCAGCAGGCTCTGCAGGAGAAGTGGTGGTCACAGGAACATCTGGAAGGTCAACAGAGCGACGGCAGAAGTGGCAATCTCTGGAGCAGCAACAGTAGTGGCCTCGGGAGCACTAGTCGGAGCATCCATCGCAGGAGCGGTGGTAACAGGTGTGCTCTCGGGGGCACCAGCAAACGAAGCAGCAGCAGCACGAGCAAGCTCCTCAATGGCCTCCTCATCCAACTCATCCTGTCAAAGAAAGACAGAGGGACCTCAATATCAAGGTGTCGAGCGATACGGCAGAGAATCTCCTCAGAACGAGCCTGACGAGACTCCAAACGACGAATCGAATGAACGACATCGGCAAGAGTGGTAGAGGGAGCAGCTGAGGCAGAGGCAGAGGCAGACGCTGAAGGCGTCGTCCTCTGAACGTGACGGAGCGCCGCAAGAGACTTCTTGACGGCCGTCGCGTTCAGGGGAGGACCAAGTGGACGCTCATCGTCAGGAGGCAATGTGACACGGAAGTGACGGAATACCAGAGTCAATAAGCACGGGAAGGGGATATGAGCCGACTTCGTGGACTTGCGAATACACTCGAAAGAGTCCATCTTATCGAGTATAATGCGAGCCCAGTTAATCGAGCTCCCCATGAAAATAGCATAAATCAGCTTCAAGAAGGGCTGGGACGGTAGAGATGAGGAGCCGTACTTGGGAAGCAAGCACGACTTCAGAATCAAATTGAGGACCCAGGCGATAGGCTTGAAGGATTTGGAGGGCACGCCAATCATGGCGGGAGGAATCTCATGGAAGATCTGAGATAGGACGACCTGATCAAGGGAGGTGATATCATCAACAGAAATGTCAGAGGGGAGGAGGCCAGACGAGGAGATACCCAAAATCTCTCCTAAGATTTCTGCTGTGAGGACATAGGAGTCCCCAAAACAGTCGTCTCAACAGAGTGGGTCCCATCGTACTGACCCCGGATCCTATTGGCATAGAAAAGTTTTACTAGGCGAGGGTAGGGGTGAGGGTTCGCCTTCGGGTCGTATCGAAGGTAATCGAGTAGACCGGAGGACGAAAGAAGATCGACGAGGCCTAGGAAGTCACTAAACTGGACGCAATGCTCCAGAAGCAGTGGGCAATGTTCGATACGGTTGTAAGCCGCGAGACACAAAGGGTCGTCGCGACACAACGAGATATCGACACCGCCTACCAGCATCAGAGCCTTTCCCTTAGGCTTACGGGTCGACGAACGAGGTCGGGAGCTAGACTCAGGATGGGTAGGAGGAGTGGGTTCCCTATGAGTCTCAGGCTCGGGTCTATACTCGGTATCGGAATCGGTAGGAGTATGGAAAGAGGAGGGAGACGCAAGTTGCTTGCGCTTGGGCTTAGGCTTGGGTTGGTCTCTAGGTTGAGCACGGGGCTTCACTTTCGTCGTCCTCTTACGCTTAAGAGGAGGCGAAGACGAAGAGGGTTCGGTAGGCTTCGAACGGCGTTTCGGAGGAGGAGGGTCCGAGGGAGGCGAATCGACGGTCATGGGCGAAGGGCCAGAGGGAATGATCGGGATACGTGTACGAGCCATAAGCGAGGCATGACACAAGAGATCAAATCTAAGAAACCCTAGCCAAAGTCAAGAACCCTAGCACAACCCTAGGAATCGAAACCAACTAGAAATGAAACCCTAGCCGCTGAAAAACTAACCCTAGAGAGCAAATCCGAACCCTAGGGAGCTAGGAGAGGGAGGAGAGTCACCTAGGAGGAGAGGGCGACGGCCGGCGACGGCGGGTTTGGTCGAAAAACGGCCGGAAGTCGAAGGGTCAGAGCGGGGGTCAGGGGTGAAGGCTGGAGATTGATCGACTAAATGCGAAAGAAGTCGATCGGATGAGGATTTAATCGACTGGAATTCGAAAAGACAAAACAGCCCCTGGCACAACTAGTCGGTCACAGTTCAAGCACTAACCGACTAGATCACGATCTAGTCGGTCGGTCAATGAGCTTGAACCGACTAGTTGCAAACAATGACTGAACCCAAGTTTACTGACAAGAATTAGTCGGTCTGTGTTCATTTACTGACCGACTAGATCTCAATCTACTCGGTCGGTCATTGAACATGAACCGACTAAAGAGGTACAAAAATTGAAAATCTATGAAATTTGATTTCTCTCCTAATCACACTTGGATGAAACATCAAAATAATCTCATTAATCATAATACTACCCCATTAAACATCGAAAATCTGAGATTTGACGATTACGCACAAATCGAGCAAAAATTCCGAAAATTCAACAAAAATCCAGAAGATTTCAATACTTCAAGCATGGGCAAATATAACGAATAGAATAACATGCAAGAATATTGAATAAAAATGAATCCTATATCTCGGATTCGCCCATAATCCCTAATTCTCGACGCAACCGCACAAAGGAGTCCTCCTTTAGGGGTTTCGTGAAAATATCGGCGATTTGCTTCTGGGTTTCAACGTACACTAATATGATGTCCTTTTTAGCAACATGATCATCTAAAAAATGGTGTCGGACATCTATGTGTTTCGAACGGGAATAGTGTACCGGGTTCTTGGAAAGACATATTGCACTTTGGTTGTTCACCATGATAGGGCAAGTATCACAGTTTATACCAAAGTCTTTAAGTGTGTGTCTCATCCAAAGAACTTGAGCACACGCGGCACCGGCGGCAATGTATTCCGCCTCGGTGGTTGAAAGTTGTTTCAGAGTGTTTTCTCACTACAAAAGCGTTGACCGTGGACTACCCGGTCAACGTGGTCAAGGGGCCGACTTGGGTCCCTCGGGTGTGTCGAGTCTGTGTAGACACGACGCGAATCGGAGTTGTGGATGAAGTGGAGCACGTCGGCTGGGCTGAATCTGGATCCTCGGTCGCAAGGGGTGCGAGGGGAAGCCTCGACCCGTTGTGAGACGCTCGGCCTCGGACGGACATGCTCGGCCTCGGCCGATCAGACGACGAGGGGTAGCCTCGGTAGTCTTGCTTGATGCGTGGCCGGCGTGGGGCGGAGGGGAAGCCTCGGCCCGTGGATCTGACGTCCTCCTGCGCAGACGAGAACACTTGTCAGGGGGGGCCGGACCTTGGTTCCGGCCAAATCCCCTCCGATGCCTAAGTCAGACGATGATCTGAAAGAGGAGACTCGGCGGAGACGGTTCGACTCGTGAGGAGATCGGAATGACGTCTACCGGCGCGAGCTAGGGAGGAAGGAGATGAAATGGGGGAACTAGGTCGTTGATGGAGTACCTTAGGTTTTAGTTACCTGAGATGCCGTCCCCTGTCTAGTCGTCCTTCTAGCCCATTTATAGGCCTCCCGTCGCGATTGCCCACGACTCACGTCCCTCGTCCGCCCCCGATCGTGACCCCTCAATCCGCCTCCCTATCGCCGTTCCCTGCGCCATGCCAGCACCTCCCCATTACCGCCATTAAGTTGTCGCAGGCCCGGGGGAGCGGTTATCGCTGGAGTGGGCGAGTGACTTGCGCGTTTCCGGGGCCGGGTTGGATCGCCGTTCGGGGGTCCTCGAAGGGGCCTTGTCGGGCGGGCCTGATCTCGCAGACGGGCTTCTGATCGGTAGTTGGGTTTCTAGCTCCATGTTCTTTCGGGCTTCGTTTGGTGGGCTGCACCTTTGGGCCCATGTTGTTGGGCTTCCGTGAAATAGACGTATCAATTGCCCCCATCGGTGGGGCTGATCGGCCTTGGGCGGCTCGGTTCGACCGATGTGACTCCTGGGGTTCTGAGTGGTGCGTCAGTCGAGGCGTGGTCATAAATGAAGGTTATGATGAGGCGGATCGATTGGACTTCCCTTGGCGCCGATTTCGAAACGCCGCCGGCTCTTTGAGGCCTGCCACGCGTTCCTGTCAGGCGTTTCGAATTCGCCCCTGGGTCTGGTATATAAGATCCCCGGCTGCGTTGATCCCAACTTCTTCCTCGCTCTTCCCTCTGTTCTAGGCTTTCCACAACTCGGAGTCTCCCGCCGCCTTCGTTTCCTTGTCTTCTCTAAATTAACAAAAAGGTAACTCCTTTATCATTTTCATATTATGGCTACTCTTAGGATAGGTGGTTCTGGCCAAGGGGCGAGGGATCCTCCTGAGTCCAGGCGGGGCGGGTCCCGGTCTGTGGGATCTGGTTCCTCCTCTGGGAGCCGTCTCCTCCGAGATAAAGGGAAGGGGAAGCTCTTCCCGGACTATGCAGGCGATGATGTGGCGTCGGCTGCCGTGCGGCTTAATGTACCTCCGGTTATCCTCCGAACGCCGTCGAGGACTCCTCCTCTAGCGGCCGCGGAGATCCGGGAAAGGTATCTCTGCTACCCGTACGATGTTCGAGTCCCCTTCATCGACGAGCGGATCTGCCTTCCAAGGATCAATGAAGTCGGCGTCTATGTTGAGATGTTCCGCTTAGGTCTTCGTTTCCCGCTCAATCCCTTCTTCATCCAGGTCATGGAGTATCTCATGGTGCCCCTTTGCCAGTTCACCCCCTGTTCGATTGCGGTACTGACGGGCTTCGTGATGCTCTGTTGTACCCGTGGTCTGGAGCCATCTCTCCCCCTTCTCTTCTACTTTTATCAGATCCAGACGGTCGGTCCAGGGTCGTGGTTGCACCTCCGAGCCCGCTCGAGGAGGGAATGCTTGATCGGGCTACCCCGCTGGTCGGGGGATTGGAGCTCGGATTATGTCTTCGTGGTCTTCCTGGAGGATGCCCAGATTTTGACAGGTTGGGGCGGGTCGGTCCGGCCTTGCCCAACGCTAGCCCTCTCTGAGGCTGATCAGGTGGCCGTCGCGCTACTGTCGACCCTCCCCTTGGAGGCGAAGTCCCTCTGGTCTTTGTTGGACGACCTACTCCTGAAGGCAGTCTTGTGGTCTCCGGGTAGGTCGCTTTTTCAGTCCTGGATTGCCCCGTGGCTTACCCTGATTTCGGCTTCCCTTGCAGGAATGGCTGGTCGCGAGTTCACCCGCGATGTCGATGAGCTGATCCGTCGTGGAGCCGCTCGGAGCCGGGGCAGTACCTCTGGAAGGGCGCCTCGGCAGACCGTTGCGGAGGAGGTGCACCGAGTCGAGCCCTCCGTGGGCAAGGTGGTGGCCGCGTCTCCCGCCTCTTCTTCTAGCGATCTCCTCCCCGGGGGGTTCGCAAGGGCCGGATCCGCCCCGCCAGACCAAGAGGTGGGGGGCAACGACGGGTCCGGTGCAGCTTCCCTTGCGTTTGGCGTGCCCCCTCTTGTCCCTAAGGGTGGAGGTGGAACGAGGCGAAAATGCTCCCCTTCGGCGCCTGCCGAGACTCACGAGGGGAAGAGGAGGAGGGAAGGTGAGGCTCCCTCCAGTCCGGTGTGCTCCGTGCCCCCGGCGGTGTCCGCCGAGGATCTTCCGGTGGCCTTGACAACCACCCCCGTCG
This sequence comes from Scilla litardierei, assembly GCA_030789695.1. NCBI lineage: Eukaryota > Viridiplantae > Streptophyta > Magnoliopsida > Asparagales > Asparagaceae > Scilla > Scilla litardierei. Next base: position 58,784,224 of record CM061131.1, read on the forward strand.
CGGCGTCTCCGCCTCCAATATCGGGAATCGGTGCCCTATTGGCAGGCAGCTCGGCCTCCCTTGAGGTCACCCCCGGGGGTTCGGTGTTTGTCGACCGAGCCCTGGCTCAGCAGTTCACCGAGGGTTCTGTCCTCCCCCGGGACCGTAGTCTCCTTGAGAGGATCCCTGCCGACAAGGTGTCAGACTCCTTGGTCTGGATCCTTCAACAGGTTTGGTTATTCTGCCGTCCTTTTCTTTCCTTCGCTCTCTTCTTAGCTCATGTCTTGTCGTTTCAGGGTTCAACACTCGCTGTCGAGTCGCAGCATCGAGCTGTCCGTTTGAGGGAGCTGGAGGTGTCCTCTGTGAGGGACCGCGAGCGGGTCGGGGCTGCAGAGGTAGCTATGACGAAGGCCCAGATGGAGTCTCGGCATCTCAAGCTCCGGGTGGCCAAGCTAGAGGGACGAGTGGGTGACCTCGAGGGAAAGTTGGAGGACGCGCGGCAGTCGGCCGAGGAAGCGGCGGAGTCGTTCCACTTGGAGAGAGAGGAGCTTCAGAGGGAACTGTCGGATCGTCGTCAGGTGGCACGGTTTGCGGAGGAGGTGGAGAGGAGCGTCGTCGGGACTCTGGGGGAGAGGATCTTTGAGGTCCTCAGGGAAGCCTTCGGTACATATGAAGGCCTTATCGGCCCCCGGATCGTCGAAGTCGTCCAGTCCTCCTTCCGGGATTGCGCGGAGCGTGTCCGGCAAGCTCCCCCGCCTGTCGATCCCCCTCGCTCCGAGCAGGGCGAGGCGCCCGAGGATGCGTCCTCTCGAGCCCGGCCCCCTAGGTCGTCCTTCCTGGCCTGTCATCCTTGTTTTTATCCTCGAATTTTTTAGCATCTGCTTCGCTTTGGGCCGGTCTACTTGAAATGGATCCCCGGCCCCGCAATCTCCATTGGCCTCTTTACCGGTTCTTTGCTTCGGAGCAAACAATTGCTGATTGCAAGGATCGCCTAAGCCAGCGACTTTGTGTTCTTGGTCGACAAGTTTTGCTCTGCCGGCGTTACCCCAGTTTCTGTAGGTGACGAATTTTGTTGTCCGCCGAGAGCGGATTATTTGTAGGGAGGTTTCTCCACTTCGATTTCATGTAAACAAGACACACTTTTGTACCTTGGTTAATGGTTGGAAATGAAAGTGACTTACTCGAACTTCTCGCGCATTTTGCTTTGTTGCTGCGACCTTGGCCCCTCTGCTGACGGTGGTCGCTCGCCTCCTTTCTCCGGGAGGTTGTCCCTTGCCCCCGAGTGGACAAGTCGGTTGACGTCCTTGATGACTAGGGGGTTGCCCCCGGTCTTATGAGCAGCAAAGTCGGTCAGCGGGGGTGTTGCTCCTCGGCCTCGGACCGGTCGGCGTCCGAGCTGGCGGGGGGAATTGCCCCCAGATGTACGAGCGAAGGAGACGGTCGGCGAGGGCAAAGCTCCTCGGCTTAGGACCGGTCGGCGTCTGCACTGGCTGGGGGAATTGCCCCCAGACTTACGAGCGGTGGAGTCTGTCGGCGAGGGTGAAGCTCCTCGGCTTAGGACCGGTCGGCGTCTGCACTGGCTGGGGGAATTGCCCCCAGACTTACGCGGTGGAGTCGGTTGGCGAGGGCGAAGCTCCTCGGCTTAGGACCGGTCGGTGTCCGCGCTGGCTGGGGGAATTGCCCCAAGACTTACGAGCGCAGGAGTCGGTCGACGAGGGCAAAGCTCCTCGGCTTAGGACCGATCGGTGTCTGAGCTGGCTGGGGGAATTGCCCCCAGACTTACGAGCGCAGGAGTCGGTCGGCGAGGGCAAAGCTCCTCGGCTTAGGACCGGTCGGCGTCCGCGCTGGCTGGGGGAATTGCCCTCAGACTTACGAGCGCAGGAGTCGGTCGGTGAGGGCAAAGCCCCTCGGCTTAGGACCGATCGGCGTCTGGGCTGGCTGGGGGAATTGCCCCCAGACTTACAAGCGAAGGAATCGGTCGGCGAGGGCGGAGCTCCTCCGCTTAGGACCGGTCAGCGTCTGTGCTGGCTGGGAGGATTGCCCCCCAGACTTACGAGCGAAGGAGTCTGTCGGCGGGGGCGAAGCTCCTCGTCTTGGGACTGGTTTTGTCTGACCCCCCCATCCGGTGAGGCGGCGGTCTTCACTCTCATGCACCCTTAGTGAAATGTTGATTCCGTCGAAGATAAAGAAAAGATATAAGGGAATGCATTTGTACTCTTAAGGGTCCTATTGGACTAGTACATTTGGAGGAAAAAGAAAGAAAATAAAGCTAGACGGAGGGATGTAAACCTAGATAATCTCCTCCGGACTAGGCTGCGACTGGGGGGAGGGTCCTTGCCTGCTCACTCTATGATCCGGAGGGGTCCTTGGACGGTGTTGACCTTCTTCCCCTTGTCCGGCTGCATGGAGGTTCCTTCTCCGTGGGCCGGCTCGTCGACTAAATTCCTTGCGTGCCCTCGGCTCATCAGCTTCTCAATGTCCTTCTTTAGGTGCCAGCAGTCTTCAGTGTCGTGGCCATTGTCCTTGTGGTATTTGCAGTACTTTTCCCCATTCTTCCCCCCTCTTTTTGTCTTTGGTGGGGGAGATCGGCGCGCTCTTCCTTCTGCACTTGAGCGAGGACGGCGTCCGGGGTGGCGTCCCTCGTACCCTCTCCCCGCTGCCTGTTTCTCGTCCTCTTCTCGGTCAGGTACCCTTCGGGGCTGCGGCGCTCGCTATCGCCGCGTTTGGTCCCTCGTTTGGCCTTTCCTGCCTCAATGGCCAAGGTCTCCTCGGTCAACATGAAGCGCTCGGCCCTCGCCATGATCCCTGGGAGGTCCTTCGGGGGATCGTTGTGCAGAGATTTCTTCAGGCCTCTATGGCGCAGCCCTTTCTTTAGGGCCGTTTGGACAACAAGGTCGGGAGGGCTGTTTACGTTCAGCCGTTCCGCGTTGAAGCGGCGCATAAACTGTCGGAGTGGCTCAGTCGGGCCCTGCACTATGTTAAACAAATGTTCAGCATCAGGCATTACATGTCGCCCTGCCATGAACTGTTTGCAGAACAGCTGGGTGAGTTCCTTGAAGCTGTCGATGGAGCGGCTGGGTAGGCTGCGGTACCAAGTTCTCGCCGCTCCCCTGAGGGTCGAATAGAAGCCCCTGCAGAGCAGGTCATCATCGGCTCCTTGGAATGACATGTCCCCTTCGTAGTCCATCATGTGGTTTCCCAGGTCCCCTATCCCGTCGTACTTCCCCAGCGCCGGGATCTTGAATCGAGAGGGGACCCGTGTGTCGGTTATTCTCCACGACAGGGGGCACCGGTCTCCGTGGATTCCTCCGGGGGTCCGACACCCGCCTACCTCCGGCTCGTTCGGTGGTGGAGGGGGCACAGGCGCCGGCGGGGCTGGCTCCACGGCCCTCGCCACACTGGGGGTCGGGCTGACCCGGCGTTCACGGCTCCTCCGGCGGGAGCTTTCGCTTCGCCATGATCGGTCTCTCAAGTGGTGTCGATCGCTTCTTCTGCGGTGGGGTGATCGTGGCCGACGAGATGACGCGGTCACCGATTCATCCCCCGTGCATTCGGTTTCTCTCCGGCTCCTTTCACGATAAGGGGAGGAGGCGTGAGATCTCGCCTGATGGGAGCCGGGCAATGTGAACCGACGCTCCGTGTTCGGCCTTCGGTTCCCGTGGTCATCGACCACAGCGGAACGTAAGAGCGGGGGGGCCCCCGCCCAACGATGGCCGTCGCCCAACATGTCTCCGTTGGCTGACGCAGCGCCGACGAGCTGCTGTACCGCCGTGACCAACGTCTGGATGCTCGCGTTGGTCTCTTGGGCCAGGGCACGGAGCTGCCCCTGCGTGGCTAGTTCCGACCCGCCAGTCTCTTCAGTTGAGGGGGCGGGGTGATTGTCGTCGGGTGCGTCCTCAAGGTTGCTGTTGGGTGCGCCATTCCCCTCCTCCGGGATGGGGGGCATGCGTCTCTTTCCGTTGCAGGATCGTGCCATTGCAGGTGCGGTTTGTTTCTTCATGGGACAGTTCGTTCCCACAGACAGCGCCAGATGTTTCAGAGTGTTTTCTCACTACAAAAGCGTTGACCGTGGACTACCCGGTCAACGTGTTCAAGGGGCCGACTTGGGTCCCTCGGGTGTGTCGAGTCTGTGCAGACACGACGCGAATCGGAGTTGCGGATGACGTGGAGCACGTCGGCTGGGCCGAATCTGGATCCTCGGCCGCAAGGGGGGCGAGGGGAAGTCTCGACCCGGTGTGAGACGCTCGGCCTCGGATGGACGTGCTCGGCCTCGACTGATCGGACGACGAGGGGTAGCCTCGGTCGTCTTGCTTGATGCGTGGCCGGCGTGGGGCGGAAGGGAAGCCTCAGCCCGTGGATCTGACGTCATCCTGCGCAGACGAGAACACTCGTCGGGGGGGCCGGACCTTGGTTCCGGCCAAATCCCCTCCGATGCCTAAGTCAGACGATGATCTGAAAGAGGAGACTCGGCGGAGACGGTTCGACTCGTGAGGAGATCGGAACGACGTCTACCGGCGCGAGCGGGGGAGGAAGGAGATGAAATGGGGGAACTAGGTCGTTGATGGAGTACCTTAGGTTTTAGTTACCTGAGATGCCGTCCCCTGTCTAGTCGTCCTTCTAGCCCTTTTATAGGCCTCCCGTCGCGATTGCCCACGACTCACGTCCCTCGTCCGCCCCCGATAGTGCCCCCTCAATCCGCCTCCCTATCGTCGTTCCCTGCGCCATGCCAGCACCTCCCCATTACCGCCATTAAGTGGTCGCGGGCCCGGGGGAGCGGTTATCGCTGGAGTGGGCGAGTGACTTGCGCGTTTCTGAGGCCGGGTTGGATCGCCGTTCGGGGGTCCTCGAAGGGGCCTTGTCGGGCAGGCCTGATCTCGCAGACGGGCTTCTGATCGGTAGTTGGGTTTCTAGCTCCATGTTCTTTCGGGCTTCGTTTGGTGGGCTGCGCCTTTGGGCCCATGCTGTTGGGCTTCCGTGAAATAGACGTATCAAAAGTGATACGGAATTTTGCTTCTTGGAAAACCAAGAGACAAGGGAATTTCCTATAAAATGGCAAGTGCCACTAGTACTTTTCCTGTCGGATTTGCATCCCGCATAATCGGCATCACTATATGAGATTAACTCATACGTGCTAGATTTTGGATAAAGTAATCCAAAATCAAGTGTATAACTTAGATAACAGAAAATACGTTTTACCGCTACTAAGTGAGACTCCTTAGGTTGAGACTGATAACGAGCACATACGCATACGGAAAACATAATATCGGGCCTACTTGCGGTAAGATAAAGCAAACTACCTATCATACCTCGATATAGACGAATGTCTACATCCTTACCGCCCGTATCCTTATCAAGATGCGTAGTCGTGCTCATTGGAGTCTTTTTCCCGGAGGCATTCTCCCTTCTAAATCGCTTAAGCAACTCCACCGTATACTTCGTTTGGTGGATGAAGATTGCATCGTCCATTTGGCGAATTTGGAGACCTAAGAAATATTTGAGCTCACCCATGTGGCTCATCTCAAATTGATCCTTCATCACATTAGAAAACTCTTCGCAAAGAGCAAAGTTAGTAACACCGAAAATGATATCATCAACATATATTTGAACTAAAATTATATCATTATTCGAATGCTTAACAAAAAGTGTAGAATCGGCTTCTCCCATTTTAAAATTCAAATCCAAAAGAAAATTCTTTAGGCGATCATACCAAGCTCGAGGAGCTTGTCTCAAGCCGTAAAGCGCTTTCTTTAGTTTAAAACATGATTTGGAAATTTTTCATTAATAAAGCCCGGAGGTTAAGAAACGTAAACTTTCTCAACAACATTTCCATTTAAAAATGCACTTTTAACATCCATTTGAAATAATTTAAAATCCTTATGGCATGCAAAAGACAATAATAATCTAATTGATTCTAATCTAGCTACCAGAGCGAAGGATTCTTCGAAATCAATACCTTCATCTTGACGGTAGCCTTGAGCAACTAACCGAGCTTTGTTCCGGACGACGACTTGGTTTTCGTCGGTTTTGTTCTTGAAGATCCACTTTGTCCCTATGACGGTGTGGTTCTTCGATGGCAATGGAACAAGCTCCCAAACTTCATTCCTCTCGAATTGAATGAGTTCCTCCTCCATGGCTAAGATCCAAGCACTATCTTTGCATGCTTCATTAACATTCTTTGGCTCTATCGAGGAGGCAACGGCATAATGAGCGAAGTAGTTTACTTGCGATCTCGTCTAAACACTATCATGGATATTGCCAATGACTTGCTCATGAGGATGGTCACGAACGGTATGAAGCCGTTTGGGAATACCTTGATCACTAGGAACACTCTCAACAACTTCATTAGACGGGTTAGTCTCAATAGAATCAATAGAATCATTAGAGTTAGAACTACCAATTGAATCACATAAGACATCCATAGAGTCATCATCATTAGTAATTCTAGTTGGAACAAATCCTTCATTAAATGAAACATGAAGCGATTCCTCAATCGTTGAGGTTCGTTTGTTGAATATCCGGTAGGCTTTGCTACGCGAAGAATATCCAACAAAAATCCCCTCATCGGATCTTGGATCGAATTTGTCCAAACTACCATACGTGTTCTTAATAAAACATTTTGAACCAAAAACACGAAAATGTTTAACTTGAGGCAACCTACCAAACAACAATTCATAACAAGTTTGTTTAGTGCCGGGCCTCAAAAGTATTCTATTAAACACATAGCAAGCGGTATGTACCGCTTCCGCCCAAAATTGATGGCCAAGTTGGCTATCATCAAGCATAGTGCGAGCACATTCCACTAACGTCCTATTATTTCTCTCAACTACACCATTTTGAGGAGGTGCGCGAGGGAATGAAAAGGTGTGTGTAATACCAACTTCATCACAAAATGTCTCAAAAGACTCATTCTCAAATTCCCCTCCATGATCACTACGAATAGTGACAATGGTGGTTCCTAAGAGATTTTGTACTTTCTTAACAAAAATTGTGAAGTTTTCAAAAGCTTCATTTTTATTACACAATGAAAATACCCAAGTAAACCTAGAAAAGTCATCAACGATGACAAGTCCATATCTAGCATTACCTAATGAAGCAACTCTAGTTGGCCCAAATAAATCTAGATGTAATAGCTCTAGAGGCCACTTAGAAGAAATGCTTTTCTTAGGTTTAAATGAAGATTTTGGAAGCTTGCCTCGTTGACACGAGTCACAAAAGCTTTTCTTTTGAAAGACAAGCTTAGGGAAGCCTCTAATAGAATTTAACTTGGAAAGCTTAAAAAGTGTTCCAAAGTTCACATGACCAAAACGTCGATGCCATAAGTGTTGTTCACTTGTGTTGGCAATAAGACATTGTTCATGTGATCTTGGAAGATCTAGGATATATATATCCGTATGGCGTGTGCCGAAAAACAATAATTCATTATTATCTTTTCTTAAAATATGGCACATTCCTTTCGCAAAGTTAACTTTGTAACCTTTGTCACAAAGTTGACTTATTGAAATAAGATTGTGGTTTAATCCTTTAACAAGGTAAACATCACATATAAGGGGTTTAGAAGGATTACCCACTTTACCAACACCTATGATGGTTCCGCTCTCGTTGCCTCGAAATACGACGCGGTTTCCATTTGTAATGGGAACCACTCCGGAGAGCAATTGAGCGTCACCCGTCATGTGTTTTGAACACCCTCTATCGAGTATCCAATTCCCCTTGGAGTTAAATTTAAATTTGTTACTCCTTTTCTTTTTCTTTTCCTTGAGTACCTAAAGATAGAAAGTTTCATATTATGGTACCCAAGGTCATTGGGTCCAAAAGATTAGACCTTTGGAAGCCAAGTCCAATTGGACTTAGACTTCCCCACATAATTTCTACTATGCACAACATCTGAAAAATAAGCATTCATGTAAACTTGTTTTTCATCCATGCTTTGTCCTTTGGGCTCCAAATAGTGAAAATCTTGGGAGACCTCATCCTATTGGGTGCATGCATGCGTTGTTGGTTTCTATGTGATGCATGTCGTGGATAGGCATAAGGAACATGATGGAATGGTGCAAGCGGATAATTATTCATATGATGTTGTGGGTGAACATATGCATGTGAGGGAACACGTGCGTGAGGGTGTCTCACATGGTGTGCACGTGCCCGTGAATGTGTTGCATAAAAATCATCATATGTGTGAGCCGGTGGAGTAGGACGTGTGTTCCTACGTGGCATGATATTTGTGTACATGTAGGTATGACCCTTCTTTGGAGGTCCACCCAGAGTGGGTTGCTTTCCAAAAGAGGGTGTGTGTGAAGTGGAAGCACCATTGGTAGATGAACTACCAATAGAGTGTTTGCTCCCACTCGGTGAGGCATCGGAAGTAGGCCTAACAAAAGTAATGGCCGATTTGGATGAACTCCCTATCTTATACCCCAAGCCAATGTGGTGATTGCCCGGAAGTAAATCATTTAGGATGTTATCCAAATGGTCTTTACCCTTATTGAATTTATTAATTCGGCCTATAGTGCACTCATATTTCTCGGTGAGAGAATGCATCGAAGCACCCAAAGTGGATATTTGCGATGTGAGCACATAAACACGAGACTTGAGATTTTCATTCTCAATACTCAAAGTCGAGTTTTGAGAAGTCAAATCCGCTATCCTATGTTCTTCTGAATCCTCAACACTAACATGTTCAAGTTTAGATTTGAGATTAACAATCTCATTTCTTAACTCTTCAACAACGGTGTCGTTGTTGGTGATGATAGTCTTAGGCGAGGTTTGAATGCTAGCTAGGTCATCTTTTACTTTAGTATACCTATTTACTAATTTAGTATAATTAGACCATAATTGAGAATTAGCATTCCTAAGGTCATCCATAGTTACCTCATCGCCTTCGTCGTCGCTATCATCGGAAGAGGAGGATCCTTGATCATGCTCCTCTCTCGCCATGAAGCACATGTGCGCTTGCTCCACTTTCTCATCATCCGACTCTTCGCTTGAGGAATCCTCGGAATCGGTGAATGTTTCTCCGACAAGTCCCTTTTTGTACCCCTTTTTGTACTTCTTGGACTTATCGAATTTCGGCGCCTTCCACTTCTCCTTTTGTTTATTAAGAGGACACTCCGCTTTCATGTGTCCTGGCTTATTGCACTTGAAACACAAAGGAGAGGAGGAGGCGTTAGAAGAACCAAATTTAGCTTTGTTCTTATAGTTACCTTTTCGAAAGAAACGGTTGAACTTCTTGGCCATGAGTGCCATGGACTCCAAGTCCAACTCGTTTTCCGAGTCTTCATCATCGGTTGATGTGGATGTGGATGGAGCGGCCTTGAAAGCAATAGCCTTCTTCTTTGGCTCGTCTTGCTTTAGGTAGGACTTCATCTTTTCCTGCAATTTTAACTTGCTATCCTTGCGTACCTCGTATGACATTAAAGTACCCATTAGTTGAACTACGGTGTACTTATTCATATCATTACCTTCCTCGATGGCGAAGGTACGCTTTTCCCAAGAAGAAGGAAGTCCTTCGATAAGCTTCGAACACTTCTCCTTTTGGGTGTAGGTTTTGCCAAGAGCCTCCAACTCGTTTATGATGTCGACGAAGCGAGCATAATACTCCTTCATCTTCTCACCCTGTTGCATATGAAACATTTCGTAATCTTTGTTAACAACAACGAGTTTAGAGTCTCTTACCCTACTCGTCCCTTCATGTAGTATGAGGAGGGAGTTCCAAATTTGATATGCACTCTTACATGTGCATATCTTATTGAAGTCCTCGGGCTCCAATGCGCATTGCAAGTCGTTCATTGCCTTGGCATTGCTTACCTCCGCGGTGACCTCCGCGGTTGTCCATTTCTCAAAGTCTTCTTCGGCGGGCTCGACGTATTCCTTCATCGTGGTCCTCCATAGAGATGCACTCCGGAGGAAAGTTTCCATCCGGCATTTCCAGTACCCGTAGTTGGTACCGTTGAAGAATGGAGGCCTCGTTGAGGAATGTCCTTCCATCACCGAAGATGCTCCTTCACGGTTCCTGAAGGTGCCATAGTCGGAAGGTGGACGCATGGTCTTGTTGTCGTTGGCAGACATAGCTAAGTATCTGGCTCTGATACCAAATGTAATGCCCTGCTAAGCTACTGCACAAGTACTAGAGGGGGGGTGAATAGTACTTTAAAATAATTAAGAGGCTAATTCCTAATTACTTGCAAACTCTACCAAACAATGCGGAAAATGCGGAAATGTAAATGTTAGACAACAAAGAAACAATCGCAAACAACGATATTACTGGGTTCGGATCCACCCAAGTCTCCCCGACTTGTTCCCGGTGATCCTACGTCCCAACCACCTGGATCCCCTCCGGATACTTGAGTTAGAAACCTAACTCAAGATTTCCACTATGAAATACTTGTGAAAAACATTCACAAGTCAAATCATACACAAATTAATTTGTGACTCCCACAACCCGGGATCACAACCACACTCTCACAACCGAGAGTGAAACTTACAATATGAAATTGAAATGAAATAAGAAACTACTTACCGACAAAATACCTATGCCTTGAGTAATGCTTACGAATTAGGGCAAGGATGATTTTGAGGAAGAAGAAGTGGCACCAAACCCTAGCTCCAAGATGTAGATCATCGATGGAGAGCTATGGGGATGTTGGTGACCTAGAATCAAGTACTTGGCTTGGAAGGCTTCACAGTCAATGAATCTCTCTTTGGAAGTAAGAGTGAGGAGAGATTATTGAATGGAATGAAAGAGCTTTGAATGAGCTTAGAATGATTTCTCTTGATCTCTAAACTTGCAATAATATCAACCTTGACTGCAATGAATGCAGCCATCAAGTATCTATAGGATAGAGGAGAGAGAGAAAGAAAAACGTTTCAATTAATGCTCCAACGGCTCTTTTCTGAACCCAACTAGTCGGTCAAAGAACAACCACCGACCGACTAGTTTATCAACTAGTCGGTCGGTCATTTAACGTAGACCGACTAATGGAAGAATAGCCAAAAGGTTGAAGCACAGACAAAAGGAATTAGTCGGTCCAAGAAGAGTAGCTGACCGACTAGTTTCACAACTAGTCGGTCGGTTACTCAACTGAGAACGACTAACAGATAAAACTGAAGTCTGAGCATAAATAAACTTAGTCGGTCCAAGAACAAATGTTGACCGACTAATTCACCAACTAGTCGGTCTCCAAATGAGCATAGACCGACTAACGATAAACAGTAAGTTAGGTGAAAATTGGCATGTACAGTAAAGCTAAACTAGTCGGTCCAAGAAGGAACGTTGACCGACTAGTTCATCAACTAGTCGGTCGATCAATGAACACAGACCGACTAATGATAAACAGTAGCTCAGGCTCAAATGTGCATGTACAGGGAAAGCTCAACTAGTCGGTCACAGAAGCATCACTGACCGACTAGTTCACAAACTAGTCGGTCGGTGAGTCAACTTAGACCGACTAATTGTAAACAGTAAAGAGCTTAGAATTGACTGACAAAAACTAGTCGGTCCAAGAAGCTTTGCCGACCGACTAGATCACCATCTAGTCGGTCAGTTCTTCTTCTTGAACCAACATGCACAAGAAGTCCCGAATCGAAGCGCGATGCTTCGGGAAAGATTGTATGGACTTCTACTAAGATCCTAGAGCTAAGATATGAGCATTATGAAGATTTAAACCGTAAGACCTACTCAAGGCTTAACATTCTACGAAAGAAGCTTAAAGACTATAAATAAAACTTGACGATACCGTCTTCAATAGCTTCAATCGAATCTTTATGACTTCTAAAATGGTCCATAAGCTTCAACGAAGCTTTAGGCATACGATCACGTGCTTTGAGAAGTCTTGAGACGTCGTAATTGATATTCATATGAATTTGGCGACGATCTCCATAACTGCGCTCACAAAGTGTTAGTTCACGATATATTTATGTTTGTTCATCATCCAAAACCAAATCCGGGGAGTCCAATATCCAACAGTGAGGACATCTACAGAGGCGGAGGGGATGTCAGAGGAGACGGAGGAGAAAAGGAACCAAGTGAAGAAATTAAAGATCGTGGTGGGAATCAAAGGATCATCGAGTTTGAGGAAGCCATGTCAAACTCCTCGATGAAGTTACCATGGCAGAGAGGCCAGTTGATGTCACTAGAGGCATATGAGTGGCGGGGATGGTGCGGTCACGTTAAGGCCTGTTCTTTTGCATGGAAAGTTGCTGGGCAAGTTAAAATTTGCACTATTCATGCACTATTCACCTACTTTCCACTATGGCCTGTTCTTTTAGGGCTTGTTTCTTTGGTTGAAAGTTGTATGGGATTTACTGTTGTGAATAGTAAATCCATGGTGGATTCCTGAGGAGAGAGAAAAAGAGTTTTGTGTTTCTTTGGAAGGAAAGTGGGTGGGAAAGTTGTTTTGGGATTTGTATGTGGGGCCCATAGTAAAGTTTTGTGTTTCTTTGGTAAATTGTGTGTTTGGGATTGTTGGATGAGGATTGTTGGTAGTTGGTTATGGTGTTATGATGTGAGAATAACCCATGTGTATCTCCCAAGTAGAAACTCTTCTATTTAATTAAACTAATAACTATTAATTAACTAACTATTAACTATTAAGTAAATATCTACTAAATACGCATAATTATATCGAATGTATCAAAAATAAATATTAAATTACCGAATTTAAATAAAAAAAGAATTAATTAATTTCATTACTGGTCAATTAAATACAAACGATGGCAGTAATTAGTTTATAAGCACCCGAATGGGGTAGTCCATTGCATTTCCACCATTCATAAATTGTAAAAAGTACAAATGAGTTGCAGCGAAAGCATACAACCGAAATCACTTTCATAGTTTACATAACCCATGAACATCAGAAATATACAAAATACTTATAGTAAACATATTACAGTCTCAATGTGCATAACAAACAACCAGTTATAAAGAGTAACATTGTACCCAACCCAACATCAACCGCTCTTGTGTATAATCAAAAATAACACAACTAACATCAACCCTAGGAGCGTAAACAAAACCCACTTCACGGTGTCCATTCTCACCGTTGTCCGCTCAAATCGCCCCACAAGAGTGGCCAACCGACCCTCTATCTCTAAAAGCCGCCAATCAGAGAACATAGTGGAAGAGGCATCATTGGTGGGGCCTCTTTCAATCTCATCCAGCAACTGCAGTATCACATAGGTTGACCAGTCGGAGTGTGGTGGATCCTTCCATTCGTAGAAGTTGCATCCATTCACGCGGGATGGACAGCTCCAAAAGCGCCTGCTGGGATTTTTTCGGGTCCATGATGTCCGCCTGGCAACCCTAAGCCGACAATAGCAAATCTTGCAGTCATCATCATCAGCCGCCAACTCCCCGCCTGCAGCAAATCTGGGTCTGGATTGAATAGAAGAGCTGGAACCGGTGCTCATTTTAACCTTGCAAGAAATAAAAAATATTAGCGTGAATAATGATTTAAAGAGATATAACAATGAGATGAAAAGGGGGAGAAGAAGCGTACCTACAGACAGTTACAGCACCCTCGAAAGATGACATTAGCTGGCTTAAATCATAAGAAAAAGATAAAGGAAATACCGTAACATAGAGAACGCAAATACAGGAACGAAACAAAGCAAAAGCAGGAATAAAGAAGAGGGGGCATCATCCAACATCATCTGTATATATTTATTCATCATCTTCGGGCAGAAACATATGTGAATGGCTCATAGGGGCAGTTTTTGGTTTATGGCTCATTGGTGGTGTTTGTGTGTATGTTATACATAAGCCCTCAGTAAGAAAGTTAATTTTTCATTAAATCATGGTGGACATACGCAGTTGCTCCATCACATCTCTCCCACTCATTGGTAAAGAAACCATCAAGCCTATAACCACCTATTTTTTCATAACCTCGGGACAAGGGTATCAACTACTTATCTATCTTCATCATTGGGCTAGGATCCGCCACTGGGCAAAGCGACAACAAAAATTGAAAATTGGGTAAAAAGCACATATGTATCTCACTGTCTACAGCTGCACCAATGTGCAATGACCCAAAAAAATTTGAACCTGGGCAGAAAATCACATATGTATCTCCCAGTGCCCAGCTGCAGCAATGTGCAATGACCCAACACAAAATTTAAAATGGGCAAAAAATCACATATGTAGCTCACAGTGGATAGTTGCACCAATGTGCAATGACCCAAAAAAATATTGAAACTGGGTAAAAAGCACATATGTATCTCAATATGTTCACAGCTGCACCACTGTGCAATGACCCAACAAAAATTGAAATGGATTAAAATTGACATATGTATCTCACAGTTCACTGCCGCACCCTTGTGCAATGAGCCAACCAAAATTGAAACTGGGCAAAAAATCACATTTGTATCTCCAGGGCCCAGCTGCACCAATGTGCAATGAACCAACAAAAACTTGAAACTAGGCAAAAAATCACATTTGTATCTCAAAGTGCACTGCTGAAACAATGTTCAAGGAACCAAAAAAAATTTGAAACTGGGCAAAGCATCACATATGTATCTCAAAGTTCACAGCTGCACCAATGTGCAATGAAACAACAAAAAATTGAAACTAGGCAAAAAAATCACATTTGTTTCTCCCAGTGCCCAGCTGCACCAATGTGAATTGACCCAAAAAAATTGAAACTGGGCAAAATATCACATTTGTATCTCAAATTTCCCAGCTACACCAATGTGCAATGAACCAACAAAACCTTGAAACTGGGCAAAAAATCACATTTGTATCTCAAAGTGCACTACTGCACCAATGTGCAGCTGAACCCAAAAAAATTGAAACTGGGCAAAAAATCACATTTGTATCTCAAAGCCCAATGCTGCAGGTTTGTGCAATGACCCAAAAAAAAATTGAAACTGGGCAAAGCATCACATATGTATCTCAAAGTTCACAGCGGCACTAATGTGCAATGAAACAACAAACAATTGAAACTAGGCAAAAAATCACATTTGTTTCTCCCAGTGCCCAGCTGCACCAATGTGAATTGACCCAAAAAATTGAAACTGGGCAAAATATCACATATGTATCTCAAATTTCCCAGCTGCACCAATGTGCAATGAACCAACAAAACCTTGAAACTGGGCAAAAAATCACATTTGTATCTCAAAGTGCACTGCTGCACCAATGTGCAGCTGAACCAAAAAAAATTGAAACTGGGCAAAAAATCACATTTGTATCTCAAAGCCCAATGCTGCAGGTTTGTGCAATGACCCAAAAAAAATTGAAACTGGGCAAAGCATCACATATGTATTTCAAAGTTCACAGCTGCACCAATGTGCAATGAAACAACACAAAATTGAAACTAGGCAAAAAAATCACATTTGTTTCTCCCAGTGCCCAGCTGCACCAATGTGAATTGACCCAACAAAAATTGAAACTGGGAAAAATATCACATATGTATCGCAAAATTTCCCAGTTGCACCAATGTGCAATGAACCAACAAAAACTTGAAACTGGGCAAAAAATCACATTTGTATCTCAAAGTGCACTGCTGCACCAATGTGCAGCTGAACCCAAAAAAAATTGAAACTGGGCAAAAAATCACATTTGTATCTCAAAGTGCACTGCTGAACCAATGTGCAGTTGAACCCAAAAAAAATTGAACCTGGGCAAAAATCTCATATGTACCTCAAAGTGCACAGCTGCACCAATGTTGGGGGAAAGTGTATTTTTGACACTATTCACGTGTCAATTCTTCACTGTTCACTCACTTTCATGTCTCGCTTTCCTCGGGCAATGACCAATGGCCAATTACCAAAAAAAATTCAAAATGGGCACAAAATCACATTTGTATCTAAGCCCTCAGGTAAACATTTTTTAAAGCATTCATTATGTATTAGGCGGTTGCTCATTATGAATGAACCTTCACACCTCATACAACTTTTTCTTCTTAACCGAGGGACAAAGTGATCAATATATGTTCTTCATCATAGGGCTGATACATATGTGATTTTTTACCCAGTTTCAATTTTTGTTGGTTCATTGCACATTGGTGCAGCTGTGCAATTTGAGAAACAAATGTGATTTATAAGCCCTCAGGAAGAAAGTTACGTTAACAATAAATCATGGTGGTCATAAGCAGTTGCTCCTTCACATATCACACACGCAGAGATAGTGGAACCATCCAGCCTATATCCACATATTTTTTCCATATCCAATGCACAAATGGATATTGTAACTATCATCATCATTGGGCTATAGGGAAACATCACCAATGAGACATAAACCAAAACTGAAAAATAGGAGCCATCCACTTATGTTTCATATTATCACAACCTGCAACAAGGAGAAAAAATACCAAAATCTAAACCAAGCAGACAAATCATCAAAAGTGAGACATGAACACAAAAATTGAATCATAAAGCAATGCAAATAATTACCGCATTAACACCCAGTAGCCTTGCCCAAATGTACCACATTAAAACCCAAAAATCATCTACGAGAAATGCCATAAAAAATGCTGCATTGAGACATGCCAAAATGTTTCAGCCTTACCCATATAACACCTTCAAAGCCCCCATCGACCCTTAATCCCAACACAAACAAAATGCCACTTGGCCCACCCATACTCATTTCTTTCTGATGCCATCTCCGCTTCCATAACCTGCGTCCCTCAAGTCCCTTTCCATTTGTGCCACTAAATCTTCAAGGATTAGCTTCCGACTCGTATGCGGCACGGCCAAAAATTGACGCCCCGCCAGCTCATTCATGCTAAGATCTTTAAACAACTTCAACAGGAGGGTGGACGGGTACTCATTAAACTCGTACACACGCTCCGCAAGAGTTTCAGTCCAATGGGGATGGGAGTGTGCAGTCCGTATAGCCTCAGCGACCTCTTTCACATTGATTGCTATATCCCGCATTACATCCGGGTCCTCCCTCACGGCGCGTCACCGCTGTTTCTTCTTCCCCAGCGAGGGTGGGGTAGTATTTCTTGTCCCCCCATGTGCACACTCTCCTGTCGACGCCTGGGTGGGTATGTCCTCAGGGACATCGTGGGGTGGAGTACGAATATGTGTAGGGTCAGGCGTTACGGGCTCACCTTCCCCTCCAGAAAATGGGCCTCCAAAGCTATCGAACAAGGAACATGACATATCCCCCCTAGCAGCGTCATCCCCAATGATGACAAACAGATCATCAAACCATGGTATTGGTTGGTTGACATACGCGCGCTTCCGAGGGTTCGCCTGAACGATTAGCAGATAATATATGAATATACCATATTCATATCTATATTTTATGTACTGGCAGGTAGCCTATGTATAAGATAGAAGTAATTACCGCCGCCCACGTGTCAAAAGTCTCCGGATCCAGCTCAATCATCTTCTTCTCAGCATCCCAGCCCGCACCGCTCATTTCCATGCAAGAGTAAACATCCTTGAGACGTGTCTTCAATGATTTCATGTGGTTCCTCACATTACCACTAGTGAACGATGTCCTATGAGTTTTATTGATTTCCGATGCAGCTGCATTGAAGGCGGCCCCTTTAAAGGTCTTATCGACCTTAAGGCCCTGCCGTGCAAGATCAGCTAGCAATGGAATAAGGGTGGCATCGTGCTCGGGCTTCCAAATTTTGTTCTGCTGTGACGAAGAGGATGGTTGATTCAGCTTTTTGCTTGGACTTGAGACAGACCCCTCGGCATCCTCACTACACCGGCTCGACTTCCTCGAGGAGTCACTGCCGGGTGTTCTTTCATTGCCACTTGGTGGCGTGTGCATCGCGAATGCACCATGAGACGAGGGGGGGTCTGAAATTGGGGATGTCTCCCCCTTGTAGCATATGCATATACCCATGGCCACTTTGAGAGGGCATAGACATGGGCATTTGTATTGGAGGAGACATGGGCATTTGCATTGGAGGGGAGATGGGCATTTGCATTGGCAAGCTGTAATTTCCATAATGTTGATACGTCATTCCAGCTGCACCAGATTGGAACCCAAGCATTTGGTAGGGGTTATGAGGAACCCGCATAGGAATTGGCCGGTTGAGAAGGGGTTCCACCCTCCTTTCGGCCTCTCCACGTTGTGTCCCATAATGATTTTCATATACGTGATACATCGGTTCACTCCCATCCGGGGATGGCTCGCCCCCATGACTTGAATTTTTAGATCCTTCCATCCCTACAACATCAATATTATGAAAATTAAACCACATAATTTTACATTAAACATCAGTGAAATGATGCCGAATGGTGGAAAAATACAGAATTATAAATGATTACAACGATCAGCCAAAGCATGCAAATATTGTTATACTGAACACACCAACCGTAATGCAATAATCAAGGACATAAGTAAATTGTTCAGACAAGGTAAGCAAATACTACAACAAACTCATAGGACATGCTCTTCAGTGTTCCCGTTGTTATTTATGCTACAGTAGTCCACCCACATATCCCAAGCCATCTGCTCCCTGCGCAGTTTCCATCTATCCCGTTGTTCGGTTTGTTCACGAACAGTCCCATGTTGGGATAGATCAATAACATCGTCATCCCTCTCATCGATACCCTCTATTTCCTCCTCAACCCCATCACTTTCTTCATTAAGGTGGGGGTCATGAGGATCTGCAATTTGGATGTAGTTATGCAAAACAGTGCACGATAGGACGGTAGCGACCTGTGTCTTGAATGGGTAGTGAGGTTTGGATGTCAATATTTTAAACTTGTTCTTTAGGATACCAAATGTGGACTCGATCTTTGATCTTAATGTAGAATGGTGTAGGTTGAATAGCTCTCGTCGATTTCGAGGAACCCGATCAGTATGGTCCTTCAAATGGTACCTAACTCCCCTGTATGGAGATATGAATCCTGGCATTGTAGTATATCCAGCATCGCAAAGGTAATATTTACCTACAGTCAAACAAATAAACCAAGTTTACGTTCATACGCTTTCAGACGGTTTCTAAGATAGGTAATATAAATTTATATGGAAATTTCTCTATATTACCTTCATACACTCGCAGCCCCAGTGGGGGGGGGGTAAAGACAATGCATCTTTCAGAACCGTAAAATCATTTGCGGATCTTTCCCACCCGGCCAGTACATATGTGAATCTTTTGTTTGGTGTAACAGCTGCAAGCACATTTTACGTCACCCCCTTTCGCCCTCTAAAGCGGGTACGAGCCTTGCTGGTAGCGTGGCATCTATGTGCGTCCCATCAATGAGCCCAATACAGTCCTACAACATATTAAATGTGACCATTGTGCAATCCCAAAAACGATCCTTATTATACGGCCACATATACATATACTCACACGTACCTTAAAATATGGGAACCAATTTGGATTATTGAGTATCTCCGGCGGCGTCTCATTTGGAGCTTGCTTCACGAACATATCCCGCAGTGCACACAGTCCCACCATTACTTTGTTAAAATAACGGCTAACTGTCCCCCCTCCCCTTATGAAATCCACTTGCATTACTCTATTCTTTGACTTGTGCCCTACCATATGCAGGAACATGGCCACCTGCTCCTCTACGGATACATGAATAGTGTCCTTGAGAAGATCACGCTGGCGCATTAATGCTGCAAGATTCATGAAAGCATGTCTGCACATACGTAGGTAGTGCAAACAACTACTTTCAGACCCCCACAAAATTCTCCGCATGTGGGATTTTCTACGCAGATCCCGCATAGCTGAGGGCTCTCTGTGTATAGGGTCGGGCCTAGCGGAATTGTCCAATTGTAAGGCTAGTACGACAAACGTTATTGTGGCTGCGACGGCGGTACATAAATCACACCCCGAATGGTCTCCTTGTGTATCCATGTCACCCTTAATTGAATAACACATATATTTACTGTTAATTATATACCTACCATGCTACATATGAGTAACCATGGACATAACATCCCAACACAGCTTCTATAAGCTTGGAGGCATGCACCAACCATTTTATAAAGATAGCCAAAAGTACCAAAGCAAAATCCCAAAAAGCAACACTCATCTTGGAGGCTATAATAGCATAAGAAAAACCCCAAATTCAACAAGTTGACATGAAGTAAAAAATCAGAAACAAAGCTGCACCAATGTGCAATGGACCCAAAAAAAATTGAAACTGGTCAAAAATCACATATTTCCCTCACAGTGCACAGCTGCACCAATGTGCATTGACACAACAAAAATTGAAACAGGGCAAATAACACAGATGTATCTCACAGTGCACAGCTAATGTGCAATGAGCCAACAAAAAAAGAAACTGGGCAAAAATCTCATATGTATGTCACAGTGCACAGATTCACCAATGTGCAATGACCCAAAAAATTGAACCTGGGTAAAAATCAAATATGTATCTCACTGGTCACAGCAGCACCCATGGGCAATGACTAAACAAAAAATGAAACTTGCCAAAAATCACATATGTATCTAAGCCCTCAGGTATACATTTTTTAAAGCATTCATTATGTATTAGGCGGTTGCTCATTATGAATGAACCTTCACACCTCATACAACTTTTTCTTCTTAACCGAGGGACAAATTGATAAATATATGTTCTTCATCATAGGGCTGATACAAATGTGATTTTTTTCCCAGTTTCAATTTTTTTTGGGTTCATTGCACATTGGTGCTGCTGTGCACTTTGAGATACATAAGTGATTTATAAGCCCTCAGGCAGAAAGTTAAGTTATCAATAAATCATGGTGGTCATAAGCAGTTGCTCCATCACATATCACACACGCAGAGATAGTGGAACCATCCAGCCTATATCCACATATTTTTTCCATATCCAATGCACAAATGGATAATGTAACTATCATCATCATTGGGCTAAAAATTGAAACTAGGCAAAAAATCACATTTGTTACTCCCAGTGCCCAGCTGCACCAATGTGCATTGACCCACCCAAATTTGAAACTGGGTAAAAAATTAAAAATCACATGTGTATATCAAAGTTCACAGCTGCACCAATGTGCAATGAAACAACCAAAAATTGAAGCTAGGCAAAAAATCACATTTGTTTCTCCCAGTGCACTGCTGCACCAATGTTCATTGAACCAACAAAAAAATTGAAACTGGGCAAAAAAATCACTTGTGTATCTCAAAGTTCACATCTGCACCAATGTGCAATGAAACAAAAAAAACTTGAAACTAGGTAAAAAATCACATTTGTATCTCACTGTCCACAGCTGCACCAATGTTCATTGAACCAACCAAAAAATTGAAACTTGGCAAAAAATACCTGTGTATCTCAAAGTTCACATCTGCACCAATGTGCAATGAAACAACAAAAACTTGAAACTAGGTAAAAAATCACATTTGTATCTCAAAGTGCACTGCTGCACCAATGTGCACTGACCCTAAAAAAAATTGGCACTGGGCAAAAATCACATGTGTATCTCAAAGTTCACATCTGCACCAATGTGCAATGAAACAACCAAAAATTGAAGCTAGGCAAAAAATCACATTTGTTTCTCCCATTGCACTGCTGCACCAATGTTCATTGAACCAACAAAAAAATTGAAACTGGGCAAAAAAATCACTTGTGTATCTCAATGTTCACATCTGCACCAATGTGCAATGAAACAACAAAAACTTGAAACTAGGTAAAAAATCACATTTGTATCTCACTGTCCACAGCTGCACCAATGTTCATTGAACCAACCAAAAAATTGAAACTTGGCAAACAATCACCTGTGTATCTCAAAGTTCACATCTGCACCAATGTGCAATGAAACAACAAAAACTTGAATCTAGGTAAAAAATCACATTTGTATCTCAAAGTGCACTGCTGCACCAATGTGCACTGACCCAAAAAAAATTGACACTGGGCAAAAATCACATGTGTATCTCAAACTTCACAGCTGCACCAATGTGCAATGAAACAACCAACAATTGAAGCTATGCAAAAAATCACATTTGTTTCTCCCATTGCACTGCTGCACCAATGTTCATTGAACCAACAAAAAATTGAAACTTGGCAAAAAATCACTTGTGTATCTCAAAGTTCACATCTGCACCAATGTGCAATGAAACAACAAAAACTTGAAACTAGGTAAAAAAACACATTTGTATCTCACTGTCCACAGCTGCACCAATGTGCACTGACCCACAAAAAATTTGAAACTGGGCAAAAATCAAATGTGTATCTCAAAGTTCACAGCTGCACCAATGTGCAATGAAACAACCAAAAATTGAAACTAGGCTAACAACAAACAGCTGCACCAAAGTTCCCAAGATTATATGAAATAGCCGCAAGCAAACCAACAACAAACATCAGCCAATTCCTAAATTGCCGCAAGATTCTAAGAAATCCCAACAACAAACCAAAAACCAACATCAAACAACATCCCAAGATTCTAAGAAATTGCCGCAAGCAACCATGCCCAGCAAACCAACATCACAAATCAGCAAACCCATTTAAACCCTAGCTTCATCACAGCATGAAAAAATTTATAGAGGGCATCAGATTATACCTGAGCGATAAAATCCCAAAATTAGAGAGAGATCCTGACGACCGAAGGTAGGGCTTTGCTCTGAGCTTCACCGACGAACCCAACAAGCTAGGCACACCCCCTCCTTCAGTGCCTACCAAGAAATCAAAGCCAACAACCCAGATCGAAAGCAATGGAAGCTTGAAGAACAGCCGGAGACCGCAAATAGCGGCTAGGGTTTGCAAATCCCCAACCGAATCCCGCGCAAAAGAGGGTGAGGGGAAGCAAATTCTGACCCAATGGGACCCAGAACGAAGAATCTCAGCGAAATCGCCGCGATTCACGGGGATTTCAGGCCGAGAAAGTTGGGCCGCAACGTCGGAGATTCGGCGACATCGAGTTCGCGAGGAGAAGACGAGGAAAGGAACAGCCCGAAGGAAAGCGATAGAGGAAAGTATATGAACAGTGGTGAATCGACGCGTGAATAGTGTCAAATATTCACTTCCCCCCCCTCTTTCTCACGAAAGAAACATGCCCTTACTTGAAAATGAAAATGGGAAAGTTTGCTGACGGGGCGGGCTGATTTGATGTTTTTTGGGATTACTGAGTATGGTTTGTAATCCTGGCTTTTTGAGAGGAAAGTTGAGGAAAGTTGGGATTTGTGGGTCCCACTACTTCATCTCTCTCTATCTCTCTCATCTCTCTCTCACCAACTTTCCACTTTCTCATTCCAACTTTCTACAACCAAAAAACACAAGAAAGTTGGGTGGACCCCACTTTACTTTCCCAACCGCACTTTCCATACAAATTTCCACCCAAAAGAACACAAAACTCTATTTTCTCTCTTCTCAGATTCCAAACTTTCCCAACTTTCCCAATTTCAACTTTCAAGCAAAAGAACAGGCCCTTAGTGGCAGAAGTAGTGCTGGTAGATGCCGGTATGATCGTTTCCGCTGCCTCCGCCTCCGCCTCAGTCTGAACTGGGTGCCGAGGTTGACATTACAGAGAGATTTGGGAGAAATGGGTGAGAGATTAATCTTAAACTCTTGTGTCATCGAATCGGACGGCTCAACTTTGCGTTGGACCATCACACGGCCCAACGCACGTTGGAGCTAACCCAATCCCAACCAGACAAACCATGTTCAAAGTTTTGTCGGGTTTTTGTTTTAAACGGCTTGGTCCAGATAGTTCAATCTAAATAGAACAAGACCCAAAAAAAATTATAAATATTTTTCCTAAATACAGCACTTATCTTAAAAAAATTAAAAAATTGAAAGAAAATAAAAAGGAAAAGAAACGCTTCACTTATTTCATAATTACATAATTAAAAAGCAAAACAATGATTTACACACTAATAACGGAAAATAAACATTAATATGTTTCAAGAATTAGTTCAAGTGGATACATTTTTGCTCGTTTAAATGCTATGAACGTCGACCCTACCGTTTGGGCTAACAAAAAAGGTTTAACACACTTCAGTTCGCTTCCGACTGTAAAATTATCCAACCCAAACCTTGACACATAAAATTAAAACAAAAAGAAAGAAAGAAAAAAAAATTAGGACCTTATTGGCCACCCAAGAGTTTTAAAACAAAAAGAAAGAAAGAAATGCCCGAACCCAACAAGGAACTATCAAAAGACTAGCCTTTTGTTGACCTATATAAAGTTTTGTGACAACAACGAGGAGTTTTTAAGGATTGACAGTTGGCGGTCAGAGTTTTACCATATTTTTAGAAGAATATATTCTGAAGTGCCCCGACTGAAACACTTCACGTTATCCTAAAATTCCCATTTGAAAGTTACATGATGTACTCCCATACCCAACAAGATACCTTCAATTTTTTTTAATCAATCTCCCCGAATCAACCCCTTCCGCATGTTCTCTCAAACTTGAGAGTTTCCTCGTAAAACTCCTATAAAAGTTTCATGCCAGTTACGCTACTATGAACATTGTATCATTAAAAATCTTTAGAAATTATGCTGGGATGGTACGACTTTAGTTTCACTACGTCAGTAGGAGATGATTTTTGTCAACGCCATAATTCAATAACAATCAGTGACATTCGGTTCACACACTATATAATCCTTATTACAATTGGGGGATGTTTTTGAATTTGTCTGACATGCCACATCGTCACATGGGACAACCTCCTTAAACCCAAAACCCAAAAAGCCCAAAACCCCACACAACCCCCAAAACACTCCCAATCCCAAAACACCAAAAGTCACCCCCAATCAAAAAAACTAAAAACCCCAAGACAATACACACACTCAAACTCACTCTTCTTGTAACGACCCGATTCCCGGGCCCGTTACTTTTTGGTATTTGCGCAGGTCCTGCAGTTAACCAGTGAAAACAAAATAGCCACGATGCAGAGATGTACAAAAATACCCAAATAGTGTCCAATTATTACATCCATATTGTACAAAAATGGTACAACAATCGTACATGAAGGAAAGTAAATACAACTGGAAACTCTGAAAGCTGCAGACTCATGGTCAAATTCTGGCGCTATTAACTCTAGAGCATCTGCCTCCATATGTACGTCGTCTGCGGTGCCACAAAGATGGAACCGTAGGTAAGTCACAACAATTCTAGCAATAGAAACAAAGTAGTGCAAAAGTATGAAACAGACTATAGTAAACAAAAGATGGTCATATAGGTACAAAAAGTAAAGTATGAGCTGACAGATAAGTAAAGTACTGGTAACTCTACGTAAAAGTGACTGTGTAAGTGTAAGAGTGATAACTGTGACATGGCATATAGTAGCAACAAAATTTCAAACACAGATAATGTGATGACGATAGTTAGACATCCATGTGGTTGTAGCAACACTTAGGGAGGTGAGCGTCGTTTGGCTATCTAATAGTGTAGGCGGTCCTAATAATAAGAAGTCTAACTTAACTTCCAAATCAGCCAGTCAGTCAGGGCTAGAAGGCACAGGTCACTTCAAAGACCGCAGGAACAAGTCCATTGGTTGACCAACCCCCTTCCCATTCCTTCCTAGACACTGATTCGGTCGTAATTTAAGACCGCTCATTATTAAACCGTTTTACCACGTTCGAGTAGTCCCGACTTAGTCCGTAGAATAGTAGTAGTTGTGACTGAAGCAATGGTATCAATCAATTATCAATTAGTGCAACATCAACCAAACTAGTACATTAGTCTTAAATGCTGCAAGGGCCCAATAGTAAATGTGCTCCATAAATGCCCGAAGGCCCAATAGTGTGTTCCGACAATACAAACAACCATGAGTACAATACAACAATCAAACTAGTGCATCAGCCTTGGCTCGAGTATACGATATGCAACCAGAAGTGCACCCATCCCACGGAGCAACTCGTGGAATATCTACCTACCATTCCTGCAGGGTGATGGTACAGCTTAACTAATAAGGGTGGACCCGGTCACTCTCGCACACTTCGTAACTCAAGACTACCCCGTATCCCGTGTGTTATCATAGTCCAATGTTCATATCAGTGTTTGAATCCATATGGCCTCATGGGCCCTGTATCAATCAGCTAGTGCAACAGTCTTAGCTCGAGTGTACGATATGCAACCAGAAGTGCACCCATCCCACGGAGCAACTCGTGAGATATCTACCTACCATCCCCTTAAGGGTGATGGTACAGCTTACCAAATACGGGTGGACCCAGTCACTCCCGCACACCTCGTAGCTCAAGACTACCCCATAACCCGTGTTGCATCACATTACACATTTACAATCGTATCCATATCTGTGTCCGTATCCATGTTCGTATCTGTATCTGTAAGGCCTCATAGGCCCATCATTCCGTACATCCAACAATGTGTACCACAATACATCCATCAATGAGTACAACAAATACATATATATGGTTTTTACTTGCTGAAAAGTCAAGGCAGAAGCCTCAACAGAGAATATCAATCCTGAGCAATGCTTTGAAGTCCAACAACTATGATATCCAATTCCATAAAAGTACACTATCTCAATTTAGTCCTGAGCAATACTTTGAGGTCCAACAACTATGATTTTTAATTCCATAAAAGTGTACTATCTCAATTTAATCCGAGCAATACTTTGAAGTCCAACAACTATGATATCTAATTCCATAAAAGTGTACTATCTCAATTTAATCCGAGCAATACTTTGAAGTCCAACAACTATGATATCTAATTCCATAAAAGTGTACTATCTCAATTTAATCCGAGCAATACTTTGAAGTCCAACAACTATGATATCTAATTCCATAAAAGTGCACTGTATCAGTTCAGTCCGTTGATCATTCCACTATTGATTAGTTTTCTAGTTAATTAGGTCTCTAATCATTGGTTCAAAATCAATAGCTTTTCTGAGACTAGATGTCATGTCCTAAGTTCGTACAAGTACACTATCCAGATTTCTAATGATAGAATTAGAGTGACTTACCCTGTTCGAGATCGTCGTGGTAAGACGAGATTGGAGCTAGAGCTTCTACGGATGATGGCGCACGAGTATTGGTACCTGCAAACACAAGAAATCATTAGTTAAAGGCTACCCTATTTTCTATCTATTTAATCTGATCGTTTTGATTTTTATAATCGATTGAAATGTCGTCAAAAAGTGTTCTAAATTTTTCTATAGCCTAGATATAAGGAAAATAATTTTATCGTAGGAGGAAATATTTTTCGGAAGCTCATAGTAATTTTTATAATTTTTAAGAGCTCAAAATAGATTTAAAACTAATTTTAAATTAAGTAACGTAATTATTCAATAATTTCTCCTGGATGCAATCTACATCGAAAAGTTTCAAATGAACTGTCAAAATGGCCGTCTCGGAGAGTACTTTAACATATATTTTTCTCACCTACTAGTGTACGTGAAAATATCAAGTTACAGATTTTTGAACGAAAATCACGTATTTAAATTTTAGGCTTAAAAATTAATTTGGGAAAAACTACGCGTCAGATTGAGACGAAACTAGTGCCATTGGGTCCAGAATGTCATTTCTGATTTTTCAGAGGTGGTCTCACATTTTTCCGATCCTTATATTATTTATTATTAATTAAATACGATTCAGCCTTATTAATAATATTTATATACCTCGTATATACCTATATACGTATACGTATACGTCTTCATTATAATGTTTCTCACCTATGTTCACGCATGCAGCGAGAGAGGGGCTTTTGTCGACGACGGCGGGCTCGGGGGCAGCGGCGGCGGCGGTGAGTGGAGGACATCGTTGGACGGCAGGGAGGCGAGCTCGTAGCTTCGGCGAGGATGGCGGAGAGGCGAGCTCGGAGGGTGCTCGAGCAGATGGGGAAAATCCCGATGGTGCATCGACGTGAAGCGATTGCTGGCGGGGTGCTGCGGCGTCTCTGGTGAGGAACGAAGCGGCGGAGGCTTCGTGAGTGTGTCGACGTCAGGCGATGGTGACGGGGGAATGTGGCATAGGGCGGAGCTCGCTGAGGGTGTGGCTGTCGGAAGAAGACAGCGGCATGCACGGCGCTTGGGTGCGAGCTCCGGGGCTCAGGGGGGTGGCACGGGGTACATTGAGGCGACGTACGGTCGCCGAAGGTGACGAGGGAGCTTGGAGGCGCGTCGAAGCTTAGTCGGAGCTCAGGGGACACCGTGAGCGGGCGGTGGCGCCGTTGCTTCAGGCTGAGGATCTCGCCGGAGCGTGGGGACGAGAGCTCAGCTCTCGGAGGAGGGGAAGCAGGAGAGAGCGGTGTCGGAGTTCCGCTGGTGGCGTGCGAGCATGGTGTAGCGGGGCGGAGCGGCGATCAGCTCTCGGAGGGGAAGCAGCTTGACGGTGAAGCAGGAAAGCGGAGGCAAGCTCGCCGTGGGGAGCGGGTCAGGGTGATCAGCGGAGGAACAGGGGAGAGGAGAAAGAAACAGGGGAGAGGAGAGAGAATGAGGGTGAGCGGCCTGTGCGTGAGTGTGTTGCCATTAGTCGGATCTGTGAGGGTGGGTAGCAGCGTGTGTTGGCCTGATAACGAAGAAGTTCGGGGTTTAAATACTAGTTAGTAATTAGTGTAGTGATAAATTAGTCAATGATATTAATTAGGGGTAATTAATACGGTTGGTGGTAGTTTTGACTAAGGGTTAGGGGAGACGTATCAGAATGGAAAACGTGAACACGTTTTCCTTGTCTTAACAACTCTTAGGGTAGGTTAATTAGGGTTAAAGGTAATTAGGAAATGATAATTAATAATTAGCTAGGGTAATTAGTGACGGTAGCAGTAAAAATTGTAACGAAATTACGATTTTGCGCCTACTAGTAAACGTGTCCGAAAAATTACGAAAATATACCCACGGGTTCGTATCGTTGCGAGGATCGTGAATACCAAGTCCGTTTCAAGGTTTGAGCTACGAAAATACTATTTTTAGGCCAAAACGTTTAGGAAGCGGGTTTGCGGGTTCTCTATTGGTTTGACTTCAGAAAATTACGAAATTAATGTGGGAAGCCCTAAATGATCATTGAATGTTACTGTAAAAGTTTGAAATCATTTTGATGATGTTTGTATAGAAAATAAATTCATTAAGCCAAAACGGTAATAACTGAAAATGAATTTTATCACAAATGTTTTGAGTATTTGATGAAATCTGATCTCACTAAAATACTCCATAACTAGTCTGGTACTTCAAAATATTTTTATAAGAAATTTTTGAAATCAGTAAAACTCCTAACAAACCATTATTAAATAGTTTAAAAATTGAAAAATTGGTCAAATAGGTAAATAGTTTGTCTTGATGTAAACAGGCCGTTACATCCTACCCTCCTTAAAATAATTCCGTCCCCGGAATTAAGAAGACCGATCATTGCCTAAGCAAATCAAACGATCGAAAGAAAGGCTTGATGAATGATTTTGATAAATGAAAAATAAGTTGTTAATAGCATGAAATATAATGTGATATCATAGCATCAAGAAAACAAGAGATGTTATAAATGAATACATACTATTGACATCACTATAGCTTCCGTAACTACTCCTGAGACCAGTATCATTACAATAGTTACTCTGACTTCTCAGGTAGTCGAAAATTATCACATGAAAATGAGGGCTATTATGATGACAACATCTGTTCGAACTTGGAACCTGAGGTGATAAGCCAGTAGCAAGCTATTTAAACCACATAAACCGGAAGACCATAAAGTTTATTCGTGCTACTGGGGACTAACTGGATCTAGCCACAGATGTTGTTCATAATATAGAATGTAACGATTAATCCACGGGTACCAACAACATCACTTTCCATAATGCCCAACCACATGCTATCGTCCAGATCAACGCCCAAAGGTAAGTACAGGGCCAACACCCAAAACCAGTACTTACTTCTAGCATTCATTCCATCAATCTCCATAATATTCCACAATAAGGCAAGATCCAAGCTCTCATCCAGAGCCAAGCACAAGGCCTACATCCAACTTCAACTCCCAATGCCAAAATCATGCCAATAAGCATCGCCATCATTCCTTCCGTAGACCAATACTTGACATCCGCAACACCCAACATTACCCAACAAATAAACAACCAAAAACACACTTTTCCGCAAACCAAAAGGAGTAGTCGCAAGAGGAAGCCTAGACGGGACATCAATCTGGGTAAGACCCAGGGCAGAGAGCTCAAGAGAAGCCCAAGAATCATGGCTTCCCAAGATCTCAGCCACGCAGCGGTAGCGATGTGGCGGTGAGGGTCGTCGGCAAGGCCAATAATCTCCAAGGTCGTCGACGGGCTATTGGTGGTTGCGGGTCCACTGCGGCGAGGGCTGCAGTTGGTTGGCGATCTATGGCAGGGGCTTCGGTTGGCTGTCGATCCATGGCAGGGGCTTCTGATGTGGGGTGGAGTGGAAGCTGGCGGAGCTTCGGGTGAGGTGGGTCGAGTTCGCTTGGGGAAGAGGCCGGGAGAAGGAGGAGGCGATGTCTGAGTGAAAAGGGAACCACGGGGTGGCTTGGAAAGGAGAGGAGGGGTTAAAAAGAAAAGGGGGGCACCGAAAGTCGTCGGTGTTAGGCGGGAACGGGGCTCGAGGTGGGAAGCAGACAAACGAATTAAAGATGGGGAGATGGTAGGTGAAAAAAGATACGTCTCATGGAAAATCAGGCACGAGATGAAAGTAGGGGTTAGGATAGAAATACAATCTAAAGAAGACGTAATAGCCTACACTCGCATATTGGGTTTGGCTCGTCTCAAATCCTTTAGTATCGTAATAGCCTACACTCGCATATTGGGTTTGGCTCGTCTCAAATCCTTTAGTATCATCCTCCAACACTTCTGAGTGTCCTTCAATTCACTTTCGTTGTCGAGCTACCCTCCTTAAAATAGACGTAGCTATAGAGTTCAAGGTCAATCGAAAGGTCATCAAGTTAAAGGAAGAGTGATGGAAAACAAGGAAGTCCTAAGATAGTAATAAGGACGCTTTACCCGTATATCCAATAAAGGTGAACACCCGAGACATCCTGTACTCGAGAGTCTTATTTGAGTATTTTATATTGTACACCCTGATCTTGCTATATTGTTCACGAGGTAGGTAGCGCGGACCTGCATGGGCCACCAAGCTGTAACGACCCGATTCCCGGGCCCGTTACTTTTTGGTATTTGCGCAGGTCCTGCAGTTAACCAGTGAAAACAAAATAGCCACGATGCAGAGATGTACAAAAATACCCAAATAGTGTCCAATTATTACATCCATATTGTACAAAAATGGTACAACAATCGTACATGAAGGAAAGTAAATACAACTGGAAACAACTCTGAAAGCTGCAGACTCATGGTCAAATTCTGGCGCTATTAACTCTAGAGCATCTGCCTCCATATGTACGTCGTCTGCGGTGCCACAGAGATGGAACCGTAGGTAAGTCACAACAATTCTAGCAATAGAAACAAAGTAGTGCAAAAGTATGAAACAGACTATAGTAAACAAAAGATGGTCATATAGGTACAAAAAGTAAAGTATGAGCTGACAGATAAGTAAAGTACTGGTAACTGTACGTAAAAGTGACTGTGTAAGTGTAAGAGTGATAACTGTGACATGGCATATAGTAGCAACAAAATTTCAAACACAGATAATGTGATGACGATAGTTAGACATCCATGTGGTTGTAGCAACACTTAGGGAGGTGAGCGTCGTTTGGCTATCTAATAGTGTAGGCGGTCCTAATAATAAGAAGTCTAACTTAACTTCCAAATCAGCCAGTCAGTCAGGGCTTGAAGGCATAGGTCACTTCAAAGACCGCAGGAACAAGTCCATTGGTTGACCAACCCCCTTCCCATTCCTTCCTAGACACTGATTCGGTCGTAATTTAAGACCGCTCATTATTAAACCGTTTTACCACGTTCGAGTAGTCTCGACTTAGTCCGTAGAATAGTAGTAGTTGTGACTGAAGCAATGGTATCAATCAATTATCAATTAGTGCAACATCAACCAAACTAGTACATTAGTCTTAAATGCTGCAAGGGCCCAATAGTAAATGTGCTCCGTAAATGCCCGAAGGCCCAATAGTGTGTTCCGACAATACAAACAACCATGAGTACAATACAACAATCAAACTAGTGCATCAGCCTTGGCTCGAGTGTACGATATGCAACCAGAAGTGCACCCATCCCACGGAGCAACTCGTGGAATATCTACCTACCATTCCTGCAGGGTGATGGTACAGCTTAACTAATAAGGGTGGACCCGGTCACTCTCGCACACTTCGTAACTCAAGACTACCCCGTATCCCGTGTATTATCATAGTCCAATGTTCATATCAGTGTTCGAATCCATATGGCCTCATGGGCCCTGTATCAATCAGCTAGTGCAACGGTCTTAGCTCGAGTGTACGATATGCAACCAGAAGTGCACCCATCCCACGGAGCAACTCGTGAGATATCTACCTTCCATCCCCTTTAGGGTGATGGTACAGCTTACCAAATACGGGTGGACCCAGTCACTCCCGCACACCTCGTAGCTCAAGACTACCCCATAACCCGTGTTGTATCACATTACACATTTACAATCGTATCCATATCTGTGTCCGTATCCATGTCCGTAGCTGTATCTGTAAGGCCTCATAGGCCCATCATTCCGTACATCCAACAATGTGTACCACAATACATCCATCAATGAGTACAACAAATACATATATATGGTTTTTACTTGCTGAAAAGTCAAGGCAGAAGCCTCAACAGAGAATATCAATCCTGAGCAATGCTTTGAAGTCCAACAACTATGATATCCAATTCCATAAAAGTACACTATCTCAATTTAGTCCTGAGCAATACTTTGAAGTCCAACAACTATGATTTGTAATTCCATAAAAGTGTACTATCTCAATTTAATCCGAGCAATACTTTGAAGTCCAACAACTATGATATCTAATTCCATAAAAGTGTACTATCTCAATTTAATCCGAGCAATACTTTGAAGTCCAACAACTATGATATCTAATTCCATAAAAGTGTACTATCTCAATTTAATCCGAGCAATACTTTGAAGTCCAACTACTATGATATCTAATTCCATAAAAGTGCACTGTATCAGTTCAGTCCGTTGATCATTCCACTATTGATTAGTTTTCTAGTTAATTAGGTCTCTAATCATTGGTTCAAAATCAATAGCTTTTCTGAGACTAGATGTCATGTCCTAAGTTCGTACAAGTACACTATCCAGATTTCTAATGATAAAATTAGAGTGACTTACCCAGTTCGAGATCGTCGTGGTAAGACGAGATTGGAGCTAGAGCTTCTACGGATGCTGGTGCACGAGTATTGGTACCTGCAAACACAAGAAATCATTAGTTACAGGCTACCCTATTTTCTATCTATTTAATCTGATCGTTTTGATTTTTATAATCGATTGAAATGTCGTCAAAAAGTGTTCTAAATTTTTCTATAGTCTAGATATAAGGAAAATAATTTTATCGTAGGAGGAAATATTTTTCGGAAGCTCATAGTAATTTTAATAATTTTTAAGAGCTCAAAATAGATTTAAAACTAATTTTAAATTAAGTAACGTAATTATTCAATAATTTCTCCTGAATGCAATCTACATCGAAAAGTTGCAAATGAACTGTCAAAATGGCCGTCTCGGAGAGTACTTTAACATATATTTTCCTCACCTACTAGTGTACGTGAAAATATCAAGTTACGGATTTTTGAACGAAAATCACGTATTTAACTTTTAGGCTTAAAAATTAATTTGGGAAAAACTACGCGTCAGATTGAGACGAAACTAGTGCCATTGGGTCCAGAATGTCATTTCTGATTTTTCAGAGGTGGTCTCACATTTTTTCGATCCTTATATTATTTATTATTAATTAAATACGATTCAGCCATATTAATAATATTTATATACCTCGTATATACCTATATCTGTATACGTATACGTCTTCATTATAATGTTTCTCACCTATGTTCACGCATGCAGCGAGAGAGGGGCTTTTGTCGACGACGGCGGGCTCGGGGGCAGCGGCGGTGGCGGTGAGTGGAGGACGTCGTGCGACGGCGGGGAGGCGAGCTCGTAGCTCCGGCGAGGATGGCGGAGAGGCGAGCTCGGAGGGTGCTCGAGCAGATGGGGAAAATCCCGATGGTGCATCGACGTGAAGCGATTGCCGGCGGGGTGCTGCGGCGTCTCCGGTGAGGAACGAAGCGGCGGAGGCTTCGTGAGTGTGTCGACATCAGGCGATGGTGACGGGGGAACGTGGCATAGGTCGGAGCTCGCTGAGGGTGTGGCTGTCGGGAGAAGACAGCGGCATGCACGGCGCTTGGGTGCGAGCTCCGGTGCTCAGGGGGGTGGCACGGGGTACATTGAGGCGACGTACGGTCGCCGAAGGTGACGAGGGAGCTTGGAGGCGCGTCGAAGCTTAGTCGGAGCTCAGGGGACACCGTGAGCGGGCGGTGGTGCCGTTGCTTCGGGCTGAGGATCTCGCCGGAGCGTGGGGACGAGAGCTCAGCTCTCGGAGGAGGGGAAGCAGGAGAGAGCGGTGTCGGAGTTCCGCTGGTGGCGTGCGAGCATGGTGTAGCGGGGCGGAGCGGCGATCAGCTCTCGGAGGGGAAGCAGCTTGACGGTGAATCGGGAAAGCGGAGGCAAGCTCGCCGTGGGGAGCGGGTCAGGGTGATCAGCGGAGGAACAGGGGAGAGGAGAAAGAAACAGGGGAGAGGAGAGAGAATGAGGGTGAGCGGCCTGTGCGTGAGTGTGTTGCCATTAGTCGGATCTGTGAGGGTGGGTAGCAGCGTGTGTTGGCCTGATAACGAAGAAGTTCGGGGTTTAAATACTAGTTAGTAATTAGTGTAGTGATAAATTAGTCAATGATATTAATTAGGGGTAATTAATACGGTTGGTGGTAGTTTTGACTAAGGGTTAGGGGAGACGTATCAGAATGGAAAACGTGAACACGTTTTCCTTGTCTTAACAACTCTTAGGGTAGGTTAATTAGGGTTAAAGGTAATTAGGAAATGATAATTAATAATTAGCTAGGGTAATTAGTGACGGTAGTAGTAAAAATTGTAACGAAATTACGATTTTGCGCCTACTAGTAAACGTGTCCGAAAAATTACGAAAATATACCCGCGGGTTCGTATCGTTGCGAGGATCGTGAATACCAAGTCCGTTTCAAGGTTTGAGCTACGAAAATACTATTTTTAGGCCAAAACGTTTAGGAAGCGGGTTTGCGGGTTCTCTATTGGTTTGACTTCAGAAAATTACGAAATTAATGTGAGAAGCCCTAAATGATCATTGAATGTTACTGTAAATGTTTGAAATCGTTTTGATGATGTTTGTATAGAAAATAAATTCATTAAGCCAAAACGGTAATAACTGAAAATGAATTTTATCACAAATGTTTTGAGTATTTGATGAAATCCGATCTTACTAAAATACTCCATAACTAGTCTGGTACTTCAAAATATTTTTATAAGAAATTTTTGAAATCAGTAGAACTCCTAACAAACCATTATAAAATAGTTTAAAAATTGAAAAATTGGTCAAATAGGTAAATAGTTTGTCTTGATGTAAACAGGCCGTTACACTTCTCATGTGGGTCCCGCGTCCTGATGTGATATCATAGCATCAAGAAAACAAGAGATGTTATAAATGAATACATACTATTGACATCACTATAGCTTCCGTAACTACTCCTGAGACCAGTATCATTACAATAGTTACTCTGACTTCTCAGGTAGTCGAAAATTATCACATGAAAATGAGGGCTATTATGATGACAACATCTGTTCGAACTTGGAACCTGAGGTGATAAGCCAGTAGCAAGCTATTTAAACCACATAAACCGGAAGACCATAAAGTTTATTCGTGCTACTGGGGACTAACTGGATCTAGCCACAGATGTTGTTCATAATATAGAATGTAACGATTAATCCACGGGTACCAACAACATCACTTTTCATAATGCCCAACCACATGCTATCGTCCAGATCAACGCCTAAAGGTAAGTACAGGGCCAACACCCAAAACCAGTACTTACTTCTAGTATTCCTTCCATCAATCTCCATAATATCCCACAATAAGGCAAGATCCAAGCTCTCATCCAGAGCCAAGCACAAGGCCTACATCCAACTTCAACTCCCAATGCCAAAATCATGCCAATAAGCATCGCCATCATTCCTTCCGTAGACCAATACTTGACATCCGCAACACCCAACATTACCCAACAAATAAACAACCAAAAACACACTTTTCCGCAAACCAAAAGGAGTAGTCGCAAGAGGAAGCCTAGACGGGACATCAATCTGGGTGAGACCCAGGGCAGAGAGCTCAAGAGAAGCCCAAGAATCATGGCTTCCCAAGATCTCAGCCATGCAGCGGTAGCGATGGTGGCGACGAGGGTCGTCGCCAAGGCCAATAATCTCCAAGGTCGTCGGCGGGCTATTGGTGGTTGCGGGTCCACTGCGGCGAGGGCTGCAGTTGGTTGGCGATCTATGGCAGGGGCTTCGGTTGGCTGTCGATCCATGGCAGGGGCTTCTGATGTGGGGTGGAGTGGAAGCTGGCGGAGCTTCGGGTGAGGTGGGTCGAGTTCGCTTGGGGAAGAGGCCGGGAGAAGGGGGCGATGTCTGAGTGAAAAGGGAACCACGGGGTGGCTTGGAAAGGAGAGGAGGGGTTAAAAAGAAAAGGGGGGCACCGAAAGTCGTCGGTGTTAGGCGGGAACGGGGCTCGAGGTGGGAAGCGGACAAACGAATTAAAGATGGGGAGATGGTAGGTGAAAAAAGATACGTCTCATGGAAAATCGGGCACGAGATGAAAGTAGGGGTTAGGATAGAAATACAATCTTAAGAAGACGTAATAGCCTACACTCGCATATTGGGTTTGGCTCGTCTCAAATCCTTTAGTATCGTAATAGCCTACACTCGCATATTGGGTTTGGC
The DNA here is from genome assembly GCA_030789695.1 of Scilla litardierei. NCBI lineage: Eukaryota > Viridiplantae > Streptophyta > Magnoliopsida > Asparagales > Asparagaceae > Scilla > Scilla litardierei. Next base: position 58,820,898 of record CM061131.1, read on the forward strand.
TCGTCTCAAATCCTTTAGTATCATCCTCCAACACTTCTGAGTGTCCTTCAATTCACTTTCGTTGTCGAGCTACCCTCCTTAAAATAGACGTAGCTATAGAGTTCAAGGTCAATCGAAAGGTCATCAAGTTAAAGGAAGAGTGATGGAAAACAAGGAAGTCTTAAGATAGTAATAAGGACGCTTTACCCGTATATCCAATACAGGTGAACACCCGAGACATCCTGTACTCGAGAGTCTTATTTGAGTATTTTATATTGTACACCCTGATCTTGCTATATTGTTCACGAGGTAGGTAGCGCGGACCTGCATGGGCCACCAAGCTGTAACGACCCGATTCCCGGGCCCGTTACTTTTTGGTATTTGCGCAGGTCCTGCAGTTAACCAGTGAAAACAAAATAGCCACGATGCAGAGATGTACAAAAATACCCAAATAGTGTCCAATTATTACATCCATATTGTACAAAAATGGTACAACAATCATACATGAAGGAAAGTAAATACAACTGGAAACAACTCTGAAAGCTGCAGACTCATGGTCAAATTCTGGCGCTATTAACTCTAGAGCATCTGCCTCCATATGTACGTCGTCTGCGGTGCCACAGAGATGGAACCGTAGGTAAGTCACAACAATTCTAGCAATAGAAACAAAGTAGTGCAAAAGTATGAAACAGACTATAGTAAACAAAAGATGGTCATATGTAGTGCCCTGGAAAGCTACTGCACATGTACTAGAGGGGGGGTGAATAGTACTTTTAAATAATAAGGAGTGTTATTCCTAATTATCGTGCAATTAACAAACAACGATGCGGAATAACTACAATCAAGAAATAATGCAAACGCAAACACAATGGTTTAATGGGTTCGGATCCACCCAAGTCTCCCCGACTTGTTCCCGGTGATCCTACGTCCCAACCACCCGGATCCCTTCCGGATACTTGAGTTAGAAAACCTCTAACCCAAGATTTCCAATATGAACACTTGCGAAAACCTCACAAGTGCAATCGACCTACAATCGATGACCGTGACTCCCACAACCCGGGATCACGCAAAACCTCTCACAACCGAGAGAATACAACTCAAATATAACTGAAATGAAATGCTTACCAACAAAATACATATGCCTTGAGATTTCTTACCAAATTAGGGCAAAGAAGATTTTGATGGAGGAAGAGTCACCAAACCCTAGCTTCAAGAAGATGACCAGCAATAGAAGCCTAGAGTGGAGATGGTGACCTAGAATCAAGCTTCTAGCTTGAATGGCTCACAATGGAGAGAATCTCTCTTGAGGATTTAGGACTCAAGAACTTGAGGGAGAGATTCTTGTGAGAAGAGAGAGCTTGGAAATAGAGTTGATTGCTCTTATCTTTTAATCTGAAAATATCTCCAATATGTTGCTTAACCCCTTCAAGAAATGAATCAGGATTCTATTTATAGGGGCAAGGAAAAACGAGTTCAAAAAAGATCCCAACGGCTCTATTCTGAACCAGACTAGTCGGTCAAAGAAGGATCACTGACCGACTAGTTCATCAACTAGTCGGTCGGTGATACAACGTAGACCGACTAACGGTTGAACAGCCAAAAGGTGAAGTTCCAGGCAAAGACAACTAGTCGGTCTAAGAAGACTTGCCGACCGACTAGTTTCCCAACTAGTCAGTCGGTGAATGATCTTGGACCGACTAACGTGGAAAAGGAATAGGTTGACTTCAAGATGACTTAGTCGGTTTAAGAACAAATGCTGACCGACTAGTTTCTCAACCAGTCGGTCGGTAAACGTTCTTTGACCGACTAACTCGAAACAGTAGCTCAGGCTGAAAAAGACTGAACACAACTAGTCGGTCTAAGAAGGATTACTGACCGACTAAATCGTCATCTAGTCGGCCGGTGACTCTTCTTTGACCGACTAACTGTAGTCATAAAAAGAGCTGAATTAGAGAAGGCAAACTAGTCGGTTCAAGTAGAGTTGTCGGCCGACTAGATCGTCATCTAGTCGGTTGGTGACCCTTCATGAACCAACTAACATGCACTCGAAGCCGAGGGAAAGAGCGATAGGCTTCGGGAAAGTTTCTAATGGCTTCTATGATAATCCTAGCTCTAAGATATGAGCGAAATGAAGGTTATAAGGTAAGTCCTACTCAAGGCTTAACATTCTAATCTATGAAGCTAGAAGACTATAAAATAAACCTTACGAGCCGTCTTCAAAGCTTCAATCTTCATTCCTCTTGACTTCAATATTGCTCGTTGAGCTTCAACGAAACTCCAGGCACACGATCACGCATATTGAGAAGTCTTAAGATGTCGCTTTGAGTGTTCTCGTGAATTTGGCGACGATCTCCATAACTGCGCTCACAAATTGTTAGTTCATGATATATTTATGTTTGCTCATCATCCAAAACCAAATCCGGGGAGTCCAATACTCAACATTCTCCCCCTTTTTGGTGATGACAAACCAACATAAATAATAATCAAAAATAATGAACTAAATGAAATATACTTACTCCCTCTGCATTGATGACACATTAGTTCCATATGAAATAATAAGCACATACATCAAGCAGACGAGGAAAGTAAAAATGCAAATCCAATATTTGAGATTTAGGATTTGTAATCCATTTTTATATCTTAACTCCCCCTGAATCTAACATATCAAATTAGATTCATGGTAAATTATCATTTAGCACATGCCATTATTATGCCATTATTATATCTCTCCCCCTTTGGCATAATCCAAAAAGAGCGGGAGGAAGCCAATGACAATAAATCATGTCCAAATAATTCATTAAGCATGGGAGTCTAAGAATACGACCACGTTTCATATGACACCAAAATAAAATTCGAATAAAATCAAAGCGTGTCAATGAGACCATAGTCGAAAATCGAAAACTTAAATCATCAAAATATCAAATGTAAATTCACTTATTGATGAAATGAATTTACTCTCCAATATCAACATTTATAGCTATTTTAGCGCATGGAAAACAATTCTATGTTTTCATACAACTAAAGCTATTGAATCAATCATAAATCATCGAGCGACGAAATCAATATCAGAGACATACATAAAATGTGCACACAGGAATGAACCATCAGAAGAGTGGTGCACATCATAGAATATCAAATGTCACAATATCGATCGAAAATGAGCATAAAGTAAAAGCACATCAAAACTAAGTGAAGTGTGCGATGAGAAGTGACAAGGTGATAAGAGTAATACGAAAATCATCATAATAACTTTTAAAACACGTCATGCCAAAAATAGAAATGAATTTCAAAGCATTTATGGCATTCACAATTCTATCATGCTAGGAGAAACAAAATGATACCAATGTAAAGAAATAGATTCTAACCAAGCATGCATTCAACCCTCATGGATACCAAATGTAATATTATACTTAAAACATTAAGCTCCTCCTACATTGGTGCATTACCTAAGCACCATCAACTCCGTTTGAATGAAAGTCTTCGCAAATCGAGGAGTTGGTAGGGTTGGTATCCCACGGTGGATTGAACCTAGAAAACTTCATTTTGGTATCCAAAAACCCTTTTGGATCCAATGGGTTAGACAACAAATTTGAAATACGAAATTAAAATAATTGTAACCCATGAGTTAATGTAATCAAAATCAATTTTATAAACAAATGTCTTGGTGCCCATACCATGATCATAAACTCATGGTACCAAACATTGAAGAGTTAAAGAAACTAACCCTTCGGAAACCAAGTCCAAGAGGAAATTGACTTTCCAACATAATCATTATTCAAAATAACATCATTAATATAGGATTGCACATAAATATTCATATCATGATTGCTAGTGTTCTTGGGACCCCAAATAGTGTAAATTTTGGGAATCCTCTTCCTAGTGGTTGCATGCACAAAAGGTTGATTTCTATGTGGTGCGTGTGGCCTATGAGCATGAGATCTAGCAATAGCATTATGACGAGCATGAGATCCATGATGAGGTGTAGCATACATACGTGGATAAGCATGAGGTGTGTATGCATGAGGATGATTATGAGAGTAGGCATTCACATGTTGATGAGATGTTTGAACATAAGCATTAGGATGTGCATGAGCATGATTACGTGCACGTGGGTGTCTCATATGAGTGTTTGCACGTGCTCGTGGGTGCGGAGTATAAAAATCATCATTAATATTTGCATGCACCGGTGGAGTAGGATGTGTGTTCCTACGTGGCATAGCATGTGAGTACAAAAATGCATGACCCCTCTTTGGAGGTCTACCCAAAGTGGGTTTCTTTCCAATCGGGGGTGTGTACGAAGTGGAAGCACTATTGTAGGAGAACTACCAATGGGGTGTTTGCTCCCACTCGTCGAGGCATCGGATGTCGGCCTAACAAAGGTGGTAGGCGATTTGGATGAGTCTCACATCTTATACCCCAAGCCAATGTGGTGTTTGGCCGGAAGTAAGTCATTTAGGATATTATCCAAATGGCCCTTACCTTTATTGAAATCATTGATAAGGCCTAACGTGCACTCATACTTCTCTTTGAGAGAATGCAAAGAAGCATCCAAAGTGGATACTTGCGATGTGAGTGCATAAACACGTGATTTGAGATTCTTATTCTCAATACTCAAAGTTGAGTTTTGAGACGTCAAATCCGCTATCACATGTTCATCCGAATCCTCAACAAGAACATGCTCAAGTTGAGATTTGAGGGACTTCACCTCATTTCTCAACAAGCCATTATGAGTAAGCAAACTTGCTTTCTCATTGGCGAGTGTCTCAACAATGGTGTCATTGTTGGTGATGGTAGACTTAGGAGAGGTTTGGAGGCTAACAAGTTCATCTTTGGTCTTATTATATCTATCTACTAATTTAGTAAATTTAGACCAAATTTCTTGGTTTGCTAACCTCATTTCATCAATAGTATGTTCTCCGCTTTCCTCCTCGCTACCATCCTCGCTTTCATCCTCGCTATCATCGAAGGAGGACTTTCGATCTTTTGCCTCATTCGCCATGAATCAAAGTTTTGCTTTCTCCACTCTTCCATCATCCGACTCTCCACTTGAGGAATCCTCTTCGGAGTCGGTGAATGTTCCAACAAGTCCTTTCTTGTACTTTCTCGACTTGTCGTACTTTGATGCTTTCCCCTTCTCCTTGTGTTTGTAGAGAGGACAATCCGGTTTGATGTGTCCTGGCTTGTTGCATTTATAACACACGGGAGTAGAAGCATTAGTCGAACTAACTTTAGATTTATTCAAAGATATACCTTCTCGGAGGAATCGATCGAACTTCCTTGCCATACGGGCAATGGATTCCATGTCCAATTCGTCTTCCGATTCTTCATCATCGGTAGATGGAGCGGCCTTGAAGGCAATCCCCTTTTTCTTTGGCTCATCTTGCTTCAAGTACGCTTTCATCTTTTCCTTCATTCGAATCTTACTATCCTTGCGTACCTCGTAAGACAACAAGGTACCCATTAGTTGTACGACGGTATATTTATTCATGTCATTACCTTCCTCGATGGCGAAGGTACGCTTTTCCCAACATGATGGAAGACCGTCGATAATCTTCGCGACTTTCTCCTTTTGGGTATAGACCTTCCCAAGAGCTTCCAAGTCGTTTGATATATCCACAAAGAGAGCATAATATTCCTTCATGGTTTCGCCCTGCTCCATATGAAACAACTCAAATTCTTTATTAGCAACGACGAGTTTAGAATCTTTTACCGTACTCGATCCTTCGTGCAATATGAGGAGTTGGTTCCATATTTGAGATGCACTCTTACATGTGCATATCTTGTTGAAGTCCTCGGGCTCCAATGCACAATTCAAGGCATTCATTGCCTTGGCATTGGCTACTTCCGCGGCGACCTCCGCGGGAGTCCACTTCGCGAAATCTTCTTCGGAAGGCTCGACATACTCCGTCATGGTGGCTCTCCATAGTGAAGCGCTCCGGAGGAAAATTTGCATCCGGCATTTCCAGTACCCATAGTTGGTACCGTTGAAGTGTGGAGGCCTGACTGAGGATAGTCCTTCCATAACTGAAGAAGCTCCATCGCGGTTCTTGAAGACGTTGTAGTCGTTGTTTGTCATAGCTTTGAACTTTGGCTATGTGTAGCTTTGAACTTGGCTCTGATACCAATTGTAGTGCCCTGGGAAGCTACTGCACATGTACTAGAGGGGGGGTGAATAGTACTTTTAAATAATAAGGAGTGTTATTCCTAATTATCGTGCAATTAACAAACAACGATGCGGAATAACTACAATCAAGAAATAATGCAAACGCAAACACAATGGTTTAATGGGTTCGGATCCACCCAAGTCTCCCCGACTTGTTCCCGGTGATCCTACGTCCCAACCACCCGGATCCCTTCCGGATACTTGAGTTAGAAAACCTCTAACCCAAGATTTCCAATATGAACACTTGCGAAAACCTCACAAGTGCAATCGACCTACAATCGATGACCGTGACTCCCACAACCCGGGATCACGCAAAACCTCTCACAACCGAGAGTATACAATTCAAATATAACTGAAATGAAATGCTTACCAACAAAATACCTATGCCTTGAGATTTCTTACCAAATTAGGGCAAAGAGGATTTTGATGGAGGAAGAGTCACCAAACCCTAGCTTCAAGAAGATGACCAGCAATAGAAGCCTAGGGTGGAGATGGTGACCTAGAATCAAGCTTCTAGCTTGAATGGCTCACAATGGAGAGAATCTCTCTTGAGGATTTAGGACTCAAGAACTTGAGGGAGAGATTCTTGTGAGAAGAGAGAGCTTGGAAATAGAGTTGATTGCTCTTATCTTTTGATCTGAAAATATCTCCAATATGTTGCTTAACCCCTTCAAGAAATGAATCAGGATTCTATTTATAGGGGCAAGGAAAAACGAGTTCAAAAAAGATCCCAACGGCTCTATTCTGAACCAGACTAGTCGGTCAAAGAAGGATCACTGACCGACTAGTTCATCAACTAGTCGGTCGGTGATACAACGTAGACCGACTAACGGTTGAACAGCCAAAAGGTGAAGTTCCAGGCAAAGACAACTAGTCGGTCTAAGAAGACTTGCCGACCGACTAGTTTCCCAACTAGTCAGTCGGTGAATGATCTTGGACCGACTAACGTGGAAAAGGAATAGGTTGACTTCAAGATGACTTAGTCGGTTTAAGAACAAATGCTGACCGACTAGTTTCTCAACCAGTCGGTCGATAAACGTTCTTTGACCGACTAACTCGAAACAGTAGCTCAGGCTGAAAAAGACTGAACACAACTAGTCGGTCTAAGAAGGATTACTGACCGACTAAATCGTCATCTAGTCGGTCGGTGACTCTTCTTTGACCGACTAACTGTAGTCATAGAAAGAGCTGAATTAGAGAAGGCAAACTAGTCGGTTCAAGTAGAGTTGCCGACCGACTAGATCGTCATCTAGTCGGTCGGTGACCCTTCATGAACCAACTAACATGCACTCGAAGCCGAGGGAAAGAGCGATAGGCTTCGGGAAAGTTTCTAATGGCTTCTATGATAATCCTAGCTCTAAGATATGAGCGAAATGAAGGTTATAAGGTAAGTCCTACTCAAGGCTTAACATTCTAATCTATGAAGCTAGAAGACTATAAAATAAACCTTACGAGCCGTCTTCAAAGCTTCAATCTTCATTCCTCTTGACTTCAATATTGCTCCTTGAGCTTCAACGAAACTCCAGGCACACGATCACGCATATTGAGAAGTCTTAAGATGTCGCTTTGAGTGTTCTCGTGAATTTGGCGACGATCTCCATAACTGCGCTCACAAATTGTTAGTTCATGATATATTTATGTTTGCTCATCATCCAAAACCAAATCCGGGGAGTCCAATACTCAACATCATATAGGCACAAAAAGTAAAGTATGAGCTGACAGATAAGTAAAGTACTGGTAACTGTACGTAAAAGTGACTGTGTAAGTGTAAGAGTGATAACTGTGACATGGCATATAGTAGCAACAAAATTTCAAACACAGATAATGTGATGACGATAGTTAGACATCCATGTGGTTGTAGCAACACTTAGGGAGGTGAGCGTCGTTTGGCTATCTAATAGTGTAGGCGGTCCTAATAATAAGAAGTCTAACTTAACTTCCAAATCAGCCAGTCAGTCAGGGCTTGAAGGCATAGGTCACTTCAAAGACCGCAGGAACAAGTCCATCGGTTGACCAACCCCCTTCCCATTCCTTCCTAGACACTGATTCGGTCGTAATTTAAGACCGCTCATTATTAAACCGTTTTACCACGTTCGAGTAGTCTCGACTTAGTCCGTAGAATAGTAGTAGTTGTGACTGAAGCAATGGTATCAATCAATTATCAATTAGTGCAACATCAACCAAACTAGTACATTAGTCTTAAATGCTGCAAGGGCCCAATAGTAAATGTGCTCCGTAAATGCCCGAAGGCCCAATAGTGTGTTCCGACAATACAAACAACCATGAGTACAATACAACAATCAAACTAGTGCATCAGCCTTGGCTCGAGTGTACGATATGCAACCAGAAGTGCACCCATCCCACGGAGCAACTCGTGGAATATCTACCTACCATTCCTGCAGGGTGATGGTACAGCTTAACTAATAAGGGTGGACCCGGTCACTCTCGCACACTTCGTAACTCAAGACTACCCCGTATCCCGTGTATTATCATAGTCCAATGTTCATATCAGTGTTCGAATCCATATGGCCTCATGGGCCCTGTATCAATCAGCTAGTGCAACGGTCTTAGCTCGAGTGTACGATATGCAACCAGAAGTGCACCCATCCCACGGAGCAACTCGTGAGATATCTACCTACCATCCCCTTAAGGGTGATGGTACAGCTTACCAAATACGGGTGGACCCAGTCACTCCCGCACACCTCGTAGCTCAAGACTACCCCATAACCCGTGTTGTATCACATTACACATTTACAATCGTATCCATATCTGTGTCCGTATCCATGTCCGTATCTGTATCTGTAAGGCCTCATAGGCCCATCATTCTGTACATCCAACAATGTGTACCACAATACATCCATCAATGAGTACAACAAATACATATATATATGGTTTTTACTTGCTGAAAAGTCAATGCAGAAGCCTCAACAGAGAATATCAATCCTGAGCAATGCTTGGAAGTCCAACAACTATGATATCCAATTCCATAAAAGTACACTATCCCAATTTAGTCCTGAGCAATACTTTGAAGTCCAACAACTATGATTTTTAATTCCATAAAAGTGTACTATCTCAATTTAATCCGAGCAATACTTTGAAGTCCAACAACTATGATATCTAATTCCATAAAAGTGTACTATCTCAATTTAATCCGAGCAATACTTTGAAGTCCAACAACTATGATATCTAATTCCATAAAAGTGTACTATCTCAATTTAATCCGAGCAATACTTTGAAGTCCAACAACTATGATATCTAATTCCATAAAAGTGCACTGTATCAGTTCAGTCCGTTGATCATTCCACTATTGATTAGTTTTCTAGTTAATTAGGTCTCTAATCATTGGTTCAAAATCAATAGCTTTTCTGAGACTAGATGGCATGTCCTAAGTTCGTACAAGTACACTATCCAGATTTCTAATGATAGAATTAGAGTGACTTACCCTGTTCGAGATCGTCGTGGTACGACGAGATTGGAGCTAGAGCTTCTACGGATGCTGGTGCACGAGTATTGGTACCTGCAAACACAAGAAATCATTAGTTACAGGCTACCCTATTTTCTATCTATTTAATCTGATCGTTTTGATTTTTATAATCGATTGAAATGTCGTCAAAAAGTGTTCTAAATTTTTCTATAGCCTAGATATAAGGAAAATAATTTTATCGTAGGAGGAAATATTTTTCGGAAGCTCATAGTAATTTTAATAATTTTTAAGAGCTCAAAATAGATTTAAAACTAATTTTAAATTAAGTAACGTAATTATTCAATAATTTCTCCTGGATGCAATCTACATCGAAAAGTTGCAAATGAACTGTCAAAATGGCCGTCTCGGAGAGTACTTTAACATATATTTTTCTCACCTACTAGTGTACGTGAAAATATCAAGTTACGGATTTTTGAACGAAAATCACGTATTTAACTTTTAGGCTTAAAAATTAATTTGGGAAAAACTACGCGTCAGATTGAGACGAAACTAGTGCCATTGGGTCCAGAATGTCATTTCTGATTTTTCAGAGGTGGTCTCACATTTTTCCGATCCTTATATTATTTATTATTAATTAAATACGATTCAGCCTTATTAATAATATTTATATACCTCGTATATACCTATATACGTATACGTATACGTCTTCATTATAATGTTTCTCACATATGTTCACGCATGCAGCGAGAGAGGGGCTTTTGTCGACGACGGCGGGCTCGGGGGCAGCGGCGGCGGCGGTGAGTGGAGGACGTCGTGCGACGGCGGGGAGGCGAGCTCGTAGCTCTGGCGAGGATGGCAGAGAGACGAGCTTGGAGGGTGCTCGAGCAGATGGGGAAAATCCCGATGGTGCATCGACGTGAAGCGATTGCCGGCGGGGTGCTGCGGCGTCTCCGGTGAGGAACGAAGCGGCGGAGGCTTCGTGAGTGTGTCGACGTCAGGCGATGGTGACGGGGCAACGTGGCATAGGGCGGAGCTCGCTGAGGGTGTGGCTGTCGGGAGAAGACAGCGGCATGCACGGCGCTTGGGTGCGAGCTCCGGTGCTCAGGGGGGTGGCACGGGGTACATTGAGGCGACGTACGGTCGCCGAAGGTGACGAGGGAGCTTGGAGGCGCGTCGAAGCTTAGTCGGAGCTCAGGGGACACCGTGAGCGGGCGGTGGCGCCGTTGCTTCGGGCTGAGGATCTCGCCGGAGCGTGGGGACGAGAGCTCAGCTCTCGGAGGAGGGGAAGCAGGAGAGAGCGGTGTCGGAGTTCCGCTGGTGGCGTGCGAGCATGGTGTAGCGGGGCGGAGCGGCGATCAGCTCTCGGAGGGGAAGCAGCTTGACGGTGAAGCGGGAAAGCGGAGGCAAGCTCGCCGTGGGGAGCGGGTCAGGGTGATCAGCGGAGGAACAGGGGAGAGGAGAAAGAAACAGGGGAGAGGAGAGAGAATGAGGGTGAGCGGCATGTGCGTGAGTGTGTTGCCATTAGTCGGATCTGTGAGGGTGGGTAGCAGCGTGTGTTGGCCTGATAACGAAGAAGTTCGGGGTTTAAATACTAGTTAGTAATTAGTGTAGTGATAAATTAGTCAATGATATTAATTAGGGGTAATTAATACGGTTGGTGGTAGTTTTGACTAAGGTTTAGGGGAGACGTATCAGAATGGAAAACGTGAACACGTTTTCCTTGTCTTAACAACTCTTAGGGTAGGTTAATTAGGGTTAAAGGTAATTAGGAAATGATAATTAATAATTAGCTAGGGTAATTAGTGACGGTAGCAGTAAAAATTGTAACGAAATTACGATTTTGCGCCTACTAGTAAACGTGTCCGAAAAATTACGAAAATATACCCACCGGTTCGTATCGTTGCGAGGATCGTGAATACCAAGTCCGTTTCAAGGTTTGAGCTACGAAAATACTATTTTTAGGCCAAAACGTTTAGGAAGCGGGTTTGCGGGTTCTCTATTGGTTTGACTTCAGAAAATTACGAAATTAATGTGGGAAGCCCTAAATGATCATTGAATGTTACTGTAAAAGTTTGAAATCGTTTTGATGATATTTGTATAGAAAATAAATTCATTAAGCCAAAACGGTAATAACTGAAAATGAATTTTATCACAAATGTTTTGAGTATTTGATGAAATCCGATCTTACTAAAATACTCCATAACTAGTCTGGTACTTCAAAATATTTTTATAAGAAATTTTTGAAATCAGTAGAACTCCTAACAAACCATTATAAAATAGTTTAAAAATTGAAAAATTGGTCAAATAGGTAAATAGTTTGTCTTGATGTAAACAGGCCGTTACACTTCTCATGTGGGTCCCGCGTCCTGATTGTATCGGTTGGTTTTGGGGTGCCGTTACACTTTGTGCATGGGTTATTTCTAGTCTATTATACAAAATAGAGTAGGTTTGTCTAGTTGGCATGTTTGTCCCATGCGACAATGTCACATCGCAACATATGATGAAAAACCCCATCACCTCACTTATTTACTTAGTTACCATTCCATCCCCGTCCCAAAATATCACCAATCAAGCTCACTTATTTACACTTTTGCCCTAGTGAATTTTTCCCATATAAACCCCAAAGTTTTAGTATTTATCCTTTTATTCCGACAATATCGACACATACACCCACACTTCTTACTCCTTTTTGTTTGTACGTGCATCGCATCTTGTTCGTGAGTTGCTCCATGTACACATGTTATTTCTAGTTTATTCATAAATATAATAAAAATCATTGACTTAGTCGCAAGAATATGGTCCAGATTCTTCTGTCTCCGCCCTCTCTTATTACAAGTAGTCCCCAGCTCAGCTTGTTAGTCACAAAGCCTGCAAGCAAACAATCCTTCATTTTGAATCAAGAAAAATGTCCAAATTACTGCTGCTCTTGCTGTTACTCCTCTTTGCCGCCATCTCCTCCTCATCTGCCGCCGACCCCACCGCCTTCGTCTACGCCGGCTGCTCGCAGGCCAAGTACGACGACGGATCGGCCTACAAGCTCAACGTCGAGTCCCTCCTCTCCTCCCTTGCCAACGCCGCCTCCGGTTCTCCCTACGCCAAATTCACATCCAACACCGCCTCGCCGTCGTCTCCGGTCCACGGCATCTTCCAGTGCCGCGGCGACCTCGCCCCCTCCGACTGCCAGGACTGCGTCCGTTCCGCCATATCCCACCTCTCCCCCATCTGCCCCTCCTCCGCCGGCGCCGCCGTGCAGCTCGACGGCTGCCTCATCCGATACGGCAACGAGTCATTCGTCGGAAAGGAAGAGACCAACCTCCTCTACAAGAAGTGCGGGCCCACGCCTCCCGGCGGGTACTCCCCTTATTCCCCCAAATTAATAGCAACTAAAAAATTGATCCGCCCTTATCGATTATCGTCTTTTAGCTCACAATTAATTGTTTAATTGTTTGTCCGACAGATACGACGCGAATCTCATCGGAATGCGGGACGACGCGCTGTCGGCGATCGAGTCGTCGGGGGGGACCGGAGGGACGTACAGGGTGGGGGCGGCGGGGTACGTGCAGGCCGCGGCGCAGTGCGTGGGCGACCTGAGCCCCAAGGACTGCTCCGACTGCATCTCCAACGTCGTGTCTCAGCTGAAGACCGTCTGCGGCGACGCCGTCTCCGCCGAGGTTTACCTCGGGAAATGCTTCGCCAAGTATTATTCCGGCGGGGGCACCTATTCTTCTTCCGGCTCGTCGTCGTCGTCGTCGTCGTCGTCGGACTATGATCATCACGGTAAGCCAACTTACGATCACCGATGTTGGATGTACTCGCTGCTTTCTTTGATGATTGTTAGTTATATCGTAGGTCAATGATTGGTGAAGTTAATTGCGTTTTATTAGGCTTTTTCGAGTAAGCGTGTGGCTTGTTTGCTTATGATTATTGTGTGGCCTTAGACTCCTAGTCTATGTTTTGTTTGAAATGCTTTTTAAATTTGTATGTACAAACACTGTTAATGTGAAAATGATGGGTTAACCCAGGATCACGTGGTGGTTGATGATAGGGTCAATTATTTTGTTCTGCTTGAGCTTATCATGGGACACATGCAAATTGATGTTAAGGAAATCATAATTTGTTTTTTTTTATTTTATGATTTAGTTAAATAACTAGCAATTGTTTTATAGAGAAACACGAGAGCAAAGGACAATAGATGAAGGGGTGAGATCAAGAAAGCATTGACTTAACTGAAGATATTTGCATATACGTTAGGTGAGGCCTAACGTCCCAATTTATTAATGGATGAGTTTAGGTGGGCTTGGGTTCAATTCATAGACCCGACATGGGAAAAGACAGGTCACGTAGTATATTCGCCGTTGGGGCATCAAATTAGAGCTAAAATACGAAGTAACATTTGATGTGAGACCTAACTTGGAAAGTGACATGGGTCACGTAGTTTATTCGCTATCCGAAGATTTGACAATTCTGCGACTAATTCAAATTTTGTCCACTTGTGTGCTACTCGTAGGCTTAATTTAGGAGGATCACCCTAAACTATCCACGAATTTAATAAAACAGACCTCGACGGTAGAAAGTCATCAAATTTTCCTTTTTAACTTTGATCATTTATCAAAACAATCACTGCTTCAAAATTACCATAAACTTTACAGTTGTCCACCAAAGCCATGATTGTTTATAGAAACTTTACGGTCGTAAAACTACCCTATACTTCAAAAATTAAGACCCACATTCATATATTATCAAAGTACCTCTTTCCTTAATGTTTATTGTTTCATTGGACCTATATAATATGTTACGGATGCAATGTGAGTCACAAGTGCCCACAATGGCGAAAATTTTGTCGGCCACCAAGCAAAACTCACTGTTAACGAATCCCGAGTCAGAAAATCATCACTCATCCTATGGGGAAGGGATCGTATGATGATTGACTCCTTTGGGTTTAATCTTTGATTAACTTCTAATTTGGCTTTCTAATACCGCCAAGCTTCACAATTAATACGTTTGGACACACACAACACTTGTGGTGGACAGCTTGCTGGTCGCCCACTTTTCTTTTCAAAAAGGCCCCTCCCATTTGCAGGATGGCACTTGTTTAACTTTCCTGAAAGTATGCAAACAAAATTATTTTTTAGGAAAAGCTTTTTCTCTTTCTTTTAAATAAAAGAAATCATGCTTTTTAACACTTTTCTTGCAACAAGATTCTTAGTTATTATTATTCCTAGTACCACAAACACTAAATGTCATATTTTTTTTATTGGATAGAGTTAAAAAAGAGAGAAAAATGATATAACCCACGGTTCTTTAATCTGCAAAATGAGATGTACATGTTATACTGCTGAGAAATTAACTGGTCAAATTTTGTTTACCATGATCATCATCTATTTAGTTTAAAATAAGTGAAAAAAAAAATTAGTTTATTTAATTTCTTTGTCACTCTTTTTTTCCCCCAACAGATAGCGCGCAAGAAGCAGGGAAGACGCTGGCAATTATAATTGGTCTTATGGCAGGAGTTGCACTCATCATTGTCTTCGCCTCCTTCATTAGAAAAGCTAACAGTAAGTTTTTATTTAATCGACAAACCCTTGGCTTTCTAAGTTTCCTTTGTTTTTTCTTTTTTCTAAGTGTTTTTTTCCGTCTTTGTTTTTTGGCCCCTTCACACCCTTAACCATTTTTTTTGGGTCCATCCTTTCCTCTCTATTTATACAGGCAAACATTAGGCACCTTTTGCGCTGAAGGGTCGGTGGCAAATTGACATGGCGGGACTTGTCTCTACTCTCCGCCATCTTACTTTCATCTTCTCTTTTGAGCTTTTTAGGAGCCCTTTTCCATAATTTTCCAGAAAAGATGAGGGGGGGACCTTTAACAAAAGGCAGCTAAAAGAAGGGGGCCAGGGATAAGGGAAGCAAGGGCCACCCTTGAGGCAAGTGAGGTGCATGGAAAAGGAAGAAGATTCCAGGGCCACCAGCTGATGGTGCAAATTTTCTTTTAAGTCTTTTTCTGTGTAAAAAAGATAAAAATTTGCATACATTTTGTTCCTTCTAATTGTTTCATGGATGTAAGTGCAAGTTTCTAGGGTTTGATTGTTGTGTCCAATGTCCATGGTGTTGTCTCTTTGGGTGGTGGGGTTGGTGCTTGGAATCATGTAAATTAAGGCTGAAGGGCGGAATAATGAACTCCTCATGTTCAAATTGCCAGGTTGTAGTGTTCCCAAAATTGACGCTTGTTTTGCTTCAGTTCAAGTTGGTGTTGGTGGATTGATGCTGGGTTCCTCTGATTGTATTTGTAGCCAAGTTGGAGCTACTGCAATATTCAAGAATAATGTTTATAACAAAAAGAACTGTGTATTCTTATTCTCTAACCTCTAGATGGTATCAGAACCATAAAAATCTTAAATCTTTTAGTGACGCTTAGTGGTGTTAACAGTCTCCATCCTCGGAACTAACCAGATCTGAAGTAGACACTCATAATTGCAGTCGAATTCCTTGCCTAATCAGATCTGAAGTAGACAATGTTGCTTTGTAAATTGACGTCAAGGGGGAAAAAGAGTTCCTTTTGTTTCAAAATTGACCCCCGGTCCAAGTTTTTTGGGATTGTGTTCCTCTAATTGTTTTTATAGCCAAGTTGGAGCTACTGCAATATTCTGAATTCAAGGTCATCCTCCTCTTCCTTTGACACACTCATTTTACTTCTTCTTCGGTGTAATATGCATTTTTTTATTTTTAACTTTTTAACTTTTTAATTTTTTAATTTTTTAATTTTTTTAAATTTTTTTAAATTTTTTTTTATTATTTTTTGGGGGGGGGGGGGGTGGGTGGGTGGGTGGGTGGGTGTGGGTGGGTGTGGGGGGGGGGGGGGGGGGGGAGATTAGATGGCAAACATATAAATTTGGAAGGGCAAACTTGTAAATAAATGGTCCGTGTGCGCGAAGGTATTAGGTCTGTGTGCATATCAACCCCCGGAAATGCCACCAAAGCTCCCTGTCCAAAGGCTAAATTGACATTCAAATAGAGAAGTACATTAAGAACTGTGCAATGCATCACATTTTTCATTTCAAACTATGGAGAAACAAATCCAAGTATGTGCAGCAAATCAAAGTATAGATAATATTGACAAGAAGATCCATTAAATTTATATCTTCCCTCCAAAAAAGATAATTACCGCTACTCAAATAAAGTCCGTCACCTGTGAAAGATTTCAGTTGAAGCGAGTACTTCACCCTGTAAGCTAAGCAGTAAGCCATTATCTCCCTGCAATACTTTACCTCCCTGCATCACTATCAGGACCCAAAAAAAGAACTTAAAATTATCAGTAACAGGGAAGAAAGAAAGGAAAGAAAAAGAGGGTCATTGTCAACATCAGAAGAGGGTCATTGTCAGTATCAGTCTCATTTTGAAGATGCTAATGCAAATCAGCCATGCATCTCAGGATGATTTGCTATAAAGTGTGCCATCATTGAGGTTATTATATCTGTGTCCAGTGCCTTCAAGATGCTGCTAATGAATCCAGAGATGGGTCTCCACCGATCTTATAACAATACAAAAACAATAAAGTGCATGAAAGTAAAGTGAGAGATTTAGAAAAGTGTTAAGCTTTTGATGAACACTGAGTGGGGCTCCCCTTGAATATACACGACAATATCCTCTTCTCTCATTAGGGTATATACTATAATCTCTTACCAATCAATTCTCTACTACAGTGATCAACGACATTAATATGCTGGCAACCACCCAAAACCTAGATGGCTTTATCTCTTTTGCATTTAAAAGTGGAAAGAATAGAAAGTTGTCCTGGCTCAATCAGTAGACAACAGCTCATTCAAAGTTTAAGATGAAATTGGCTGCATGAGATAAAAGATAAGACTAGTCTCTATGATGATGAGAAACCCTTAAAGGATGAAGGATCTATTATCACTTGCATGGAGTACAAAAATATATCAAATCAAACAGAAGGTCTATGTCTCTAGGTTCATATAATTATCTTTATCTTCCTACCTCTGCTTTAATAATGTTGAGAAAGACCAGACTAGTTCTTGGATGACTCTTTATCTCTATCTGTTTCCTTGCCTCAATAATGCTGTGTGAAAGACTAAGAATTTTTTTTCCTGTATTCGACGCTGGTTGCATCACTCTCATACTTCTCTCTTGACTCGATAACTTGTTGGAAAGGGGGGGCTTTTATCCCCTCCTGCTGCAGCTTAGTAAGGTCTGAATCAATTTAGAATTGAGACTGCATGGAGATAATGAAGTTGGAATAAACTGTCGTGTATTCCAGGATTATATAAATTAATGGATCGGGATGGAATACAGTGCTTGAGTGCTTGTGGAAGAACACTGAGGGGAGGGAATGAATTAAATAACGGCTTCCCTTTCATTCGAGCAAAGAATCTTAGTACTAAACTCTTGAAAACTTATACTTTTGCAACACGAAATGTCCGAAGATCCATGCAATGCTAACCCTTGATGCATGGAATCATGCGGGCCCTGACCAAGCCATCAGTCGCTTGGACCCTCAAATGCCTAAGTCAGGCGATGATGGAGGGAAGGAGGTGATGGGCGTGAGAAAGCCCATATGTGTGAGGCGGAAGGATGAGCACGTGGTGTAGACGTCTCTGTTAGCCGTTAGTCTCGAGTATAGTGTGTTGGGCATGCCCATTTAGAGTTACCTGTTTTTAGTAGTTGTTCCCACTTAGTTGAGTTATCTCATGAAGGGGATGTTCCTCCCAATTTATAGGACCGGGGATGGTCACGCCATTCCAGATAGACCCCGCGTCCCTACGAAGCCAAATTGTTAAAATGCTTGCCAGGTGATGTAGCCACTCCCTCGTCAAAGCTACCTGGACGCCGCCTGATAAGGCAGACTATTACATACGGGCGATGCATGCCTATCTAATGAAGCTGACTGCTCAGTATGGGTGCTAGAGTCCTGGCATTAAATGCTGACAATGGCCCGGAGAAGACATGACATATGCGCTGCAGCTAATGTGTAGGTTGTTCGGGTATGGGCCCGGCGTACGTACCCCAAAACCCTAACTAGGGTTTCTGACCCAGAAAATTTTTCGAATTTTCAAAAAATTTTCAGATTTAATTGCGATTTCTTTTCGTTATAACCTGGACAAAATTACATGTGATTTTTACTCATCGCCATTATATTTGGATTATATGATTTTCTTTAAAAGTTTAAAAATTAAGAAGATCCTGCGACCGCTCTGCCGTTAGTCAACTAACCTAACGGTGTATGACGTTGCCTAGTGGTCCAATAATTTTTAAATGGTAGATTTCATTTTCCATTATAAACTGTCTGTGATGAATAAATTGCATGTGATGTATAAAATGCCTGTGATGATGCCTGCTGCATTATAACTGCCTGCGACGAATGATTAATATTTGCTGTGGTTTTGGATCGGCTAGTTATCACCATATTATTTTTCATGCATTATTTTCTTTTTTTGAGAGAAAAATGTAGTGAGGATAATTTTGTAAAATTACAAGCCCGGTGGACGCCTTAAGAAGATGGACTATTCCAGAAGAATAGGGGCCCCACGGGGGTTCCCGAGTTGTACTTTCTTTCTTTTTGGGACTGTAATGGACTGTAATAAATTATGGTGATTAGTCGATCCACGCAGCAAATATTTATGTCTGATGTGCTTGATTATTTATTTTTCCTGTGAAAATATCTAATTAATGCTATCTTTTTACATGCTAGAGTGATAAATGGCCAAAATTGCGAGCGTCGATTTCGACGTTTTGGATGGTTCAGGAAAGAATTACTTAAGCTGGCAGTTGGATATAAAATTCCATCTGCGAGCACAGGGATTGAGTCACGCCATCGCTTTAGGCGATAAGGTTTCTGATATAGATAAAGCGAAAGCAATTATCTATATCAGACGCCATATCGATCGGACCCTGAAGGCCGAGTACCTAACGGTGGAAGACTAGTATGAGTTGTGGACCGTCCTCGCGGACAGGTATAAACATCAAAGAGATGTTATACTACCTCGAGCGCGATATGAATGGGAGAACCTTCGTCTCCAAGACTTCAAGTCTATTGCCGAGTACAACTCGGCACTCTTTAGCATCACCTCACGCCTGAAGTTGTGTGGTGAAAAGGTGACGGAGGAACGCATGTTAGAGAAGACGTATACATCCTTCCATGAGAAGGATGTCATACTGATGCAACAGTATCGTGAACGAAAGTTCACAAAATACTCTGAGCTTCTCTCATGCCTTCTGATGGCAGAGCAGAATCGTGACCTCCTTCTGGCCACCCACAACTCACGCCCTACCGGCACTGCTCTTGCGCCTGAAGCG
The DNA here is from genome assembly GCA_030789695.1 of Scilla litardierei. Classification (NCBI taxonomy): domain Eukaryota; kingdom Viridiplantae; phylum Streptophyta; class Magnoliopsida; order Asparagales; family Asparagaceae; genus Scilla; species Scilla litardierei. The sequence continues at coordinate 58,840,771 of CM061131.1, forward strand.
CACCACAGCTCCTTCCAGAAGAAAAGGGGCAACTTCAAAGGCAAACCCCAGAAGGGTAAGACCATGAAGAAGCAGGCTCGAGGACCCCCTCCAAGAAACAACCAAGAGTGAAAGAAGAAAAATGTGTGGAAAAGAAAGGACAACGGCCAGACTTCTGCCCCCAGAAAGGACTGGGAAGATAAATGCCACATGTGTGGCATGACTGTACACTGGTCCAGAAATTGTCGTACTACACGCCACCTTCAGGATTTGTACAAAGCAAGCCAGAAGCAAGCTGAGACAAACCTGGCGGTTCAAGAAAACCTGGCACCAATCAGGTTCATCGCTGAGGACTTCTCCAACGATGACCTGCTCGACTGAGGACATTTATCTACTTTATATATGCATTGTAATTTTTTCCTTTTGAGAAACAATTTATCTGCTTATCTCTGGCATGTTTAAGTACTTTTCAGACATCAAATTAATTATTCGTAGTATATTCCTTTGTGTTTTTGCCTTATACTGCGACATTTTCTTTTAAAATAGATGGACTTTAAATGCCTAGTGGATAGTGCCTCTACGCACACGATCCTCCAAGACATCTGCTTTTTTCAAAGCATTAATAAATACGATGGCACCGTAAATACAATTTCCGGTCCATCAAGTATCATTGAAGGATCAGGGGAAGCACATTTTATGCTCCACAACAGTACAAAACTACTTATAAAAGATGCCCGTCTCTCCCCTAGCTCGCATAGAAACCTGTTAAGCTTTAAAGATATCCGCTTAAACGGATACCACCTAGAAACGGTGAGCAAAGGAAACACTGAATACCTTGATGTAACGTCTCATAAAAACGGTGCTAAAAACACCGTCGAACGTTTGAGGGACTCCCGTCGGGTCTCTACCACACAAGGATCAGAGCAATGGAAGCAAACACATTGGAGCACCAGAAGTGCCAAAATCAACCAGAATTCAAACTCTGGCACGATAGACTAGGACACCCTGGAAGGAATATGATGCGTCGCATCATATCCCAATCCCGTGGAATTAATCCGAAAAGCCTGACGCTACTTCGGAAGGGTGCAAATCCTTGTCCCCTTGTTACAAAGGGAAATTGATTACGAGACCATCCACCCTGAAGGTGGACTCTGAGTCTCCAAGCTTCCTAGAGAGAATACATGGTGACATTTGTGGGCCTATTCACCCCGCAAGTGGACCATTTCGGTACTACATGGTACTAATCGACACATCTTCAAAATGGTTGTATGTGTGCCTCTTGTCCACCCGCAACGTAGCCTTTGCAAAGCTACTTGCACAAATTATAAAATTGCGGGCACATTTCCCAGACAACCAGATCAAGAAATTGCGTCTGGACAATGCTGGGGAATTCACCTCACAAGTCTTCCTAGACTACTGCCAAGCAACCGGCATAGAAGTTGAACATCCTGTAGCTCATGTTCACACCCAGAACGGGTTAGCCGAATCTCTCATAAAGAGACCACAATGGATCGCTAGACCATTGTTAATGCAATGCCAGTTGCCGGTATGTGCATGGGGACATGTCATACTGCACGCTGCATCGCTGATAAGATTACGACCGTCAGGTAGTCAATCTTATTCTCCGATGCAACTTGCATATGGGAACCCGCCCGATATCTCTCACTTGAGGATATTCGGATGTGCTGTCTATGTCCCCATAGCACCACCGCAGAGAACCAAGATGGGTCCTCAACGGCGTCTTGGTATCCATATTGGCTTCGACTCACCATCGATCATTAGATACCTCGAACCCCTTACAGGGGACGCCTTTAAAGCACGTCTAGCAGATTGTGAGTTTGATGAAAGCATTTTTTCCAAAACTAGGCATTAACACACAGAAGCCAGAAGCTTCAAAGACCATTACATGGGACACAAAGACTTTATCCCATTTTGATCCGCGCACAAATCAATGTGAAGAAGAGATCCTGAAGATCCTTCAAATTCAGAACACAGTTCACATTTTACCGGATAAATTCACTGACAACCAGAAGATTGTCAGATCACACGTCCCTGCTGCAAATACGACAGCTAGGATTGACATACCCAAAGATGGATGCAATCCACCTGCAGCAGAAACGGCCGTACCTCAACAAAAAAGAGGACGACCCACAGGCTCCAAAGATAAGAATCCTCGAAAGAGGAAAAATCCTGGAGCAACAATAACGATACCACCACAGGATGCTGAGCTCAGCCCAGCTACCTCTCCACTCCTAACAACCCCTGAAGAGGAAAACATAGGAGAAATCTCATTAAACTATGTACGTACCGGGGAGGTACTGGACAGAAAAAGCACAATCATCGATGATAACTTCGGGCTCATTATTGCCACTCACGTCACTGAATACGACGATGAGACCGATCCACGCTCTCTAGCAGAATGTAAACGCAGAGAGGATTGGCCAAAGTGGAACGAGGCAATAGGAGTAGAGCTGGACTCACTCTCGAAGCGCAAAGTTTTTTGGACCCGTAGTCCTAACACCAAAAGGTGTTAAACCTGTGGGATATAAATGGGTATTCGTGAGAAAAAGAAACGAGAATAATGAGATCGTGCGCTATAAAGCGCGCCTTGTTGCACAAGGTTTTTCCCAACGACCAAGAATAGACTATGACGATACCTATTCCCCGGTCATGGATGCGATCACTTTCCGTTTCATTATCGGCCTATCCACGAAGGAAGGTCTGGATATGCAGCTCATGGACGTTGTGACTGCATACCTATACGGAAATATAGATAAGGACATCTATATGAAAATCCCAGACGGATACAAACTACCGACAAAAATGACAGAAAGACTTCGGGACGTCTATTCCGTCAAACTCCAGAGATCACTGTATGGTCTAAAACAGTCAGGTAGAATGTGGTACAACAGACTGAGTGAATTCCTAGTGCAACAAGGATTCACAACAAATGAAGTCTGCCCTTGCATCTTCATACGAGCAAAGGGAACATGATTCGTAATTATCGCCGTCTACGTAGACGACTTGAACATCATCGGATCTCCTGCAGAGATAGATGAGATATCCAAAAGTCTCACACAGACTTTTGAGATGAAAGACCTCGGCAAAACGAAGTTTTGCCTAGGCCTACAAATTGAACATTTAAGCGGAGGAATCCTGTTGCACCAATCGACATATACAAAGAAAGTGCTGAAAAACTTTCTTATGGACAAATGTCATCCGCTTAGCACACCAATGGTCGTCAGATCATTGGATGTTGAAACAGACCCCTTCCGACCGCTGGAAGAGGGGGAGGAAACACTGGGTCCTGAAGTACCCTACTTAAGTGCAATTGGAGCACTCATATACCTGGCAAACTGCACGCGTCCCGATATAGCGTTCGCAGTAAATCTACTAGCCAGATACAGTTCAGCACCCTCAAAGCGCCACTGGAACGGAGTGAAACAACTTCTGCGCTACCTCCAAGGGTCTGTAGACATGGGACTATACTTCAAGAAAGGTGTATCCACCGACCTGGTCGGTTACGCAGATGCGGGATACAAGTCCGACCCACATACCGCAAAGTCCCAGACCGGTTTCGTATTCACATACGGTGGGATGGCCATCTTATAGAGATCCGTGAAGCAGACATCCACAGCGACCTCATCCAACCACTCCGAGCTCATCGCGATCCACGAAGCTAGCAGAGAATGCTTCTGGCTTCGATCAGTCATCAACCACATCCTCAAGACCACCGGCCTGAAGACGGGAGATCTTGGGCCAACCACCATGTACGAAGACAATGCTGCCTGCATCGCTCAACTACGAGGTGGCTACATCAAAGGTGACAAGACGAAGCACATTTCCCCCAAGCTCTTCTGGACGCATGAACAGCAAGTGGACAACCAGATCGACATCCAGCAGATCCAGTCCTGCAACAACCTGGCTGACCTATTCACTAAAGCTTTGCCTCGCAGTACCTTTAGAAAACTTGTACTAGGAATTGGGATGAGACAGCTGAGAGATGTACAAGCCTGAAGCTTGTACTTATCAGGGGGAGTTAACGTAGTGCTGTACTCTTTTTCCTTGGCTGTTGGTTTTTCCCACTGGGTTTTCCACAGTCAAAGGTTTTAACGAGGCAGCCACATTAACTCTGGATCCAGAAGTATCCACCACTGATGTTATCCATCGATCAGGGGAAGTTATAGAGACTTGTACTCTTTTCCCTTAGCCACTGGTTTTTCCCACTGGGTTTTCCTTGGCAAAGGTTTTAATGAGGCAAGCACTCTTAAACTTAGAGATCCAGAAGTATCTCCAGCCACATGATCAAATAAGCTTCATGAACCCTGAAGCGTTCACCATGGCTTACAACAATGGATGGATAAGTGGAAGTGTTATAAACGGGCTTTTGGTGGGCCTACCCGTTAGTGGGTATCCACCCATTATGTAACCCTACCACTATAAATATAGGGCTATGGTCTCCATAGCCACCAAGTTTACAACATTTATAAATATTTTTTATGTATATGATTCAAACACATATTTTATATAATTAAACTCAAACAAGTTCATATAATTAACAAATAAGTTCGTATAATTAAACTCAAACACATATTTTATTGTAAAACGTGTGGTTTTAACCAAAACTACTTTGTTTTGGTTGAAACTAGCCAAAACTGATTGGTTTCAATTGAAATCGATTGAAACCGACTGAAACCAACCGAACCCGGGTTTTTACAGCAATTTCGTCTCATCTCCCTTTGAAACCGAAACAACACGGCCAAAACCAAGTGGTTTCAACCGAAACTTCATTCGTTGATTATCATATTCGTATTCATTTTGTTTTATCTTATATGGGTTTCAATATGAATATTTAACTAAGAAACAAAATTAGTGAGATATAAAATTAGATGTGGATCAGATTTAGATAGCTATCATGTTGGATATTGATATCCCTCGATGTGAGTTTTGATAATGCAAACTATCATTCAAGCTAACACTTTGTGCAACATTAGATTAAGTATATAATCATATGATAATGCTTAAGTAATTGGATAAAGGATATGCACTTCATCTTCATCAATGTACTACTCAAACTTTGATTAGATTATGTATATATGCACTTCATCTTCCTCAATGGACTACTCAAACTTTGATTATATTATGTATCATTGATGAATCTTTCTTTGTATATATCCTTGATCTGACACACACATCACAAAATATAGGGTTCTTATCTTAGATTTATCCTTTAATCCATATCGATCCAATAATACTTAGTTATTAATCTAAACCTATTATCTTTGTAGTGTTAATCGACTAATAATCTCTGATAGTTGACTAACACAGGAGATTATCTACTCATTCAAATTCATATTGATTGGTTGACTAATCTGGTGTTCTAATTGAAGAATACAATATATTATTGTTCTGTTCTTTAAACCATTAATTGACCAACAGTTTCATTAGTTGATTAATGCAGATCTAGATATTTCTATTCTTTAAACTATTAATCAACCAATAGTTCTTTTAGTCAACTAATACAGAACTACTGCTTTCAGACTGTCAGCCATAAGTCGACTAATAGGGATAGCAGTTGACTTGTACAAACTTTATTTGTTCTTTGTTGTTGTTGATTAATCAACTAATAAAGCTGCTAATTGACTAGTCAAAGCAATTTTTGTTTATTAGCTATTCAATATTTATTCGTTGTTCATTGATGGTAGTTGTAACAGGTATATTTTAAATATTTTGAACGTTAGATTATTCTTCTATATGTATGTTTGCAACCCCATTTGAGAGTGATTTTCAGAATAATTTCTATATTTTGATTCTCTCGTTGAGAAAGAACTCTTCAGCCTTGTATTTTTGTTCTTCAAGTTCATATATTTTGAATAGAAATTACACTTTTTAGCCTACTTTTGATTCACATGCATAATCACTCAAAGTTGTTAACAATATTGTAAATTTTAATTATTCTTTCTGGTGTTAATCTCTTTAGTGTAAAAGGTTGGTTATGTTGATCAATCTGTTACTTGAGAAATTGGTTATGTGATTAGCAACGGTGAATTGTCAAGTTATATGTTATACTCTTGCGGGCTTGCAAGATAGAGATAGTGAAAATCTCAAGCAGAACGGCTTGGAAATTGTAGTATGTCTGAAGAACCGAATCAAGATAAATCCTTAGTATTAATGATTGTCTTCAATTATTTAGTTTTTAATTTCTAATCATAATGATAATTGGTATATATATTATTCAGTTGCTTCATTAAGGTTTATAACTAACTTTTCGAATTTCTCTATTGTTTATTAAACACTATTCATCATCCATCTAATATTTGAAGTGATCATATGCAGATCTAGCACTTGGTATCAAAGCAAAGTAAAAATAGAAACAACAACAAACTGATCTTCACAATTCCCCGAAGGATGGTCCACAACAAGATCTTTATTATTCAATGATTTCAATTACTGTTACTAGAAGAATAGATTGATGATCTACTTGCAACCAATCAACTACAAACTTTGAAACATTGCCACTCCATATTTTTTATAGACTCATGAAGAGAAAGCATTTGTGACACTTGATTCAAAGATGATGAATGCATTTTTTAGTACCATGAACTTAATGAATTCAACCGTGTGTTTAGCCTTACGTTGGCCGTCTAAATTTAGCATACACTCGAGGTAACACATGAATGTCTGATAGGAACTAAAGAGAATCTGAAATTTTATTGATTAAACCGAAAATAAAATAAGCTAACGGGTTACAATCAAAGGGGTATCCTCCCTCCCAAGACGCCAATTGATAAGGGGTATCCGCACCTTCCCAAAGAACTAGGAGATCTATCCTCTCAATCGCAATTCTCAAATTTCGCATCCTTAAGGCCGGCCCGCTACCCATATTTATAACTTCTAATTAAATGTCTAATTATCCAAATATCCCTACTTTAATAAAATAACACAACACCCCTAAATAGGCCCTCTTTGGGCCGGATCTAGCATTACTCCACCCCTGAAAATCCACTTGTCATCAAGGTGGTGCATGAAGTCGCTGGCAGTCATACTCCAAGTGCGAGTCATCGTCCACCCCGAGCTATTCATCCTCCACGACATCTTCCTCTTCATTCCCGGTTATCAGCACTTACAGCTTGCGCCCCCCACAAAGGTGCCATAGGGTGAATCTCTCATCGCATCTGAAACACAGCCCTTTCTGTCTCTTCTCTCTCATTTCGACGGCAGTCATCCTCCAAAACTAACCCCATGCTAGCGGTGTGCTGCTCTTTTTCACAGTTTTCTCAATACTCGCATGATCCGCCCCTGTAGCTGTCTTCTGTTCTCCAGTCGCGATCGGAACACTGCGGAAAACCGGTCCACTCCAACCACCTCTCGCTCTTCTATCCTCCAACTGGCAGTCATCCGCCATTTGAGCATACTCCATGGCCTCCATCAGGCTCTGAGGTGTCTACATACGGACCGCTGCTCGAATAGTAGCCTTCAGCTCCTTCATGAAGGTGCTCTCCATTATCTCGTCAAACACCCCCACGCACTAGTCCTGATAGTGCCTCGAAACTCTCTAAATAGTCCCTCACGATGCACTCCTGTCTGAGTGACAACAGCTGCTCCCCCACATTTCCCAGATTGGATCTCTGAACATCTCCACCATCTGGTCCCTGATCTCCTCCTACGAGCAAAAAGGACGCATCTCATCCTTCCACAAGAACCAAGCGATGGCCTTCCCATCCAGACAAATAGCAACCGCCTCCAACTTCTGCTCCTCCGTCATGCGAGAGTCCCTGAAAAATCTTTCTGCCCTGTAAATACACGACACCGGATCCTCTCCCTCGAACACATGCATCTTGGAATGTCCACTGGTCTCCTCGTCCCCCGTCGTGACTGGCTGGTGACAGTGCTGCCACCTCTCCTGGTGTCGCTCATAACCCCCACGTGGGCCTCCATCATGGAAATGGTGACCCCCTAGTAGGCCTCCTCCTCGGCCCACATGTCCTCCGCCGTCGCCTGGCTAGTGGCAGTGCTGCCACCCTCCTGGTGTCGCTCATAGCCCCCACGTGGGCCTCCATCATGGAAATCGTGACCCCCTAATGTGCCTCCTCCTCGGCCCCCATGTCCTCCCCCGTCGTCACTTCCCAACCTGCTCTCGTGCTCCTCCTGGAAGTCTTCGTAACATCCACCAAACTCTCCAGGGTGCCCTTCATGGGTGCGGGGTAGAGATCGTCCTCTGTCATCACCATACCAAGGGTTGGCAGGGTCCCGAAACCCTCCCTCATTGTCGTCATACTCCTGAAAAAACTCCCGGATCAAAACCATCATCGTAACCATGTGTCGGGTCCTCCGAATAGGGCTGAAACCATCTACAATCCTCCCCTCCTCCACGTGATGTGCCAAAACCGTGCGAGGAGGTCGTCTGGAGTCGGCAGGGCCTCGACGGCCCGTGGGAAGGGCCGCCAAAGCCGGTCGGCCTTCATCGGGGCCCCCAGCAGCCCTGTCGCTGATTGGCAGAGCCCGTTGGGGCCCTGTGGGTGTCCGCCGGTCCTCGACGGCCCATGGGAAATGCCCCCTGGGCTGCCGAGGCCCCCGATGACCCGCGGGGTCCTGGGGTGGGCCCCCGGGGCCCCCTGTCCTCTGCCACAAGCCGTGGGGGTGCGGCTAGGCCCGCCGCACCCCGATCAACCTCGTCCTCTTACGGGTCCCTGTCGTCGAGGTCTGGGAGCCTTCTGTCCTCCGTATCCATCGCTACATGCTTCCCATTGTCCAAAGGTGGCACCTTTATCGATGTTTTAGAGTTCGCATCACCTCCTTTCAATTGCGACGAAATCTCTCCAAGTTGGAAAATTATTTTTGATAGGGCTTCGCCGTACTTCTTCAATTGTTCCACATGCTCCGTTAAGGCTTCCTTCACGCTCGCAACCTCACCCTTAATGCACGCGATTTCTCACGTAAATTTCTCCTCCAACATATCGATCCGATCTTTGGATCTCGTAGCCGCCGCCATGGATCGACATGCTCTTATACCAAAATGATAGGAACTAAAGAGAATCTGAAATTTTATTGATTAAACTGAAAATAAATTAAGATAACAGGCTACAATCAAAGAGGTAACCTCCCTACCAAGACGCCAATTAATAAGGGACGTCTGCACCTTCCCAAAGAACTAAGAGATCTCTCCTCTCAATCACAATTCTCAAAGTTCGCATCCCTAGGACCGGTCGGCTATCCCCATATTTATAATCTTCTAATTAAATGTATAATTACCCAAATACACATACTTTAATAAAATAACACAAAACACCCCTAAATAGGCCCGCTTGGGCCGGATCTAACAATGTCCTAACAAAATTAAGCATGCATAGATTTTAACTTTTTGAGATGAAAGATAAACAGACCATTCTAAAATATACACAATGTTTCATGGATATAACAAATTCCTTCATTGTTCTTGGAAAAAATTATACTCAAGTAAAAATGATTAGGAAGATTGTTTGATCCCTCACTTCTGAATAGGAGAAGACAATGATGATAGAAGCAACAAATGACTTATCGACACTTAACATAGAAGATTGATGGCATACAAGGTTCAACTTAATGATCGAAAACAAGACGTTGTACCACAAATTCAATACATCTTTTGACATTACAGATTCAGATGATAATGATGATGACGATAATGATCTACTCACAAGAAAATTCAAATAATTCCTAAAGTACGGTACGCTAAAAAGTAACAAGTTTGAAGTTCTATGATTTATCTTTATTCTATCATTGTAATAAGCCAGATCATATGAAGAATATGAAGAATGATTGTCCATTATTGAAGTCAAAGCATATAAACATGAGTAACTTCAACAAGTTTCCTAAGAAGAACAAGAAGAATGTTTTAAAGGTAATGTGAGATAATAGCGACTTTTCATCCAATGAAAAAGAAGTTGATTATGCTCATATGTGGTTTATGGTACAAAAAACAAGGTAAGTAACTCTAGTAATGATGAGTTACTTGATGCATTTAATGAACTTTATGATAGATTTAAAAGATTAAATACAAATAGAAATTTTGAAATAAGACAATGAAAAATTAACAGCTAAGCAAGATTTACTTGTTTCAATATGCTCTATGATTGAGGATTTGACCGCAACACATAACATGTTCCTTAAATCTGAATGCGATGATTTAAATATTCGTATTTTTAGTTAGAAAAATATGTTAAATCTATTAAATTGAAATATTATGAAATTTCAAAGAACGTAATTAAGTTTAACAAAAAAGATAATCTTAGTAAGTTATTATCATATCTGCATACTGCTAACAATAAGTTTGAATTAAGAAATTCTAAAAATAATGATCGCATTTCTATTGTTAAGCATAAATATGTTAATTGTCATAAAATAAATAATGAATTCATGTATAAAAAATATGCTACTAAGTCAAGATTTCATACTCATAAATCTAATAATATGCATAACATGTCTACTTGGATACCAAAATATTTATGCTTATATAAAACAAATGCATATATTTTAATATGGAAAAATATTTGTCATTCAAAGAATTATATTTTTATGCATAAAAAATCAAATTCGAATTGAATTTAGCTTCATAATGGCTAACCATATGGACCCAACATGGTATATATAGCTCATGATATCTTTTCATGTATCCAACAAAGAAAGGTGAAGCATACTATTTTTAATATAGATGTTAATGATATAATTTTCTTTATGATGTCACTCATTTTTGATAATGACAAAGTTATAATTTTCTTTATGATGTCACTCATTTTTGATAATGACAAAGTGTGAGTGTGTTATGATTTGTATAACATATGCAAAATTAAGCATACTAACTTTTGATTTTGCATGCTAAACTATTTTTTTATTTTTGTTTATCATCATCAAAAAGATAGTGAATGTTGGATAATCCAATGTAAGTTTTGATGATGCAAACTATATCATCCATACTAACACTTTGTGTAATATTAGATGAAGCATATGATCATATGCCAAGGTGCAAGTACTTAGACTTAAGAACTTGGACAAAAGATATACATTTCATCCTCATCAATGGACTACTCAAATTTGATAATATTACGTATCATTTATGTATTTTTCCTTTGTATATAACTTTGATCTCTCACACATCAAAAAATATATGGAGTTCTTAACTTAGAATTATCACTTAATTCATATCGATCAAATAATACTTGGTTCTTAATCTAAACCTATTATTTGTGCGATATTAGTCGACTGACTAACAACCCCTGATAGTCGACTAACACAAAACAAATTATCAACTTACTCAAATTCATGTTGGTTAGTCGGCAAATTTCATGTTCTAGTCAATTAAAACATGACATTATTTTTCTGTTCTTTGAACCATTAGTCGACCAACAGTTGCATTCGTTAACTAATACAGACACTTTATTCTTTGAACTATTAGTCAACCAACAGTTCTTCTAGCCAACTAATACAAAACTACTGCTTTCTGACTGTCAACCCTTAATAGATTAACATTGATAGTGATTGACTAGTACAGACTTTGTTTGTGAGCTATTTTTACTACCTAGTCAACTAATAAAAGAAATTATCTTTTGATTCTATCCTTGAGAAAGAACTTAAGAAGTTCTTTCTTATATTTCTGTTGTTTAAGTTCATATATTTTGAATAGAAATTACACTCATTAGCCTACTTTGATTTATATGCACAATCACTCAAGACTATTAGGAATATTGTAAACTTTGATCCTATGAAAGATTCTTTGGTGTTGAGAGATTGGTGTTAATCTCTTTGATATAAGAGATTGGTTGTGTTAATCACCCTAGACTGAGTGATTGGTTGTCCAATTGGTACGAATGCATTGTCAAGTTGTATGTTATACTCTTACATATTTGTAAGATGGAGATAATAGAAAATTTCAAGTGGAAAGGCTTGTGTACTGGAGTATGTCTAGCGGACCGAAACAGGATAACCCCTTAGTATTTCTGATTACATTTAATTATCTGGTTTGTAATTTTTAATCTTTATGACAATTTTTGTATATATTATTCTGCTGCCTCATTGAGATTTACAAGTAACTCTGTGAATTTCTCAGCTGTTATTTATTAAATAATCATCATCAACCGTTTAGTATTTGAAGTAACCATCTACAAGTCTAACATATTAGATTTTTATTAGATATATGCATATATAAATAAAATCCAGATAAAAATAAAGTTGTACCCTTATTTATAATATTTGTAAATGTAAAAAATGTTTAAAAAACTACATAAGATCATTAGATTTTTATCATTTTGTAAGCAAGATATCACACAATGCAGTATTTGACATGCTTAAAATCTATTTGCAATTGGTTATATTTGGTATACTAAAATATAACAAATATTTTTCCCATTATTATAGTCGTATTTTTCTTTTAAGTAAATATCGGATAAGGATATCAGCATTTAAAAAATCAAATCAAAGCAGATAGTCCATATTCGTTTGTACCGATATAGATTGCAATCCCCCTCTAGACTCACTTGTATTGTAATAGAGTTCAATTTTGAGGAGAAGAGCCACAAAATTTTGGATCTTCTATTTCGTCACAAAACATCTCAATGTTGAATCATTTTTTCCCTCTATGTGAATGACATAATCATTTAAGGAGATAATACATCTTCCATTGCATCTGTCAAAATGACTTTCAGAAATATCTGAGCTTTTCTTATATTTCTTGGGCACAGAGGTCATGTACTCATTTGGACATCACAAATATGCTTGATAGAGATTCTCTTGTGGACTCTTCTATTATCTTCACAAATTTACATCTATGGGGGCTCTATTTAAAGCAACATGATGATGGTCCTCCTCTTTCGAATCCAACAAGATATCAAGTGCTTACTGGTACCCTCATTTAACTTACCATCACTTGCCCAAACATTTCTTATGATGTATATATTTTGAATCAATTTGTCAGCGATCTCACTTCCATACATTTTTTGCTTTTTTAATATGTTGGAGTATGTTTAAGATACATGATGATGATCCTGAGTATTTTATTCTGAGTCCATGTTCTTTCTTTGCGGATACTCCAACGCAAGTTGGATTGATAATGTAGATACTCTTCAAATACTCTTTGTTCGACCACTAGTTCTTGCATATTACTTGGCTCCTCTCTCATCTCATGGCACAGCAAGCAACTGGATACTATTCATGATCTAGCACTAAGGTTGAGTGCTGTCATGACAGCTACCGTAGCAAAACTCAAGCGGCTATGTGATCTTGTACAAGACAAGGGTACGATGGTGCCTTCTCGAACTTCATGATTTTATGACAATCAAAATGCCATTCACATTGCCACGAAACATGTGGTTCACGAGAACATGAAACAAATAAAGTCAATTGTCACTTGATTCATTAAGAAGTTAATGATTCATGTATCTCTTTTCTTTTTGTTCAAGTTGCCGGTCTCTTCACCAAAGCTCAAACACTTGCTAGATTCTTGACCCACCATAAGTTTGAAGGTGTGTTAAATATAGAGATATAGGACACGTACAACGGGACATGAGTTGGTGTCTACTTTGTTTTCCTCTTCTACTTTCTCCAAAATATTGTATACTTGTATATAAATATGTGGAATCGCCTACAATGATCATCAATAAGAAATACAATTTCCTCATCCAAAAAACAGTATTATGTGATAGAATGGCATCCATATCCAGGTCAGTTCTACATAGGCATCATGTTGTACACCATAAAAAATCAAATGGGGATTCTTTGTAGTCCCATCTTAACATATCAACAATATTCAACAAGATCATGTACTCTTAAGCTGTCAAATTTTCTAATGCACTCCACATTTCCATTCGTAAAGTCACCAATTGTATATTTTGCAGTGCAATCCATGGTTAGAATCACTCAACAAAATAACATGCAAACAAAAAATTGGAGAGATCGGGCATTTACTCCCGTTAAAGTGGATTAATGTGATAAATGCATAAGCAACAAGAATCAAATCAAACCATGATTCAAAATCGATTGGCAAAGAGAAGAGAGAGTTATATATTACGGGAATAAATTAATTTAAAATGAATAAAGCTCACTTGATTACCCGAAATCTACAGACGTGTTGCAAATCCACCAGATGTCACCTCTTGCAAATTGAATTTTGGCAGTGTTTGCTGATGGTTCGGATTCGAGAGCTAGGATTTTTTAGGTGATGGGTTACTGGGAATATTCCTGAATAACTTTTGTAAACAGGCGTTGCTGGGTATCTGGGTCGGGTTGAAACTAGATGCTAATGGCAAACCCGGTTCGAGAACCTTCTTCGCCTCTCCCTCGAGCTCTTTATCCATTTCTGTCCATTACTCTCTGGAATCATCGCCGTCAATCCTTACCACTCCTGTCCTCTTTCTATATAAATCAAATGCAAACCCATCCGTCTCCACTCAAAAGAAACAGATACAATCGTTAAACCAGAAAATTTGAAAAAATTTAATTAAATTAAGCAAATAAAATGGCCGATTATTTCTTCGGCGAGCCCTTCAGGCGCCTCTTCTTCACCAATCAATGGGCCGCGGCCCCCATGGACTGGGTCGAGACCCAATCCTCCCACATCATCCGCATCAACGTCCCAGGTGCGCGTGCTTCTACTCTCTCTTCCCTCTCATCGGGTTTCGGATCTGGATCCGATAGAGGCTAACTCAATCAATATTGTTTGTTGCAGGGTTGGGGAGGGAGGATATCAAGATCCAATTGGAGGAAGGGAACGTGCTGCACGTAAAGGGGGAGGCCAAGGGGGAGGAGAATCACAAGGAGAAGGATGTCGTGTGGCACGTGATGGAGAGGGGGAAGGTGGATTTCGAGCGGAGGCTGGGCCTGCCCGACAACGTGCGGGCCGATCAGATCAAGGCCCATGTCGATAACGGAGTGCTGACGGTTGTTGTGCCCAAAGAGCCCGTTCCGGCGAGGCCTAAGCCCAGAAGCATTCCCATCTCCAGCAAGCTCTGAAATTGCAAGTCAAGATAAAATTGACGCATCAGTAATATAACGCATGCTCTGTGTTCAGGAATAATAATAGGTGATACGATGTCTGCGATGTAAAAAGATGATATATACAAGTTTTGTTTTATTAGTGGCATATATGAAAATTGATTAGTACGCTTGGTATAAATTAATTAGTTTTTGTTAAGAGAGAGAGTTTCTAAGGAAAATGTGATAGCTAGAAAGTTGTCTAGCCTCACTAATATATTAATATATGTAGAGTTTAGAATCTTAATAGATGGATAAACGAAAGTTCATACAACTTATTCATAACACTTCCTCTTATCCATCCTGTTACGACCTAAGGATCGAGATACTCCGACCTACCATTCCAGCCCGCCATACGAACAGCCAGCTCGTCCCTCCTTCACACGATCCACCTCGACTAACAGAAGAGCCCTGTCACGCCCCGCTTCCCAAGAATATGGAGGCGAAGCATGAGAAGGTCCGCTCAGACTTGAAGCTACAAGGCTGCAAGTCCGATAAGCGTCGATCAATTTAAAACGGCAGGTCCTTGCAACGCGAACGAAACAAAGATAATAATAAAATGAGTTGAGACAAAAGAGACATCTCAGAATATCCATAAAATAAGTTTCCAACATCGCAGAAAAGCCACAGGCTAAAAGAAAGAGACTAAAGGCCCAAACATGGCCAACAAAAGTACAAAGTACAACGACGGTGCTACGCACCAACAAAACTAACAAAAGGCCTAAAACAACATAAAGCTCAACAAAACTCAAAGCAAGGTCACCGGTGTCCCCAAAATCCTCCTGGCAATCACGGACTCAGACTCAGCGTCAGCGACTCATCACGTACACAGCAACGATCTCTGGCTCAGGGTCTAACATGTGACACCCAAAGAGAAAGGGGCACATGTCAGCAAGTCTGGAAGACTTGTGCAAGTGAAACTGAAAGTACAAGTAAGAGCAACCTAGCAGTTCTAGCATGATGCAATGACATGGCAGTTTAAGTATGAGTGCAGCAGGTAAAGAAAACAACAAGTAGCTAGCATGGCATGGCAAGTGTGGCAAGACTAATAACATTTACAAGGATTTCTCTAGTCACGTTTTCATGTCATTTGCAGAGTTTACGCCTTACAGCTGAAATGACTTTCTTTCACACTGATTGGCCGCTTAACTCCGCCCCACCCAGAGTTTACGCCTTACAGCTGCAGTTGCTGATCAGGCAGACTCCCAGCTGATTGGCCGCTTAACTCTTACCCCATCCCACGTGTATCGAGCCAGGGCCTTACCCCCGAACGGTAATGCTCGCTTCTGGATCACGAGCCAGGAAGTGTTTTTAACAAGTATGGCGTAGGGGTGCACCTAGCCAGGACAAGCAAGTACAAGTATGTAGCGTGTGCTACGAATGCAATATTCAACTTGGATGACATGTAGAATGCAATGCATGGCAGTTAAAAGTGCGTACAGATAAGGAAAGTAAACGTGACAGTTTAGTATGCATGAACATCAAGTTTAAAGGGTGGATCTAGCTTCGTTGTCAAGCTAGATCAATTAGGTGACGGATCTAGTTTCGTTGTCAAACTAGATCAAATAGGCGTCTAGCCAGCTATCATTTCACTGGCTAGTCTCTTTTACGCTAAAGGCAAGGAAGTGGCCTAAAAACATGGCCCTACACAAGAGTTGGCAAGTTTCACTTGCCTGCAAATACGACGTCTGAGCACACCGTCCAATGAGTCCAAAAATCACAATTATCTACGTGCACAAGTCCACCGGCCTAAAGTCCATATTATTAATCTTGATTAGTGAATTTAAAACATTTAAAATACTTTGAAAATACTGATTTTAGTCTTGATTAGCATGCAATTGGGTTGGGGGTCCTAGGGGTGCAAAGCGTTACCTCAACACGACGCGAAAGCTACACCGGCGTCGGGTAGCGACGCCGGGGGTCGGAATAATAGAACGCGCTCCAAGTCCTGATTCCAATATAGTTTCCTCGCTGGAAAGTTCAGAGCATCAACCCGGGTGACGATTTCAGATTCCAAAGCTCGCACGTGCGACGACGGGCTACGACGTGCGACGACGTCGTACGCGGCAAGTCGTCGAAGAGAACACTCCTAGGTGGGGCCCACAGCAGTCCTAGGGGCCTTTGGGGGACCCACAATAACTCTGGAGAACTTGGGGGGCCCACGGTGGCAAGCGATGCGACGGGTGCGGGGTTGCGACGTTTGCTCTCGGTCGTACTCAGCCAAATGCGGGGATCTCCATCGGTCGCTGCGGGGGAACGGGCTGTGCAGCACTTGGGGTCGGTGCGGTCGTCGGTCACAGCGGTCGCTGCAGGGGAATTCTTCGGTCAGACACTGCGGAAGCGGGCTGCAGCGCTGCGGGGGTTGCAACGTTGCAGTTGCAACGTTGCGGAGCGGAGGCGGGGCAATCTCTCGGTCAGACCGAGAGATGTCCTCGGTCGGAGCGGGGAGCGGGGGAGCGGTGCGGGCTAGGCTGGGTGCGGGCGGTGGCCTCGGTCAGACCGAGGGAACGGGGCGGAAATCTCCGGTCGTGCGCATGCGACGGCTGCGACGTTGCGACGAATCGTCGCAACGTCCAATTTTGGTTTTGGAAGAGGCTAGGGCTAATTTCTTTGGAAAATAGGTCTTGCTAGGGATTGCTTATATAGTATAGATGGGTTGACTTGGTCTAGGGCTAAATCTAATAGGATTATAAGTTTAAAATAATTTAAAATTTGAAATTAAACTTCTCCAACTCATCCAAGGATTTGACTTGGTCCAAATGAGCTGGAAATTGGCTCAAAAATTCTTTAAAACGTTTAAAACTTAAATAAATTTTATTTGGCCGAATTTAATATAAAAATTAATTACTAAAAATAATATAAAACTTGTAAAAATTATAAAAGTGGTCAAATAAACTCCAAAAATTATAAAATAAATATCGTGGTGTTCGTGGCGACGAATGTGAGCTAACTAAGAAGACGGATCTCAAATTCGACGTCAGACGACGAAACTAAAAATAGAAACGTCTCCCGTCAAGAGTGAGAATCGTCACGTCTCATCGAGTAAGTTTAAATTGTGGGAAAACGACTCGAGACACGTCGTTCCAAATTAGTGCCACTATTTAATACTCTCAGAGACGTTCCCAACGGCATCTCACACGAAAGTGTTCACAAACACACAAAGTCTAAAACAAACACGTGCACGGCCAAAAGCACGTGCACGAACAACGCACAACGAAAAGTGGTCGTTACATCCTCCCCACCTTAGAATAAAGTCCGTCCTCGGACTTTCTAATATATCTAGTCGCTCTAATAACTACCCCAAATCAAGTCACATTATATTTCAAACCAAGTATATTCATTACAAGTGCTCATGTATGCCCTAGGTAGTCAAACATTATTATTACCAACACGTATATATATTTACATTCACGTACGTCATATAATTATGCCTATTGTAACCAGTCAACTCATACACGTATTTCAATCATATATATAAGCATGCATTCCTTATAAACTATTACCTACCTAATCACAAAACAATATTTCAGACACTTATATAAAGATAGTTTCACGCTTAGCCAATACAATCATCGCTCTACCTATATGTAGCTACCTATGCACAAACATCAAGGGTATACTACCCTCTAATATTCATCCAATACCAAGCATCTCAACACATATAGTCACCCATACCATTATTAAATCAAGTTCACTATATCTAATATACATTCACCACTACTATAATTTCACAATATATAGTCATTCAATTACATGCAATTAGTTCACCATATATTCACATCACGTACGGTCCTATAACTATATTTACGACACGCCACATATGCCATAGTCATCCATACCTATATCTAAGCACATACTTACCCGTGCATGGTGCACTCCCATACACGCTAACATTTCATTTACGCATACCAAATTATACCATTATATTACTAGCACACATACACACTTAGTTTTAACTAGTACGCATACGTTCACACAGGCAAGTCCTTAGTAATTAACTATACCACAAGACCAACACCTATAACTATATACTGGTGTAGCGACCCACGATCATGTGTGTAGCACTACCAGGTTCAAACACTCCTATCACTATACATACATCAAACATTGCTATACTCAGACTACAAACATGTATTCAATATACTTAGAGTATACCCACTCAAGCTTGAGTGAGACTCAATACACATATTAGAATATTCTATATACGTAACACGACATTCATACATATACCAATACCACTCCATTATATATATGTATATATATATATATATCTACCAATACAACCATATGCATACCATAGGTCAATCACACTTAATATTTAGTCAGGTAATACTTACATAGTTCAATCACTCTATATACCATAATAATAATAATACAGACGTCAGCACACGTATATTTATAATACACTCCCTAATACATGCATACGTATTCATCGTATAGTCACACCCATGTAACATATATATATTCGCACCATAGCCTACTGCCTATAATTGGTATACTAACACATCTATACGTACATAATTAAGATGTGCAATAGTCGTGTATACCTCACGGTATGCACGCATGCAACATCCCGCGAAAGCAAACAATACCAATCAAAATTATAACCCTACTACCATATGTATAACACATATATACTCAGGCAACAAAACATGACTACTTACATATAAGCACCATATATATCTACCTACGAGCACATACTCACTCGTACTAGTATATAGGTCACTCAATAGGCCTACTCTCTTAACTGTACATCCACCTATTATTATTACAACCTAACATACACATAGCTTTACCAATCATTTTATTTCAACCATTATAAGTATCTCTAACTACATACACAACTTAAATATTTCAACGCTAACTCTAATACACACCGGCATCCCTAGTATAGTACAGCTATCCACACAAAATCTATAACTATTAACACACAACAACTTCATACTATCACGAATAACTCTGAGTATATATATCTATACCACACAATAGGCAAGCATCAAAATACTATGGGGGCAAACTTATTCAAGCACACGTACACAACTTAGGTACGTGCACAACGACACCTCACAAGGGTCCAAGGGTCTACTAACAACTAAGGGTTGACACATACATTGACGGTCCCTAAGGCCTAAGCAATAAAGAGAGATCGAGGGCGAGACGAGGGAAGGATCGACAGGCACGAGTTCAGATAGGACGAATACGAGGAGACGGCTTGGTTGGACGAAACATTGACTCAAAGGTGAGGTTTAGGTTGAGGGAAAAAGGAGATGTAGTGAAGCTTATATAGGATACAGAAAAGAAAATAGGGGGAATAGCATAAGATAAAACACGTGGATTTTGAAAACTGTCGTTCTTCAAAAGTTGAAATCCCAGTCTGAAAAGAAATATTTGGAGATCGATAAAAAGAGTTGTTCAAAGTAAATTTGAGTCGAACATTCAAAATAATAGAAAATGGCCTATTGGTTTTAAAAATCATTTTGAAAGGAAGTAAAATCATTTACGCGAATATCAAGGACATGGTTTAGAAAATTCTATCAGTCAGTAATTTAATAAAATGTTGACCAAAAAGTTTTGGAAGGTCAAGAATGAAATCAAGTAGCGGAAGATTTAAACTCATGTGAAATGCTTTCGAAACTTTTAGGCTATGGAAGATTGAAGATAGTCAATTTGAAACTACTTTTTAGAAAACCAAGGTTTGCCAGGAAATGTAAAACTGATTTACACAAGGTTCTTAATATACGAGCACAACAAGTCTGGCACGGTTATAAAAATAGTTGAAATTCAATTTGGTTTAGAAATTTTTTTTCTAAAAGCGTGTATGGTGAGCGGAAAGAAAATAGTAGTAACTTAGCATAAGAATTATCAGAATCGAATAGCAAATCTTTAAAATCAAATCAGGGAGGGTCTAAAGCAGGAAGCGGTTATGAAAATAGTAATTTTGCAAAAATCTGAACTAGTGAGAGCGACAAGCAAAAACCAACTTGCTGAAATCTGAAATTCCATGTGGCTTGAAGAGTATATTAAAAGTAAACACGATGTATTATTCAAATGGCACAAATAAGAAGGAAAATTATAAATCGAATTGGACAAACGGTTCGGAATAAAATATATGAAAAGACGACATGAGTACGAAAACATAGGCTGGGGAAAATATTATAAGCTAGAGTTCAAAATTCCGACAAACGTTTTAAAAATTTAAATCAACGAAGTAGTATGGGAAAGAGGAAATCGAAGAATACTTTCAGAAGATTCAGGTTTGTAACGGAGAGGGTCGAAAATTGACGACGATCGTCATGAGGCGATCTCGTGAATCGAGGGGAGGAAATTGGTCAGGTGGTCAAAGCATACATACGTCTAGGACATGAATCAGAAAAGTCTACGGAAACTCCTACGGTTGACCAACTAAAGATTTGAAACTAAGCACTAAGACTTCCTAAGGGGCTGGACGGTAATGAAATGCGTTCAGCTTGGTCCGAGATCAATGAACCCAAGCGAACGACAAAAGGAAATTTTAGAGGTCTAGTATGGTCAGGGTTAGGCAAGGACCACTAAGGTAACTCCTACGGCGATCAATTGCTAGAAGGGGGGTCTAACTACCAATCGGAGGCTTCTGACTAGCAAGCACAGACGTCTAACTAAGTCCCTTACCACCTAGTGTCCTAAGAAATCGACTAGACTCAGGGCGTATGACTCGGATGTTGCAATTTATTTAATGGACATTCCGTTATCATCGTTGTTCCGTTAATTCGCAATTGCAAGACTGGACCTGCATGGGCCACCAACATAACCTGTCACGCCCCGCTTCCCAAGAATATGGAGGCGAAGCATGAGAAGGTCCGCTCAGACTTGAAGCTACAAGGCTGCAAGTCCGATAAGCGTCGATCAATTTAAAACGGCAGGTCCTTGCAACGCGAACGAAACAAAGATAATAATAAAATGAGTTGAGACAAAAGAGACATATCAGAATATCCATAAAATAAGTTTCCAACATCGCAGAAAAGCCACAGGCTAAAAGAAAGAGACTAAAGGCCCAAACATGGCCAACAAAAGTACAAAGTACAACGACGGTGCTACGCACCAACAAAACTAACAAAAGGCCTAAAACAACATAAAGCTCAACAAAACTCAAAGCAAGGTCACCGGTGTCCCCAAAATCCTCCTGGCAATCACGGACTCAGACTCAGCGTCAGCGACTCATCACGTACACAGCAACGATCTCTGGCTCAGGGTCTAACATGTGACACCCAAAGAGAAAGGGGCACATGTCAGCAAGTCTGGAAGACTTGTGCAAGTGAAACTGAAAGTACAAGTAAGAGCAACCTAGCAGTTCTAGCATGATGCAATGACATGGCAGTTTAAGTATGAGTGCAGCAGGTAAAGAAAACAACAAGTAGCTAGCATGGCATGGCAAGTGTGGCAAGACTAATAACATTTACAAGGATTTCTCTAGTCACGTTTTCATGTCATTTGCAGAGTTTACGCCTTACAGCTGAAATGACTTTCTTTCACACTGATTGGCCGCTTAACTCCGCCCCACCCAGAGTTTACGCCTTACAGCTGCAGTTGCTGATCAGGCAGACTCCCAGCTGATTGGCCGCTTAACTCTTACCCCATCCCACGTGTATCGAGCCAGGGCCTTACCCCCGAACGGTAATGCTCGCTTCTGGATCACGAGCCAGGAAGTGTTTTTAACAAGTATGGCGTAGGGGTGCACCTAGCCAGGACAAGCAAGTACAAGTATGTAGCGTGTGCTACGAATGCAATATTCAACTTGGATGACATGTAGAATGCAATGCATGGCAGTTAAAAGTGCGTACAGATAAGGAAAGTAAACGTGACAGTTTAGTATGCATGAACATCAAGTTTAAAGGGTGGATCTAGCTTCGTTGTCAAGCTAGATCAATTAGGTGACGGATCTAGTTTCGTTGTCAAACTAGATCAAATAGGCGTCTAGCCAGCTATCATTTCACTGGCTAGTCTCTTTTACGCTAAAGGCAAGGAAGTGGCCTAAAAACATGGCCCTACACAAGAGTTGGCAAGTTTCACTTGCCTGCAAATACGACGTCTGAGCACACCGTCCAATGAGTCCAAAAATCACAATTATCTACGTGCACAAGTCCACCGGCCTAAAGTCCATATTATTAATCTTGATTAGTGAATTTAAAACATTTAAAATACTTTGAAAATACTGATTTTAGTCTTGATTAGCATGCAATTGGGTTGGGGGTCCTATGGGTGCAAAGCGTTACCTCAACACGACGCGAAAGCTACACCGGCGTCGGGTAGCGACGCTGGGGGTCGGAATAATAGAACGCGCTCCAAGTCCTGATTCCAATATAGTTTCCTCGCTGGAAAGTTCAGAGCATCAACCCGGGTGACGATTTCAGATTCCAAAGCTCGCACGTGCGACGACGGGCTACGACGTGCGACGACGTCGTACGCGGCAAGTCGTCGAAGAGAACACTCCTAGGTGGGGCCCACAGCAGTCCTAGGGGCCTTTGGGGGACCCACAATAACTCTGGAGAACTTGGGGGGCCCACGGTGGCAAGCGATGCGACGGGTGCGGGGTTGCGACGTTTGCTCTCGGTCGTACTCAGCCAAATGCGGGGATCTCCATCGGTCGCTGCGGGGGAACGGGCTGTGCAGCGCTTGGGGTCGGTGCGGTCGTCGGTCACAGCGGTCGCTGCGGGGGAATTCTTCGGTCAGACACTGCGGAAGCGGGCTGCAGCGCTGCGGGGGTTGCAACGGAGCGGGGAAGCGGCGATGCGGGGGAGCGCTTCGGTCGGTGCGGGCGGGAGCGTCGGTCGGTGCGGGGGTTGCAACGTTGCAGTTGCAACGTTGCGGAGCGGAGCGGAGGCGGGGCAATCTCTCGGTCAGACCGAGAGATGTCCTCGGTCGGAGCGGGGAGCGGGGGAGCGGTGCGGGCTAGGCTGGGTGCGGGCGGTGGCCTCGGTCAGACCGAGGGAACGGGGCGGAAATCTCCGGTCGTGCGCATGCGACGGCTGCGACGTTGCGACGAATCGTCGCAACGTCCAATTTTGGTTTTGGAAGAGGCTAGGGCTAATTTCTTTGGAAAATAGGTCTTGCTAGGGATTGCTTATATAGTATAGATGGGTTGACTTGGTCTAGGGCTAAATCTAATAGAATTATAAGTTTAAAATAATTTAAAATTTGAAATTAAACTTCTCCAACTCATCCAAGGATTTGACTTGGTCCAAATGAGCTGGAAATTGGCTCAAAAATTCTTTAAAACGTTTAAAACTTAAATAAATTTTATTTGGCCGAATTTAATATAAAAATTAATTACTAAAAATAATATAAAACTTGTAAAAATTATAAAAGTGGTCAAATAAACTCCAAAAATTATAAAATAAATATCGTGGTGTTCGTGGCGACGAATGTGAGCTAACTAAGAAGACGGATCTCAAATTCGACGTCAGACGACGAAACTAAAAATAGAAACGTCTCCCGTCAAGAGTGAGAATCGTCACGTCTTATCGAGTAAGTTTAAATTGTGGGAAAACGACTCGAGACACGTCGTTCCAAATTAGTGCCACTATTTAATACTCTCAGAGACGTTCCCAACGGCATCTCACACGAAAGTGTTCACAAACACACAAAGTCTAAAACAAACACGTGCACGGCCAAAAGCACGTGCACGAACAACGCACAACGAAAAGTGGTCGTTACAAGCCCCCTCGCCCCAACCTCGTCGGTTGGTCGTCGGTTCTCCCACTAGCCCGCTCGACGTCTATCAACCATGAAGTCCGCCTCGGCTCGTGGGGAGGGCACATCTTGCCCAGGGCCGGTTCAAGTATAAATGAGGCCTAACGCGAAACAAATATACGAGGTCTAAATAGTAAAGTCAAATTTTTAAGAGTTTTAATATAACTGAATTTAAAAGGACAATACCCCCTCCAAAACCAAGTACGTTACAATCTCAAAATTGAAGGAAACAAAGTTCAGGTTATTTGAACATTTTTCTAGCTTTTTGAGAAGCGAAGTTTTTTATCAAAAGGTTTATATTCAAGACTTTCAAGTATCTCTCTCTATAGAAAGAATACTCAACCCATTTAACCTATCTTGAGTCATGGTTGATCTTAAATATGTTTTTAGTATTTTCAACTTGGAAAAACTTCTTTCTGCCGAAGCAACTGTTACTGGGACGGTCAACAGTATCCTATATGCAATGCTTGTATTAGGAAAAGAATCTGTCTTATTAACATAATCTAAAATCAAAATTGGAGTATTAAAATCTGCAGGTAAGACTTCTTTTAGGACTCTTAACTCGGAAAAAAGATCACACCCATCAATATCAGAATGTTCACCAACTTTCAAAAAAATTTCAAGATCTATGCAACGGCTCTTCAAAGTACTTTCATTTGAACATTTTTCTAAATCAAATAAAAATCCAAATATCTTTTCATACTCCACAAATTGTTCAAACCTTGTTTTAATTGAAACAATAACTTGGTCAACTATATGCAGGAAAAACTCTATTCGAAAAGATTCTTCAATTGAAAGTCTAACCTCATTATCATTATTCTCATCAAATCTTTTCTTTCTATGAATCACACGTTTCTCACGGAACTTGGGTTCAACATCTAATTCTTTTGCAATTTCTTTTGTATCTTTCATGGCAGACTCAAACACATTCTCCCTATATTTTTCAAAGTAAGAAATAAGGCCTTTTAATTGATCAATAGCAATGTCAAGATGCATATCTTTAGATTGTAACTTTTTACTCACAGCATTTACTGCAAACAATATATCATACCAAATATTCATGGACAAAAGAAATTCAAAGTCTTCTATCTCATATTTGGCTAAAGAGTTTGCTTCACTTTTTGTTTTAGCATCATCACTAACATTTGCTAATTCAAAAAGAGCATCCCTTATGTTCGGAGCTTGGAATTTTATGGCCTTTACACTTTCAATTCGACTTTCCCAACGAGTATTAGATAGTTGTTTAACAATAAACTTAGGCACGTGGTCTTGCAAGACCTTCCACCTTTTTGTAGATGAAGAAAATAGACAATAAATACGTTGCACCACACCAAAAAAAGATAAAGCTCTAGCACACGAATTAGCCACATCACATAGCACAAGATTAAGATTATGACAGCCACATGGTGTATAAAAGGCTCTAGGATTTATATCTAGAAGCCTCTTTTGCACGCCTTGGTGTTTTCCTTTCATGTTAGATCCATTGTCATAACCTTGACCTCTTATGTCACTTACATTAAGAGTATGCACTTCTAAAGCACATACAAGTACATCAAATAGACCTTTTCCAGATGTATCATCTACTTTCAAAAATTCTAAAAAGTACTCCTCAATTTTAATTGGACTTACCGAAGTATTCACACATCTTATGATAAGAGTCATTTGTTCTTGATGGCTTGCATCGGGAGTACAATCAAGTATAACAGAAAAATATTTTGATTGTTTCAATTTTTTTATTATTACTTGTTTAACTTCAGAAGCTAACAATTCTATCAATTCATTTTGTATGGCATGACTCAAATAATGATTATGAACCTCCCCATGTTGTATTCGTCTAACATGTTCTTGCATCACAGGATCAAATTCTGCTATCATCTCAATTATGCTCAAAAAGTTTCCATTACTAGGTTCATAGATCCTCTCATTCGTCCCACGAAATGCAAGATTACATTTCGCAAGATGTTTAACCACAGAAATAATCCTCAATAACAATTGTTTCCAATGATCCTTTTCTTTGTTGATATTCTCTTGAATGGTTTTGTCAATTGTCTCATTCTTCTTAAATCTCTTTTCTACATCAACCCATTTACTCATGTTATTTATATGTTCGTGGCTTGTTTCATGAGTTTTGAGCTTAGCACTAAGGTTTCTCCAATCGTTTGTTCCTTCATTCACAAGTAGGCTAGTACAAATTTTTGAACTAAACAACTTGCAACAAAAACAATATACTCTATCATTTACTTTAGAGTACACGAGCCATTTTCTATCATATGTTTCTCCATTTGCTAATTTCCTAGTATAAAAAGTGATAGAGAAGTGTCTATTAAGCACATCAACTGGAAAATTTAAATTGCACTCTCGAATAGGACCTCTTTCTATCAATATATCTCTAAACTTCACATCAATATTTTTCCAATTTCCAGGGTCATAAATATCTTCATCATTCATAAAATTTATCACATCTTTTGGGCTCTCTTTGTTCTCCTCATTAAACGTTGGAATATTTTCCGTTGTTATATGATCATCTTCACCTACACTACCTTCTACAATGTCTAATAATTCTTCCTCATTTGTTATTTCTTCTCTTTAAGAAGATGTCTCATTTTTCTTGTTAAAAATAAACTTATCAAGAGCTCCTTTTTGATATTGAATAAATTGTTCAACTTTCTTTTTTTTCTTTAGTTTTTCATATCAACTTGCAAATTTTCTAGTAGACATTGTCTAAACAGAACACAACAGAATAAATAGATAATAAAATAATATATGGTGCTCAAAGATCAATACTAAAGGCTTTAGTCTAGAAAGATATGACCTGAGATATAAGAATGATGTCCCTGGTCTGAATCAATCTCCTCTTTGTCTAGCTGAACCTGATCTGATCAATGTATATCTTAAACTGCAAACACAAAACATATAAACATTTGTTATTCCTTTGATAAATAAAAACAGAGTATAATTTGGATTGTTAATAAAAACATATAAACATTGGACACATGCAATATGCCAATATCTGACAGTTTCTTAGTCATGTTAAATTTTGATGATTATTGATGCATATTGCTACTATTATAGCATCCTTTGGATCATTAATTTTTCTCATGTAAATCAAAAAGGACCGTATGATCATTGATCCATGTTTCAAAGTGGCACATATAGGCTATATGATATTGATTCTGACAAAATGAATAAAGTGCACTCCAAATAAGCTCCAAACTACCCAATAACCAGACTCCAATAAGGCAGCAACCCAGGTCTTCAAACCTTGGGCCAAACGGCCCAAAACCATAAAAACACCCAAATTTCATTAAAATAACAATTACCCAAATTTCATCAGATTCTATTAAAAACCCTTTATTAATAATGGATTGTAACATCATCAACATGATACGTTAATAACATCAAAGGTTGTAATTCAATTCATAATTCATTTATCCAAAAGCTCCTGAAGAACAACAAAGTTACAACTAACAAAGTCCAAGGCAATTTAACTTATTTAAGCCTTAATTAACACCTGAAGAACAACAAAAGAGCAAACGGCCCACGAAGCTAAAATAAAAATTACCCAGATTTCAATTTTTCAGTCGGAATCGTCGACGTTGGCTCGCAGTCGCCGACGGCCAATCAGACGAGTGAGTGAAACTGCCGAACAGGAGTCTGGACTAGCACCGAGGCCCGAGCGCGTCACGGCATCCGCGTCACGGCGTCCGCCTTCTGTGCGGCTGAGATCGGAGAGCAGATAGAGATAGTTGAGAGCCTGAGATCGGAGATCAGACTCGGAGTCGGAGACTAAGAGCAGATCGCTGGTAAAGATCGGAAGAAACTGAGAGAGAGAGAGAGAGAGAGAGAGAGAGAGAGAGAGAGAGAGAGAGAGAGAGAGAGAGAGAGAGAGAGAGTCAGATGAAAGTTGAAACGGCGCCCAACTGCCCAAGCAAAGTTGGGGGTATGGTTTTCTGATTGAAAATAAAATTAAAATTAAATGAGATTTTTATGAATCACACATTCACATGAAACACAGTGCCTTGGGGAGCTCAGCTGGGCTTTTTTAAAATTTTAAATTTTCAGTTTTGTGGGCCGTTGGGCTTTGATAAAATAGAAATTTTGAGGCCTCATAAAAATGGAGGCCTAAAGCCATTGCTTGAGTGGCTTTATGCTAGAACCGGGCCTGATCTTGCCACAAGCCTCGTCGGTCGAGCGCCTGCCTCCCTCCAAGCCCGTTGGGTGCACCATTAGGTTGCCATCGCCCACCTAAAGCGGCCAAGTGACTAAGGAGCGGCCTCGCTCCTCGGACGTGCCACGAAGATCCCTTTGGCTCATCGAACACGACAAACAACCTTGTACAAAGACGCCACTGACTCTTCCGCTGCTCGACAACCTAACAAAGCACCCCCTGACCGCTGCGTCATCTGACCATTTGGTGCTTTCGACTCTGATACTCTGATGAAGCATCCCTGGCCGTTGCGTCGTCTGACAAAAGTATGGCTGACACGCACAGCTCTGACATCCTCGGTCGAACCTTCTGCAGTCTGATATGCTGACTCAACATGCCAGGTCAGCCCCACCTAACCACCTCAATCAGGTATAAATACTCCTTCACCTCCATCGAGAGAGGGGTGGGCTAATTGATTCTCATTCTCATTACTCACACACAAGAGCAAATGTCCTCCACATCTTTGTTCTTCCACAATAGCTTTCCACGCAGGGTCGACTCACTTTCAATCCGTCCTGCTTGCCTAGCCCCCGTTTCTAAGCCCTAATTCTAACTTAGGGATCGGAGAGGCTAAGGGTTGGACCCCCAACCCATCCTTTCTGACGAGATGCTCTGTGCGCAGGTGAGCATGTCCAAGCAGCTAGCAATCGGCAGTCAATTGCCTCGTCTCAAATGATGTGAGAACTACTCCCAAGCGCAGGAGATCGTGCAAGTAATATCCTGGTGAGTCCAGGTATCGAATCCGCGGGACAACTGACCTGTAAAACTACGATCGTCAATCTGAAAAGAGTAATAATACGATGTTAACCAACCACCTATCGAACACAAAGATATAAGATCAATAGTATGGAATAAGAAATGAAAATCCTACGATATTTACGGTGACTTTGGTAGGGGTACAAGTATGGGGAGTTTGTGTTGGGTTTGATTTCGTTAGGGTGTGCAACCAATGCTTATCAATACCTTTTCTATAACTCAACGTTTCGTCCGGTCAGGGCATGAGAACGTCGGAAAGTATGGCGATCAAGCATATAGAAACGTGCCAAAGAATTATACAATTAAAATAGGGCGAAAAGATATAGAAACCAACGAATGCGACACCCTAACTACGTCAACACCAACACATATGAAGTGGATGTGCTACGGTTGTGAGTTCATTAGGAGTTAATAATCGCTGAAATATCATGTCTATTATATAACTCAACGCTTCACCCGGTCAAGGCGTGAAGGCGTCGGAAGATGAATCGATACAAACTAGTCAAAATAGCCGTATACGTATCACTAGCAACATTGATTTCATTAAACGATAAACGCAACAATAAGTTCAGATTAGTGAACATAAATTGGCTAGCCTTGTCAGGGCCTAGCCATAGGGAACATGAATGATATCGACAATAAGCAAATACCCAACAAATACGTTGTAGAAATCAACATTACTAGCAATTTGGACGTGATAATAGGGCTAAAGACATGAAATTCATCAATTAAATACTCCTAATTACTTCACAACCATATCACAAAGAGCTTAGCCACGCATGGTGCAAAAACAATCAGATTTGATAGCCAAATACATCGTTATAATAGCCAAATACAATGAAATACACCAAATCCGGGGTATAAGTTCAAGAAATTGTCACCAAATCTCCACTTTAGAACCCAAAACTCCCTTAGAATAGGAAGAATAGCCTCTGAAATTTTTCAGAATTTTCCCCTGGAGAAATACGCACAGTAGCCGCTCCAAAAGTCCCAAAATACGCCAGAATACGCCCCAAAACCCGAGAAATACGCTTATATAATAGCATTGCGGGTTTTGGGGGCTTAACGGGTCGAAACCCGCTTCTATTCGCATCCAAATCCGCAATTCACGGAGAGGATTAAATCTTCGCCGCACATCAAAAGGCGGGATGGCCTAGGAAGAGGCCACGTGTCCTCGATAGCGGATTCGAGCCCGCATCCGAGTCGACTTCGGATCGAACTCGGTTTCGATCTCCATCGCTGGATCTCGGGGCAACTGATATGATAAGGCCACGTAGCTCGAGAAATTCACCGCTTCGCCTTCAAATCGCGGGGCGCGTAGGGACCGTTGGATCACCATCGCCCGGTCTTCATTGAGCCACGTTGTCGCATACGCTGAATAAATGCGGGGGAAATAGCAACCGTCGGATCACAGATGGACGTCCCCGATGGTGCCGCGTCGCCGCTCCGCTGATCGCTGCATCGGGCCGTTGGATCGAGCGGCAACCACGTGGGATCGTGCCACGTAGCCGCCAAGAATCGTGCATGCTGCTACGAGATGGGCTGTCGACATCCGTTCGATCTCGATCGAACGACCCAGCTTTAGCCGCGTCGCCCGCTTCTTCCGCCCGTCAGATCGGAGCAGGAATCGCTCGGATGCTGCCACGTGGCGCGCCAAAAATCGTGCGCCGACGTATATACGTATTTAAGCGTATTTTCTTCCGTATTTCTCCATTTAATTGGTATTCTGCATTCGAAAATACACAGTAATTAGCATAGATCTCAGAAAAATACAAATAAATAGTCGTTGGAATTGTGAGATCGAGACGATGCTAGGAAAAATATAAAAAGTGCAGAAATACTCCATTATTTACTGTTTTGTGCTCAAATAAGGTGTTTTCTCTAATAAATGATGATGTACAAAATACAAATGTATTAGAGAACAATTAAGCATCATATGGGCACAAAAATAGGACTAATTAGGGGGTTAAATACGCAATATTCACTCCGAATCACACCCCCCAACTAGCATTTTGCTAGTCCCTAGCAAAAAAGCGATGAATACAGATGATTAATAAAATAATAAATTCTATCAATCGCTTATGGCATGGCTCAATAATACGCTTTCCAACATGATCTTTACCATCAATATACACATCCATGAACAAAATCAATCACATGATATTTTCTCTAATTTAGTATGAATAAATAACATACAAGCATCGTTTTGCGCAAGCGAAAGTATAGCACGTCGTTTTTCTCTAGTTTTATTGTTTCCAAGGAATTGGCCTATCAAAATAATCATTCAAGACATGGGTATTGAAGTTGCTCAGTATTTTCACCATTTCTTTTCCTTTATTCGTTCCGCGTAACGCGCATCAAGCAACATTCGCAGAAAAATGTATAACTTGGATCGCTCCATCAAATGAGTGAGTTTCCTGTCAATGGCTCCCAAATCAGACGATAATAGGGCATTAGGCCAAAAAGGACCCCTCGGACTGTACTACTCGAGCCAACCAAGTTATGTATTAGTGACATTCTTATTCATTCATTTTCCTTCATTTTTCTTTTGTTTTTTTTCTTTTCATAAGCAACTCAATACCCAAATTTTTTTTTGAATAAAGCATTAATAACCAAGGCCAAATTCCTCTTCAACTTGAAGACTTTTCAAAAAAAATCGTGTTATACTCAAGCTTTTTCATCACATTAGCATGCATGAATTAAATTCAAACTATTTCGAGATATTAATCATGACAATCGAAAAAATTTCATGAATATCATATTAACGGTAATTCATGAAGGAAAAAAAATTAATTCAAGCCATAAACAATTTTTAGAACTCAGTTAACGCATAATCACCCGCATTTTGAGGAATACGAAGGAGTTTAAAATGGTGAGATTGGTGGTTCATTCTTTCCTTATGCCATACTTTTGAAAAAAAATCCTAAGGTCTCATACACACCCCCCAACTAAAGATGGACATTGTCCTCAATGTCGAAAGGGGTACGAGTTTATTCAAGCAAGCATCCTAGAAAGCATATAAAATTCTACGCTACTGGAAAGAACACACCGTGTTCAAATGGCGGATCCTGAATCTTTAATGGTGGAGGAAGTTGTTCAATTTGATCCTTGCGCTCCTCGGCGAGTAATCTTCCTCCTTTAGCTAAATTGGACTCCAGCAACACAACTCCAAGCATCTCTATAAGTTGTTTACCACTGCCCTGCAAGAAACGAGTTATGTCAGTCCAAATTAGTTTAAAATTCTTTGCCACAAATATATTCCAAATATAGTCATCAAAGTAAGTGAAGTAAAATAAAGCATGGTGATGACAACTCCCTGAAAAATGCGCACTACGCTCGGTATGATGCTCAGTCAATGTGGAGAGGGGTAAATGATTTTGGGAAAAAACTGGGGAAGGGAATGGTTCGGGCTCAATATTGACGATCTTTGAACTCATGTCCCTAGTCGTCTCCTCCTCCTGTTCATCCAAAATTGCTCGCTCATCCTCTACTTTGCACACACTTCCTACTATGTCAATGTTTTCATTCGTGACTTCATCGTGACATGGCTCGCTCGATATACCTGCATTAGAAGATAAACTCACATTAGGTGCTGGAAATTGAATTTCAAAAGATTCATTTTCTTCTAAGCAAGTGGCAATCAGCTTAAGATTTTCAATAGATTGCTGAATCTGTCGGCTCCGAGCGAGGAATTTCTCTTGGAATTGGTGGGATGTGGCCTCCTGTGTCTGAATAAGCAGTTGAACTTCCTCTTTCAAGTGTTGCAAAGGTACGTCTACGCTTTGCTCTCCTTGATCAAGGCTTGAAGGCTCCGTTGAATCGCACTCTGAAGTCTCTTTCATGATTTCTTCGTTCTCTTGTAAACACTCCATGTACTTCCACGCCTCTGTCGGCGTCATGACTCCCAAGAATTCCTGCAGCTGTGGTCGTAGTCCACCTAGGAAAGACTCCATAAGCTCTTTCTTCGTGTACCCATGCTACGGATAGCTCGATATTATGTCTGTGAACCTCCTCCAGGCCTGAAAGAAAGTTTCACAATTAGTCTGATTAAAACCAACAATCTTGA
The DNA here is from genome assembly GCA_030789695.1 of Scilla litardierei. Classification (NCBI taxonomy): domain Eukaryota; kingdom Viridiplantae; phylum Streptophyta; class Magnoliopsida; order Asparagales; family Asparagaceae; genus Scilla; species Scilla litardierei. The sequence continues at coordinate 58,874,505 of CM061131.1, forward strand.
GCTTCTCCATCCTATGTTTGTGTGCCTTATCATATTCTGCATCATACAAATTGTTCGTGCAATAGAATTTCATGTATTCCATATGCTACATTTTTAAAAGAGAAAACAAAAAATAAAAAATAAAAATAAAAATCCTAGGCTATAAGATGGAAGGATCTCACCGAATGTTCCTCCAAACGAACTGAAATCGTAGATCGAAAGTACTGTTGTCCCCGGCAACGGTGCCAAAAACTTGCCTCGTCTCAAATGATGTGAGAACTACTCCCAAGCGCAGGAGATCGTGCAAGTAATATCCTGGTGAGTCCAGGTATCGAATCCACGGGACAACTGACCTGTAAAACTATGATCGTCAATCTGAAAAGAGTAATAATACGATGTTAACCAATCACCTATCGAACACAAAGATATAAGATCAAGAGTATGGAATAAGAAATGAAAATCCTACGATATTTACGGTGACTTTGGTAGGGGTACGAGTATGGGGAGTTTGTGTTGGGTTTGATTTCGTTAGGGTGTGTGCAACCAATGATTATCAATACCTTTTCTATAACTCAACGTTTCGTCCGGTCAGGGCACAAGAACGTCGGAAAGTATGGTGATCAAGCATATAGAAACGTGCCAAAGAATTATACAATTAAAATAGGGCGAAAAGATATAGAAACCAACGAATGCGACACCCTAACTACGTCAACACCAACACATATGAAGTGGATGTGCTACAGTTGTGAGTTCATTAGGAGTTAATAATCGCTGAAATATCATGTCTTTTATATAACTCAACGCTTCACCCCGGTCAAGGCGTGAAGGCGTCGGAAGATGAATCGATACAAACTAGTCAAAATAGCCGTATACGTATCACTAGCAACATTGATTTATTTAAACGATAAACGCAACAATAAGTTCAGATTAGTGAACATAAATTGGCTAGCCTTGTCAGGGCCTAGCCATAGGGAACATGAATGATATCGACAATAAGCAAATACCCAACAAATACGTTGTAGAAATCAACATTACTAGCAATTTGGACGTGATAATAGGGCTAAAGACATGAAATTCATCAATTAAATACTCCTAATTACTTCACAACCATAGCACAAAGAGCTTAGCCACGCATGGTGCAAAAAAAAATCAGATTTGATAGCCAAATACATCGTTATAATAGCCAAATACAATGAAATACACCAAATACGGGGTATAAGTTCAAGAAATTGTCACCAAATCTCCACTTTAGAACCCAAAGCTCCCTTAGAATAGGAAGAATAGCCTCTGAAATTTTTCAGAATTTTCCCCTGGAGAAATACGCACAGTAGCCGCTCCAAAAGTCCCAAATACGCCAGAATATGCCCCAAAACCCTAGAAATACGCTTATATAATAGCATTGCGGGTTTTGGGGGCTTAACGGGTCGAAACCCGCTTCTATTCGCATCCAAATCCGCAATTCACGGAGAGGATTAAATCTCCGCCGCACATCAAAAGGCGGGATGGCCTAGGAAGAGGCCACGTGTCCTCGATAGCGGATTCGCGCCCGCATCCGAGTCGACTTCGGATCGAACTCGGTTTCGATCTCCACCGCTGGATCTCGGGGCAACGGATATGATAAGGCCACGTAGCTCGAGAAATTCACTGCTTCGCTTTCAAATCGCGGGGAGCGTAGGGACCGTTGGATCACCATCGCCCGGTCTTCATTGAGCCACGTTGCCGCATACGCTGAATAAATGCGGGGGAAATAGCAACCGTCGGATCACAGATGGACGTCCCCGATGGTGCCGCGTCGCCGCTCCGCTGATCGCTGCATTGGGCCGTTGGATCGAGCGGCAACCACGTGGGATCGTGCCACGTAGCCGCCAAGAATCGTGCATGCTGCTACGAGATGGGCTGTCGACATCCGTTCGATCTCGATCGAACGACCCAGCTTTAGCCGCGTCGCCCGCTTCTTCCGCCCGTCAGATCAGAGCAGGAATCGCTCGGATGCTGCCACGTGGCGCGCCAAAAATCATGCGCCGACGTATATACGTATTTAAACGTATTTTCTTCCGTATTTCTCCATTTAATTGGTATTCTGCATTCGAAAATACGCAGTAATTAGCACAGATCTCAGAAAAATACAAATAAATAGTCGTTGGAATCGTGAGATCAAGACGATGCTAGGAAAAATATAAAAAGTGCAGAAATACTCCATTAATACTGTTTTGTGCTCAAATAAGGTGTTTTCTCTAATAAATGATGATGTACAAAATACGAATGTATTAGAGAACAATTAAGCATCATATGGGCACAAAATAGGACTAATTAGGGGGTTAAATACGCAATATTCACTCCGAATATTCAAATCCAGTCATGTGGCGTACAAGAGGAGCACTCGCGAAATCGACCCAGAGATCGGTCTTCGCGGCGCACTTAGCTTCATCACCCATTTATCACTTGTCAAACAGCCTACCCAAACCTCATCCCACTTATAACCACCGTGCCCTTGGTAACCCTATAAACAAATTCATTATACGCGGATCTTACCCTGCAACAATTGGCGCCGTCTGTGGAAACGAAGGGTCACACCCATGTCTAACTCCATACCCATCATCCGAAATCCCGACCACTGCAAAGCCCACATGGATTAGGAATCGCAATCTCACCCGATGACTCCCTCGACTGATCTCCCCCCTGAGGAGATGGCAGAGACAGTATAGGCCTTAGCCCGTGCTCTGCAACAAAGCTTCGAGGCCTTCACCAAGATGATGGAAGGCTTCGAGGCAGCCAGAGCAGAAGCACCCCCCAGTCCCTCCAACCCCCTAAACTTGAGGCGAAATCTTCGCCCTCAGTTTGAAGAAGAGGCGGGGCAGAGAGGGCTCGCCGAAGAGATATCGGCCCAGCAAAGGCTTCTGGATGAAGAAGTGGAGGTTGCTCGACAGCAGAAGTGCGACGAAGAAGCTGCTGCCAACAAAAGATGCCAAGACAACGAAGCGGAGGTCACGCATCAAGCCCGTCTCGACGAGGAAGCCGCTCATCGACACCTCTGCTTCATCGTCGCTGAACGCGAAAGGCTTCGGCGGGAGAACCAGGAGATCCCGGAGGTGTCGACCTCGGGCCAACGGCGCAGGAATGCACGTAGCCCACCGTCAGCCGGTTCCCCGTCGCGCAGGAGGAGCCCTCCCAGACAGCCACCCCACTCCCCAGAGAGGGATGACCATCACCAACAAGGCCGTGACCGGAGCAGAACCCCTGAGAGACAGAGGGAGCGTGCCCTCGAGCGCCTCGCTTACCCTGAGGAAGCCATGCCATTGGCGAGATGGGTGACTTCGGCCCCGAGACCTTCGAGGTTCAAGCTCCCCCAGCTGGGGTCTACAGCAGGGCGGGCGATCCCCTCGTGCATGTGCAGAAGTACCGAGGGGCGATGGAGATGTAGGGCGCAGATGACGCGTTCCTTTGCCGGGGATTCCAGCAGAGTTTGTAGGGCTCGGCCCTGGAATGGTATCACAGTCTGCCCGCCCGGACCATCGAGTGCTTCGGTAAATTGTCTCACAAATTCTCCCAGCAGTTTCGGGCGGGGCGGATGAGGAAGAAGCTGACGGACTACCTATTCACGATCGTCCAGAAGGAAGAGGAGACGATCCGGAAGTACTTGTAACGCTTCCAAGATGAGAAGCTTGGTGCGGTAGCCTGCGGGGACGAGTTAGTCATGGCGGCCTTCAAGACAGGACTAACTAGCCGGAGCCTTCATAAGTCCCTCCTCCGAGACCCGACTGCCGATTTTTCCGCACTTATCGTTCAGGCAGAGAGGTACATGCTGAGCAAGGAGGCCCTTGGAACGAGGACGGAGGTCGCCAAGACGGGGGAATCCCGCAGCGAGCATCGATCCAACTCCAGGCCGAGTCAAGAGGACAGACCCAGGGGCCACGACCAGCTGGCCCAGCAAAGGCGTGACCCTGAGGGGCATCGCCTGTAGGATCGCCCCGGCCCGATGCGGGAGTTTACAGCCGCTAGAGAGCCCGCACTAGTGACCCCGAGGCCGGAGAGATCTCAGCGGGCCCAATACACGCAGCTCAATGCCCTGATGATAGAGGTGTTAGCCGCTGCGACGAGGGCTGGACTACTTTAAGACCCGCCTCGAGAGTTGAGGTCAGATCCTGCGAAGAGGGATCTCCAGAAGTATTGTCTGTACCATCGTGATCACGGTCACGATACCGACAATTTCTTCCCATTGAAGAGGGAGATCGAGCGGCTAATCCAAGCAGGCCACCTCCGAGGCTTCATTGAAGGGAGGAGGCCAACTCGAGAAGAAAGAGGTCCACAGGGAGCACGGAGGCTAGACCTATCCTCGAACGTCGAACAGGAAGAGCCTCGTTCGCATAGGGCAGTCATGCGCATAGATGTGATATGCGGCGGTGTTCCTCGGGGGCGCGTCATCTTCGGGCAAGAAGGCATACGCTCGACAGGTGATGGCGGCGGACCTTGGTGCGGAGCAAAAAGGAGAAGGGTGGCTCGACCACCCATCACTTTCACTGACGACGACTTGGAGGGGGTCGAGCTACCGCATGACGATGCCATAGTCATTGAAGCTCAGATTGGGACGTGTAATGCCCAACGAAGCTACTGCACAAGTACTAGAGGAGGGTGAATAGTACTTTAAAATAATTAAGAAGATAATTCCTAATTATCATGCAAACTCAACCAACAATGCGGAAATGCGGAAATGTAAATATTGACAACAAAGAAAACAATCACAAACAGAAAATTTAACAGGTTCGGATCCACCCAAGTCTCCCCGACTTGTTCCAGGTGAACCTACGTCCCAAACACCCGGATCCCCTCCGGATACTTGAGTTAGAAACTTCTAACTCAAATTTGCACTATGAAATACTTGTAGAAACCTCTACAAGATCAAATCATACACAAATCGAAATGTGACTCCCACAACCCGGGATCACACACAAACTCTCACAACCGAGAGTAAATCACTTGCAATATTCAAAGTAAATTGAAATAGAAATGCTTACCACAAAATACCTATGCCATGAGTAAACTTACGAATTAGGGCAAAGATGATTTTGGGGAAGATGAAGGCACCAAACCCTAGCTCCAAGATATTGACCAGCAATGGAGTCCTAGGTGGATGTTGGTGAGCTAGAATCAAGCTCTTGGCTTGGAAGGCTCACAATCAATGAATCACTCTTTTGAAATAAGAGTGAGGGAGAGATTCAAGTGAGAAATGAAAGAGCTTTGAATGAGGATTAAATGCTTTCTCTTTGATATCTAAATATCAATTAATATCAGCCTTGAATGCTATGAATGTAGCACTTCAAGTATATATAGGATAGAGGAAAGAGAGAGCAAAATTCGTGGCATTTAATGCTCCAATGGCTCTATTCTGAAGCAGACTAGTCGGTCAAAGAAGAACCACTGACCGACTAGTTCAACAACTAGTCGGTCAGTCAATCAACATGAACCGACTAACTGAAGAACAGCCAATAGATGAAGTTCAGACTTAAAGAACTAGTCGGTCTAAGAAGACTTGCCAACCGACTAGTTTCACAACTAGTCGGTCGGTGCGTGTTCTTTGACCGACTAACAGAAGAAATAGAATAGTCTGAATACAAGTTGAATTAGTCGGTCTAAGAGCAAATGCTGACCGACTAGTTTATCAACTAGTCGGTCGACAAATGTACATAGACCGACTAACGATAAACAACAACTTGGGCTGTACAGTAGAAGCTCAACTAGTCGGTCTAAGAAGGATTCCTAACCGACTAGTTTCACAACTAGTCGGTCGGTGAACCTTCTTTGACCGACTAACTGTAAACAGTAAATGAGCTAGAAATGAAGAAGGCATTCTAGTCGGTTTAAGAAGCTTTGTCGACCGACTAGATTGCCATCTAGTCGGTTGGTTCTTCTTCTTGAACCAACTAACATGCACAAGAAGTCACGAATCGAAGCTTCGGAAAAGTTTGTATGGACTTCTACTAAGATCCTAGCTCTAAGATATGAGCGTTATGAAGATAAAAACGTAAGACCTACTCAGGGCTTAACATTCTACGAAAAGAAGCTAGAAGACATAAAAATAAACTTGACGAACCGTCTTCAAAAGCTTCGATCGAATCTTCATGACTTCAATAATGGTCCTTGAGCTTCAACGAAGCTTCAAGCATATGATCACGTGCTTTGAGAAGTCTTGAGACGTCGCTTTAGATGTTCATATAAATTTGGCGACGATCTCCATAACTGCGCTCACAAAGAGTTAGTTCACGATATTTATGTTTGTTCATCATCAAAACCAAAATCGGGGAATCAATACTCAACAGGACGGCCATCATTAGCCGCCTCCTGATCGACACCGGGAGCTCCTGTGATATCATGTTCATGTCGACATTTGAGAAGATGGGGCTGAAACCGGTGGACCTAAATCCTTGTACGGGCCTGATCGTAGGCTTCACCGGCCACTCAGTCCCCATTACCGGAGTAATCACCTTGCCCGTCTCTCTTGGGGAGGAGCCAAGGGTTGTCACCTGCATGACGCAGTTTGTTGTCGTCGACATTGCATCGACGTACAACGGGATGATAGGGCGACCGTACATGACCGCCATTAAAGCTCTCCCCAGCTTGCTGCACCAAATGGTTAAATTCCAGACTCCGCGAGGGGTAGGGCAAGTGCGGGGGAGCCAAAGCTATCCCGGAGCTGCTATGTTGGGTCCACCAAGCACAAGGCATCAAAGCAGGCATTGTCGGTCGACCTCCTCGATGAACGGGAGGACTACTGTGACCAGCGATCGACCCCGGCAGAGGAGATTGAAGAAGTGCCCGTATCCGCGGAGGAGGGCAAGACTGTCTCCATCGGCACAAAGCTTCCGACCACTCTGAGGACGAAACTCATCAACCTCCTCAGGGAGAATGCGGACATCTTCGCGTGGTCACCCTCGAATATGCCCGGAGTCGATCCTGCAGTAATCACTCACAAGATGAATGCGGACCCGGAAGCTCGACCGATCCGGTAGAAGAAAAGGAGCTCTGGAGGAGAAAAGATGAGGGCAGCGAGCGAGGAGGTGGGGATGCTTCTCGAGGCCAAGTTTATCAGGCCGGTGAGTTACCCAGAGTGGCTCGCCAACGTCGTCCTGGTGAAGAAGGCCAGCAGGAAGTGGTGCATGTGCGTCGACTTCACTGACCTCAACAAGGTGTGCCCAAAGGATAACTTTCCCTTGCTGAGGATCGACCATCTGGTCGACCATGCATCGGGCTACGAACTGCTAAGCTTCATCGATGCGTTCTCAAGTTACAATCAGATCCCATTGGTGGAAATTGGCGAGGAAAAGACATCTTTCATCACCGACAAGGGCATCTTCTGCTACATGAAGATGCCGTTCGGGTTGAAGAACGCCGGGATGACCTATCAGCGAATGGTAGACAAGATCTTAGGCCCTCAGGTCGGGCGAAATCTTGAAGTCTACATCGACGTTATGTTGGTCAAAAGCAAGGAGGCCCCAGACCACCTCGTCGACATACATGAGACTTTTCAGAAGGTGCGCCATTACAACCTAAGGCTTAACCCAGCAAATGCATCTTCGGCGTGCAATCCGAAAAGTTCATCGGCTTCATGATCACGAAGCGAGGGATTGAGACGAACCCATACAAAATACCAGACCTCATCAATATGGCGGAGCCTCGAACCATTCGAGACCTGCAGAGGTTGAATGGAAGGGTCACCGCACTGGGGAGGTTCCTGTCGAAGTCCGCTGAGAGGTCACTCCCATTTTTCAAAGTCTTGCGGTGGGCTTTCGTCGCAAAGAAGGACGACAGGAAGGTGATCAACTGGGACGACTCCTGCACCCGAGCGTTCGCAGAGCTGCGGGCCTACTTACAGAGTCCGCCGCTGCTCGCAAAGCCAGAGGAAGGAGAGCAGATGGGCTTATATCTGTCCATTAATGAAGAAGCTGTCAGCTCGGCCTTGGTGAAGGAAGAGAAGGGTGTGCAATGGCCTGTCTACTATGCAAGCGGGTGCTCCGAGATGCGGAGACCCGTTATAGCCCGATAGAGAAGGTCGCTTACTATCTCGTCACAACAGTAAGGAAGCTCTGGCCATACTTCCAAGCCCATGCCATCGTCGTCTACACCAATTTGCCGCTCGAGAAAAACCTGAAGAGATTGGAGCGATCAGACATAATGCTGAACTGGAGCGTCGAACTCAGTGAGTTCGACATCACCTATAAAGCCCGGACGGCGATCAAGGGCCAAGAGCTGGCAGATTTCGTAGTGGAGTGCACCATCGAAGATCTTCCCGAAGATCCGCCAAGCGCTCAATCGGCAGTAGCATGGCAGGTAGCACTGGTAACAGACAAACCCTCGACATCTGCTCAGGGAGAAGATGGCGAACTGTGGATCATCCAAGTCGATGGGTCAGCTACGAGATCTGGAACTGGGGCAGGCATCGTCATCCAAACTCCGGACGGGTGCCTGTTGGAGTATGCAAAGCGCTTCAGCTTCTCAGCGACCAACAATGTGGCTGAGTACGAAGCCGATGTCAACGGATTGAAGCTATGCCGAGCATTAGGGGCGACAAACGTGCTGCTGCTGAGCGACTCAAGGGTTATCGTCTGACTGATCCAAGGGAGTTTCGAGGCCCAGGAGGAGCTGATTAAGCGTTACCTAAAGCGCGCCTAGGCTGAGCTCCAGAATTTCAAAAAGGCTGAAGTCTAACACCTACCTCGTTCGAACAACCTCCGAGCCAACGCCCTCTCGAAGCTTGCCTCCTCTTCCTCGGTGGAAATTGGGAAGGCGATCTACGACGAAATCTTGCCGACACCTACTATTGAGGAGGGCGAGATAATGTGTGTCGGCCAAACGACGACCTGGATGAGCCCAATCATGACCTACCTGGAGACGGGGCCTTGCCCGTAGATCGGGCCGAGACGAAGAAGGTCGAAAGGCGAGCCTTTGCGTTCGTAATCTTCGACGGCGTGCTTTACCGCAAGCATCGCGCAAGGTTTGACATCCTGTCGTATCTGAAGTGTCTGGGGCCGGACCAAGCCGAACAAGTCATCCGCGAGGTGTAAGAAGGCCTTTGCAGAAACCATTACGGCGGACGCACCATCGCCCACAAAGTGGTGCGTCAGGGGTACTACTGGCCGACCATTGTCCACGACGCATCCATGTATGTCAAGAAGTGTAGAGAGTGCCAGAAGTTTAGCAAATACAATGATGCTCCACCGGCAAACCTGGTCTCCATCCTCAGCCCAATCACATTCGCCAAGAGAGCTTAAGCTCGGCTCGAAGACCAGAGAAAGGAGAGGAATCTCGAAAACCGGGAGAGGACAGTAGAGTAAAGGAAGCTAGCTCGACCCCGCCACGCCATAATAGCCGCCACAATAAGAAAGAAGCAAGCGAAACAGCTAGAAGCGCTCGCTTCGCCGCGAGCGAAGTCGAGATGTTGATGAGAAAGGGGCGAGTCTCAAGGCCAAAGAGTGCTCTTTGAACTCCCCTACCTTACGAATACAAGCCGGAGCGAAAGCACGGTCCAGGTCAGCCTGATCCTCGAGACAACTATCAAAAAAGTGAAAAATCGCGACTTAACAACCTTTTTGAGTCCCGCCCGAAACTCTCATTTCTCTGGTTCGATCTGAAAAAAGAACTCTTTCCTTCCTACAGCCAGGCCACCGACGTCTTCCTCCCGCATTAGGAATAACGGAAATCCGTTCTCCAGCCCCCCAGACGGAAAAAAGTAGGAAGGCCGCCTAAAGATAAGCTGCTTTGCTTGCTTGGCAGCTAACTCAGTCTTCTGCTGGTATGGTACTATGAATACAAGGGGCAGGAAATCGAGGGGAAAAGGCACGCTAGGGCGAGGGGCTATCCTCTTTGTTTATAGGGGATCGACTCTTTACTAAAAAGGGAAGGGTAGTGTCAGCTAGCACTTTGGTCTATGCTTTTTCTCGAATGGAATAGGGAAATGCATGTTAAATGTACTTATAATGGTGTTCAATTATCAGAAACAGAATTTCCTCAAAATTGGTTAACAGACGGTATTCAGATAAAGATCTTATTTCCTTTCTGTCTGAAACCTTGATGGGTTCCCCCAGTGTGCAACAAATGCTACTCTTTCGGACATCTTGAGGAAGAGTGCACAACTAGTGCTTGCTTCGACGGTCGACCTCTATGGAATGGCGAAAAATCTTCTCTTGAATCTTCGCATTTCAGCGAGGTAGGGGCAGGGGAGCGTTCCGCCTTAGAGGGAAGCGCCCGCGCAATACGGGACAACTTTCATGGCCAGAACGAGATGAGGTGTAGACCAGTTTTCGAGACGAGACCAGGAGCAGTTGGTGGAGACTCGGATCCCCTCGACATCCTCGGATCTTTCCCGAAGGCATTCGAAGGGATGAAATATCTCGTCATCGCTGTTGACTACTTCACCAAATGGGTCGAGGCGAAGCCGTTGGTGCGTATCACGTGGAAGGATATGAAGAACTTCATTTGAAAGTCCGTCGTCTACCGCTTTGGGGTACCTCGCTCCATAGTGACGGATAACGGGAGGCAATTTGACTCGAGGGCTTCCGGGGCTTTTGCTCGGAGCGGGGAATCAAACTCCACTTCACTTCCGTAGCCCATCCGTAATGCAATGGGATGGCGAAGGTGGAAAACAAGTGCATACTGGACCCACTGAAGAAGAAAGTCGACGACGCGCTTGGGTCTTGGGCAGACAAGTTACCAGATATCCTTTGGTCATACCGCACGACCTACAAAGCATCGACCGGGGAGAGCCCGTTCATGCTGGCATTCGGGGTAGAAGCGGTCGTCCCTGTAGAAGTGGGAGAAGAAACACTTCGACTCAGATACTTCGATGAGGACATCAACATGGAGGGCCTTGGCCTCAACCTCAAGCTCATCGACAAAGTGAGAGACCGAGCTTTGACAAAACTTGTCAAGCACAGCCAAAGGATGGCCCGGCATTACAACTCCCGGGTGAAAAAATGGAGCTTCAGAATCGGTGACCTAGTCCTCAGGGACGCAACCTCCAAACCGGAGATCGCTCGCCGAGGGAAGCTCGCAGCAAAATGGGAGGGGCCTTATGAAATCATCGACATCGTCGGTCCAGCCACTTACATCATAGCAACCATAGACGGCGGCGAGCTAGCCCACCAGTGGACTGCGGAACACTTGCTAAAATACTATCAATAACATCGTAAGTTTTAAATAAAATTATCTTCCTTTCTTGCATATTTTCAAATTTTGCCGTCTCCACTTGAAAATTTCAGTTCCACTCGAACACTCTCAAACTACGGGCTCGCTCCCTCCCCCAGCTATGGCCCGCCCCGTATAACGGGGGCAACACACACCAAGGCCATGCTAAACCAACAGTTAAGAAAGTAAGTCCGAACCATAGTTTTCATTCAACAAAATTTTCCATGGATTTCATTTAGCAAGACTTGGCAAAAAAATTTACAAGTGTCCCGGGAGTCGACCTTACAAAAAATGGCCACCCCTAGGTTGACCCCATCAAGCATCCAAAATTTCCCAAAAAAACAAAACAAAACAAAACTAAGTACTATACCTAGGCCCCTAAACCGGCCCCTTACTCCCCCACTATGAGTATTTACATGGTCCTCTGGTCGCCATCCCCTTGGCCGCCCTCTGGGGTGTCGCCCACCACTTGCTGTCCGGCCAAAGGTGCCTCTACATCGACCGGCACAGACTCCTCATCCTCTGCCTCCCCCTCCTCCTCATCAGAGGCCGCCAACATATCGAAGTCCACCTCGATCGAAGGATAAAGGCTCCCCGCCTTCTCCTTGATTCTTCGGAGGCACGCCTCCCATCCATCCGCCCGGCCTTCATCCAGGCATGCCCTCTTCATCATCACCAGGGCAGTGATGAACTTCTCCGTCTGGTAAGCCCAAAATTCTTCGGTCTTCGCTGCAAGCTCCTCCTTTCCGGACTTCACTTGTGCTACCAGTTCAGCCGTCCGCGCCTTCTCCCGCTTTAACTCGCCCTCTAGCTCGACTTGGCAAGTTACTCCAGCGACGGCCCTCGTATCGTGTTCCTCCAGGCATGCCTCCAGCTTCTGGATCGTCGTCTTCAGCTTGCCACACTTGGCCTTTTCATGCGCCAACCACTCGTCAGCTGCCTTCTTGAGAGTGGCGAGCTCCGCCTCCTTCTTCGCAAGAAGGGCCTCGGCCTTGGTTATGGCCGGGACATGACACCTAACGACGACCATCATGGCATTGGCCTGCATAACAAAGCAAGAAAAGGTTAGAATATGCCATAGCAAAAATAGATATCTAAAGAAGCCGGACGACCAACCTGCATGATGTGCCATATCACGGAGACGCAGAGCTGCTCCGAACCGGCATCCGCCATGGATTCCTTGTTCCGGGGCAGCTGGCAGTTTTCGGCTAGCCTTGCCGCCATTCCGGCCTTGTCGAAGATCGACTCGCCAAGCCCAACAGGATATGACGTCACTATGAGAGCCTCCTCCGATAAATCCAGGAGCTCGGCCCTCTTTGACTTGAACACTACGAGCGACGACTCGTAGCTCGGGTGAGTGGTCTTCTCCAGCGCGAACTTCGGGCAGCCGTAAGGCCAACGGTCCCCGGTTGTCGTTCGAACAACCAAGCCCGACCCAGCGGAGCCCCCCGGGGGAGCTGGTGTCTGGATCGAAGCTGTGGCCTGAGTGGCAGGGCTCGGGCTCGGCCTCCCGCTCTGGGATCCTTTGGCCTCCGGGTCGGCCCGCCCGCCTTCCCCAGCTTCAAGATCGATGGTCGCAGGGTCAGCCCCATGCACGGTGCCCTCGGTAGGCCGACCGACGTCTGTAACGATCGCCTGAGGACCCAGAGCGGCCAGCTTCTCCGCCACCTTCGGCCTCTTCGTCTGACCGAGCTTCTCCGTCTTCTTCGTCGACGTCCCCTCTCGAGACCTCTTCTTATCGCCCTTCGTAGGTTACTGGGCCGCCTGCTCCGCGGCTAGCCTCATCAGCTCATTGACTAGCAGACTCATTGTCCGACCTGCAAAAGGGAGAGAGATCAGGGTGAGCAAATTATGAGCGACAGCTACAAAGCTCGGGTTACCTCGGGCCAGATATGCCGAACTATCATATCCTCCTTGGCAAGCTTGTCATACTACCTGCCCTCAGCGGGGATCGCCTGTAGGATCTTAGCCCGCTCCGCCTCGTCCATGCTCAGAAAAACCTCCTTCTTCGCCTTCGGGTTCAGGGCGAACCAATTCGACCTCAACGCCAGATCCTGGGGCATCGAGATGAACACATACTGCTCCTTCCAACCCTTAATCTTGCCCGACAAGCCTAAGATAAGGGGATGACTTCTCCTCGCCGACAAGTAGTAGTACGACCTCAGCCTCTTGAGCACGAAGAAGTAGCGAAACAGGGAGAGGGACGGACAGACGTCAGTCCTTGCACAGAGAACAAGGAAGCCAACGATCGCGCTGACGGAGTTCGACATCAACTAGAATAATGGAAGCTCAAGGAAGTTCAGGATCTCAAGGAGCAGTGGAGGAAGAGGGAAGCGTAGTACTTGGTGAAAGCATGCTACATTGACCCCGACCTTGTAATCTTTTGCAAAGCACACCCGTTCCAAAGCGGTCGGCAAGCGGACTGCGTAGGGCGTCCTAATGTACTTTGCGCAGACTTCAGGTATGACGGAGGTCCGTGCTACCGACACCATGCTCGCAATCTCAGTGGGAACTTCTCCGGCCTCGGCCACGGTAACAGCGGCCCTGGCGGACAACTTCGGCTTCGACAATAGCGACCCTTTCCCCTTTCTCGAATCCCTTGGGTCCACTGAGGACGGGCTCGCTGGCAGCTCGGCCCCCGACTCGCACTAAGTGCGACCCTGACTTTCCGGTGATCTTTCCTCTGTCCTCTCCACCGTGTCTGCAGCAGAGCTATTCGTTGCTCCGCTGCCCCTAACCCTCTTTTCTATGTCCCTCGATGCAGACGAACGAGAAGAATCTGAAGAGGCCATTTAAAGAAGAAAAAAACAGTACCTATAAGAATCTGGTGGTCGGATGACGATGTCGAGACGACGGCATGAACTACGGCGACAACTTCGACGGCAACATCAATCAGAAACTCTGGCGAAGGCAAGAACTTGAGGAAAATCAGAAGTGGGAAACTCTCACTCGATCCCCCCACCCCTATTTATAGGAATCGCCAACCGATCTCAGCCGCAGAAGTCCCACCACGCGTCGAAGATCCGTGCCCCCTGACGCTTCGACTAACTTCCGCAGTCACTTCCGCCACGCATCGCCTGCAGAACGGTTTGGACGCTTCGATATCCTCCCGCCTTCATTTAAAAATGATGGCAACGAAACGGTGGGTGGTTTTTTGAAATAACTCCCGCCCTTTCCCTATGCTCTGATCAAGGACCCGTCCCCCTACCTTAGGGCGGACAAGGAGATGGTTCGTCAACCGGACCATGCCGAACTTTCGCCCCAACTTTACAAGTAAACTCTAGCGCACTAATATATTTACCTGTATATGGTCCAGACTAAAATTTCAGGTTGACACACAAGGGAACGTTGAGGCATTCCAAGCGAGTTTTCGCCCCCACAAGGCAGGCCTAGAAGGTCGAGCTACGGCTCGTACCCTCCCCTTCTTCAAGTCCAGGGCCGACTTGTAAAGCTTCGCCTTCGATAGATCTCGAACAGACTGGGACCGGACCACTTCTCATCCCTTCTCCACCCTATAAGCTACGACCAAGCGTCCGTCAACCTCGACCAGTCACCCCGGGTTGGGTCAGGCCGTGTGGTCCTTCCCCCTCCCCTCGTCGGAAGCTCGCCTTCAAGTCCGTTTCAGACATACAACCTCACAACATTCTACTTCTCCTCGGCTCAGTGCTCGTCAGTAGGAGAATGTTGGGGGCATTCACACTCTTGCAAGAACACAATCCCTACAACCAACAGGGAAAATAAACAAAAGGAGAGCAAGGAAAAATTTTGTATTTTATTCATAACTGACTTTGTACAACCCATGCTCTACCAAAAATACAACGTTACATCAAGCACGGCCCCAAGGCCGGCCATACAAACAACGCCCTAGTCTATGGTACCTCGACTCGGCCACTACCTCAGTGACAGTCGCCATCCAGAGTCTGCGTGTTCGCCGGCTCGCCCACATGGTCGACGCCCGCTGGCGCATCACTAGACCCTTCCTCTTCCTCGACCAATGGCAAGTCCAGCTGGGAGAAGCCAGACACTAATGAGGGATGCAGCCTCGCCACCCTACCCTTCATCCTAGAAAGGCCATCCTCAATGCCCGCATCCTTCGCCGCTCGCAACAGAGGGATAAGCTCTTCATCCTGATATCGGCAAACGGTGGCATCCAAAATGGCCTGATCTCATGATATCGGCAGACGGTGGCGTCCAACATGGCCTGATCAACCATCCCCTACTCCTCGGCTTGCCGCTTCAGAGCGACGTTCTCCTGATTCCTTGCATTCACCGCCTGCTTCAAGTCGGCGATCTCCTGCTGCTGGGCGTCGATCACCTGCTTCTTGGCACCTATCTCCTTCTTCAGGGCATCCCTCTCCTCAGCATGCTCCTTCAAAATGTGGACCCGCCTGACCTCCTCTTCTCAAAGCAGGCGAGCGAGCTCCGCCCGCTTCCCCTCCGACTCATCAACAAGTCTCTGCTGGACTTCAAAGCGCCTCAGAGCTTGCTCCAGCTCTTCGCCCTTCTCCCGCAGCTTCTCCGTGGTCTCATGAAGGTCAGCCCTCGCCTTCTCGAGTTGTGACTTGATGAGGGCCACAGGGGTATGGTGCTGTAGAGCTGCCATCGCCGCCACCGCCTGCAAGAAAAACCAACAGGATAAGCACGACTAAACCAAGAGACTAGCGAGACATAAGAAGATCGACATACTTGCATGTTGTGCCAGATCGCGGAGGCGCAGAGCCGCTCTGGACCCACCTCGGTCAGAGATTCGTGGTCCCACTGCAGCACGCTGTTCTCTGCCAGATGGGCTGCAACCCCGTCTTCATCAAACACTGACTCCCATCGACTTATTGGGTAGACCGACTGGAGGACATCTGCCCTTGGAAGGGCCTCGACCTCGGCCCTCTTCAATCGGAAGCATGCGAGCGCCCTCTCGCAGCTCGGGTGTACCCACCTCCCCACCTCCCGCTGGAGAATCCCGTAAGGCCAGCGATCCACCCTGGATGCTCTGCCTGGCTTCTCCACGGTTAAAATCTTCGGAAGAGGAGTTGTGGTGATGTCCTCCTGATCGACCTGACCGCCCTGTGCGGCCTCTTCCGGGTCGACCTGACTACCTGGTACGTCCTCACCGTCGAAGAAAAGCTCTTCCGGGTCAACCTGACAGCATGTACCTCTTTCGGGTCGACCTGACAGCGATCGATAAAACGGAGAAGAAAAGCTCGAAGAAAATTGGAATTGGAAGAAACTTTCGATCGATCCCCCACTCCCTATTTATTGCAAGCAACGGATCATCTCGACCGTCGAAGTGCCGCCACTTGGCGTCGATCCGAGATGCTCTGACGCCTCGACTACCACCCACAGTCGCATCCGCCACGCATCGCATCCTGGGTGGCAGAGATGCATCGATTTATCCCTGCCCTTTCAAATTGAAATGATGGCGGTAAAACGAATGGCGGGTATTTCGAAATAACTTTCGCCACATCCAAGTTCTGCACGAAGGCCACCCCGTCCCTTCAGGGTAGGGGGAGAGATGGTACGTCATCTGAACTGAGTCGGGCTTCCACCTTAAGCTCGAATGCCTGGGGCCATTATTACGACCTAAAGATTGAGATATTCCGACCTACCATTCCAGCCCGTCGTATGAACAGCCAGCTCGTCCCTCCTTCACACAATCCACCTCGACTAACGGAAGAGCCCCTTGCCCCAACCTCACCGGTTGGCTGCCGGTTCTCCCTCTAGCTTGCTTGACGTCCATCAACCATGAAGTCTGCCTCGGCTCGTAGGGAGGGCACATCTCGCCACAAGCCTCGCCAGTCGAGCACCCGCCTCCTTTCAAGCCTGCCAGGCACACCATTAGGTCGTCATCGCCCACCTAGAGCGGCCAAGTGACTTAGGAGCAGCCTCGCTCCTCGGACGCGCAACGACGACCCTTTTGGTTCATCGGACACAACAAACAACCTTGTACAAGGACGTCAATGACTCTTCCGTCGCGCGACAGCATGATGGTTGAACCAGAAAATGCACAAAGGCACGCCTTCCACTCCCAAGCGTAGGAGCGTCAATGCAATATACAATATAACTGGTGAGTACCGGGTCGGATCACAGGGACAAGTCGTTCTACACTCGTAAAATTGATCGATAAAGAAAGGTAAAGCATGAGACAACTACCTCGCTAATGGTGGAAAAGTGTGAGAAAATGTGGGGTGAATCTACCTTCCTAGCCTACGCACTAAGGGTGGAGAGCCGAATCGGCAAGCAACGAGGAGGACTCATGTGGTGTGTATGTGAGTGAGGTCGTGGGCGTGGGGATTCATCCCAAATATAACTCAATTGATCTCCCGGCTAAGGGACGACCAATCGGAGGATGCGACATTTCATCAAACATGTGGGGTGCAATAAGTAATGAATGAAACTCAAGAGTAATCAACATTAAGCACAATAGAGAGGGTCCACTAGGATGAGCCTCTCTTTGGATTTCCCATTAGGGGTTCCAATAAATAACCCTAACTCAAAGTATCATTCACAAATTTGAGATTAAAATCATGCTAGAGATGAAATTCACAACCCAACAACAACAACAAGCACAACACAACCACACAAGCAAGATTTAGAAATTCATGATGAAAAAGAGAAGTTTTTACTCAAAACTATCATCCAATTACAACACAAAAGCTAAATCAAAATGCACAAGAGAATAGAAAAATTTCACCCAAGTGTCACTCCATGATGAGATCTCCCACTCTCAAGTGTCCCTCCAAGCTCCTCAAGCTTCATCAACCTCCCCCAAGCCCTACAATTTTAGTTGGGAAGAAGAATGGGGCTGTTTTCAGCCCCCAAAACCAATAAAAATGCCACCCAGCTATTTCGGGTCTGCAGGGGACGAGTTGGGTCGAAAACAGCACACAAACCCGCAAAAATAACCCCCTAAGCCACTATAAAACATTACGGGTCGGGCGCTTGGGGCACCCGACCCGCGGAGCGGGGTGTGCCGTTTATTTTTTTTAAAAATCAAGCAGCGGCCCGCAGCTACGTGCGGGCTGCAGGAGTGGGCCGGCCAGCGGGCCGGCCCACAAGCACTGTTTTTTTATTTTTTTTGTTTTTTCTTTTCAAAATTCCCAGAAATGCTCCTTATGCTCCAAAAAATCCCAGAAAATAGCTCCAAGCTCTGAAAAATTCTGGAAAAATTCCAGAAAATCCAGAAAATTTCCAGGAGTACTTGAAAAATAAGGGGAGCAAAAATTAGTCCATAAAAACCACATTTTATGTATAAAATAGGAATAGGCTTTAATAATTCACGATATCACAAGTACGCCCGTATCAAAGCCAAAATAATCATGATATACACATAAAATGCTCAGAAATGGAGGGGAATATGCAATTTATATCCCGAATCACACCCCCAACTAACTTTTTGCTAGTCCCTAGCAAAATATGCGATAAAATTCGGATTAAAATGAAAACATGCACCAACTCAAGATATCATCATGGCATGCCAAAAATATTATTTTCAAGTGATTTCAAAGCCAATATACCCAATGTATAAAAGTAAACAACAAATGGCATTCTCCTCAATCCAATTCAAAGAAAAGTGAAGTATTAAGCACTGTATCGCATATATCGGGATATATCACAAATGGCAAAGTTTCTAATTTTCATGTGAATGGCCAAACAAAATAAATTTCCTCTAAGTTGTGGGAGATGAGATTGCATCACTCATATTGCTTATTCTTTCATTTTTTTCTTTTTCTTTTCTTTTTCTCTCTTTTTTTGTATTTTTTTTTGTTTTTGTATGGTTTATGTCTATGTTTTCCATTCACGCAATAATGTTATGAAATGCAAACACCGCCACCTTTGCATACACGTGATGATGCTATATAGGCAAAGGGATGGAATGATCCCCTAAATCTCATCTTTGGCTTCCTCCCCAATGTTTTGTAGGACACCGGCTACTCAATTTGATTAGGAAACCCATTCACTTATATTAACTCTCTTTCTCATTCTAAACACAAGTTATCAACTCATCCACCCGCTCCTTAGGAGGAAAACAAAACGTGCACCATTGGCCACACCCTTTCCAATCAAAAACTATGCCATTCATCCCAATTCATGCAATCACTTACACCAAACTATTTTCGAATTATTTCAAAGAGAGTATCACAACATATAAAGTAGTTTCATACATGGCATATTAGCATTTGACTCCAAAATGGAAAATAAATTAAAACGTGCCAATCAAACATCTAAAAAGTTGATACCAAAATAATAATCCGAAAAAATTGCATGGTATTAAGCATGTAGGGACTATGCATAAAGCTAGCGACGTAGGGACGAGGAGGAAAAATATGATATGCAATAAAGAGCAATGGGTTTGGTAAAATGGAGGTATCTCAAAAATTTTTTAAAGCTAAACTCAAAATCCTAACAATCCTAAAGATTCTAACACTCTCCCCCCAACTTAAAATAAACATTGCCCTCAATGTTGGGAGAGTATTAGATCTCAGCAAAAGATACTAGAAAAGAAAAGAAAAGCATACGAAAACACTAAAATAAAACATTTATTTATTTACACTATTAGAAGAACACACCGTGGCAAAAGGCGGATCTCGTATGTACAAAGGCGGTGTCAACTGCTCGATCATATCCTTACGCTCCTCTGTGAGCGTCGCCACGTCCAATGCCCTACCTCCATTATAAGCATTAGTGGCAAGCAACACAACCCCGAGCATCTCCTTATGATGGGTTCCTGCCAAATGGGGGAGATAGGTCGTGTCAAAAATAATTGGGCGAGAGCGCTTGTCCAAGTGAAAAGCTTGCCAAAATGGGTCGTCGAAATGAATAAATGAATTTACGATCAAATGATGAAAATCCGAATCATTATGATATGGAATTAAATAATTTGATTCGGAGGTGTAGGAAAAAGAAAGATGGGAACTTCCCTGTGATATGATGCTAGGTGTGGCATGATACTCTGCCTCAGGAGGAGGGGGAAGCGGCTGCAGAAGAGAATCTGGAGGAGACGACGGCTCAGGCTCAATGTAGACCATCTCGCAATCGTCCTCGCAATCAGAAAGTGTAGGCTCTGCAGACCTCCCCAGACTATGAACTGTATCCTGAAAATCTCCATGAATGATGGCATGGGGCGTATCCTGAGGTGAAGGGTATATGACCTGCTGCACTGAAATAGGAGGAAGGTCTGGCTCGGGCTCTATCATGGTCTGTAAACTCACTCCCTCGCCCAAATCATCCTCATCATCATCACAGAAATCCATCTCAGCAGTCCGTCCCATGCACTCATACACCTCAAAATGGGCGGATGTAGTAGATGTGAAACAAAACTCAGGCTCTCCAATATCATCCATATCGCTCGTGCCTTCACATGCATCCACCACAACATCACCACCAATGTAAAAATGCATCGTGTCATCAACATGGTCGACACGCACCCCATCATCCATCTCCTCTGACTCCTTAAGATGTGGGCACTCAGCTTCCTCTACTTGGTTCCAATGCACCCCATAATCATGTTCTACTTGGACTTCCATAGGGTCACATTGGAATGAGCCCACAGCTAGCTCATCAGGCTGGACCGAAACCTGCTGGACCGCATCCTCATACTCTGCAAGGTCCCTCAGGTAACACCATGAATCCTCGGTCGAATAATCAAAGAATTCTCCACCGCAGCTCATCTGCACGAAATCTCACCCAGATGGCGATAATCCTGTATAAAATATCTATAGGAGATGATCCTCGTGGAAACAATGGTGTGGGCACGCCAACTTCAAATCACTGAACCTCTACCAAGCCTGATGGTAGGCCTCTCTATCAGCCTGGGTAAAGCTCGTTATATGCTGCTCCATGGCCTGCCGTCCCTGTACCTACTCCAAGAAAATAGGCAAAAACACCCGGAGAAATTTAGCCTGAAATGACAACCAAGTAAAATGTGAGTCGAGAGACAATGAATCAAACCACAAGCTAGCATTATCTTGTAAGGAATAGGGAAAGAATCTAAAATATATGCAATCATCACAGATATTCCCACCAAGAAATGAATACATCCATTCTTCAAATTTTTTAATATGTAAATGAGGGTTCTCCCACTCCGAGCCATGAAAGTATGGCGGAAGTGGGATATCCTACAAATCAACGTCAGAAAAATCTGAAGATGATGCCATTTTGTTGTTAAAAAAATTTTCTCAAGAAAATGAAAATAAACAACCAAAAGACTCAATAAGTGGAAAATAAATAAAATATAGAGACACAACACTAAGAGGCATAAGTATCACACTAAAACTTTCAAAATCAATCAAAAATGCAAAAAATAGAAACCGTTGTCCCCGGCAACGGCGCCAATTGGTTGAACCGGAAAACGCGCAAAGGCACACCTTCCACTCCCAAGCGTAGGATCGTCAATGCAATATAAAATATAACAGGTGAGTACCGGGTCGGATCATAGGGACAAGTCGTTCTACACTCGTAAAATTGATCGATAAAGAAAGGTAAAGCGTGAGACAACCGCCTCGCTAATGGTGGAAAAGTGTGAGAAAACGTGAGGTGAATCTACCTTCCTAGCCTACGCACCAAGGGTGGAGAGCCGAATCGGCAAGCAACGAGGAGGACTCATGTGGTGTGTATGTGAGTGAGGTCGTGGGCGTGGGGATTCATCCCAAATATAACTCAATTGATCTCCCGGCTAAGGGACGATCAATAGGAGGATGCGACATTTCATCGAATATGTGGGGTGCAATAAGTAATGAATGAAACTCAAGAGTAATCAACATTAAGCACAATAGAGAGGGTCCACTATGATGAGCCTCTCTTTGAATTTCCCACTAGGGGTTCCAATAAACAACCCTAACTCAAAGTATCATTCACAAATTAGAGATTAAAATCATGCTAGAGATGAAATTCATAACCCAACAACAACAACAAGCACAACACAACCACACAAGCAAGATTTAGAAATTCATGATGAAAAAGAGAAGTTTTTACTCAAAACTATCATCCAATTACAACACAAAAGCTAAATCAAAATACACAAAAGAATAGAAAAATTTCACCCAAGTGTCACTCCATGATGAGATCTCCCACTCTCAAGTGCCCCTCCAAACTCCTCAAGCTTCATCAACCTCCCCCAAGCCCTAGAATTTCAGTTGGGAAGAAGAATGGGGCTGTTTTCAGCCACCAAAACCATTAAAAATGCAACCCAGCTATTTCGGGTCTGCAGGGGACGAGTTGGGTCGAAAACATCATCCAAACCCGCAAAAATAACCCCCTAAGCCACTATAAAACATTACGGGTTGTGCACTTGGGGCGCCCGCACCCTGGGAGCGGGCACGCGCGCTGCGCGTGCCTGCCCCCAGCGGGCTCTGCCGTTTATTTATTTATATTTTTTAAAAAAATCAAGCAGCGGCTCGCAGCTGCGTGCGGGCCGCGGGAGCCGGCCGGTGGGCCGGCCCACAGGCACTGTTTTTTTAATTTTTTTTGTTTTTTCTTTTCAAAATTCCCAGAAATGATCCTTAGGCTCCAAAAAAAATCCCGGAAAAATAGCTCCAAGCTCCAGAAAATTCTGGAAAAATTCTAGAAAATCTAGAAAATTTTCAGTAGTACCTAAAAAATAAGGGGAGCAAAAATTAGTCCATAAAACCCACATTTTATGTATAAAATAGGAATAGGCTTTAATAATTCACGATATCACAAATACGCCCGTATCAAAGCCAAAATAATCATGATATACACATAAAATGCCCAAAAATGGAGGGGAATATATGCAATTTATATCCCGAATCACCTGACAAAGCATCCCCTGGCCTCTGCGCCATCTGACCGTTTGGTGCTTTCGGCTCTGACACTCTGATGAAGCGCCCCTGGCCGTTGCATAGTCTGACAAAAGCATGGCTGACACACATAGCTCTGACATCCTCGGTCGAACCTTCCGCAGTCTGACACACCGACTCAGCATGCCAGGTCAGCCCCACCAAACCGCCTCATTCAGGTATAAATACCCCTCTACCTCCATCGAGAGAGGAGTGGGCTAATTGATTCTCATTCTCATTATTCACACACAAGAGCAAAGGTCCTCCACATCTTTATTCTTTCATAATAGCTCGCCATGCAGGGTCGAATCACTTTTAGTCCGTCCTGTGTGCCTAGCCCCCCGTTTCTAAGCCCTAATTCTAACTTAGGCATCGGAGAGGCTAAGGGTTGGACCCCAACCCGGCCTTTCTGACGAGCTGCTCTGTGCGTAGGTGAGCACGTCCTAGCAGCTAGCAATTGACAGTCAACTCCAGTCGTGCGACAGACAAGCGGAGCACTCGCGAAGTCGACCCAGAGATCGGTCTTCGCAGCGCACTTAGCCTCATCACCCCACTCATCACTTGCAAACAGCCTACCCAAACCTCATCCCACTTATAAACACCATGCCCTTGGTTCCCCTATAAACAAATTCATTGTACGCGGATCTTACCCCGCAATACATCCATCTTTGTAAACTCGACATATGAATATTTCAGGATTCATAGTGCTTATGAGTATCACAAGGAGTGGATACTTCTGAATCCTAAGTTAGAGAGCATAACTCTCTTTAACTTTCCCTGTTCTGTGGATATCACTAGAGGTGGATACTTCTGGATCCAGAGCTAATGAGGTTGCCTTGTTAAAACTTTTGGCTATGGAAAACCCAGTGGAAAAAACCATAGCTAAGGGAAACGAGTACAACTCTACATTTAACTCCCCCTGATCTGTACAAGCTTGAGTTTTGCAGATCTCCTAGACATCTGTACATCAATCTCAGCTAAAAAATAATACAAAATACAAGTATCGCTCATATATGTCAGCTACTGAATCCAATGGAGCTCCTCTGAAGAGGTGTGTTCTGTCTCATCGCCTTTGATGTAGCCTTCTCAAGGAAGTGGCATGGCCTGCAACTCAATAGGTAGCTCCACGTCTGTAGTCTCTGACCCAGTCGTCACTGTGTCTGCGAGTTACTTCAGGGTGTAGCTATGCATACTCTTGATTTGCTTCTTGGATGAGAGCCCCTTGGAATGGTAGGACTGATGTTGCCTTAGAAGCACAGTTTGCAGGTCTCTAGGAGTTGGTCGTTCCTTTGTGGTAGTCATAGCGATGATCTGTAACCTGTATCTGCAAATATATTTAACATGGAGGATGATCCTTGACCCTTAGAGGTAGCGCAGAAGCTACCTTCGGTCCAGTGGTGCGCTACAGATGCTGCAATGTATCTGGCTAACAGATTTACTATCAATGCTCTATAGAGACGTGTGCAGTTGGCCAGATAAAGGAGTATACCAAAAACACTCAAGTAAGGCTCTTCAGGTCCTAGGATATCCTTCCCCTCTTCCAGCGAACGGAAGGGGTCTTAATGTGCATCCATACAACTAGTATGTGTATTTAGTGGATTGCAATTGTCTATGTTTCTTCATCAACTTCGGGTGTATAAAGTTTAATGTCACATGTTTTTCATCTTCTGAATGTTACTTTCATATGCTGGATGATATTTTCATCTTCGGGATGAAAGTTTCATCTTTTGGATGATGTGGTCATCTTTTGGATGATAAGTCTGTAAGCCAAGCTTTTTGCCTAAGTCTTTCATATCATATTTGATAGTTAGGCTTAAACAGATATTTCGGTTTTCTCTTCAAGAGATCCGATGAGATTTGAGTCATTTGAAAATATAATCCCAAATCATTTTCTTTGCTCTTTTAAAGATGCAAAGACAACCTTTAGTAGGAGTCCTTATATTGATAAGGAACTTTATTGGTTGAATTTTATATATTACATAGAATAGACGTGTCAAAGTCTATTCAGGCAAGTAAGGAAAATAGGTATAAATCCATAAGGTTATGTTGTCACAACATCCATAGTAGCAAAAACCAAATTTTCCTTTGCCCATCGCAGGAATTTCGCAAACATAACAAGGGAGCCTGATGCATCAATTTTATTTAGTAAGTGAGTCAATCTCATCTTACTTGCTTCCTGGTTTCAGCGAAATAAACCTATTAGTTATACCATGTCGCTTATAGCATACGATTTTATTTACTTATTATTTGTGTTTATTCAATACTCATTATAACCACATGTTTGATATCTTTTGATATCAGGTCTTCAAGTCCAAACACTTCACATTTCATAAGTGAGTCCAGCTCAACTTATTATTGCCTCGTTCTACATTTTTGGCCAATATTTACGTTTGCCTCAGGAAACTGATGTGTCCATATTTTCTATCTTTTCATAGTATCATTTCATTGCATTTCATGTCATATCAGCATCCAAATCCCGCATTTTCATGCAATACTGCACTGCTAACGCTATATTCGAGTTTCTTAGAGTTTTGTGGATTTTCAGGGATTTTGGAGCGATTCGGAGCCATGTTGGATATGGACACATCCAACACGTCCGTGATGCCATTGGCAAGGCTCCACAAGAGTTCGCCAAGGTTTGGAAGCAAATGGGAGGAGAAGAGGAGAAGCTAGCGAGAGAATGGAGTCAAAGACCAAGCATATGCAGCTTTCCCAGGCGACTCGACCCGAGTTGCACAAGCTACTCGGTCGAGCTGATACACGAGTCCAGCAGAAAAGGAATGCACATTCTACTCGACCGAGCAGAGTGGCGACTCGGCCCGAGTCGATCCCATTTTTGAGCTCCTTCCCACCAGCATCCTGCTCGACCGAGCAGGACCTACTCGACCCGAGCCGGTAAATAACTCGACCGAGCAGGACCTACTCGACCCGAGTAGGCAGAGCGACACTTTGGAAGGAGAGTTCCGACCTACTGATAGCTCAACTGAGCAGGTGAGTTTCTCGACCGAGTAGCTTAGATCCTTTCTTTTAAGCAAGGAGCAGCTAGGAGCAGCTAAGGTACCTGCTCGACCGAGCAGGTGCCTACTCGACCGAGCAGCCGACTCGATCGGCTACATGTGGGCCCTAAACTTCCAGATTTTCAGATTTTTACTGGGGGCCCACCCTCTATGTATTTAAGGGATTTTTCCTGGCATTTTACTTGGCCTTTTTTGAGTGAGCTTTTAGTTTTGAATTAATTCTTAGAGAGGATATTTGAAATTGGTTGGTTTATAGATCTAGATCTAGAGTTTTTGGGATTGATCCGTTTTCGCTAAAGATCATATTTTTCTTGTCTCTTGCACCTTGGAATCTATGGAAGTTCTTTTATTCTCTATTGGTTATCGTTTTTTCTCGGTTTCGGTACGTAAGATTCTCATCTCTCGCTTGATTTAATTGCTACGATGTATTCTATGGTAAAAAGCTCATTTTTATTCGTTATAATTGCTATCTGTGAGTAATCTTCTCTAGGGCTGATGGGTTAGCCCTAAGATTCTAGGAAGGAGATGTAGATCTGGATTTCTAGGTTGTGTTGGGAATAAAGGGGGAGTATTTTGGTCGATCCATCCAAATCTCTAGGAGAACTTGTACTAAGATCATGCTCACGGTCGGTGGAATTGATTAGCTTAAGGAGCATCCTTGGGATTTAATTAGGGAGTTAGTGGATCCTACCAAGGCTCGTGACCATGCCCGGCTCGTGCCTTGAGGGGATCCACCGACGAACTATATCACTACATTGACGGCTACCGCCATTGCGTCAATGAGAGCCACCGAAATACCTCGAAGCTCCAACCCACGAGAGTGGTATGAGCTGAGAGACCAACCCCATAAACCCAATGCAACATAAGAATCCTATCCTAACATCGATCTCCAACGATCCTAGCGGTGATCTCTACGGCCCTAGCTTCTTTATATTGAACCAACAACAACATCAAACAAACAATCCCCCAATCGACTGCTATCTCACTCTGAGATCTAGAAATAACCTGAGACCCCAATACAATGTCACTATCTCTGTGGGATTCGATAATATTTTATACTACAATTTGACACCGTTCGCTTGCGGATAGAACTCAGAGTCAACACCTAGGAACCATAATGTGCCTGGCGATTGTGACACCGCTAGGTGGATTTTAGGTGTAAGTTCGGGGTGCGTCAAGTTTTTGGTGGTGTTGCCGGAAACTGTTACGGTGTATCTCAGTTAATTTTTATTTTAAAGAATCTGCTAGCGAATCTTATCATTTCCTATACTTCCAACCTTTTTATTTTTATTCTTTTTATTTATTATCATCTTGCTACTCATAGTATTTTTCTGAGTTGTCTTGTGCATGATCAATCGCTTTGGAGCTGTTGATAAAGAATTACTATTTGATCCTAAAACGAGAAGACAGCATGAGCTCTTAGAGCCTCGAATAGGAGTCCGACACACTCTGATCAAATGGCAGAAAATACCGCCACTCCTCCTCGCACCGGGTCCATCCGGGACCACATGAAACTGAGCTTCGGGAACAACTCTTCCATTCTGAGACCGCAACTGGCGGCAACTAGCTTCGAAATAAAGACCGGGCTAATAGATCTGATGTAGCAGGATCCCTTCCATGGGAACCCGTACGAGAACCCGAACCATCATATCGACACTTTCCTGGTGAAGTGCGATACCGTCAAGTCTAAGGATGTGAGTGAAGACGCGATAAAGCTAAGGCTTTTTCCCTTCACTCTACGGGATAAGGCTTCATATTGGTTGTGGGCCCACCCATCCAACCACTTCACTTCTTGGGAGCAATTGGCACTTGCTTTCATAGACAAGTTTTACCCACCGTCAAAAACGGTGAGGATCAAAGGAGCGATCTTCAATTTTAAGCAACTGCCGCAGGAGTCGCTTTATGAGGCTTGGGAAAGGTTCAAGGACCTTCAGCATCAGTGCCCTCATCATGGGATCCAATCTTGGGATATGGTACAAAGCTTCTACAACAGGCTGCATCCTAGTACGAAGATGAACATTGATGCCGCCGCACAAGGCGCCCTTCTGGATAAGTCGGCAGATGAAGCAATTGACCTACTTGAGCATATGGCAGCGAACAACCAATAGTGGAGTGAGGAGCACACCATTATCACCAGGAATCCTGAGGTAAAAGCTGTTAGCCACCTCGATTCTCACATTGAAACTTTGTGCAAGCAGGTGGCCAGGATCGAGCAACGGTTGGATTCCATTCCAATAAATACCAGCACTCCTGCCTATCAACCTCAAGAGGAATACAGAGAGCAAAGCTACGTTCCCAATGAGGGACTTTATGACGGGGCTGAATCATCCGAGCAAGTACAATACGTGCAAGGAGATGGGTGAAATCAGTGGCAACATCCAGCAGCTAGGAATCACCCCAGATTGTCCTAAGGAAATCCAAGTGGAGGGCTGCAACCTCCACAGTTTCACAGGCCACCACTCCCTCCTCAACAACAATAATGACCGCCGCCACATCAACAGCAGAGCGAATTTAGTCCATATGGGCCTTATCGACCACGGGCTACCAATTTAATCGTCCGCCCAAGCAAAACTATGCACCAACGCCACCACATTCCAGTCTGGAGACTACCTTTAGAGACGTTCATGAGCAGACAAGTAAGGTTCAACCAAGACACGTCTACTCAATTCAAGAACATAAACACATTGCTTGATGAGCTAAGGGGTCGGATGTCCCAATTACTTAAGCAACAAGGGAGGTTGCCTTCGCAACCGGAGCTGAATCCAAGGGCTCAAGCCAATGCCGTGTTCTCCGTTACCATGCGAGGAGGATGGACAACTGTAACGACCGGTTTTTGTAATGACTATTTTATATGAATAATATTGGATGTTCCCCTCTTTGTGTGTTTTCTCGATAGAAGTTCTTACGATTAGCTTCATAGCGCCTTAATTTTAGAGCTAGAGTGTTCCTAGAGGCCATAGGAATCTTCCCGAAGCTTCGCGCTTTGATTCGGCACTTTTGGTGCATCTTAGTTGGTTCACGAAGGAGAACCAACCGACTGATTGCAATCCAGTCGGTCGGCCATCCTTCAGGAACCGACTAGTTCAACATAATAATTTTAGCTAAGTTACTGTTTACGTTTAGTCGGTCTAAGCTCATTCTTCGACCGACTAGTTCCCAAACTAGTCGGTCAGGACTTGTACTCAGACCGACTAATTCTGAGTCCTTCTGTACTGTCGAAGTTACTGTTTATGGTTAGTCGGTCAAAGAACATCTACCGACCAACTAGTTTCTAAACTAGTCGGTTAAAATTCCTTCTCTGACCGACTAACTCTCAGTGCTTATTATCCCTCTAATTTTGCCCTTAGTCGGTCTATGAACAATCACCGACCGACTAGATCCTAGACTAGTCGGTCGACGGGCCTTCGCAGACCGACTAAATATGTCTACCCTGTACCGACCTTGTTCACAGTTTGATTTTAGTCGGTCTAAGTTAGACGACCGACCGACTAGATCCTAAACTAGTCGGTCGATCACCCTTCTTTGACCGACTAAATTGCCCAGTAAACCTAGGTTAAGTCGTAGCCGCCGCTTATTTTCTTTATTTTAACCCTCGACCATTTCTATTCTTTCTTTACTTTTCTTAGCTCATCTTATTCCCCAATCATCCCCCAATCATCATCTTACCTTTCTTCATCCTCCCGAGCTTCCCCACACCCTCTATTGCGCCGGCACCACCCCCGTTGGCCGCCGACCGACCCCAAAACCCTAAAATCTCCTTTTTGCTCCTAATTTTCCCGACGAACTCCAATCTCCAGATCTGTAGCAATTCGGCCGCGAGGAACTCTTTTCAACCGTAGTTCTTCCGGATCGCTTCTTCCGTTGCCGTGCTAGATCCGATTTGGCGACGGCAATCCGGAATCCGGCGAGATCTTCTCCTACCGCAGATCCGTAGGCGTCTCGATCTTCGCTTCGTAAACGGTTAGTGATCTATCTTTAATTCTCCGTAACCCACACTGTAAATTAGAAACCCTAATTAAAAATGGATTACTAGACGTTATAGGATTCCAATGCAAACCGGTTTAGAACTCTAAATCTAACTTTCTATTTTTCCATAACAGCGAACCCAATTACGGTAGGATACCGATCTCGTGACTCACGTCGAACAACAACTTCGGTACCAGGCAAGTGAAACTTGCCAACCTTGCTTTAGGCCATGTTTTTAGGCCAATACCTTGTTTTAGCGTGAAAGAGACTAGACCGTGAAATGATAGCGGTCTAGGCGCAAATTCAATTCTAGCTTGACAACAAAGCTAGAATTTCCCTTGTCATGTCATGTCATACAATTGCCTGTCATGTTTAAATTTTTTTAACGGTACGCAATTTCATTCCAAATAATTGTCATGTGCATCCATTTTACATGTCATGTTGCATGTTGCAACGTAGCACCCGCTACAAATCCTTGTACAAATCCGTGTTTCCGTGTTACCGGCTAGGCACCCGTTATGCGGGCATAACCCGTTATGCGGCTATTTTGTCACGTCATAGCTTTTGTTTCAGATATCATATGCTATGTCCGGCTTTGCATTTGAAATAGTAACCCACTCTTTTCCTGTATGAATATGGATGAAATTCTGTTATTAGCTGATGTCTGATGATTCATATGTATGCTTATCATAGAAAACACACCAAGCTTCACGCATTGATTGCTTATATTTGGAGTACTGCTTTCCTCTCTCATATCACTTCTTATTGCATGAATTGTACGCTTCACTGTCAGGTTGATTGAATGTTTGCTAGGACGATATATCTGGACTAGTTTGCTTTTTGAGATTAAACTGAGTAGATTATATTACTCTGCTGAAAGTTGTCGTGCACGTCCTATAGAGTGAACCGAGCGATACATTTATTTCTTTCTCCACATATCTTGAGCATCATTTCTCTATTTGATATTCATTGGTGAATCCCCCCCTAGCAAGTCTATTATCGGCATTTCCCTCGCTATTAATTTTCATGCTCCAAATCCCCAAAATCAAAAAGAAAAAAAATATACCTGTATATCCTTCTCTCTTTTGATTTGGGATCGCTTATGTATATATGTTTATTCAAAAAAAAAGAGAGAGAAAAATTGAGAAAAAGAAAAGGAAAGAGAAAAGAAGTTTGTAAACGATCACATCTCATACTCTTTCTCTCTTTCCTCCCTCTTTTGTTTTATTTTTACTTATTTTGGAGCTTCAAAAGAAATGGAGAATGTACATATTTATTTGTTTATGCCACCACGCTTATGGATAAGCTTGGGGGAGAGGATCCAATGATGTGTGAGAGAGTGACTACTTGACAGTGCAAGACAACCAAGGCTAAGTAATTTTTCTATACTCGGTGAGATTGCTAAAGTTTCACGAAATCCAGAAATCGACACTTAGCATTCATTTCATGAAAACCATGCTTTTCTATTCTTACTATTCCATATCGTGTGATACCTCTTATACTCCTTATAGAAAGCATTCAATTGAGAAGTGTGTGATCTATGGTTATGCATACCGCTTTAGATGCTTCAGACGATGTTAATCCTAGAATGATTCCATATTTCATGCTATATTGATATTTTGGGGTTTTCTATTTCGAATGCATCATTATACTATGATATCGAAATAAAAGTCTGTGACGTGTGTTTTATATTCGATGTATGCTATATGAGTAAGCGAAACCCACGTCCTGAGAAAAATGATCTAGCACCCCCCTTCTTCGTTTTCTATTCTATTTTTTATTTTTATTTTTATTTTCCTTCTTTTCCATCATTTTGCCCGTCAGGTTTGCTTTTTACTCATCTTCTCGAGGACGAGTAAGAGGTAAGCTTGGGGGATTTTGATCACTCCGTATTTTACACCCTTTTCTGCATGTTTGCATGCCACTTTGATCGCTCATATCGCGTTTTTCACGATTATTCGGCAATATTGCGATGCTTTTCACGATTTCTTGTTTTTGTCGTATTTCAGGAGATATGTAGCGATTCGGAGTGATTTTGAGATAAAGAGGATTTGCACCCACTCCGGAGTGTCACCCAAAGCTCTTTTGAGGGCTATTCGGCGATGGAAGACGAGTGGAAGAAGAAGGAACATCGTAGGAGCGACGAGGAGGTGAAATGATGAAGAATGGGCATCTGCAGCATCTCACTCGACCGAGTGAACCACCCACTCGGCCGAGCAAGAGGACCACTCGGCCGACCAGACCGGACATGCACCACAGAAGGAAATCAGCGTGCACTCGGCCGAGTGACGATAGTCCACTCGGCCGAGTATGAAGATCGCATCGCCCGAGTGGCATGGAAAATCCACCATCAAAAAAGGCCGACTTACTGGAAATGTACAGGCTTTTGACGGTTCCGACTCGGCCGAGCAAGAAATGCCCCTCGGCCGAGTGAGTAAAGCCACTCGGCCGAGTCACTTCCAAAGACAGACCCCCGAAAAGTCCCAACTTACTGTAACTGTACATGGTTTGTCACTCGGCCGAGTGACATTTGTCACTCGGCCGAGTGAGCCGCCCCGTCAGCTGCGTAAACTGCGATTTCTGGGCTGCGCAGGGGCATTTTTGTCACGATTTTTTGGGCGATTTTGAGGGGTATTTAAACCCAGTTTTTGCCCTAGTTTAGAAGAACTTTTTGATACTTTTTGCAGCCTTTTTAGAGAGCTTTTTAGATCATTAGATTTAGCTTTTCTCTTGGAGATTTAAAGGTTATTCTTGTTGGATGCTATTGGGTTCTCATTGGTTTGTCTCTTTTCTTATCAAAAACTCTATTTTTGTTGATGATTTCTCTATTGCAATGAATTGTGCTAAATTTGCTATTGAATTTCTTATGAATTGCATGATGATTAGTGAGTAGTTTCATCGTCTTAGGGCATAGGGATGAACCATATGAACCCTATTTCTAAATTGTGATGAATTGGTGAAATTCTTGCTAGAATTGATTAGGGTTAGGTTGGGATTGATTAATTACGAATGGCTAGGGATTCATATCGATTGGGATTTGCAAGAGATTGGATCCCAATTGATAGGAAGCCCTAGAAATTCGATTTAGATTTACGATTGGACTTCTCTAGAATTGGCTTGCAAGAGATTGGGCCAAAGCTAGGATTTTTAATCGTGTTTCTATACCGATATCCATTTGCAAGAGTGATCGCGCCCGGGCGTACACCCTAAAGAGCGACCGTGTAGTCTTACCGCAAGCGCACGGTGTAGCGGCGAGCGGGTATCGAACACAGGGAGGACGTATGATAGTGCCTTCTCCGAACAACCTGGCTATGGGGACAGAAAAGTAGGAAATTCCCTTTCGGCGATGTTGTCACAATCGTCAAACAATGTAAAAAGAGATATAAAATCAAATAAAGACGCTTAGGGAATAGGGAATCCCCGCTACTCACCGTACCTCGTCATTGTGATTCATCGGTTTCACAATTGCTAGGGTAGAATGTCAGGTGAACTAGTTGCAACTGAATGTAAAACCTAGCTCACGCTCTCGCGTTGTTGCCGGTCTATAACAAACCTAGGCTCGGGTCTAATCTCTTGCAAACCCTAGCCTAGGCAAGCTAGCATTAGGATCAACGTCATCGTTCAATCGCATCCCGAGCCCACTCTCGTGCAAACTCGGGCTACGACCTAGGTTGGGATAGTTCCTACCCGTCCAATCTCTTGCAAACCGATATCGGTATAGAATTGCAACCGAGAATCCTAGTATCGGTTCAATCTCATGCAAACCGATACTAAGGAAACTCAATTTCAACCCAATTCGGATTTCTAGGGTTTCCTATCGAATTGGGATCAAATCTCTTGCAAATCCCAATCGATATGAACACCTAGCTATCCGTATTATATCAATCCCAAACTAGCCCTAATCAATTCTAGCAAAGTTCTACCAAATCGTCACAAATCAGAAATTGGGCTCGTAGGGTTCATCCCCACGCCCTAAGACGTTAAAACTGCTCACAAATCATATTGCTAATGGAAGAATAATTAATAGAAACAGCAATGGAATTCATAGCAATATTCAAAATAGCAATAAAAATAGGATTTTTAATAGAGAGGGAGACAAACCAATGTAGCTTTCCAAGAATCCAACAAAATAACACTTTTCTCTCCTCTCGAATCACAAGAATTAAACTCTAAAAATCTAAACTAAAAAGGCTGCCAAAAGCAATAGAAAAGGCCCCCCTTAAACTAGGTTAGAATCTGGGGTTAAATACCCCCCAAAACTGCCCAAAAATTCGTGACCAAACTGCCCCTGCGCAGCTCCAAAATCGTGATTTCTGCTATAGGCAGTGCTGCTCACTCGGCCGAGTGACAAAGGTCACTCGGCCGAGTGAGGGACCCTGACGGATTCCAGTAACTCTGGGGTCTTGGGGGTTGTCACATCGGGCGTCACTCGGCCGAGTGAGTAGTCGTCACTCGGCCGATGGGCTATCTTCACTCGGGCGGACGACAATTGCCACTCGGCCGAGTCGGGCTTCTGCTGCTCAGACTGACGGATTACAGTAAGTTGGCTCTTTTTGATGGCCGTCGTCTGGGTGCCACTCGGGCGGACGGGATACGTCACTCGGCCGAGTCGGCTTCTGATGCTCGGCCGAGTGCACGCTGATATACTGCTTTGAGCGTGTCCGATCTGGCCGGCCGAGCGGGGTCTCGTTGGTCGGCCGAGTGACTCCTTCACTCGGCCGAGTGAGATACTGAAGATGCCCAAATTGCGTATTTTTGCCTCCTCATCGCTCCTTTGATGTTCTTTCTTCTTTCGCTCCTCTCCAATCTCAAAATACCCCTCAGGGAAGTCGTCGGTGACACTCCGGAGTGGGTGTATCTCGGAATCACTCCAAATCGCTCCAAATCTCCTGAAATACGACAAAAAAACAACAAATCGTGAAAAGTATCGCAATGTTGTCGATAAATCGTGAAAAACGTGATTTGAGCGATTCAAATGGCATGCAAACATGCGGGAAAAAGGTGTAAAATATGGAGTGATCAAAATCCCCCAAGCTTACCTCTTACTCGTCCTCGAGGAAGATAAGTAAAAGGCGAACCCGGTGGATTTAGAAAATGAAAACGATGGAAAAACGGAAAACGAAAAAAAAGAAAGAAGAAAGCGAAGTGGGAAGCTGCTAGATCATTTTTCTCAGGACGTGGGTTTTGCTTACTCATATAGCATGCATCGAATGTAAAACACATGTCAAAGATTTTTATTTCGATATCATAGTATAATGGTGCAAATAGAGATAGAAAACCCAAGAATATCGATATAGCATGAAAAATGGAACAATTCTAAGATTAACATCGTCTGAATCATTTAAAGCGGTATACAATATCGCAGATCACACACTTTTCAATTGAATGCTTTCTATGAGGAGTATAGAGGATATCACACAATAGAGTAGGAAGAATAGAAAAGCGTGGATTTCATGAAGTGAATGCTAGGCGTAGATTTCTGGATTTCGTGAAGCTAAAACAATCTCACCGAGTATAGAATATTACTTAGCCAAGGTTGTCATGCACCGTCAGGTAGTCACTCTCTTACACATCATTGGATTCTCTCCCCCAAGCTTATCTATAAGCGTGGTGGCATATACAAAACTATACTTACATTCCCCATCTCTATTGATGCTCCAAAAGTAAAAGAAAATAAAAATAAAAACAAAAAGAGGGAAGAAAGAGAGAAGGGGTATGAGATGGGATCGTTTTGAGCTTCCTTTCTCTTTTCTTTTCTTTTTTTTTCAAATCTTTTTCTCCCCCCCTTTTTTTCAATAGCATTTATACACAATGATCCCAAATCAAAGATGTAACGACTGGTTTTTGTATGATTGGATTATCAGTGTGTTTTGCTTATGATGGTGGGTTCTCTCCTTGTGTGGTTTCCATTTCCATAGTTCTCGCTTTCATTCATCTCGTTGAGATTTCCTATCTTTCGTTTTCTTTCCTTTTGATGTGATCTTCTAGGTTCTTCCTTAGAATCAATGAATTCGGAGTAAGTCACTCGTGACGAGCTTCATATCGATCATATCTTAGAGTATAAATCGATCCTAGAAGCCATGGAAATCTTTTCGAAGCTTCGCGCTTCGAATCGGCACTTTTCGTGCACGTTAGTTGGTTCAAGAAGATCAACCGACCGACTAGATTCCAATTTAGTCGGTCAGGAAATCAACTGGAACCGACTAGTTCATTCAATCAATAATTCAGGAGTTACTGTTTACTCTTAGTCGGTCTAAGAACATTCATCGACCGACTAGATGCTAAACTAGTCGGTCAGTATTTGTTCATGGACCGACTAACTCTAAATCCTATTTTCGTTCAGGAGTTACTGTTTGCACTTAGTCGGTCTGCGTTGGTCGACCGACCGACTAGTTTCCAAACTAGTCGGTCAGTGGTTGCTCTTTGACCGACTAACCAGTGTTAAAACCCTAATTTCTGGGCAGCCGCCAGCCCATCCTATTTATACCCCTCCCAAACAACTTCATCTTCTCCAACACGACCCAAAACCCTAAAAACTTCCCCCTTCAGCCCCCATCTTCCTCCAAGCTTCATCCCTCCATTCTAAGCCCTAAATCCATCATCCAAACCATCCATCTACTCTATCTACCTCACATCTTCCCCAAAATCTCACCAAAACCCATCAAATCCCCAAAATCCCCCAAGAACCCTAATTCTCCAAAACTTCCCCAATCTTTTCCAGATCTGATCCTAGGGTTCCCCGGAGTGTTTCTTCCGCCTCCTCTCGGTAAGAAATCGATCTACCGTTGTTTTCATATCCTATTGTAATTTTTATGAAACCCTAATAAAATACTTGTGTTTTGATGATTGTTCCCCATAACAGCGATTCCCCGTAGGCTAGCATCCACGGAAACAAACCATAGTGACCGTCATCCCCGGTGCTAGGCAAGTGAAACTTGCACTTCTTGGTTTGGGCCATGTCTTAGGCCATTTCCCTTGTTTTAGCGTAAAAGAGACTAAACGGTGAAAGGATAGACGTTTAGACGCCCTTGACCTAGCTTGACAACGAAGCTAGATCCGTCACCCTCATCATGCTCATATGTCACATTTACTTTAAATTAACGGTACGCAAATATGTTCATTGCATTGCATTTTGCCTGTCACGTTTAAATTCCATTAACGGTACGCAATTATCTGTTCATGGCATTGCATAGTGATTATTCATCGTGATTGCATAGCACACGCTACAATACCATGTTTCCTGGCTCGTGTTCCAGAAGCGAGCCCTGTAGTTGGAAACCCCAACGCTCGGATACCGGCTAGGTGCACCCCTATGCCAAACACACACTTATTTTCCTGGCTCGTGACCAGAAGCGAGCATAATGAGTTGCTAACCACAACGCTCGTCACATGTGGGTGGGGTAAGAGATAAGCGGACTGAGCCCGAGTTGGCCTGATCCACCTTTCCGGCCAGCAAGTGGACTCTCTAGTGTTTAAGTGATTGATAGTGATAGAGATAAGTGGACTGAGCCCGAGTTGGCCTGATCCGCCTTTCCGGCCAGCCGGTGGACTCTCTATGAACTAAGTGATAAGTGTTATTAATAGTGATAGAGATAAGCGGACTGAGCCACGAGCTGGCCAGCAGGTGGACTCTCTATGCACTAAGTGATAAGTGTTAAATGATAAGTGATTAGTAAATTGGTAGCTTTTGCTACATCGTGCATGCTTGTCTCTCTTTTAAATTGTTGCATCATACTTAACTGCCATGTCATAGCTTAATATTATAATTGCTAGGTTGTTAGTTACTTTCAGTTTCCTTGCACAAGTCTTTCCAGACTTGCTGACATGTGCCCCTCTCTCTTTTGGGTGTCACATGTTAGACCCAGAGCCAGAGCTTTGTTGCAGGGAATATGATGTTGCTGATGCTGATGTTTGCTGTGCTGGTGAGTGGACACCAGGGGCCTGTCTTGAAGACCGCTCGTGTTCACTTCCTTGTTTAGGTTTGCTGTTAGTCGTTGGTGCGTGGCACCCTTGTATGTATGTTATTCTTTGTTGGCCATGTTTGGGCCTTAGACCCCTTTTCTTTTAGCCTGGTGGCTTTTCTACGATATTGTAATTTGTTTATGGACATTTGGAGATCCAATAAAATGTCGTCTCAATTCCTTATTATCATTGTTGTTTCGTTTCGCTTTGCAAGGACTTGCCATAATAAGTGATTTTTATACGCTTATCAGACTTGGAGCTTCACGGCTTTAAGTCTGTGCGGACCTTCTCACGTCTCGCCTCCACATTTTTGGGAAGCGGGGCGTGACAGGTTTTAGTGGTGGCCCATGCAGGTCCATTTGCAAATGCGAACTATCGGAACAACAATAATAATTATAGAATGTCCATTAAATAAATTAGAATATCCAAGTTATAAGCCCGGAGTCTAAGTTTTTAGCGTTCCTATGTCTTAGGTGGCTGGTAGGCGTGTTAGAGCATCTGTCCCGGCTTGGTAGGAAATCCATTAGATCAGGACCATAGTGAGACTTAGATAGACGTCTGTGCTTGCTAAGTTAGGAATCCTTGATTGTTAGCTAGACTCCATGTTAGTGATTTGTTTGATTGTCCTAAGAGTTACCTTAGTGGTTCCTGTCTAGCTTTGACTATGATAGACTCCTAGGATTTCCTTGGTCTCTCGCTTGGGTTCATCGATTTCGGACCAAGTTGAACTCATTTCATCGATGTCTAGCCCTTAGGGAGTCTTAGCGCTTAGTTCCATAATCTTTAGTTAGTTGACCGTAGGAGATTCCCGTAGGTTTTCCTCGTCATATCCTAGGCGTATTTATGCTTTGATCATCCGACCAAATCCCTTGCCTCGATTCCCATGACCACCATGTTTCGATAATCATTGATCCTTCGAATGTCCCCGTTTGCAAGGCTTAATTTCTTTTATAAAAAAAGGTTGTTTTTCTATTTCCCTTATTAAAGTTTTCGCTAAGTTTAAATTTTGTTTTAAACCCGCTACGTATGTACTTAAAATTTCTCACTTTTCGATTGAGTCAAATTCCTTGTAGATTTCGGAGTCTAATGGTTGTAATTATAATTGCTAACTCGTAACCATTTTCTTGTCTATATTTTCGCATTTCGGTTTAAAGACTCCAATACTATTTTGGAAAACTCGATATACCATTTTCTAACTATGAGATCAATTTTAATCGCATAGCATACATACTTTAAAATATTTTCCAGCCTAAAAGGAATTTCAATTGTTGTATGTATACTTATATCTCGTACTCTTTCGTTGACTTAAATTAATTTTTGAAATTCGAAAGTTTGACGAGATTTTGATTACTGTTTTATAATGTTTTACAGCCTATACCTTTCATACCTATTTGAATATCTTGTCCCTTTTCATAAATCGATTTAATTCTGAGCCGCAATTCTATTTTCCAGATTCGATTTATGAATTTTCCTTTCTTATTTATGCTATTCAAATGACTCGTCGCGCTTCCTTAATATAATTTTCAAGTCACAGATGATTTCAGCTTTCAACAAATCAAAAGTTATGTTCAAACATTTTCTCGACTACAGATTTTTTTTGGAAAATTACATTTCCGTAACCACATCCCTTGTCCTCAATCCACATGACCACCTCATTACAATTATCCTTGATCCTTCAAATGTTTTCCGTTGCAAATCTTGATTCTCCCAAGTTATTTTCGAATGCTTTCCTTATTTGAAGTTTCACTCAGTTTAAATTTTGTTCTAAACTTCTTTAGATTTGTCTCCCTAAATTTCGATGGAGTTAAAAGTCGTTCTTGAATTTTGAAGACTTTTGGTCGTGATTTTAAAATTACTATCTTGTACTATTTTTCTAACAATGTACCTTTCGCATTTCGATTTTTCCTTTCAAAAAAAAAACTTCATTACTATCCTGATGGTTCGATATACCATCCTTTTCCTAACTACAAAATTTATTTTAACCACTTATCTTACATACCTTTAGGGGTATTTTTCCAAACTGAATGGACTTCAACTAATTTTTGTATATATCAATTATAGGTTCATCGTACTCGTACTTCAAAAGTTTTTATACCAACACGTTCTTTTGGCGAATTCTTATTTCCCTAAAAGTATCTTCGAATCTCCTTTTTCGTTTAGTTTAAATTTGTTCGAAACATTTTTGATATATGCAAGGTTTCATGCTCCTTTCGCCGACTTAAATTATTTATGTTTCTAAATCTCGAAACTTGTGTTGAGATTTTTAGATTAGAAGTTTATAATATTTTCAGCATATACTTTCGTATCGATATAAATGTCTTGCCCCTTTTCATATACCAATTTCATTCTGAACCGTATTTCTATTTTCCTAACTCGATTCATAATTTCTTTTCTTACTTGTGCCATTAAAATTTTATTCGAAAACCCCTCGTGCTTACTCTTAATAAACTTTTCAAGTCCCTTGGACTTCGGCTTTTAGCAAGTTGATTTTATGCTCAACATTTTCCATATTTCAGATTTTTGTTTAAAAAAAAATATTTACTATTTCGAAATCATTCCTGACTTAGACCCTTCATAAAACGGTTTAAAAGTTTTAATACTAACTTGATGAGTTTAATACCCTTTTCTCTTTCCATACTACTAAGATATTATCTTTCCATTCGCCATACACACTTTTTAAGATAATTTCTAAAATATGACTTCAATTATTTTATATATCGGTACCACGTTCGTTTTGCTCGTACATTAAGATCTTGTATAAATCAATTTTGTTGGCAAATCCGGATTTCTCTAAAAGTATTTTCGATATGGTTTATTTGGAATTTCTCTTCAGTTTTAAGATTTGGAAAACCTTTAACATGCGCTTAAATTCTCCACCCTATACTTGATCTGATTTCAATCTTTGAATCTCAAAACTTTTCCGAAATTTTTAGATTGCTGCCGCATAACATTTCTGACCTATGTTTTAATGTTCGAGTAAATGATTTCCTTTTTCCTCATGATGATTTTATATAAGCCAATAAACCACTTTTCCTCTTATTACATATATTCGCCTCAAACTCGTTTTCAAACAATTTGTCTTATCGACCTCGGAATATTTTTATACAAAAAGGGACTCCAACTTTTAAAGTATAACGGTCTTCAAACCTTTCGTGTTTTAGAATGTGTTAATTACACTATTTTCCATGTGTCCTAATGGAGCATCATTACATCATTGCACGACCGTTTTTATGCTTTTCGATCTTCCTATTCGTTGCGCTTGTGATTTCAGTTTCTTCCTTTTTGTCTAGCCCGTAGAGCTTGTCATTGCCCGCGTCAACCTTGTTATAGTTTGGTGGGCCCATTGGTTAAGTGGTTATGTCGTCGTAGTGTTGATTTCGTGGTGTGTATGTAGTGGTATGGGTGTTGGCATTTGTATGATGTGTATAGGAAATTTTCTGCTTGAGTATGATGTGATATACGTATGATAACAGAATGATAATTTTGATTGGTACTACTTGTTTTATGAGATGCCGTATGCGTGTAAATCAGGAGGTATACCCGACTATTGCATCTCTTAAACTTGTATGTAGTTGATGTGTTGATATGGTAATTATAAATGGGTGGATATGGTGTGAAAATATGTGATACGTGGATGTGTATGACTTGGAGTGGTATTGGTATGTGTATGGATACTGTGTTACGCATATAAATGTCCTGCTATGATTTGAGTCTCACTCAAGCTTGAGTGGGTATACTCTATGTGCTTTGGTATAATTGTATGTGGTGGTGAATAGGGATGGATGATGTATGTATGGTGTTTGAGTTGTTTGTGCTTGGTTGTGTTACGCACACGATTGTGGGTGGCTATACCAATATATAGTTATAGGACTATATGTGGGGTGAAAATATGGTGAAATATTTGCATGTATTTGAATGACTCAATAAATGTGAGAATTATCTTCAAATAAGAGAGGCTTGAGTATTTTCTTATAGTAAGTAATAAGTGTTTATTGTTGTATAAATGTATTGACTATATATGTGTGATTGAAATACGTGTATGCAATTGATTGACTATAATAAGTATGAGTGTATTATGTGTGTGAAAATATGTGTGTAGTGGTAGTAATATTTGATCTCTAGTGCATGCATATATATAAGCACTTGAAATGAAAGTACTTGGTTGAATTTATGATGTGAAATTGGTTGAGGGTAGTTACCAGAGCGACTATATATATGTTAGGAAGTCCGAGGACGGACTTTATTCTAAGGTGGGTAGGATGTAACGACTGGTTTTTGTATGATTGGATTATCAGTGTGTTTTGCTTGTGATGGTGGGTTCTCTCCTTGTGTGGTTTCCATTTCCATAGTTCTCGCTTTCATTCATCTCGTTGAGATTTCCTATCTTTCGTTTTCTTTCCTTTTGATGTGATCTTCTAGGTTCTTCCTTAGAATCAATGAATTCGGAGTAAGTCACTCGTGACGAGCTTCATATCGATCATATCTTAGAGTATAAATCGATCCTAGAAGCCATGGAAATCTTTCCGAAGCTTCGCGCTTCGAATCGGCACTTTTCGTGCACGTTAGTTGGTTCAAGAAGATCAACCGACCGACTAGATTCCAATTTAGTCGGTCAGGAAATCAACTGGAACCGACTA
Organism: Scilla litardierei; assembly: GCA_030789695.1. NCBI lineage: Eukaryota > Viridiplantae > Streptophyta > Magnoliopsida > Asparagales > Asparagaceae > Scilla > Scilla litardierei. The sequence goes on from CM061131.1 coordinate 58,917,033, forward strand.
GTTCATTCAATCAATAATTCAGGAGTTACTGTTTACTCTTAGTCGGTCTAAGAACGTTCATCGACCGACTAGATGCTAAACTAGTCGGTCAGTATTTGTTCATGGACCGACTAACTCTAAATCCTATTTTCGTTCAGGAGTTACTGTTTGCACTTAGTCGGTCTGCGTTGGTCGACCGACTGACTAGTTTCCAAACTAGTCGGTCAGTGGTTGCTCTTTGACCGACTAACCAGTGTTAAAACCCTAATTTCTGGGTAGCCGCCAGCCCATCCTATTTATACCCCTCCCAAACAACTTCATCTTCTCCAACACGACCCAAAACCCTAAAAACTTCCCCCTTCAGCCCCCATCTTCCTCCAAGCTTCATCCCTCCATTCTAAGCCCTAAATCCATCATCCAAACCATCCATCTACTCTATCTACCTCACATCTTCCCCAAAATCTCACCAAAACCCATCAAATCCCCAAAATCCCCCAAGAACCCTAATTCTCCAAACTTCCCCAATCTTTTCCAGATCTGATCCTAGGGTTCCCCGGAGTGTTTCTTCCGCCTCCTCTCGGTAAGAAATCGATCTACCGTTGTTTTCATATCCTATTGTAATTTTTATGAAACCCTAATAAAATACTTGTGTTTTGATGATTGTTCCCCATAACAGCGATTCCCCGTAGGCTAGCATCCGCGGAAACAAACCATAGTGACCGTCATCCCCGGTGCTAGGCAAGTGAAACTTGCACTTCTTGGTTTGGGCCATGTCTTAGGCCATTTCCCTTGTTTTAGCGTAAAAGAGACTAAACGGTGAAAGGATAGACGTTTAGACGCCCTTGACCTAGCTTGACAACGAAGCTAGATCCGTCACCCTCATCATGCTCATATGTCACATTTACTTTAAATTAACGGTACGCAAATATGTTCATTGCATTGCATTTTGCCTGTCACGTTTAAATTCCATTAACGGTACGCAATTATCTGTTCATGGCATTGCATAGTGATTATTCATCCTGATTGCGTAGCACACGCTACAATACCATGTTTCCTGGCTCGTGTTCCAGAAGCGAGCCCTGTAGTTGGAAACCCCAACGCTCGGATACCGGCTAGGTGCACCCCTATGCCAAACACACACTTATTTTCCTGGCTCGTGACCAGAAGCGAGCATAATGAGTTGCTAACCACAACGCTCGTCACATGTGGGTGGGGTAAGAGATAAGCGGACTGAGCCCGAGTTGGCCTGATCCGCCTTTCTGGCCAGCAAGTGGACTCTCTAGTGTTTAAGTGATTGATAGTGATAGAGATAAGCGGACTGAGCCCGAGTTGGCCTGATCCGCCTTTCCGGCCAGCAGGTGGACTCTCTATGCACTAAGTGATAAGTGTTATTAATAGTGATAGAGATAAGCGGACTGAGCCACGAGCTGGCCAGCAGGTGTACTCTCTATGCACTAAGTGATAAGTGTTAAATGATAAGTGATTAGTAAATTGGTAGCTTTTGCTACATCGTGCATGCTTGTCTCTCTTTTAAATTGTTGCATCATACTTAACTGCCATGTCATTGCTTAATATTATAATTGCTAGGTTGTTAGTTACCTTTCTTTCAGTTTCCTTGCACAAGTCTTTCCAGACTTGCTGACATGTGCCCCTCTCTCTTTTGGGTGTCACATGTTAGACCCAGAGCCAGAGCTTTGTTGCAGGGAATATGGTGTTGCTGATGCTGATGTTTGCTGTGCTGGTGAGTGGACACCAGGGGCCTGTCTTGAAGACCGCTCGTGTTCACTTCCTTGTTTAGGTTTGATGTTAGTCGTTGGTGCGTGGCACCCTTGTATGTATGTTATTCTTTGTTGGCCATGTTTGGGCCTTAGACCCCTTTTCTTTTAGCCTGGTGGCTTTTCTGCGATATTGTAATTTGTTTATGGACATTTGGAGATCCAATAAAATGTCGTCTCAATTCCTTATTATCATTGTTGTTTCGTTTCGCTTTGCAAGGACTTGCCATAATAAGTGATTTTTATACGCTTATCAGACTTGGAGCTTCACGGCTTTAAGTCTGTGCGGACCTTCTCACGTCTCGCCTCCACATTTTTGGGAAGCGGGGCGTGACAAAAGAGAAGGATATACAAGTATTATTATTATTATTTTCTTTGGATTTCGGGGAATTTGGAGCTAGGAATTTAATAACGGGGGAAATGCCAAATACTAGAATCGCTAAGGGGAGATTCACCAATGATTTTAAAATAGAGAATTAATGTTCAAGATATGTGGAGAAAGAAATAAATATGTCTCTCAGTTCACTCTATAGGACGTGCATGACAACTTCAGCAGGGTAATCTAATCTACTCGGTTTCGATCTCAAAAAAGCAAACTAATCCAGATTTATCATAGCTAACATCATTCAATCATCCTGAAGTGAAGTGTACAAGTCATGCAAATAGAAGTGATATAGGAAAAGAAAACGGTACTCCAGATATAAGCATTCAATGCGTGAATCTTGGTGTGTTTTCTACGATATCATACATATGAATATTCAGACTCAGGTAATAATAGAATTTCATCCATTTTCATACAGAAAAAGTGTGGGTTACTATCTCTAAATGCAAGGCAGATCATAGCATATGATATCAGAAATAAAAGCTAAGACATGACAAATATAGCATGCATATAGAGAAAGCTAACTCCACGTCATCATCATCACAGAAAAGTCATCTCTAGCATGAGATGAAAGAAATAAAGATAAAAAGGGAAAATAAAACTATTTACAATGCGGCACACGAAGAAAATAAGAAAAACGTGATGCATGGTAAAAAAAAGAAAAAGTGATGAAAATGAGTGCAAATGCGAAAATGGCGCGAGGAAAAAAAATAAAAATAAAGGTGGTAAATCAAAAAGCGTGAGAACTCACTCCCCCAAGCTAAAGTGCACAGTGTCCTCAATGTGCGAAGTGTGGCACACCGAGAGACGTGTAATGGGAGGGGTAGGTGAGGATGCATGCTGGGTGGGTGTAGGCGTGGGTGTAGGTGTGGGTACGCGAGGAAGCCGCTCGAGAATCTGAGTGAGGCAATAGTGAATGCCCGGAAGTAGGTCGAAGCGGCGGTCCATAGCGGTGACGGTGGCAGACATGGTCCTGAGGTCGCCTCTGAGGCCACTCACCGCCCCCTCAAGAGCACGAATGCTCTGAAGTACAGTGTCGGGGGGAGGTGGTGCAGAGGGATGCACGTGTCTGTGCTGTGCAGGACGGGGCTGGCGGGCACGTGTGGTGTAGTGGATGGGATCAGCAGGCATGTGGAGGAAGGGTGCTGTGCTCATAAGTGGGGGCCCAGCCTCAGTGCGAGGCTGGGACGCAGGCTGGTGTGAGGTGGAAGCAGTAGCAGCGGAAGTGTAAGACAAAAATGGCGACGAGGCGGCAAGAGAGGTCAGTGACACAGACGTGGGAACAGACGTCACGACACTCTCAGATAGTACGGCCGCAGTGGAGACAATATGGTCAACCGCTGGGGAGGAAGTAAGGGGTCCAAAAGGCGAAATCCCAGCGGAGATCATACTGGCCATGGTCTCCATGACGGCAGCGAAAGAAGGCTCGCCACTCTCAAGTATGGTGGGTGGACACTCGGGTAGCAGAGAAGTGAGTGGCTCAACCGACAGAGGGCCAGCAGTGGTGGGAGTGGTGGTGGGTGTGGTGGTAGTGGAGGTGGTCTCAGCAAGTGTACTCCCGACACCGGCAGAAGTGTGGACAGTGGTGTCGGGAGCAGCAGAAATCCCAGGCATAGGCTGAGGGGCCATGGGGTCGACGGGTGCAGCGTGTGCCTGCTCAGCCTGCTCAGCCTCCTCGGCCTCAAGCACGTAGGCAATGGGGATCAGGAGATCCATCGCCGGAAGCCAGTCCACCTGTACTGGTCCTATGTGTGTCTGAGCGGGGCTCGGAAGGATCATGTAGTCAGCACCGTATGGACCGTGCAACCAAACCCAGTGCCGCTGACCGTGCAGACGAAGCATCTTCATCCAGGCCATGACGTCTATCGAAAGTGCAGTGGGGCCCAGGGCTCGTCGCAGGTCAGCCGAATGGTCCTCGCCGGTCATCAGGGCTAGCAGAGTGATTAGGCCGCCGCAACATATCGGAGAGCGAGTGCCCACCGATACGATGATGCGGTCCAAAAACCAGCTAGCGACGTCTATCTCAACGGCGGGGGCCAACGTGACTCCATCCCTATCAAGAACTCTGGGGCGAGTCATCGCGTAGAGCATGTAGAGCTCAGGCATAGACATCGTCCCAGGCTCGTACCTCGCCAGAAAGGTGGTCGCCATAAGGCGCTGTGCTATGCGGAGGCAGGGGTGGACTATGGCCGAGGCCTTGGCCCTACTAGGGTCAAAGGCCTGAGGTAAACCTGTGATCCTGGCCCAGAAGGCGTGTGAATCGAAGGATGGGGGAGGGATGTGTGTGGGGGCGTAGGCTCGGTCGGGTGTGGGGACAACGGGCCACTGAAAGAACGCTCGAAGCATATCGAGAGTGATCTGACACTCTCGATCCATGAGTCAGAAGGAGCATCCCTCAGCGGTCCGGGCGATCGAGCTGAGCACCTCGAGTGTCGGGCGGACGTAGGTGTCTGCTGACACTGAAAGAAAGTCTCGCCAACCCACGTTGTCGTACAACATGAGCATCCCCTCAAGTACCCCCAGGCGGTCTAGGTCAGCAAGATGTGCGAACCTGGAGGGCACTATCGAGCGCTGGGCGATACGCTCAAAAGCGACTCGATGTGCGTCGTCTCGGAACGTAATACCCAGCGGCCCGACGATAGGAGCCGGTGGTGGCAGTGGGTCGACTGGGAGTGGCTGTGCGGGGTGAACGGGGTCTGCAGGCTGTGGCTGTGCGGGGTGAACGGGGTCTGCAGGCTGTGGCTGTGCAGGGTGAGGTGGTGTAGGCGGAGGAGAGTCCTCCATCTCGTGGGAGGAGCCGGGCTCATCCGGCCGCTTCCGCTTGGCGGAAGCTCTCCTAGACCGTGGCCGTGTCCGGGGTGGCATAAGTGCCTCGAGTGCTCACCAAAAACAGAAAAAGTGCGGCGTGCGAAAATAAGTGGAACGAATATACCGGAACACGCCGCGAGAGAAAAATAGTGGATGCGTGCGAAGACGCCGCCTCCACAAAGCCAAAAACGCTCCCCGGAAGCTCCCCTAAGCTCCCCTAAGCTCCCTAATATAGCCTGCACATCAAACGAAGATATCAACGTGTAACATTCAAAATGTATAGGGGGTTAGGGGTATAATAGATAAATATTGAAGTTAATTTGATTTAGGGGTTCGATTAGCACATGGATCGTCGAAAAATACAAGAAATAGGAGAAAATTGGGCGAAATGGGGGTTACCGGAGCTCGGCCGGCGGTGAGAGGGTCGCCGGCGACTCGGGCGGAGCGGCGGCGGTGGTCGGCGTCGGTGGTCGGCCGAGCGCCGTCGTCGACAGGCGAGATCGGGCGAGTCGGGGTGAGATCGCAGCGGTTGGGAGTAAAGGGGCGCGGGCTTGGGCGAACAAAGATTGTGACGCTTCGAATTCCACGCCGAGCCCGCGTCTCTTATAAAGGAAAAGTTACGACTTGGCCGAGTGAAAGTGTCACTCGGCCGAGTGATCGTAACGGAAATATTTTTGAAAATTCCTCCCCGCTTACGACTCGGCCGAGTGGCTTTGCCACCCTCGACCGAGTGGGAAAAGTCCATTCGGCCGAGTGGCACAAGCTACTCGGCAGTTCTCGCCCTAGGAGCATATCAGTTTCACTCGGCCGAGTGAAGATATATACTCGACCGAGTGGAAATTATACTGAAATCAAGAAAAGAAACAGAGAGTTGGGTACAGCAGACTTCCCTCATTGGTGTGCCGCTCGGGCGGACGAACTTATGTGCTCGGCCGAGTGGCTAGTGTACTTGGCCGAGTGATTCCTGTTTTCTGCTGTTTGGCTCTGTTTGGGCTCTAATCTCTGTTTTTCTTCCTCCAGCTGATTTCTTCCTCCTCCTAAGCATCGAGCGCATTCCTGGAGCGCTCTTCGTCACCTTATTTATCCTCCTAATGGTATATATCCCTTTCTCCTCTCCTGTCAAGGAAAATAGGACCCGTTGTCACAAATTAATTCGGGCAAAAAGACTCAAAAACACTAATAAATTCTAAAACAAAAAGAAAAGACCAAAGTAAAAATAAAGCGATAACCGTCGGGTTGCCTCCCGACAAGCGCTCGTTTAAGGTCTTGAGCTCAACCCCCTTGGATTTTCAATTCATTGCGGGATGTTGGGTGCATATGAGATGCACACGTCGAATTTACCGGGAAGAACGCTCGGATTTGGATGTTGTGGCGGCGTGTTCTTCCTCAGTGCTCCTTCGTCTCGGGTAGTGTTGGGGGGTGGCTCCCCCAAGCTAGTGCTTGCTTTGGGCCCCGGCTTCACAGATGACACCGATTTTCGTATCGGTGGAGCTTTCTTCGGAGTCCTCATATTTAGAGCTTGCAGAGCTCCCGTATTCTTGCGACATCAGCGTCGCCTTCGTCAACTTCCATGGAGAGATCGGGGGAGTGCTTCGTATTTTCTTCTTGGCCCAAATCTGGGCCTTCTTCGAAGTCATACTCGAATATTGCGCCGATGGAATGGGGGATCGCCTCCTCAATGACCTCATCAAGGAGGTCCATATAGTCGAGCTCCTCATGATAAGGCATGTGTTTCATTGCCTTGGGTATATGAAGCTCCACTTCGATGTTGCCGACGTTCAATGTTAGAGTCCCTTCATGTACGTCGACAATGACACCGGCGGTGGCGAGGAATGGGCGTCCAAGTATTAGCGACGTATCGCCCTCCTCCTTGACATCCATGACCACAAAGTCGCATGGCAAACGTATGCCTCCCGGGACTTGTAACGGGATGTCCTCTGCGATCCCTACCGGCCTTGTGATCCGACCATCTGCTAGTTGTATCCGCATGTCGGTAGGCTTCAAATCTGTGCCGGTGTTCAGTCTTCGGAACATAGAGAGAGGCATGAGGCTAACACTAGCCCCTAAGTCTACTAACGCCTTTTGTAGAGGGACGCCGCTTAAGGTGCAAGGAATTTGGAAACTCCCCGGATCTTTGAATTTGGCGGGCTCCTTCTCTTTCCTTGTGAACCAAGTCCCCTCCTCAGCGAGCATGATTTTCTCCTTCCTCTTTCTTCCCGTAATCAAATCCTTTAAGAACTTGGCGTATGTCGGGATCTCCACGATAGCGTCGAGGAAGGGGATATTGAGGCTTACCCCTCTCAAATACTCGAGAAACTTGGCTAGCCGTTTCTCCATCTTTGCTCTAGCTAGCCTCTGAGCGAATGGGATCGGTGGCATAAAACGGCGCTCCTCAATCTGCTGCTCCGCTCTGGACTTTTCTTCCCCTTGCGGCTCTTTCTCTCTCTCAACTTCAATGACAGGCTCGCTTGGCTCTACAATCTCCACCATGGGCTCCTCGGTAGGAATCATGACGGGAGTGGTATCCTTCCCGCCTCTCGTAGTAACTGCAACCACGGCGTTGATATGGCCAGTGTTGCCCCGTGGATTTTGCTCGGGTTGAGCCGGCAACTGTTGACTGTTTCTATTGAGCAACGCAAGTTGCTCCGCAATTTGTCCAATGACAGTTGTAAGAGAGTCTTGGCCCGCCTTCAAGGAAGCATTGATCTTCTTCTGCTCGACCATAAACTCCTCCACCTTAGCTTCAAATTTAGATCGTTGTTGAGCTTGTGGAGGGTTTGGATTTCTCCACCCTTGATTGTATCCGGGCGGCCTATAGGGTCCCACTTGTTGCCTTGGTGGGAAATTTTGTTGCGGTGGCCCCCTTGGTGGATAATGTTGTTGTTGTTGTGGTGGTGGTCGAGCTTGATGAGGTAGTTGTTGCGGGGGGTTCAATGCTCCATCATTGTTGGCATAGGAGAAACCGGGATGGTTTCTAGTGGCCGGATTGGCCCAATATCCTTGGTTCCCCGCGACGTATTGAACTTGCTCCAAAGATCCCTCTCCTTGTTCTCCTCCCAAATACATAGCTTGGGATTGGTCTTGCCAATCGCACATTTGACTTGTTGGTGTGGATGTGAAAGGGGCTCCTTGGGGCTCCGTAATATATTTCTCAAGTCTCTCCACTACCTTGTGGAGAGAATCAAACTTGTTGGCAAGCTCCGCCACGGCCTTGGCCTCGTAGATGCTAGATGACTTCAAGGAGGACGAAGAGTGTCCTCGCTCGTCGCCCCACTGTTGATTGTTCGAGGCCATCTCCTCAAGTAAGGCCGTATCTTCGTCGGGAGTCTTCGATAGGATGGCCCCATTTGCCGTGGCATCAATAATCTGCTTGGTCCCCGGTTGGATACCATCGTAGAAGCAATGGACGAGCTCCCAATCTTCAATGCTATGGTGGGGGCACTGATGCTGCAGGTCTTTGAAGCACTCCCATGCATCGTAGAGTGTCTCTTGAGGTCCTTGCTTGAAAGACATGAGAGCACTCCTAATCTTTACCGTCTTGGAGGGCGGATAGAACTTGTCGATAAACGCGCTCGCCAACTCATTCCATGTGGTGAAGACTCCTTCAGCTTGCGTCCTCAACCAATAAAGAGCTTTATCCTTTAGTGTGAAGGGGAAGAGGCGCAGTCTGATGGCATCTAGGATGACACCCGGCATCTGGAAGGTGGCACACTTTGATAGGAAGAGCTGGATGTGGTAGTGGGGATTTTCATGGGGATCCCCATGAAAAGGATCCTGCTGCATAAGGACCACTAATCCGGTCTTCAACTCGAAGTTTTTAGCGGCCGCCAACTGCGGCATAGCTATGGACGAGGTAGTGGAGGAAGTCTTAGGCCGGAGCCTATCTCGAATGGAAATAATCCTCGCCATTCTTGCCGCTAACTCTTCAGGCATCTCCCGAACATTCATAAACCTCCCTTCCGTATCGGGTCTCCTCTCCGCTCCGATTCTCCGCAATGTACGCTCGATCTCAGGATCAAACAATATATCTACGGGGTCCACTGTGGATCTCGTGTACATGCACGGGAAAACAAAGTTTCAAAGAAGTGATTAGCACAATGGAAGGGTTAGATAAAAAATGAAGAAATAAAACAAAAAGAAAAAAATAGCTAGGGTGGTAGGATCAAACACAATCACCTCCCCGGCAACGGCGCTAAAAACTTGATCGCGCCCGGGCGTACACCCTAAAGAGCGACCGTGTAGTCTTACCGCAAGTGCACAGTGTAGCGGCGAGCGGGTATCGAACACAGGGAGGACGTATGATAGTGCCTTCTCCGAACAACCTGGCTATGGGGATAGAAAAGTAGGAAATTGCCTTTCGGCGATGTTATCTGTAACGGCCACTTTCCGACCGTACGTATTTTTTTAGCGCGTAGCTGTGTTTCGTGTGTGTTTTGTGTAAATGATTTTTTTACCGTTTTCCGTAGCTCGGACGTGTGATCGAACCACGTATTGACAATCCTCTCGGAGGCGCGATCACCCCAGTATTTTCCTTTTTATTTTTTTGGATGTCTTTAGACCTATTCTGCATAACACCCTTCTTATTTTTTTTTAAAAAAACATTTTTTAATTAATTTTTAATTCATTGGTTCTGTACATTTTTCCCTTAAAACAAATTAAATGCTTTCCTTAATCCCTCCATTAGCACAGGTTGTGTATAAGGATTCTTATATATATATTTTATAGCTAAAGCTTTTAAATATTAACACTTTTCATTTATAAATTATTTGTATGTAAAAAAAATCAAATTCGAAAGGCATTGACTGGGTGTGCGTTTGTAAAAGCCAGAAATCTAATCTTACCCTATTTTAAAACAAACCTATACGAAGAAATCCCAAGGGCTAATTTATATGCGCAAACGTAGCATTCACGTGTTGCCCCTACCCTCAACAAAACCACTGAACCCTAGTTTCTCTTCTACACGAAACCGCCGCCCTACTTTCTCTTCTCCACGTAGCATCTCCCTCGCCCTCGCAACACAGTGAACGCAGTGCCTTTCCTCCCTAAATGTCGACGTTCAACCCTCGGCCTCCTCCCCTCGCCCAGCGCCACCTCCAAGCCGCCGCTGATCACCCATTCTCGTTCTTCTTCTTCCTCGCCGTCCCCTCCCCTCCAGGTGTCGCCACTCTCTTCTCGGCCACCCGCGTAACCCCCTCAGCCTTTCACCACCGGCAGCGACAGCCCGAAGGCCGTCTCTTCCTCGCAAGAGGAGCAACCGCCGACTGCAGCTCCTCCCAGCCGCCGCACCCCGTTCCCGACCGCTGCACCGCCCGCCGGTTGTCCCCGAAGTTCCTACCGTCGTCTTCCGTGAGTGGGTCACCGGCGTCAACTGCAGCAGCAACCGCTGCTGCTGCTCTTCCTCCGACGGCCCGCACTGCCATCCCCATTCCGCTCGAGCAAGGGGCTGTTGATTTTCGTAAGTGACAGTGATTAGGTTATGTTTCTGTCAAAAATACACTATATCTAATAACATGTTATTTTTAATCTGAGTTATTTGAAGACAGCCTGCTACACATTATAATGTGTCACTTTATAAAACACATTGTATTTTTTTGTATAGTTATCTTCATGGGTTTTTATACCCCAGATTAAATATTTTAAAAAAAAATAACAACATATTATTATATTAACCCAAGCAGAATGAGTTTTAATGGAAGTATATATGATATTTGCTTTTTCCTTTACATAATAGATATGTGTCTAAATATTAAGAGTAATAAACAGTGAATGCTTATATTTGTAAGATGGTTGGAATAATTCATATTGAGTTTTAGACCTTCATTTAATATTATGAATCTTATGACGCAGATATGGTCACGCCTTCCGTACGACCACACCGGAGTTCTTAAGGTTGTGATAGTAAAGCCCGAGGCACGTGTCGCTGTTGAGGACGTACACGTCATTGCTACCCACATTCGTTACATCAACGGTTAGTACCCCATCGTCATCCTACAATCCACATCGTAGTATAGGAAACCTAATTAAAACTGGCAACTTAATCATTAAATTTACTTTCTGCTCCAGTAAGACGATGTCACCGTAGAAATCGACTGTCGGACAATTTTTCTGTGCATATAGGGTAGTGGTCGATTTAGGCTGAACAAGAACACCAAATTGTGACTTTGACAAATATGGTAGTCCCGATAACCTAGAAACAAATCCTAATAGGACTTGATGAAAATCGCAACCTGACACCGTCGCCGTGGCCTGTTTCAGACAGACTACCACGGACGAGACGACTGGACGAGACGACCCGGATAGACGACACACTCGCCACCGCAGGCAAGTGTACTCACTTGCTCTTTCGGCCGTGCCTAGGCCTTAGACTGTTAGAACTATTAAACTGTGAACAAAGAGAAATCGGACGTGAAATGATAGCGTCCGGGACGCCCCTGACGACTTAGACTTGACGACGAAGTCTGAGCACAACAACAATAACTTTTGACACCGTAGGGTTATCTTGTGTGTGCGTGTGTGTGGACCCCCTAGAATCAATAACAACTGCTACTATAGGTTTCATCTGCGTGTGCGTGTGTGTGGACACCCTATAACAACTTTGCCCTTGCCATGTCATGAACATCTTGCACGTCGTGTCTTGTGTAGCCTGTGGGCAATGAGACGCTCACCTAGTAGAGTGGGTGATCTTTGTTACGGAACACCTACGGGAAGCTCGGCACCCACCTAGCAGAGTGAGTGTCCCAGCAGACCGAGAGGATAGAGACTCTCACCTAGCAGAGTGAGTGGTCCTATACAGTAGTGCGGTTTCACCTACGAGGCGTTCGTCGCTCACCTAGCAGAGTGAGAGATACGCTACCGATCGTGGGGATAGAGGCACTCACCTAGCAGAGTGAGTGGCCCTTTATTGTCTTGTCTTGAGCACTTGGGTTTGGGGGTAGGGTTGAGGGTGCGCACGGGGAGAGGGTCTGATCCCCCTCGAACCGTAAGGCGTGAACCCTTCGAGTCACACGTGTCTCGTTTTGTCTTGTCCTGTCCTGTCCTGTCTTGCTTGTCTTGTCACGTCTTGTCACGACCCGTTTAGGTTAGTCCCATAGTCGGTAGCTCACGCTACGACTACTGCTTGCTACGCTTTACTTTCCTACCGCGTTTACTTTCTTTCGTCACTCTGTTATAACCCCAGCATGCTAATCAACCAGTAAATTGTTTTTTAATAGTTCGGACACTTGCAGTAGAGTCTGACCCTTTTTGTAGACTTTACCTGACGTACAGTTCCTTTCTTTTGGGTGCTGTACGTCAGGTGTCGAGACAGAGTATGTTGACGAGGTGGACATGCCAGTGTACATAGAGCCGGAGGACGTCGATCCTGAGTACGTGCCCGAGGAGGACCAGAGCTAGAGAATTTTACGTTGCTGATTCAGAGGTTTCATTGTAGTTTAGTTGGGTGCGTAGCACCGTTTACTTTCTGCCTAGGTTGGATGCTTGCACCATTAGTTTACTTCAGCTGTTTTGTAGCCGTGTTGGCTTTTGTTTAGACTCTCCGTACTTTTCTGGATATCTGTTGAATAAAATGAATGCACTCTTTTAGTACTTTTGTTGTTCCGTACTAACCTGCAGGGACCTGTTCCTTCGTCTTGGAGTACCACACAGACGCTTATTGGGTCCGAGCTTCACAGCTCCGGCCCAAGCGGGCCTTGTCACATTTCGCTTCCGTCGTTTTGGGAAGCGGGGCGTGACAGGATTTAGTGGTGGCCCATGCAGGTCCTTTTCTGCAAAAAGTTCAGGACGATAGAAGTATTAGCATTCTTTTTATTCCTATCCAGTAATGTGTGCGAGTAGAAGTTGTGTTTTTCCGGTAGTTAGGATGGTGGGAGGACGTGAAGCTCGAGATGGACCATTAGCTGACAGGACCATGTATGGCCGAGGTGACGATTTACGCCAATTACTGGGCGTTATGAGGGAGATGCTGGACGTTCAGCATAAATTGGTTCAGCAGTCCCATCAGGCTGCCCGAGCCGTCCAGGCTCCCCCGCCGCCACCTGCCCTGAGAGCTGCTCCCGGAGTGAAGCAGTTCAATGAGCTTCAGTTGAAGACATTTTCTGGGAAGGAAGGACCGTTGGCTGCTGATGAGTGGATTCTGAGCACTGAGGAGAAGTTGGTAGCAGCGAAGATCCCTGATGATACTCGAGTCGAGATAGCGAAGATGCAGCTGATGGAGAATGCTAGGAACTGGTGGCGCATTGAGGAGAGGCGTCTTGAGAAGCCAATGGAGTGGAAGACCTTCAGATCGATGTTCAAGGATAAGCACTTCACCAAGTCTGCTAGGAGGGAGCTGTTAAGTAGGTTTATAGATCTGAAGAAGGGGGATATGACTGTCGAGTAGTATGAAGCAGAGTTCGAGATGCTGATTCATTTTGCCCCGCATATGGTTTGGAATGAGGAAAAGCGAGCTGATCATTTTCGTCAGGGATTGCGTCCGAAGATTCAGGCTTATATGTCTTCGGCGGATTTCACGACTATGAGAGCTGTGCTAGATGCTGCGAAGAATCATGAGATTATATCGCGTCTACCTGACCCTTCAGCTGATAGAGGGAAGCGTCCTATGGAGCAGTACCAGCCACCTGCTAGGCCGGCGATGAGGCCAGTTCAGACGGTGCCATTCAAGTGGCCAGGAGCACCTGCTCAGCATCAGATGAAGGGCCCATGTTTTTTCTGCGGCAGGCCAGGACATCAGCAGAACACTTGCATGAAGAAGCTGGGTTTGTGTCTGGCATGTGGAGCTGCCACGCACGCCTTTATAGATTGCCCGAGGTATCGCCATACTGAGGGTGGAGCACCTGCCCCACTGCAGAGTAGAGCACCTGTCCCTACCCAGAGAGGAGCTGTTGTCCATGGAGCATATGTCATGGCAGCAGCGGATGGCGTCATTGCAGGTAACTCCATAGTTTTAATCTTTCATGTTATAGTTTAGCTTATTTTTGGCTGCTTATGTATGTTTCAAAACTTTTTGTTCCTTTCAAATCCAACCTTTAATGTTTTGGGATTAGCCCACAAAGATCACAACCCACCTATCTTCCCTCATCCAATATCACAACTCCACACGTTTTTCCCAATGTTTAAAATAGGTCTTAGGCCTTAAACTTTCTTTCTTTCCCTCTTCGGGAGTGTTATTTTTATTGTTATGATGGTGTTAGTACTAGATATTTTGTTATAGAGTTATGTTTACGGGTAGGCTCAGAGTGAGATGAGATATGTTGTATCGGTGATTAGTTGGTGTTGAATAACAAGGATATTAGATCAGATTTCTTTGGATGAAAAGAATGAGGCGTCCAAGACTTATTAATGATACCGATGTGTAACGGACTCGATGTGGACTCTGGATGAATGAAATTATACACAGTGAAATGAGTACTAAATCGACCTGAACTTGGACGAGTGGTAGATAGGAGTAGCTATGGAGTTATAGTATGATTTAGAGTGATCATGAAACGAGTAGAGCATTTAAAGCATGAAGACTCGATTATAAAGTTGAGGTGAAGAATACATTAGAAATACCATGACATGTTAAGATGAACGGATAGTTATGAAGACCGATTTCATTGATTATGATGATTAGATTCATGAGTCAATATGATAGATGATATCTTGGGGATGAGATGATTGTTGATTTGTACACGGTAATGTGGAGGTGTTAGGATGTGATTCTAGTTGTAGCTTATTCAGTGGAGAGACGAGTTAGGATGAATTGTAGAGGAACACTGATTAAAAGTTATAGAATTAGCGATCGTTATGTGGAACGTGGGAGTTGTAGGCATAAGTGTGTATAGATATTATTATTATAAGTGATTCTGAGGGCGGAATCATTTATAAGGTGGGTAGAATGTAACGGCCGCTTTCCGACCGTACGTATTTTTTTAGCGCGTAGCTGTGTTTCGTGTGCGTTTTGTGTAAATGATTTTTTACCGTTTTCCGTAGCTCAGACGTGTGATCGAACCACGTATTGACAATCCTCTCGGAGGCGCGATCACCCCAGTATTTTCCTTTTTATTTTTTTGGATGTCTTTAGACCTATTCTGCATAACACCCTTCTTATTTTTTTTAAAAAAACATGTTTTTTATTAATTTTTAATTCATTGGTTCTGTACGTTTTTCCCTTTAAAAAAATTAAATGCTTTCCTTAATCCCTCCATTAGCCCAGGTTGTGTATAAGGATTCTTATATATATTTTTTATAGCTAAAGCTTTTAAATATTAACACTTTTCTTTTACAAATTATTTGTATGTAAAAAAAAATCAAATTCGAAAGGCATTGACTGGGTGTGCGTTTGTAAAAGCCAGAAATCAAATCTTACCCTATTTTAAAACAAACCTATACGAAGAAATCCCAAGGGCTAATTTATAGGCACAAACGTAGCATTCACGTGTTGCCCCTAACCTCAACAAAACCACCGAACCCTAGTTTCTCTTCTACACGAAACCACCGCCCTACTTTCTCTTCTCCACGTAGCATCTCCCTCGCCCTCGCAACACAGTGAACGCGGCGTCTTTCCTCCGTAAACGTCGACGTTCAACCCTCGGCCTCCTCCCCACGCCCATCGCCACCTCCAAGCCGCCGCTGATTCCCCATTCTCGTTCTTCTTCTTCCTCGTCGTCCCCTCCCCTCCAGGTGTCGCCACTCTCTTCCCGGCCACCCGCGTAACCCCCTCAGCCTTTCACCACCGGCAGCGACAGCCCGAAGGCCGTCTCTTCCTCGCAAGAGGAGCAGCCACCGACTGCAGCTCCTCCCAGCCGCCGCACGCCGTTCCCGACCGCTGCACCGCCCGCCGATTGTCCCCGAAGTTCCTACCGTCGTCTTCCGCAAGTGGGTCACCGGTGTCAACTGCAGCAGCAACAGCTGCTGCTGCTCTTCCTCCGACGGCCCGCACTGCAATCCCCACGCCGCTCGAGCAAGGGGCTGTTGATTTTCGTAAGTGACAGTGATTAGGTTATGTTTCTGTCAAAAATACACTATATCTAATAACATGTTATTTTTAATCTGAGTTATTTGAAGACAGCCTGCTACACATTATAATGTGTGACTTTATAAAACACATTGTATTTTTTTGTATAGTTATCTTCATGGGTTTTTATACCCCAGATTATATATTTTTTTAAAAAAAATAACAACATATTATTATATTAACACAAGCAGAATGAGTTTTAATGGAAGTATATATGATATTTGCTTTTTCCTTTACGTAATAGATATGTGTCTAAATATTAAGAGTAATAAACAGTGAATGCTTATATTTGTAAGATGGTTGGAATAATTCATATTGAGTTTTAGACCTTCATTTAATATTACGAATCTTATGACGCAGAGATGGTCAAGCCTTCCGTACGACCACGTCGGAGTTCTTAAGGTTGTGATAGTAAAGCCCGAGGCACGTGTCGATGTTGAGGACATACACTTCATTGCTACCCACATTCGTTACACCAACGGTTAGTACCCCATCGTCATCCTACAATCCACATCGTAGTATAGGAAACCTAATTAAAACTGGCAACTTAATCATTAAATTTACTTTCTGCTCCAGTAAAACGATGTCACCGTAGAAATCGACTGTCGGACAATTTTTCTGTGCGTAAAGGGTAGTGGTCGATTTAGGCTGAACAAGAACACCAAATTGTGACTTTGACAAATATGGTAGTCCCGATAACCTAGAAACAAACCCTAATAGGACTTGATGAAAATCGCGACCTGACACCGTCGCCGTAACATGTTTCAGACAGACTACCACGGACGAGACGACTGGAAGAGACGACCCGGATAGACGACACACTCGCCACCGCAGGCAAGTGTACTCACTTGCTCTTTCGGCCGTGCCTAGGCCTTAGACTGTTAGAACTATTAAACTGTGAACAAAGAGAAATCGGACGTGAAATGATAGCGTCCGGGACGCCCCTGACGACTTAGACTTGACGACGAAGTCTGAGCACAACAACAATAACTTTTGACACCGTAGGGTTATCTTGTGTGTGCGTGTGTGTGGACCCCCTAGAATCAACAACAACTGCTACTATAGGTTTCATCTGCGTGTGCGTGTGTGTGGACACCCTATAACAACTTTGCCCTTGCCATGTCATGAACATCTTGCACGTCGTGTCTTGTGTAGCCTGTGGGCAATGAGACGCTCACCTAGTAGAGTGGGTGATCTTTGTTACGGAACACCTACGGGAAGCTCGGCACCCACCTAGCAGAGTGAGTGTCCCAGCAGACCGAGAGGATAGAGACTCTCACCTAGCAGAGTGAGTGGTCCTATACAGTAGTGCGGTTTCACCTACGAGGCGTTCGTCGCTCACCTAGCAGAGTGAGAGATACGCTACCGATCGTGGGGATAGAGGCACTCACCTAGCAGAGTGAGTGGCCCTTTATTGTCTTGTCTTGAGCACTTGAGTTTGGGGGTAGGGTTGAGGGTGCGCACGGGGAGAGGGTCTGATCCCCCTCGAACCGTAAGGCGTGAACCCTTCGAGTCACACGTGTCTCGTTTTGTCTTGTCCTGTCCTGTCCTGTCTTGCTTGTCTTGTCACGTCTTGTCACGACCCGTTTAGGTTAGTCCCATAGTCGGTAGCTCACGCTACGACTACTGCTTGCTACGCTTTACTTTCCTACCGCGTTTACTTTCTTTCGTCACTCTGTTATAACCACAGCATGCTAATCAACCAGTAAATTGTTGTTTAATAGTTCGGACACTTGCAGTAGAGTCTGACCCTTTTTGTAGACTTTACCTGACGTACAGTTCCTTTCTTTTGGGTGCTGTACGTCAGGTGTCGAGACAGAGTATGTTGACGAGGTGGACATGCCAGTGTACATAGAGCCGGAGGACGTCGATCCTGAGTACGTGCCCGAGGAGGACCAGAGCTAGAGAATTTTACGTTGCTGATTCAGAGGTTTCACTGTAGTTTAGTTGGGTGCGTAGCACCGTTTACTTTCTGCCTAGGTTGGATGCTTGCACCATTAGTTTACTTCAGCTGTTTTGTAGCCGTGTTGGCTTTTGTTTAGACTCTCCGTACTTTTCTGGATATCTGTTGAATAAAATGAATGCACTCTTTTAGTACTTTTGTTGTTCCGTACTAACCAGCAGGGACCTGTTCCTTCGTCTTGGAGTACCACACAGACGCTTATTGGGTCCGAGCTTCACAGCTCCGGCCCAAGCGGGCCTTGTCACGTTTCGCTTCCGTCGTTTTGGGAAGCGGGGCGTGACAGGATTTAGTGGTGGCCCATGCAGGTCCTTTTCTGCAAAAAGTTCAGGACGATAGAAGTATTAGCATTCTTTTTATTCCTATCCAGTAATGTGTGCGAGTAGAAGTTGTGTTTTTCCTGTCGTTAGGATGGTGGGAGGACGTGAAGCTCGAGATGGACCATTAGCTGACGGGACCATGTATGGCCGAGGTGACGATTTACGCCAATTACTGGGCGTTATGAGGGAGATGCTGGACGTTCAGCATCAATTAGTTCAGCAGTCCCATCAGGCTGCCTGAGCCGTCCAGGCTCCCCCGCCGCCACCTGCCCTGAGAGCTGCTCCCGGAGTGAAGCAGTTCAATGAGCTTCAGTTGAAGACATTTTCTGGGAAGGAAGGACCGTTGGCTGCTGATGAGTGGATTCTGAGCACTGAGGAGAAGTTGGTAGCAGCGAAGATCCCTGATGATACTCGAGTCGAGATAGCGAAGATGCAGCTGATGGAGAATGCTAGGAACTGGTGGCGCATTGAGGAGAGGCGTCTTGAGAAGCCAATGGAGTGGAAGACCTTCAGATCGATGTTCAAGGATAAGTACTTCACCAAGTCTGCTAGGAGGGAGCTGTTAAGTAGGTTTATAGATCTGAAGAAGGGGGATATGACTGTCGAGTAGTATGAAGCAGAGTTCGAGATGCTGAGTCGTTTTGCCCCGCATATGGTTTGGAATGAGGAGAAGCAAGCTGATCGTTTTTGTCAGGGATTACGTCCGAAGATTCAGGCTTCTATGTCTTCGGCGGATTTCACGACTATGAGAGCTGTGCTAGATGCTGCGAAGAATCATGAGATTATATCGCGTCTACCTGACCCTTCAGCTGATAGAGGGAAGCGTCCTATGGAGCAGTACCATCCACCTGCTAGGTCGGCGATGAGGCCAGTTCAGACGGTGCCATTCAAGAGGCCAGGAGCACCTGCTCAGCATCAGATGAAGGGCCCATGTTTTTTCTGCGGCAGGCCAGGACATCAGCAAAACACTTGCATGAAGAAGCTGGGTTTGTGTCTGGCATGTGGAGCTGCCACACACGCCTTTATAGATTGCCCGAGGTATCGCCATACTGAGGGTGGAGCACCTGCCCCACTGCAGAGTAGAGCACCTGCCCCTACCCAGAGAGGAGCTGTTGTCCATGGAGCATATGTCATGGCAGCAGCGGATGGCGTCATTGCAGGTAACTCCATAGTTTTAATCTTTCATGTTATAGTTTAGCTTATTTTTGGCTGCTTATGTATGTTTCAAAACTTTTTGTTCCTTTCAAATCCAACCTTTAATGTTTTGGGATTAGCCCACAAAGATCACAACCCACCTATCTTCCCTCATCCAATATCACAACTCCACACGTTTTTCCCAATGTTTAAAATAGGTCTTAGGCCTTAAACTTTCTTTCTTTCCCTCTTCGGGAGTGTTATTTTTATTGTTATGATGGTGTTAGTACTAGATATTTTGTTATAGAGTTATGTTTACGGGTAGGCTCAGAGTGAGATGAGATATGTTGTATCGGTGATTAGTTGGTGTTGAATAACAAGGATATTAGATCAGATTTCTTTGGATGAAAAGAATGAGGCGTCCAAGACTTATTAATGATACCGATGTGTAACGGACTCGATGTGGACTCTGGATGAATGAAATTATACACAGTGAAATGAGTACTAAATCGACCTGAACTTGGACGAGTGGTAGATAGGAGTAGCTATGGAGTTATAGTATGATTTAGAGTGATCATGAAACGAGTAGAGCATTTAAAGCATGAAGACTCGATTATAAAGTTGAGGTGAAGAATACATTAGAAATACCATGACATGTTAAGATGAACGGATAGTTATGAAGACCGATTTCATTGATTATGATGATTAGATTCATGAGTCAATATGATAGATGATATCTTGGGGATGAGATGATTGTTGATTTGTACACGGTAATGTGGAGGTGTTAGGATGTGATTCTAGTTGTAGCTTATTCAGTGGAGAGACGAGTTAGGATGAATTGTTGAGGAACACTGATTAAAAGTTATAGAATTAGCGATCGTTATGTGGAACGTGGGAGTTGTAGGCATAAGTGTGTATAGATATTATTATTATAAGTGATTCTGAGGGCGGAATCATTTATAAGGTGGGTAGAATGTAACGGCCGCTTTCCGACCGTACGTATTTTTTTTTAGCGCGTAGCTGTGTTTCGTGTGCGTTTTGTGTAAATGATTTTTTTACCGTTTTACGTAGCTCGGACGTGTGATCGAACCACGTATTGACAATCCTCTCGGAGGCGCGATCACCCCAGTATTTTCCTTTTTATTTTTTTGGATGTCTTTAGACCTATTCTGCATAACACCCTTCTTATTTTTTTAAAAAAAACATGTTTTTTATTAATTTTTAATTCATTGGTTCTGTACTTTTTTCCCTTTAAAAAAATTAAATGCTTTCCTTAATCCCTCCATTAGCCCAGGTTGTGTATAAGGATTCTTATATATATTTTTTATAGCTAAAGCTTTTAAATATTAACACTTTTCATTTACAAATTATTTGTATGTAAAAAAAATCAAATTCGAAAGGCATTGACTGGGTGTGCGTTTGTAAAAGCCAGAAATCAAATCTTACCCTATTTTAAAACAAACCTATACGAAGAAATCCCAAGGGCTAATTTATAGGCACAAACGTAGCATTCACGTGTTGCCCCTAACCTCAACAAAACCACCGAACCCTAGTTTCTCTTCTACACGAAACCGCCGCCCTACTTTCTCTTCTCCACGTAGCATCTCCCTCGCCCTCGCAACACAGTGAACGCGGCGTCTTTCCTCCGTAAACGTCGACGTTCAACCCTCGGCCTCCTCCCCACGCCCAGCGCCACCTCCAAGCCGTCGCTGATTCCCCATTCTCGTTCTTCTTCTTCCTCGTCGTCCCCTCCCCTCCAGGTGTCGCCACTCTCTTCCCGGCCACCCGCGTAACCCCCTCAGCCTTTCACCACCGGCAGCGACAGCCCGAAGGCCGTCTCTTCCTCGCAAGAGGAGCAGCCACCGACTGCAGCTCCTCCCAGCCGCCGCACGCCGTTCCCGACCGCTGCACCGCCCGCCGGTTGTCCCCGAAGTTCCTACCGTCGTCTTCCGCGAGTGGGTCGCCGGCGTCAACTGCAGCAGCAACCGCTGCTGCTGCTCTTCCTCCGACGGTCCGCACTGCAATCCCCACGCCGCTCGAGCAAGGGGCTGTTGATTTTCGTAAGTGACAGTGATTAGGTTATGTTTCTGTCAAAAATACACTATATCTAATAACATGTTATTTTTAATCTGAGTTATTTGAAGACAGCCTGCTACACATTATAATGTGTGACTTTATAAAACACATTGTATTTTTTGTATAGTTATCTTCATGGGTTTTTATACCCCAGATTATATATTTAAAAAAATAACAACATATTATTATATTAACACAAGCAGAATGAGTTTTAATGGAAGTATATATGATATTTGCTTTTTCCTTTACGTAATAGGTATGTGTCTAAATATTAAGAGTAATAAACAGTGAATGCTTATATTTGTAAGATGGTTGGAATAATTCATATTGAGTTTTAGACCTTCATTTAATATTACGAATCTTATGACGCAGAGATGGTCAAGCCTTCCGTACGACCACGCCGGAGTTCTTAAGGTTGTGATAGTAAAGCCCGAGGCACGTGTCGCTGTTGAGGACGTACACTTCATTGCTACCCACATTCGTTACATCAACGGTTAGTACCCCATCGTCATCCTACAATCCACATCGTAGTATAGGAAACCTAATTAAAACTGGCAACTTAATCGTTAAATTTACTTTCTGCTCCAGTAAAACGATGTCACCGTAGAAATCGACTGTCGGACAATTTTTCTGTGCGTATAGGGTAGTGGTCGATTTAGGCTGAACAAGAACACCAAATTGTGACTTTGACAAATATGGTAGTCCCGATAACCTAGAAACAAACCCTAATAGGACTTGATGAAAATCGCGACCTGACACCGTCGCCGTGACCTGTTTCAGACAGACTACCACGGACGAGACGACTGGACGAGACGACCCGGATAGACGACACACTCGCCACCGCAGGCAAGTGTACTCACTTGCTCTTTCGGCCGTGCCTAGGCCTTAGACTGTTAGAACTATTAAACTGTGAAAAAAGAGAAATCGGACGTGAAATGATAGCGTCCGGGACGCCCCTGACGACTTAGACTTGACGACGAAGTCTGAGCACAACAACAATAACTTTTGACACCGTAGGGTTATCTTGTGTGTGCGTGTGTGTGGACCCCCTAGAATCAACAACAACTGCTACTATAGGTTTCATCTGCGTGTGCGTGTGTGGACACCCTATAACAACTTTGCCCTTGCCATGTCATGAACATCTTGCACGTCGTGTCTTGTGTAGCCTGTGGGCAATGAGACGCTCACCTAGTAGAGTGGGTGATCTTTGTTACGGAACACCTACGGGAAGCTCGGCACCCACCTAGCAGAGTGAGTGTCCCAGCAGACCGAGAGGATAGAGACTCTCACCTAGCAGAGTGAGTGGTCCTATACAGTAGTACGGTTTCACCTACGAGGTGTTCGTTGCTCACCTAGCAGAGTGAGAGATACGCTACCGATCGTGGGGATAGAGGCACTCACCTAGCAGAGTGAGTGGCCCTATATTGTCTTGTCTTGAGCACTTGGGTTTGGGGGTAGGGTTGAGCGTGCGCACGGGGAGAGGGTCTGATCCCCCTCGAACCGTAAGGCGTGAACCCTTCGAGTCACACGTGTCTTGTCTTGTCTTGTCCTGTCCTGTCTTGATTGTCTTGTCACGTCTTGTCACGACCCGTTTAGGTTAGTCCCGTAGTCGATAGCTCACGCTACGACTACTGCTTGCTACGCTTTACTTTCCTACCGCGTTTACTTTCTTTCGTCACTCTGTTATAACCCCAGCATGCTAATCAACCAGTAAATTGTTGTTTAATAGTTCGGACACTTGCAGTAGAGTCTGACCCTTTTTGTAGACTTTACCTGACGTACAGTTCCTTTCTTTTGGGTGCTGTACGTCAGGTGTCGAGACAGAGTATGTTGACGAGGTGGACATGCCAGAGTACGTAGAGCCGGAGGACGTCGATCCTGAGTACGTGCCCGAGGAGGACCAGAGCTAGAGAATTTTACGTTGCTAATTCAGAGGTTTCACTGTAGTTTAGTTGGGTGCGTAGCACCATTTACTTTCTGTCTAGGTTGGGTGCTTGCACCATTAGTTTACTTCAGCTGTTTTGTAGCCGTGTTGGCTTTTGTTTATACTCTCCGTACTTTTCTGGATATCTGTTGAATAAAATGAATGCACTCTTTTAGTACTTTTGTTGTTCCGTACTAACCTGCAGGGACCTGTTCCTTCGTCTTGGAGTACCACACAGACGCTTATTGGGTCCGAGCTTCACAGCTCCAGCCCAAGCGGGCCTTGTCACGTTTCGCTTCCGTCGTTTTGGGAAGCGGGGCGTGACATTATCACAATCGTCAAACAATGTAAAAAGAGATATAAAATCAAATAAAGACGCCTATGGAATAGGGAATCCCCGCTACTCACCGTACCTCGTCATTGTGATTCATCGGTTTCACAATTGCTAGGGTAGAATGTCAGGTGAACTAGTTGCAACTGAATGTAAAACCTAGCTCACGCTCTCGCGCTGTTGCCGGTCTATAGCAAACCTAGGCTTGGGTCCAATCTCTTGCAAACCTTAGCCTAGGCAAGCTAGCATTCGGATCAACGTCATCGTTCAATCGCATCCTGAGCCCACTCTCGTGCAAACTCGGGCTACGACCTATGTTGGGATAGTTCCTACCCGTCCAATCTCTTGCAAACCGATATCGGTATAGAATTGCAACCGAGAATCCTAGTATCGGTCCAATCTCATGCAAACCGATACTAAGGAAACTCAATTTCAACCCAATTCGTATTTCTAGGGTTTCCTATCGAATTGGGATCCAATCTCTTGCAAATCCCAATCGATATGAACACCTAGCTATCCGTATTATATCAATCCCAAACTAGCCCTAATCAATTCTAGCAATAGTTCTACCAAATCATCACAAATCGGAAATTGGGCTCGTAGGGTTCATCCCCACGCCCTAAGATGTTAAAACTGCTCACAAATCATATTGCTAATGGAAGAATAATCAATAGAAACAGCAATGGAATTCATAGCAATATTCAAAATAGCAATAAAAATAGGATTTTTAATAGAGAGGGAGACAAACCAATGTAGCTTTCCAAGAATCCAACAAAATAACACTTTTCTCTCCTCTCCAATCACAAGAATTAAACTCTAAAAAACTAAACTAAAAAGGCTGCCAAAAGCAATAGAAAAGGCCCCCCTTAAACTAGGTTAGAATCTGGGGTTAAATACCCCCCAAAACTGCCCAAAAATTCGTGACCAAACTGCCCCTGCGCAGCTCCAAAATCGTGATTTCCGCTACAGGCAGCGCTGCTCACTCGGTCGAGTGACAAAGGTCACTCGGCCGAGTGAGGGACCCTGACGGATTCCAGTAACTCTGGGGTCTTGGGGGTCGTCACATCGGGCGTCACTCGGCCGAGTGAGTTGTCGTCACTCGGCCGATGGGCTATCTTCACTCGGGCGGACGGCAATTGCCACTCGGTCGAGTCGGGCTTCTGCTGCTTAGACTGACGGATTACAGTAAGTTGGCTCTTTTTGATGGCCGTCGTCTGGGTGCCACTCGGGCGGACGGGATACGTCACTCGGCCGAGTCGGCTTCTGATGCTCGGCCGAGTGCACGCTGATATACTGCTTTGAGCGTGTCCGATCTGGCCGGCCGAGCAGGGTCTCGTTGGTTGGCCGAGTGACTCCTTCACTCGGCCGAGTGAGATACTGAAGATGCCCAAATTGCGTATTTTTGCCTCCTCGTCGCTCCTTTGACGTTCTTTCTTCTTCCGCTCCTCTCCAATCTCAAAATACCCCTCAGGGAAGTCGTCGGTGACACTCCGGAGTGGGTGTATCTCGGAATCACTCCAAATCACTCCAAATCTCCTGAAATACGACAAAAAACAACAAATCGTGAAAAGTATCGCAATGTTGTCGATAAATCGTGAAAAGTGTGATTTGAGCGATTCAAATGGCATGCAAACATGCGAGAAAAAGGTGTAAAATATGGAGTGATCAAAGAGATTGGACGGGTAGGAACTATCTCAACCTAGGTCGTAGCTCGAGTTTGCACGAGAGTGGGCTCGAGATACGATTGAACGATGATGTCGATCCTAATGTTAGCGGCTTAGGCTAGGGTTTGCAAGAGATTGGGCCCTATCCTAGGTTCGCTATAGACCGGCAATAGCGCGAGAGCGTGAGCTTGGTTCTACATTTAGTTGCGACTAGTTCACCTAAAATTCAAGTCTAGCAATAAGTTATCCTACAAATCACAACGATGAGATACGGTCCGTAGCGGGGATTCCCTATCCCTAGGCGCTTTATTTTATTGATATTTCTATCGACATTCAAACGATTGTGACAATTTTACCCCAAATTATTCTCGACCATTTTGATAGCTAGGTGATTAGAAGAAGATACTATCATTATTCCTCCCTGAGTTCGATACCCGCTCGCCACTACACCGTGCGCTTGTGGTAAGACTACGAGTCGCTTGTCCCAGGTGCGTGTGCATATCGGGGCACGATCAGGCGCTCAGGTTGAGCGCGGCGGTGCTCTGCTGCTCCGATCTGAACGAGCGGAGGTGGGGGGGGGTTGCATGGGAATGGAGAGAGGGAGAGGGATCTAGGGGGAGAGAGAGGAAGAAGAGGAGTGGAGGTCAGACCGAGCAGGGCAGCGTCAAGCGGCGCTCGGGTGGAGCACGGTGGCGGGCCGACGGCGTTGGTCGAAACGAGCAGGGATTTGAGGGGAGAGCTCGGGCAAAATTGGGGGTGTTTTGATTCGAATTCGATTAGGGCTAATTCCCGAGCGGTTTGATTTTATATAAACCGAGTTCAGCTTGGTTTAGGTGTGGGGCCAATCAATTAGTCATCGCTCGGTTGAGGAGCAATATCTGCTTAGCCGAGTATAAAAGATAGAAAATTTTGAAATTAAACCTAGAAGTTGCGCCCTAGCATTTGACCGAACTGCTTACTCAGCTCGGTCGAGTTGAATTGAAACAGAATGTTGATTTTCAGCTCTTTTTTCTCCCTTCATAGCTCGACCGAGCAGTGTAGCTACTCGGTCGAGTCCATTAAGCATTCCAGAGATCCTTTTTAGCATGCTTAGACTCCTTTTGTAGCTCGACCGAGTAGGGAAGCTACTCGGTTTAGTCGAATTAGAAACAGAGTGCTCGGTTTAGTCGCAATTGATTTCCAGAGCCACCTTTTGGCATCTTTCTCCAGCTCTCTATAGCTTGACCGAGTAGGGTAGCTACTCGGTCGAGTGGCCTCTCCTGTAGCTCCAGGCTATGTGTGGCTCTATTGTATTCTCCTCTTGGTTCCTTCTTCTTCTTTTCATCGTTTGGCGCGCTCTCTTCATTGTTCAACCTGTAGAAGGAAGAACTCATTAATTTTTATATTTTTGTATTTTTATAGAATTAAAAATGTTTTTATTTTGGTTTTTGAATAGAAAAATTGAAAAAATAAAAAGGAAGATAGAACTAAAGAAAGAAACCGGGTTGCCTTCCGAAAAACGCTTGTTTTAAGTCGTAAGCTCGACTCCCTCAAGATTTTCAGTAATGATCAAGAATGTTGGGCGCATATGAAATGCGTCCGTCATGTTTCCCAATGATTCCATGCGGTGGAAGTTGGCGCACCTCTCCATGTTGGCCCTCAGCGGCCAAGAAATGGTAGCCTCCGGTTGTTGATCAAGCGATGGTATATCCGGGGGCTCCTCGTCTAATATTCGTAAGTAGGCGGCCATTGCCTTGTTGTATACGACGTCGTCGTTGTCTTCTAAGCTCATCTTCATAGGGTCTTTGGACATCTCCTCCATGACATAATCATTTGTGGCTTCGTCCTCCAAGAGATCAAGGTAGTTTGCATCTTTCGGCCGTGGGCGTTCCTTCATAGGCTTTGCAAACGGAAGTCGACCTCAATGTTGCCCATGTACAACATCCCCTCACGGACGTCGATCAAGACTCCGGCGGTCACCATGAATGTGTCACGCCCCGCTTCCCAAGAATATGGAGGCGAAGCGTGAGAAGGTCCGCTCAGACTTGAAGCTGCAAAGCTGCAAGTCCGATAAGCGTCAATCAAATTTAAAACTACAGGTCCTTGCAACGCGAGCGAAACAAGATAATAATAATGAAATGAGACAAAAGAATAACTCAGAATATCCATAAATATAAATTCCAACATCGCAGAAAAGCCACCAGGCTAAAAGAAAAAGAGACTAAAGGCCCAAACATGGCCAACAAAAGTACAAAGTACAAACGACGGTGCTACTCACCAATAACTAACAAAAGGCCTAAAACAAAATAAAGCTCAACAAGGCTCAAAGAATGGTCACCGGTGTCCACCAAAATCCTCCTGGCAATCATGGACTAAGGCTCAGCGTCAGCGGAACACCACGTACTCAGCAACGGTCTCTGGCTCAGGTCTAACATGTGACACCCAAAAGAGCAAGGGGCACATGTAAGCAAGTCTACAAGAGACTTGTGCAAGGAAACTGAAAGTACAAGTAAAAGCAACCTAAAAGTTCTAGCATGATGCAATGTCATGGCAGTTAAAGTAATGAGTGCAACAGGTAAAGTAAAGTAAAGTACGAGCATGGCATTTAAACATGGCATGGATGACAAGTATTGCATGAATCATTCACAAGACAAGTACAAGACAAGAAAAGTAAGCACCTCGTGCACAGGGATTCCGCCTTTTGGCTAAAGTGGCTGCACGGCCAGCTCCTAGCTCAAGTGATCGTTTATCCCTACCCCTCCACGTGTATCGGGCATTGGTTTTCAGCCAACACATGAGGCCCGCTTCTGGTCCACGAGCCAGGAAGTGTTTAAACAAGTATGGCGTAGGGGTGCACCTAGCCGGTCCAGGGAACCCGGGCATTGGCTTTTGACCAACACATGAGGCCCGTTTCCCCCGGAAGTAGTTTTCAAGGAGTACAAGTTTTGTAGCGTGTGCTACGAATGCAACAATCAACTGGGATGACATGTAAGATGCAATGCATGGCAGTTAAAAGTGCGTACAGGTAAGGAAAGTAAACGTGACAGTTTAGTATGCATGAACAACAAGTTTAAAGGGTTGGATCTAGCTTCGTTGTCAAGCTAGATCAATTAGGTGACGGATCTAGTTCCGTTGTCAAACTAGATCAAGTAGGCGTCTAGCCAGCTATCATTTCACTGACTAGTCTCTTTTACGCTAAAACAAGGAAGTGGCCTAAAAACATGGCCCTACACAAGAGTTGGCAAGTTTCACTTGCCTGCAAGCACGACGTCTGAGCACACCGTCCAATGAGTCCAAAAATCACAATTATCCTACGCACGAGTCCACCGGCCTAAAGTCCATATTATTAATCTTGATTAGTGAATTTAAAACATTTAAAAATACTTTAAAAAATACTGATTTTAGTCTTGATTAGCATGCATTGGGTTGGGGGTCCTAGGGGTGCAAAGCGTTACCTCAACACGACGCGAAAGCTACACCGGCGTCGGGTAGCGACGCCGGGGGTTGGAATAATAGATCGCGCTCCAAGTCCTGATTCCAATATATATTCCTCGCTGGAAAATTCAGAGCTTCAACCGGGGTGACGGTTCCAGATTCCAAAGCTAGCACTTGCGACGACGGGCTACGACGTGCGACGACGTCGTACGCGACGAATCCTCGAAGAGCAAGCACCTAGGTGGGGCCCACAGTAGTCCTAGGGGCCTTTGGGGGACCCACAATAACTTTGGAGAACTTGGGGGGCCCACGGTGGCAAGCGGTGCGACGGGTGCGGGGTTGCGACGTTTGGCCATCGGTCGTGCACAGCCAAATGCGGGGGCGGCCATCGGTCGCTGCGGGGGAACGGCTTGGTGCAGCGCAGCGGGTCGGTGCGGGCCTTGGTGCGGAGGGGTTGTCGGTCGGGCGCTTGGGGCGGCTCGGTCACAGCGCTTGGATGCGGGGAGCGGGGTGCTGCAACGTTGCAACCGTTGCAACGTTGCGGAGCTGTGGTCGGTGCGGAGAAGCGCCTCGGTCAGGTGCGGAGCGATGCGGGCGACAACTGCGGGGGCTTGCAGCGATGCGGGGAGAGGCGATGGCGGGCGACAGCTCTCGGTCTGACCGAGAGCTTCTCTCGGTCGGGCACGGGAGATGCGGAGCGACGGTTGCAGCGGAGCGGGCGACCGGTCAGAGCGGGGGAACGGAGCCCGTTCTCTCGGTCGGAGCGGGGGAAACTTGTCGCAACGTTGTGACGAATCGTCGCAACGTCCAATTTTGGGTTTTGGAAGAGGCTAGGGTTAATTTCTTGCGAAAATAGGTCTTCCTAGGGGTTGTTTATATAGTGTAGAAGGGTTGACTTGGTCTAGGGCTAAATCTAATAGGATTAGAATATTAAAATAATTTAAAATTTGAATTAAAACTACTCCAACTCACCCAAGGGTTTGACTTGGTCCAAATGAGCTGGAAATTGGCTCAAAAATTCTTTAAAACGTTTAAAACTTAAATAAATTTTATTTGGCCGAAAATAATTTATAAATTAATTATTAAAAATAATATAAAACTTGTTAAAAATGTAAAAGTGGTCAAATAAACTCCAAAAATTATAAAATAAATATCAGGGTGATCGTGACGACGAATGTGAGCTAACTAAGAAGACGGATCTCAAATTCGACGTCGGACGACGAAACTAAAAATAGAAACGTCTCCCGTCAAGAGTGAGAATCGTCACGTCTCATCGAGTAAGTGTAAATTGTGGAAAAACGACTCGAGAAGTGTCGTTCCAAGATAGTGCCACTATTTAATACTCTCAGAGACGTTCACAACGGCATATCACACGAAAGTGTTCACAAACAAATAAAGTTTAAAATAAACACGTGCACGGTCAAAAGCACGTGCACGAAAAACGTACCACGAAAAGTGGTCGTTACAGAATGGATGCCCCAATATAATTTGAGAACTACCTTTCTCTGGTATGTCCATAATCGCAAAATCTACCGGCACACTTAGCCCATGCGGTATTTGCAATATGATGTCGCGGGCGATACCTACCAGATAGGTTATAGAGTGGTTCTCTAATTGGATACTCATGTCGGTCGGCTCAAGTTCCGTTCCGGTATTTAGCCTTTGAAAAATATAGAGCGGCATCAAACTAATGCTCGCTCCCAAGTCGATTAATGCTCTGCTAATAGGGGTGCCGCCTACGGAGCACGGCAACATGAAACTCCCAGGATCCAACAACTTCTTTGGTATATGCTTCTTGATAATGGAGGTGGAATTTTCCAAGAGCTTCACCACTTCTTTCTTACGCTTCCCCGTAATAAGATCCTTCAAGAACTTAGCATAGGTGGGGATTTCTGTGATCGCATCCATAAAGGAGATATTCAATTGGATTCCCTTGAGAAGCTCGGAGAACTTAGCATACTTCTTTTCTAGCTTCACCATAGCTAGTCTCTGAGGATATGGTGGTAGAGGTCAGCTTCCTTTGTCTTTGGCAGCATCCTTTTGAATAGACTTTTCAGAAGTAATAGTATCCGTCGGTGCCGTAGTGGTAGTAGGCAAGGTGGAAGGTGAAGCCTCACTCTCTCCAATAGCATTGGGTTCAATTGTAGCTTGCTCCACGTCCTTTGCCACAATAGGGGCTGAAATTATAGTGTCTCCATCTTGCATATGAGTGGTTGGTTTTTGGCTCACCTTGGTAGAAACCGACACCATAACATTGTCGGTAATCTTTCCTCCCTTCGTGGTGACTGCGACCACTGCGTTGACTTGGACTCTAAGATTAGGCTCAGGCTGAGAGGGCAATCTCCCTTGTGTCTTCATATATTGAGACATTTGGGCTCTGAATTCATCAATGGAGGTGTTGAGATTCTTGAAATGAGCTAAAGTCTCCGCATTAATCTTTGTTTTCCCACTCATGAAAGCATCCAAGGTCGCCTCTAAATTGGGTTTTGGGCTGTTGGTGCATATTGTTGTTGTGGTGGGCGATTGTAGTACCCCGGCGGTCTGTAAGGCCCAGATGGCCTAAACCCATACTGTTGTTGCTGAGGAGGCGGCCCTTGTTGTTGAGGAGGAGGTGGTAGTGGCCTTTGTTGTTGTTGAGGTTGCAATGCTCCATTTGGGTTCCCATATGATAATTCGGGGTGATTTCTCGCCGTTGGATATTGCCATTGATTTCTCCCATCTCCTTGCATGTATTGGACTTGCTCTGCCGATACATCTGTTCCCTCGCATGAACCTTCTAATGGGTCATACCTTTGCTCGACGTAGTCCTCATATGCTGCATAAACTGGAGCTCTAAGAGAGGGGGAGATAGCATCTAACCTTTTTTCAATTCTCGCCACATGTTTGCA
Organism: Scilla litardierei; assembly: GCA_030789695.1. Taxonomy (NCBI): domain Eukaryota; kingdom Viridiplantae; phylum Streptophyta; class Magnoliopsida; order Asparagales; family Asparagaceae; genus Scilla; species Scilla litardierei. Next base: position 58,948,681 of record CM061131.1, read on the forward strand.
AATAGTCTCGATATGACCATCAAGATGAGTGGCAATTTTTACCTCGAGGCCTCAAGTTGTTGATCGCTCGTTGCTCACTGCTGAGTGTTTGCGGCCATTTGCCCTAGCAAAGATATAGCTTCATCAGCTTGCTTGTCCAAGAGGATGCCTTGAGCGGAGGCGTCGATAATCATTTTTGTACTTGGTTGGAGCCCATTATAGAAGCTCTCCCACTCCAGGACTCCATGGTGTGGGCATTGATGCTACAGATCTTTGAATCTCTTCCAAGGCTCATACAACGACTCCTGAGGAAGTTGCCTAAAATTTATGATCGATCCTCGAATCCTCACCGTTTTGGACGGTGGATAGAACTTGTTCACGAAGGCTGTAGCCAACTGCTCCCAAGTCGTGAAGGTATTAGAAGGATGCACTCGCAACCAATAAGAGGCCATGTCCCTCAGACTGAACGTGAACAATCTGAGCTTTATATCATCTTCGCTTAGGTCTTTGGCCAGGAAGGTGTCACACTTTGCCAAGAATGTGTCTATATGGTGGTTTGGGTTTTCATGTGGATGTCCATGAAAGGGGTCCTGCTGCATTAGGTTGATCAACCCAGTCTTTAGCTCAAAGCTTCTTGCCACCAGATGCGGCCTCAAGATAGAAGAAGTACTAGAAAAGTTCGGCTTTATATGGTCCCGAATGGACCCAGTTCGAGGAGGAGTAGCATTACCCTCCGCCATTGGTTCGGTAAAAGTTTGACTCCTCTTTTCTGCTCTGAGTCTTCTTACAGTTTTTTCAATCTCGAGATCAAATAATAATTCTTCGTCAAGACCCCCGAGGCGAGTGTTCATGCACATCAAAAACTCAAAGAAATACCGTCAGTAGTAAAGTAATATAAAAGAATAAAAGGATGGAAAGATAAGAGATGGTAGGATTTGTCAACAAATGCTACCATATAGAAATAACCCAAGTAAAAGCATTACCTTCCCCGGCAACGGCTCCAAAAACTTGACGCACACAGAACTAACACTAAAAACTCGCCTAGCAATGGCACGAATGCCAAAGGCTAGATGTGTCCTACATGTAACTCCTGGACTGTATCGCAAGCGCACGGTGTCAAGTTATAGTATAAAAGAAATCGATCCCACAGGGAAGTGAATGCTAATATGGTCTTGGGTGATTCCTAGATCTTCGGAATATTGCTAGCAGTCGATTTATAAGGATTGGTTGTCGTGGAGTTATATCTCAAACAAGGTTGTAAACAATAATAAAAGACTAGGGCATTAGGACTCACCACTAGGATCGTCAGATGTCGATGCTAGGTTAGATCTCTTACATTGCATTGGCACTATTAGGGATGGTCGCATTTAAGATGTAGAACTCATGGCTCTAGGCGCTATGGGTCTAACGTATCGCACGCTTACCCTGCTCTCGTGATAAGCGTGACGTGCGATCCGTACATTAATAATCGACAATATTCATACCACTCTTATCGGTAGAATGATCTCCACTCATGCCACTGTCGTGGATAGAGCTTTGATGTGTGCTTTGGTGGCTCTCATTGACTCAATGGCGGTAACCATCAATTAGTAATATAGGACGTCGGTGGATCCCATCAAGGAGTGCGACGGGCATGGCTGCAAACCCTAATTGAATCCACTAACTCCCTAATTAAGTTCATAGGATACTTCTTAAGCTCATTATAGCCACATACTGTGGACATGATCTCAGTACGAGATCTCCTACAAGCTTGGCTAGATCAAACAAAGCACTTCCTTTTTGAACCAACGCAATCTAAAAATCCTAACTTTACATCTAAATCCTAAGATCCTAGGGCTAATTCATTAGTCCTAGATAGAACTACTCGTGAATCATAGAGATAGACATAGAAGATTCGATAAAAACAAGAGAATTCATCATAGCATGTGAAAGCATCAAATAAAGAATAGAAAGGTTAGAAATCATTACTAACACGTCGTAGAGCGATAGCAAACACAAGAGAATTAAGAATATCAAGCTTCCACGCAATAAAGATCAATAAAAGTTCAAGCTTTAGTCTTCACAAAATAGCGACGACACAAAACTTCTCTAGATCTAAAAACTCTAATTAAAACTAAGGAAAATATTAAAAGTCTAGTCTCTCTAAATTGGGTTAAAATCGTGCTTATATACAATAGGTAGGAATCCCCCAAAATCTGGGAAAATCTGGGCACTTGGGCCCACCAACTTGGCTGGTCACGTAGCGCTACTCAGTCGAGTAGTGGTGCCTACTCGATCGAGTTGACATAGGCTCCGATTTGCTGCTTTTGCTGCTCTGGCTAATATGGGCTACTCGGTCGAGTAGCTTTGCTGCTCGGTCGAGCTAGGGCGCTCGGGGAGAATTCCAAAATAAGCGTTTTGTTTAAATATAGCTCGGTCGAGCTGGCTGTTCTGCTTGGTCAAGTAGGTGTGTCTGTTTCCTCTGCATCATCGACGTGTCAGCTCTGTCGAGTAGCATTAGCTCTCGACTGAGTGGCGTAGGAAACTGAACATGGGCTGGAGCTAGAGTCCTCATCTCTTGCTCTCCTCTTCTCCTCTCCTCCAATCTTCTTCCTTGCCTTGGTAAACTCACATGGAACATCGCCAATGACGTCACAGACGTGTCGAATGTGTCCATGTCCCTAAATAGCTCCAATTCGCTCCAAAACTCCTGAAAATCCACAAAGCTATACAAAACTCGAATATGGGATTAGAAGCACGATAATATATGAAAATGTGGGTTTTAGAGGCGAATATGATATGGAATGATGCAATAAAAATATGAAAAATATGGACACATCAACATGTAAGTGTGCATTTACTCCATGTTTTAAATACCGTTTCATTTAATGCGACACCAAACTTCACATGTTACCTGTAGTGTAATGGAAGATAAAAACCCGCATGCGTGCATGTGGACACCTCAATAAGTTAATTGAATATGCCTTGTGAATTGCAACATTTCTAGACTTATATGAATTGCTTGAACTACTTGAAAATCATAGACATGCGGGCCGATTTGGCTAATCATAGATATTGCATGCCAAGATTTGGCTATTTCCGTGGGCCGGTTTGGCTAGTCTGGCTCGTGTTTCAGTATTACAACTTTTGATTGTCGGTTTGGCTGATTCTGGCTCGTGGTCCAAAAAGTACACGTGGGTGAGGTTGGGTTCGTGGTCAGTTGTCGGTAGTAAACGGGCCACCTTCAAGGGCATGAGAAGGTAGATTCACTTACTAGCCGCCTAACGACGTGAACCTTAATCACTAAATTGAATACACTTTTGAACATCTTGAAAATGCTATAATGAACATGTATAACGTATAGAGCTGCTACTGCTTCCATTTAAAATAGGACTACTGATGTGTCATAATATTACACATTATATCTATTTGTTTACTCGTCAAAATGATTTCTCAAATCCTGATTTGATACGCTTTTATGCTGGTAATTGGAACTATTTGACTTTAAGGGCATTTCACTGCATTTCAGGGAGTATCAAGCAATTCGAAGCATATTGGAGAGGAAGGCACGAACATCGATGTCGGAGTACTAGCGGTGCCACATTTGATGACTCAAAGCCGCTGGAGAGGAGAAGGAGCAAATAAAGGAAGAAAGAAAGGAGCAAATAAAGGAAGAAAGAAGAAGAGAAGAGAAGAGAAACTTGGAGTTGAGTTCCAGGTCAAAGAAGAAGAGAAGAGAAACTTGGAGTTGAGTTCCAGGTCACTCGGTCGAGCGCCCTATGCGCTCGACCGAGCTAGGACACAGCGAAGGAGAGGTCAATAGCTCAAGGGGTGCTCGAGCGAGTGATCGTATCCCCAGGAGTACACACAACCGGGATAAACGATGCTGTAGTCTTACCGCAAGTGCACGGTGTAGCGGCGAGCGGGTATCGAACTCAGGGAGGAACAAATGACAGTGTATCCTTCCAATCACCTAGCTATCAAGAGGATCGAGGATCGTTTGGGGGTAAACAGTCACAATCGTGCAAATGTCAAGAGAAAATGTCAAATTAATAAAACGTTTAGGGATAGGGAATCCCAACTATGGACCGTCTCTCATCGTTGTGATTCATAGGTTTCATAATTGCTAAACTTGAATGTGGGTGAACTAGTCGCAACTAAATGTAGAACCAAGCTCACGCTCTCGTGCTATTACCGGTCTATAGCAAACCTAAGATAGGGCCCAATCTCTTGCAAACCCTAGCCTAAGCCGCTAGCGTGAAGAACGACATCATCGTTCAATCGTATCTCGAGCCCACTCTCGTGCAAACTCGAGCTACGACCTAGGTTGTGATAGTTCCTATCTGTCCATTCTCTTCCAAACGGATATGGGTATAGATTCACAATTGAAAATCCTAGCTTTGGCCCAATCTCTTGCAAACCAAGTCTAGAGAGATCCAATTGTCAATCTAAATCGAATATCTAGGCCTTCCTATCAATTGGGATCCAATCTCTTGTAAATCCCAATCGATATGAATCCCTAGCTATCCGTAATTAATCAATCCCAACCTAACCCTAATCAATTCTAGCAACAATTTCACAAATTCATCACAATTTAGAAATAGGGTCTATAGGGTTCATCCCTACGTCCTAAGACGATGACACTACTCACTATTAATCATGAAATTCTCAGAAAAATCAATAATAATATCAAGAGAATTCATTGCAATAGAGAAATAACAAATAAAAATTGAGTTTTTGATAGGAAATAGACAAACCAATGAAGATCCAATGGTATCCAATGAGAATCCAAATAGGGTAGCCTTTAAATCTCCAAAAAGAAAGCCTAAATCTAATTAATCTAAAAAGTCCTGAAAAGTCCTGAAAAAGGTTGCCAAAAGCTCTCCTAACTAGGGCAAAAAATGGGTTTAAATACCCTCCAAAATCGCCTAGAAAATCGTGACCAAACTGCCCCTGCGCAGCCCAGAAATCGCAACTTACGCAGCAGGCGGAGCGGCTCACTCGGCCGAGTGACATTGTCACTCGGCCGAGTGACAGACCCTGTAAGAAAACAGTAAGTCTGGGGGGTCTCAGGGTCTGCCTTCGGAGGTGACTCGGCCGAGTATATTTATCTGTTCAGCCGAGTGGTTTTATCGTTCGGCCGAGTGACTTTCGACAAGATCTTCGAAAAATACAGTAACTTCGGCCTTTTTCTGGACAATTTCTCTGTACCACTCGGGCGAGTGAGATTTCTCATTCGGCCGAGTGGTATTTCTTCGTTCGGCCGAGTATACGCTAAAATTAGCTCTGTGTGTGTATCCGTTCTGGTCGGCCGAGTGGGGCTTCTTGTTCGGCCGAGTGAGTGCTCCACTCGGCCGAGTGGCATGCTGTAAATGCCCAATCTTCTCCGTTTCTCCTCCTCGTCGCTCCTACGAAGTTCCTTCCTCTTCCACTCATCTTCCATTGCTGAATGGCCCTCAAATGAGCCGTGGGTGACACTCCTTAGCGCTTGCGAACCACTTGATCTCAAAATCGCTCCGAATCGCTCCATATTTCCTGAAATATGACAAAAACAAGAAATAGTGAAAAGCATCGCAATATTGTCAAATAATCGTGAAAAACGCGATATGAGCGATCAAAACGGCATGCAAACATGCAGAAAAAGGTGTAAAATATGGAGTGATCAAAATCCCCCAACCTTACCTCTTACTCGTCCTTGAGGAAGATAAGTAAAAGGTGGGCCCGATGGAAAAAATAATAAAAAGAAAAGATGGAAGAGATAGAAAATAAAGAAAGCAAACAAAGAGAGGTGTGCCAGATCATTTTCTCAGGACGTGGGGTTTGCTTACTCATGTAGCACACGACAAATGTAAAACTCACGCCAAAGATTTTTATCTCAATACCATAGTATGTGGATGCATTCAAACTAGAAAACCCGAGAATAGCAAAATAATATGAGATACGGACTCATTCTAGAATTAACATCGTCTGAAGCATCTAAAGCGGTATACATAATCATAGACCACACACTTTTCAATTGAATGCTTTCTATCTGGAGTATAAGAGATATCACACAATATTGAGCAATAAGAATAGAAAAGTGTGGTTTTCATGAAATATATGCTAAGTGTCAATTCCTGGATTTTGTAAAACTTTTAGTGATCGCACCAAGTATAGAAAATTACCTAGCTTAGGTTGTCATGCATAGTCAGGTAGTCACTCTCTCACACATCATTGGCTCCTCTCCCCCAAGCTTATCTATAAGCGTGGTGGCACAAGATAAGTCAATAAATATATTCCCCATTTTTGAAGCTCCATGATAAAATAAAAACAAAAGAGGGAAGAAAGAGAGAAAGAGTGTGAGATGGGATCATGTATAAACTTCTTTTCTCTTTTCTTTTCTTTTCTTTCTTTTCTTTTTTTCTTTTCTTTTTCTCTTTTTTTAAAGATATCTATATACAACTGTGATCCCAAATCAAAAGATAGAAAGATATACATGTATTTTTTTCTTTTTCTTTTTGATTTTGGGGGTAGTGGAGCATGAACTTTAAAAAGCGGGGGAATTGCCAATATAGGATCCGCTAAAGGGAGATTCACTAATGAATATAGAGAATTAATGCTCAAGATATGTGGAGAAAAAAATAAATGTAACACTCGGTTCACTCTATAAGACGTGCACAACAACTTCAGCAGAGTAATGTAATCTACTCAGTTAGATCTCAGAAAGTAAACTAGTCCAGTTATATCACCCTAACATTCATTCATTCAACCTGAAAGTGAGGTGTACATTTTTCATGCAATAAGAAGTGATATAAGAAAGGAAAGCAGTACTCCAGATATAAGCATCCAATGCGTGAAGCTTGGTGTGTTTTCTACGAAGAGCATACATATGAATTATCAGACTTCAGCTAATAACAGAATTTCATCCATATTCATATACGAAAAGGTGGGTTACTATCTCAAATGCATAGCATGACAAAGCATATGATATCTGAAATAAAAGCTACGGCGTGACAAAATAGCATGCATACAGAGATAAGCCAATCACCACGTCATTATCATCACAGAAAAGTCATCTCTAGCAAAAGATGAAAGAAACAAGGATAAAAGAAAATAGAAACTACTACGAAAAGCAACATACTCAAAAGGGTAAGAAAACGTGATGCATGATAAAAAAACGAAAAAGTGGGTGAAAATGAGTGCAAAAAGCGGAAAATGTGAGAAAAGCAAAAATAAAAGGGTGACAAAAAGCAAAAGCGTGAGAACTCACTCCCCCAAGCTAAAGTGCACAGTGTCCTCAATGTGTGAAGTGTGGCACACCGAGAGACGTGAAATGTGTGGGGTGGGTGAGGATCCATGCATGATGAAAATAAAAGAAAAGAAAATAATATAATAATGCAGGTGATGCATGAAGAGGTCAAAATGGTGCAGAATATCAGTGTCCCCAAAAATAAGATCCCTCACTCCAAAAGAGATATAAACAGATATGATCAAAAAGGTACCAAAACGGCGCGTGGAGGAGGGGCACAAAAATCATCAAGCTCAAAAACAACCAGCAAAACAACAAAAATATAGAAGGCATCCAGAGTGTGCCTAGGCTGGTGGAGGTGCACCAGCACCATCCAGTGGCAGAGGTGGTGGTGGAGGTGGTGGGCGTGGTAGCTGCTGGGTGGGTGTCGGTGGTGGGGGCAGACGCGCTAGAATTTGGTTCAGGCAAGCCTGAATACTGGGAAGAATAGCGACGCGGGTCTGCACAGAACTAACTGTGGCGGAGAGAGCCCGGAAATCCCCTCAAGTCCACGAACAGCCCCCTCAAGAGCTCAAATGCTCTGAACTACAGTATCGGGGGGTGGTGGATCAGAGGGACGCACAGGTCTAACAGGTGAAGTGCGGGGCTGTCTCACGCGGGCAGTGTAGAGGACGGGTCCAGCAGGGAAGTGGGGTAGTGGTGCTGTGCTCACTAAGTGATGCCCAGCCTCTGTGAGAGGCTGGGACGCAGGAAAGGACGAAGTAGAAGCAGCAGCGGAAGTGGAAGTGAAAACAGATGACGAGGCGGTGTGAGAGGTCAGTGACGCAGACGTGGGGACAGATGTCACAACACTCTCAGAAAAGACAGCAGCAGTGGGGACAGACGGGCCAACGGCCGGGGTGGCCGTGGACAAAAGTGAGGACAGAACCGCAACTGCGGCGGTAAAGGAGGTCTCGCCGCTCTCAATAATGGTAGGGGGACGCTCGGGACTCAGAGTGGTAATGAGCTCGGCAGAAAGAGGCACAGGGGTGGCGGTGGTGGACGGCTCAGCTAAAGTGCTCCCACACTAACAGACGTGTGGACAGAGGTGTCAGGAGGTGCAGACATGGCAGGAGCAGGCTGAGGGATCACGGGGTCGACGGGTGGAACGAGGGGCTCCTGCTGAGCATCCTCGGGCTCAAGCACATAGGCGGCGGGGATAAGGAGATCCATCGCTGGAATCCAGTCTCCACCGTCTGGTCCAATATGTGTCCGAGCAGGGCTCGGGAGAACCATGTAATCCGCGTTGAAGGGACCGTGCAGCCACACCCAGTGCTGACGACCATGGGGACGAAGCATCTTCATCCGGGCCATAACATCTGTAGAAAGCGTAGTGGGGCCCGGAGCTCGACGCATGTCATCAGGAAGGTCAATGCCGGTCATGAGGGCCAAGAGGGTGATCAGACCGCCGCAACATATAGGCGTACGAGCGTCGACAGAAATAATAATGCGGTCCAAAAACCAACTGGCAATGTCGATCTCGACGGCGGGGACCAAATCTTCACTACCCCTATCTAGAACCCTAGGGCGTGTCATCGCATAGAGCATGTAGAGCTCTGGCGTAGATAGCATCCCGGGCTCGTACCTCGCAAGAAAAGTAGTCGCCATAAGGCGCTGTGCAATGCGGAGGCAGGGGTGGATAATAGCAGATGCCTTGGCCCTATTAGGGTCAAAGGCGAGTGTGGATCCCGTGATCCGTGTCCAGAAGGTGTGAGTGTCGAACGACGGGGGTGGAATGTGCGTGGGAGCGTAGGCGCAGTCTGGGATCGGGACGGCGGGCCACTGGAAAAATGCTCTAAGCATGTCGAGAGTGATCACACACTCTCGATCCATCAAACGGAAGGAGCATCCTCCAGGGGTCCGGTCAATGGAACTAAGGACCTCTAGTGTCGGACGGATGTAAGTATCCACCGACACCGACAGAAAGTCACGCCATCCCACGTTGTCGTACAACGTGAGAAGCCCCTCAAGTACCCCTAGGCGGTCTAGGTTGGCTAGGTGCGCAAACCTAGAGGGTACTATCGAGCGATGGCAGATACGCTCGAATCTGGCGCGGTGTGCGTCATTTCGAAACGTAATCCCCATCGGCCCGACGACCGGAGCGGGTGGTGGAACAGGATCAGCAGGAAGCGGCTGTGTAAGTGGTGGTGGCGGGCTAGGTGGAGGGGAGTCCGCCCTAGCAGAAGAGGAGCCAGGATCACCTGACTTCTTCCGTTTCGAAGCGGGCTCCCGCATGCGTGAACTACGGCGTGGCGGCATGTGTGCCGCGCAACGTGCCCACCCAAAATGAAATGCGACGTGCTAAATAATGAAACGAGTATACCTGAGCATGCCGTGAGAACAATCAGCAGTGTGTGCAAAGATACGCCTCCTCTGCAAGGCTCCGTGTGCGTCAAAAGGCTCCCCAAGCTCCCCCAAGCTAGCCTGAAAAGCAAACGATAAAATCAGCGAATAATACTCAATATACATGGGGGAGATAGGGGATAATAGATATAAATGAAATTTGATTTGAATTTGGGACGCAATGGGCGTACAAATCGGGAGAAATGAGGAGAAAAGAGGCGTTTTGGGAGAAATGGGGGTGATCGACGGCGGTGGAGGGCGGCGCCGGCGAGCTGCGGCGGCGAGGTGGTGGTGGCGACCGGCGGGGTCGTCAGCCGGCGGTGCAGCGACGGCTCGGGCGATCGAATGGCGGATTGCACGAAGGAAGGTGAAGCGGGCTCGGGCGCTGGCGAAATGAATTTGGGGATTTCACGTTTTTCGAAATTCGTGCAGCGCCTAGGCCTTATATAAGAGTATTATGACTCGGCCGAATGACATGCTCAGTCGGCCGAGTGGGACATGTAAATAAAATTTCGAAATTTCTCCCATAAGTTACGACTCGGCCGAGTGGCTTTTTCCATTCGGCCGAATGGACAAGTTCCGCTCGGCCGAGTGGCTCAGCCACTCAGAAATTTTAGAGCACTGTAAGGTATCTGATTCACTCGGCCGAGTGAAAAAGTTTTTTCACTCGCCCGAGTGGCAAATTATACTGTAAAGCGAAAAATTAACAAAGAGTTGGTCAGCAAAAACTTCCCTGATGGGCACTCCACTCGGCCGAATGGAGTCTTTGCTCGGCCGAGTGACATATGTTACTCGACCGAGTGGCTTCCTGTTTTCTGCAACGGCTCTCTGTTTTTGTTCCATTCTCTATTTTTCTTCCTCCAGTCGGCTCCTTCTTCATCCTGGGACCTGAGCACGTTCCTGAAGTGCACTCCCTTGCCTTGGGCATCCTCCATTCGAATGGTCTCTCTTTCTCCATCTCCTGTCATGAAAATTAGGACCCGTTGTCACGATTTTCATAGACACTAACCTCTAAACAGTAAGAAAAATCTAAAATAAAAATGAAAATCAACTAAAATGATATAAAACCGTCGGGTTACCTCCCGACTAGCACTCGTTTAATGTCATGAGCTCGACACCTTAAGATTTTCGTTTAGCGCATGATGTTGGGCGCATATAAGATACGCCCGTCGAATTTGCCAGGAAGGCCACTTGGATTTGGTTGTTGGTGCTCGTCGGCCTTCCTCGGCGTCCCCTCATCATGGGTAGAGTTGGGGGATAAGTCCCCCAAGCTTGAGCTAGCACCAATCTTCCCTCTCACCGGTGATGCCGATCTTTTATTCGACGGAGCTTTCTTTGGATTCTTTACCGTCGAGAGCTTGCAAAGCTCTCTTATCCTTGCGACATCAGCGTCACCTTCATCATCGGTCATGGAGCTATCTGGAGGGTCCTCCAACTTTTCTTCAATGCTAGAAATTTGGCCTTCTTCAAGGCCGTCATCATGGAGAGCGCCGATGGAGTGCGGAATGGCTTCTTCAATTACCTCATCAAGGAGGTCCACATAATCCAATTCCTCTTGATAGGGCATATGCTTCATGGCTTTTGGAATATGGAACTCAACCTCGACGTTCCCGACATTCAAGGATAATGTGCCTTCTCTCACGTCGACTATAACGTCGGTGGTGGCTAAGAACGGGCGTCCAAGAATAAATGAAGTGTCGCCCTCTTCCTTGATGTCCATGACGACGAAATCGCAAGGTAAGCATATCCCTACCGGAACTTGTAGCGGGATGTCCTCCGTGATCCCTACCGGCCTAGTGACCCGACCATCCGCTAGTTGTATCCTCATGTCGGTTGGCTTCAAGTCGGTCCCCGTATTCAATTTTCAGAACATGCTAAGGGGCATTAGGCTCACACTTGCTCCCAAGTCAACTAAAGCCTTTTATAATAGGGCTCCTCCAAGTGTGCATGGGATGCGGAAGCTTCCGGGATCCTTGAATTTCGCGGGCGCCTTTTCCTTCCGGTTGAACCAAGTCCCTTGTTCGGCGAGCATTATTTTCTCCTTCCTCTTCTTTCCCGATATTAAGTCCTTCAAGAATTTTGCATACGACGGGATCTCCACTATAGCATCTAGGAAGGGTATGTTGAGGCTTACTCCCCTCAAATATTCAAGGAACTTAGCGAGCCTCTTCTCAATTTTGGCTCTTGCCAACCGTTGTGGAAATGGCACTGGGGGTATATAGCTGCGCTCCTCGTTGGGCTTCTTCGCTTCAGAATTTTCGCCTCATTGTGGCTCCTTTGGGCTCTCCTCCTCAATCACCGACTTCTTGTCATCCAAGATTTCTTCCACGGGCTCCTTAGTTTGGACCATGACGGGAGTAGTATCCTTCCCGCCCCTAGTTGTGACCGCCACTACAGCATTTATGTGGCCGGTATTATTCCATGAATTGGACTCCAGTTGAGCCGACAATTGTTGGGTGTTTTTGTTAAGCAACGTGAGTTGCTCCGCTAGTTGAGCCACTACGGTATTCAGAGAGTCTTGTTGCACAATCAACCGAGTGTTTATCTTCTTTTGCTCCACCATGAACTCCTCCAACCTAGCTTCATGATCCGATCTTTGGTGTGCTTGAGGTAGGTTAGGAGCTCTCCAACCTTGATTATAACCAGGCGGCCTATACGGTCCCGCTTGTTGCTTAGGCGGGTAATTTGGTTGTGGCCCCCTTGGTTGGTATTGATGTTATGGAGGTGGAGGCCTAGCTTGAGGTTGTTGCGGCGGTGGTGGGTTTAGGGCTCCTTCATTATTTGCATATGAAAATCCCGGATGGTTCCTTGCGGCCGGGTTGGCCCAATAGCCAGAGTTCCCCGCAACATATTGCACTTGCTCCAAGGCTCACTCTCCTTGCTCTCCTCCTACGAACATGACTTGAGGTGGATCTTGCCAATCACTCATATTACTTACCGACGTAGATGTAGAGGGAGCTCCATGTGGCTCGGTGATATACTTCTCCAATCTCTCCACTACCTTGTGGAGAGAGTCAAATTTGTTCGAAAGCTCCGCTATGGCCTTGGCTTCATATATGCTAGTGGGCTTCAAAGAGTTTGAAGAATGTCCTCGCTCATCGCCCCATTGTTGATTATTAGTAGCCATCTTCTCTAATAGGGCCATAGCTTCATCCGCCGTTTTGGAAAGAATGGCTCCGTTGGCGGTCGCATCTATGATCTGCTTCGTGCCCGGTTGGAGTCCAATATAAAAACTGTGAACTAGCTCCCATTCTTCTTTGCTGTGATGGGGATATTGATGCTGTAAATCCTTGAAGCGCTCCCACGCCTCGTACAGGGTCTCTTGCGGTCCTTGCTTGAAGGACATGAGTGCACTTCTAATCTTCACTATCTTAGATGGCGGGTAGAATTTGTCAACAAAAGCACTAGCCAACTCATCCCAAGTAGTGAATACCCCTTCCGCCTGCGTCCTCAACCAATATAAAGCTTTGTCTCTAAGGGTGAAGGGGAAGAGTCTCAAGCGGATAGCATAAACGAAAACACCCGGCATTTGAAAGGTGGCGCACTTGGAGAAGAATAGCTGGATGTGATAATGTGGATTCTCATGGGAGTTCCCATGGAATGGGTCTTGTTGCATTAAGACCACTAATCCCATCTTGAGCTCAAAATTCTTATCCGCCGCCAACTCCGGCATGGCGATGGAAGAAGTGGTGGAAGAGGTCTTAGGCCGTAGCCTATCTCTGATGGATATAATCCTCGCATACGTGCCGCTAATTCCTCTGATGTCTCCGTGCGGTTCATACAATTATCCTCTGTAGCATGCCTTCTCTCGGCTCTGATCCTCCTCTCGGTACGTTCGATCTCCGGATCAAATATACTATCCTCTGGATCCGCCGTCGATCTCGTGTTCATGCAAAGAGAAACAGAGTTTCAAAGGAATTGTTAGCACGAAAAAGGAGTAAAAAGATAAAAATAATAATAATAAAAGAATATACTAAGTAAAGAAAATAAAACACTGTCGCCTCCCTGGAAACGGCGTCAAAAACTTGATCGTAGCCCCGGGAGTACACACAACCGGGACAAACGATGTTGTAGTCTTACCGCAAGCGCACGGTGTAGCGACAAGTGGGTATCGAACTCAGGGAGGAACAAATGACAGTGTCTCCTTCCAATCACCTAGCTATCAAGAGGATCGAGGATCGTTTGGGGTAAACAGTCATAATCGTGCAAATGTCAAGAGAAAATGTCAAATTAATAAAACGTCTAGGGATAGGGAATCCCCACTATGGACCGTCTCTCATCGTTGTGATTCATAGGTTTCATCATTGCAAAACTTGAATGTGGGTGAACTAGTCGCAACTAAATGTAGAACCAAGCTCACGCTCTCGCGCTATTACCGGTCTATAGCAAACCTAGGATAGGGCCCAATCTCTTGCAAACCCTAGCCTAAGCCGCTAGCGTGAAGAACGACATCATCGTTCAATCATATCTCGAGCCCACTCTCGTGCAAACTGGAGCTACGACCTAGGTTGCGATAGTTCCTATCCGTCCAATCTCTTGCAAACAGATATGAGTATAGATTCATAATTGAAAATCCTAGCTTTGGCCCAATCTCTTGCAAACCAAGTCTAGAGAGATCCAATTGTCAATCTAAATCGAATATCTAAGCCTTCCTATCAATTGGGACCCAATCTCTTGCAAATCCCAATCGATATGAATCCCTAGCTATCCATAATTAATCAATCCCAACCTAACCCTAATCAATTCTAGCAACAATTTCACAAATTCATCACAATTTAGAAATATGGTCCATAGGGTTCATCCCTACGCCCTAAGACGATGGCACTACTCACTATTCATCATGAAATTCTCAAAAAATCAATAATAATATCAAGAGAATTCATTGCAATAGAGAAATAACAAATAAAAATTGAGTTTTTGATAGGAAATAGACAAACCAATGAAGATCCAATGGTATCCAATGAGAATCCAAATAGTGTAGCCTTTAAATCTGCAAAAAGAAAGCCTAAATCTAATTAATCTAAAAAGTCCTGAAAAGTCCTGAAAAAGGCTGCCAAAGCTCTCCTAACTAGGGCAAAAACTGGGTTTAAATACCCTCCAAAATCGCCCAGAAAATCGTGACCAAACTGCCCCTGCGCAGCCCAGAAATCGCAACTTATGCAGCTTGCAGAGCGGCTTACTCGGCCAAGTGACATTGTCACTCGGCCGAGTGACAGACCCTGTAAGAAAACAGTAAGTCAGGGGGGTCTTAGGGTCTGCCTTCGGAGGTGACTCGGCCGAGTATATTTATCCGTTTGGTCGAGTGGCTTTATCGTTCGGCCGAGTGACTTTTGACAAGATCTTCGAAAAATACAGTAACTTCGGCCTTTTTCTGGACAATTTCTCTGTACCACTCAGGCGAGTGAGATTTCTCATTCGGCCGAGTGGTATTTCTTCATTCGGCCGAGTATACGCTAAAATTAGCTCTGTGTGCGTATCCGTTCTGGTCGGCCGAGTGGGGCTTCTTGTTCGGCCGAGTGAGTACTCCACTCGGCCGAGTGGCATGCTGTAAATGCCCAATCTTCTCCGTTTCTCCTCCTCGTCGCTCCTACGAAGTTCCTTCCTCTTCCACTCATCTTCCATCGCTGAATGGCCCTCAAATGTGCCGCGGGTGACACTCCTAAGCGCTTGCGAACCACTTGATCTCAAAATCGCTCCGAATCGCTCCATATTTCCTGAAATATGATAAAAACAAGAAATAGTGAAAAGCATCGCAATATTGTCAAATAATCGTGAAAAACACGATATGAGCGATCAAGACGGCATGCAAACATGCAGAAAAAAAGTGTAAAATATGGAGTGATCAGCGAGCAACTTGGCTCGTGTCACGCCCCGCTTCCCAAAAGATTTGGGAAGCGAGACATGGCCAGCCCGCATGGACTCGAGCCATTGAGGCTCGGGGTCCAATAAGCGTCTAGGCAAGTTATGATGCGGAGGAGAAGGTCCGATCGAACAATTTAGCATGAAACAACAGATATAGCAGCAAAAGATACTATTCAAACGCAGAAGGTAACCAACAAAGAGTTTAACATAAAAGCTAAAACTGTACGTACCGGAGGCAACTAAAGAAGAAAAGTCTGCTGGGGTCCACAGGTTGTGGCAGCTCGGTCAAGTCTGAGACATGTGCAAAACACATGTCAGCAACGAACTAATGAGACCATAATTAAAGCAGTTATACAATTCTAGCAGTTCTATATGGAATTTAAATGACAACCTACACAGGAGTTCTAGAAAACAGGAAATAAGTAAGGGTTGTTCTAATCGATCTGCTAGGGGTGTCCATCTAGTCAGATCGTCTAAGAGTTGTTCATGTAGTTCTATCAATCTGCCAGGGGTGTCCATCTGGTCATATTGTCTAAGAGTTGTTCATGTAGTTCTATCAATCTGCTAGGGGTGTCCATCTGGTCAGATTGTCCAAGTCTAGAAAAGGTCAAACGACCGGAATGCATCCCTGTGAAGCAGGCAGGAGTGCACCAACTACGACACGAAGACAAAGCCTAAGGACTCAAGCTGCGTAGGCGGAGGGGAGCTACCCCCCAGGCCCAGCTAGACTCTTTTGTCCTACCCCACCCGCGAGTCGTTTGTGTTATGGACACGAGCCAACAAACGCTCCATCTAGACACGAGACAAGACAAGGATCACGAATGATACGGTGTATCATACCGGAGCGCACCAGTCACGGGTGAGCCAAAGCTGGGGAGCACCAGTTCTCAATGGTCACCCCCGTCGTCGATCCGAAACAAATCATTAATCATGAATGATACTACGTATCATACCGGAGCGCACCAGTCACGGGCGAGCCAAAGCTGGGGAGCACCAGTTCTCAATGGTCACCCCCGTCATCGATTAATTATTCATAAGTGAGACATTCCTGGACGAGCCAGCAAACGTTCCACAAGTCCGTAAGCAAGCCGTCTCTGGGCTAGCCAGCAGACGCTCCACAAGAGTAGTGCCAACCTCCGTATAGGAGAGGCCCACGCCTGTGATCTTCTACAAAGATCCACATAACTATAATGTCTGGCTTATTAATTAGCATGTGAGGTTCAAGTTGCATTTTAAAAGTGGGTTCGAGCAGAAAGTAGCATGCGATCATTTTCAAGTATTTTTGCAAAAATAAATCTAGCAGTTCTAACATCAATTCTAGAAAAGTATAAAAGCAGTAACTAAAGTCTCATTCCTTGCCTGAAAGATTCCGGCAAGGATGTAGTCCAGCAGGGTCTGGGTCAACCAACGGATCTATGGAACCTCAACACGACGCGAGAGCTACTCTGACGTCGGGTAGCGACGTCAGTGGTGGATTCCGGTAGTGCGTATGGCACGAAACGTCCAGTTCACTGACAATGAAATATGTGCACGTATGAGTTTGTGACGACGGCTAGAATAATTTGACAAGCCCTAAAACGTCTAGTGACCCACTACTGACATTAGTTATCCAATGGTAACGTTATAAACATTCGGTTAATGTTTGGAAATAGCATTAACATATACTTATGATGATATATTTTATAAAATAGGATTTTTGTTATACTTAAACTAACATAAGACTTACTAATATATAATAATAATTCGTTCATATATAAAGTAACCTATAGTGAGGGTACGGGCTATAGTCTGTAATAATTACTGAGTAAAACACTGTCCAACAACAATAGAACTCATAGTACCCTACCAGTCTACACTCCAGCTTATGAAAACGTAGGGGTGTGCATCATTGTTATATATCAATTATAACTCAAATTGTTACTTAAGAAGCTGCTCCCCCTACAAGATAAACTATTCATAGACAAAAAAAAACATATAACTTACATATGTAGTGAGTCACGAACTTCACTCCTCTTCGCATATACGTGCAGGAGGAGGCGTTGTGACGCCGGAGGGGCGACTGACACGGGGCGGCGCCGTGCAACGCAGGGCGACGCTGCAGCAGCGGCGCTCCGGCGCTAGGGAGAAAACAACGCACGCGAATGCTAAGGCTGCGGCGGATACATGAAAGGGGAAGTCCGGTAGTCACAAGCGGTGATGGGGTAGGTCGCCGGCGCCGGAGAGGTCGAGCGCCGCCGTGCGTGCTGCTGCGAGGAGCAGCGCCGTGGCAGATGCGAGGGCGCCTGGACATGCCGTTCGCGCGCCGGCGGAGCAGAGGCAGCGGTCTCCGGCAGTTAACGATGGAGAAGTGTTCGGGGAAGGTCGACGTCGTGGCGGAGGGGGTCTGCGTGCGGCGTCGCGGCGGCGCCGCCGTGCGCTGCTGCGGATTGCAGCAGCCGCCGCTGCGGATCCAGCGCGAAGCAGCGACAGCCAATGCTTCCGATGATGCCACGGTGGACAGCGCGATCGGAGAGACGTCGGGGAAGGGTTGAGGGGCTCGTCGGCGTTGGGTTTGGCCGGAGAAACGAGAGAAGCGGCGGTGCAACGGGGTATTTGCGTAAGTATTTGGTTACGGTGACGGCGCGATCGAACGTGCTGTGAAAATTTAGAAAACCTAGGCTATTAAATAGGTAGGGTTGAGAACGTGGGGGCCCCTCTAGGTTGGGGTTGAGAAATCACTTGGATCAACGGTTGCTACATATTTTAGCCCTAGGTCTAAAGCTAGGGTTGTAGTTTGTTATAAAACGTGTTATACAAAAATTATTAAAACTCTAATACCCATACTCTCTCTCTCTCTCTCACCCTGATGCGGGTTTGCGTGCGGTCAAAGAATGTGGCTGAGTCAATGGATGATATGATTATTAATAATAATATTATTAGGGAATATAACACAATGAAACTTAGGGCTAAAAATACAATGGGTTTAAGTATTCTTCCACAAGGCTAAAACTAGGGTTTGCATGTGTGATACGTGCACGTGCATCGAGGCATGGGTCCGGGCATGCACAGAGCTCCGAGACACCCAAGTGCACATGCGTGCGGGGTTGGTTGGGTCCGGTTATGTTGATACATCGGAAAACGCCGTATCGGATCGATACGCGTGATACTGCCGAGATACACGTTCTGTTCGCGCATGCGGGGTCTCACTGGTCTATGGGGGTCGCCTACGGGTTCCTGGCACAAGTACAGTCATGTACGTGTGGTTCGTCCCAGAATCGCCCGTCGTTTTGCGTGTATATAGCGTGTCGTTCAAACGGTCGGTGCATAAAGCAATTTCCAGTGTGAACGAGGTGTTGGCTTGGGTTGACACTTGTTCCCAAGTCGGACACGAGTCACGGAGGCTATCTATAGGTTCAAGCAAGGTTCTAGGGTCCTACTGCGTGCACAGACGATATCTGTTATGCACACAGACCAAATCACTTTACGCACAGACCTAATTGCTGTGCACACACAAAATTCAAATTGGCCCGAAAACAGGCCGTTACATTCTCCCCAACTTAAAATAAAGTCCGCCCTCGGACTTTCTTAATTTCAGGCATGGCTAGACTCTTCTAGTTAACTATAGTAACTACCCCGATCATTCCTAGCACAGTACCTCAACCAACATATAACCTAATACATCTATCTATATACATGCTCAGTAATAATATACATCATTATTTTTCAACCATTTTATCTTGTACTTATAACTAGGTTAACATCATTCACGCATACATTTCTAACTCATGGAAGTGCCTCCTCACATCCATACCTACGCACAATCATATTCCAACATTCAAAATCATCCCATCATGTACAACCATTGTATTATACATATAGTACACATATACTAACCAGGGTATTTAAATTCATCACGAATTTAAAACCGAAAGTACATATATCTACTCAATATAACCTACAAAAAGTATAACCCCTAGTATACATTCAACACATCAATCGTAACAATAATACTTAGCTATATTATAACTATTCGCCACAACACCAAATGACAAACAATTTCTTATTACATGCAATACATAATCACGCCAACATGTTAATCTATTCCTACAAACACAATACATCCAGCCTAATAACTATGCATATAGCACATTTCACTCCTAGTTTAACTATCACACACTCATTCAAACATGTAAACCCTTCATTCATAACTTTAGAATAAACCTGTATCTATATATGGTGTAGCTACGCACGTCCGGGTGCGTAGCGTAACCCAGCACAAACACATATATAATTACATTCACCATATCCTATCATGCACAGATACATATAACACTATAATCACATCCGCAAACCACAACCACATTATACAATACTTACAGAGCAAACTCACTCGCTCTCGAGTGAGACTCCAAGATACATACCAAACAATATACAATCTATGTACTTATACACACACTCCTATATATCCATATGATACGACTCATCATATGTAGCCTTAGTAATTAGCTAGACATCACTATACAATCATTCACACATCAGAACACGTAATTCATACTTATCCATATATACGTATATACAATCATGCAACACATCCTTATCCTAGTATCTGTAAGCATGTCCACTCGTACTCGAGGGAACACTAAGACTTATATGTATTCACAAGCATTATATATTCACACCTATTATCTTGCATAAGTATCTATACTCATTCATGTACTATACACACATAATCATTACATTCATCACAGTACACATATTCCATTACTCATCCTTAAGCTCACATACACCTAAGTAATAATACTAAGCATGCCCGATAATGATATATATTCACACGAGCCGGGTAATCCTCCTCATGGATCTACGGGGAAGGCAGAACAAACACAAGGCTCTAACGTGCAGACACTTCCAATATTCACATCTAGGGTGGTTAAACAACGTCCAACTAACCAACCCTAACTGGCTAGTCCCAATCATTATAAACACCAATAAAATTTCCAACTGAAAAGCTCGTTCATGGGAACCTGTTATAATGATCCTGTTGTTCTCCGCTTCAATTGGTTCTTGGCTCAGCTGCCTCTAGGAATCTCTAAAGTGAAACTACCAACCAATTCTAGATTTTTAGGCGTCAGACCTACTTATGATTTCCTTTTCAATCCAAACAACCAAGGCAATCTACTAACTCTTTTCCATATTTCCCGATCATTAAGCACTCGTAAAACCAAACATGCTCACCTGACTTGATCCAGAATTTTCATTGACACTTAAGCTGCTAGTCACTGTTGACTATAATCCATCCACAAGATCTGGAGAAGTCATCGCCTTTCACCATTTCGTAAACTGTAACTGGAATCCAGGGTCAGTACGCACTCGATGCGTATTCGAACGGTCGACTTTGAAACTCCCATGACATTCCCAAGATCCTTAATTCCTTTAAAACACTGTGTCCAAAATAGATCATGTTGTCGATCTTATACGATCCATCATAAGATCAATCTCGTCATCACATTATCACTCTGAATCTCTTCTGTTCATCTCTAATGATCATATTTTTTTAACCCAGGTTATACGGTTGCTACTCGGCTTATATATATACTCATAATATCAGATGCATAACATTTCACTTGATCGATGTAGGTCTATGCCTTTAGTCGTTAGGACAAAACTTCTAATCACCACACTTCTATCACGAGCATCATACTAAGAGTCGATCTCATTCCCTAGATTCAATGTTCTCACTTCCATGGTTCCTTGTCAAGTCGAGAATCCAACCTTATAACTATCCAATGTGTTAGAAATACATCACTTTAAACTTCATCTTATTCCTATATTCTCACTCAAAACCAAACTAGAGGGGGCCAAGGAACTAGTCTTAACCTAACTAACTTATGTTAGACTCGAATATTGTTGGTTGTTTGAATAGTTACTGCAACACTATTGTTTCGATAAATCATTCGATCAAGACCTGCATGGGCCACCACAAAAACTGTCACGCCCCGCTTCCCAAAAGATTTGGGAAGCGAGACATGGCCAGCCCGCATGGACTCGAGCCATTGAGGCTCGGGGTCCAATAAGCGTCTAGGCAAGTTATGATGCGGAGGAGAAGGTCCGATCGAACAATTTAGCATGAAACAACAGATATAGCAGCAAAAGATACTATTCAAACGCAGAAGGTAACCAACAAAGAGTTTAACATAAAAGCTAAAACTGTACGTACCGGAGGCAACTAAAGAAGAAAAGTCTGCTGGGGTCCACAGGTTGTGGCAGCTCGGTCAAGTCTGAGACATGTGCAAAACACATGTCAGCAACGAACTAATGAGACCATAATTAAAGCAGTTATACAATTCTAGCAGTTCTATATGGAATTTAAATGACAACCTACACAGGAGTTCTAGAAAACAGGAAATAAGTAAGGGTTGTTCTAATCGATCTGCTAGGGGTGTCCATCTAGTCAGATCGTCTAAGAGTTGTTCATGTAGTTCTATCAATCTGCCAGGGGTGTCCATCTGGTCATATTGTCTAAGAGTTGTTCATGTAGTTCTATCAATCTGCTAGGGGTGTCCATCTGGTCAGATTGTCCAAGTCTAGAAAAGGTCAAACGACCGGAATGCATCCCTGTGAAGCAGGCAGGAGTGCACCAACTACGACACGAAGACAAAGCCTAAGGACTCAAGCTGCGTAGGCGGAGGGGAGCTACCCCCCAGGCCCAGCTAGACTCTTTTGTCCTACCCCACCCGCGAGTCGTTTGTGTTATGGACACGAGCCAACAAACGCTCCATCTAGACACGAGACAAGACAAGGATCACGAATGATACGGTGTATCATACCGGAGCGCACCAGTCACGGGTGAGCCAAAGCTGGGGAGCACCAGTTCTCAATGGTCACCCCCGTCGTCGATCCGAAACAAATCATTAATCATGAATGATACTACGTATCATACCGGAGCGCACCAGTCACGGGTGAGCCAAAGCTGGGGAGCACCAGTTCTCAATGGTCACCCCCGTCATCGATTAATTATTCATAAGTGAGACATTCCTGGACGAGCCAGCAAACGTTCCACAAGTCCGTAAGCGAGCCGTCTCTGGGCTAGCCAGCAGACGCTCCACAAGAGTAGTGCCAACCTCCGTATAGGAGAGGCCCACGCCTGTGATCTTCTACAAAGATCCACATAACTATAATGTCTGGCTTATTAATTAGCATGTGAGGTTCAAGTTGCATTTTAAAAGTGGGTTCGAGCAGAAAGTAGCATGCGATCATTTTCAAGTATTTTTGCAAAAATAAATCTAGCAGTTCTAACATCAATTCTAGAAAAGTATAAAAGCAGTAACTAAAGTCTCATTCCTTGCCTGAAAGATTCCGGCAAGGATGTAGTCCAGCAGGGTCTGGGTCAACCAACGGATCTATGGAACCTCAACACGACGCGAGAGCTACTCTGACGTCGGGTAGCGACGTCAGTGGTGGATTCCGGTAGTGCGTATGGCACGAAACGTCCAGTTCACTGACAATGAAATATGTGCACGTATGAGTTTGTGACGACGGCTAGAATAATTTGACAAGCCCTAAAACGTCTAGTGACCCACTACTGACATTAGTTATCCAATGGTAACGTTATAAACATTCGGTTAATGTTTGGAAATAGCATTAACATATACTTATGATGATATATTTTATAAAATAGGATTTTTGTTATACTTAAACTAACATAAGACTTACTAATATATAATAATAATTCGTTCATATATAAAGTAACCTATAGTGAGGGTACGGGCTATAGTCTGTAATAATTACTGAGTAAAACACTGTCCAACAACAATAGAACTCATAGTACCCTACCAGTCTACACTCCAGCTTATGAAAACGTAGGGGTGTGCATCATTGTTATATATCAATTATAACTCAAATTGTTACTTAAGAAGCTGCTCCCCCTACAAGATAAACTATTCATAGACAAAAAAAAACATATAACTTACATATGTAGTGAGTCACGAACTTCACTCCTCTTCGCATATACGTGCAGGAGGAGGCGTTGTGACGCCGGAGGGGCGACTGACACGGGGCGGCGCCGTGCAACGCAGGGCGACGCTGCAGCAGCGGCGCTCCGGCGCTAGGGAGAAAACAACGCACGCGAATGCTAAGGCTGCGGCGGATACATGAAAGGGGAAGTCCGGTAGTCACAAGCGGTGATGGGGTAGGTCGCCGGCGCCGGAGAGGTCGAGCGCCGCCGTGCGTGCTGCTGCGAGGAGCAGCGCCGTGGCAGATGCGAGGGCGCCTGGACATGCCGTTCGCGCGCCGGCGGAGCAGAGGCAGCGGTCTCCGGCAGTTAACGATGGAGAAGTGTTCGGGGAAGGTCGACGTCGTGGCGGAGGGGGTCTGCGTGCGGCGTCGCGGCGGCGCCGCCGTGCGCTGCTGCGGATTGCAGCAGCCGCCGCTGCGGATCCAGCGCGAAGCAGCGACAGCCAATGCTTCCGATGATGCCACGGTGGACAGCGCGATCGGAGAGACGTCGGGGAAGGGTTGAGGGGCTCGTCGGCGTTGGGTTTGGCCGGAGAAACGAGAGAAGCGGCGGTGCAACGGGGTATTTGCGTAAGTATTTGGTTACGGTGACGGCGCGATCGAACGTGCTGTGAAAATTTAGAAAACCTAGGCTATTAAATAGGTAGGGTTGAGAACGTGGGGGCCCCTCTAGGTTGGGGTTGAGAAATCACTTGGATCAACGGTTGCTACATATTTTAGCCCTAGGTCTAAAGCTAGGGTTGTAGTTTGTTATAAAACGTGTTATACAAAAATTATTAAAACTCTAATACCCATACTCTCTCTCTCTCTCTCACCCTGATGCGGGTTTGCGTGCGGTCAAAGAATGTGGCTGAGTCAATGGATGATATGATTATTAATAATAATATTATTAGGGAATATAACACAATGAAACTTAGGGCTAAAAATACAATGGGTTTAAGTATTCTTCCACAAGGCTAAAACTAGGGTTTGCATGTGTGATACGTGCACGTGCATCGAGGCATGGGTCCGGGCATGCACAGAGCTCCGAGACACCCAAGTGCACATGCGTGCGGGGTTGGTTGGGTCCGGTTATGTTGATACATCGGAAAACGCCGTATCGGATCGATACGCGTGATACTGCCGAGATACACGTTCTGTTCGCGCATGCGGGGTCTCACTGGTCTATGGGGGTCGCCTACGAGTTCCTGGCACAAGTACAGTCATGTACGTGTGGTTCGTCCCAGAATCGCCCGTCGTTTTGCGTGTATATAGCGTGTCGTTCAAACGGTCGGTGCATAAAGCAATTTCCAGTGTGAACGAGGTGTTGGCTTGGGTTGACACTTGTTCCCAAGTCGGACACGAGTCACGGAGGCTATCTATAGGTTCAAGCAAGGTTCTAGGGTCCTACTGCGTGCACAGACGATATCTGTTATGCACACAGACCAAATCACTTTACGCACAGACTTAATTGCTGTGCACACACAAAATTCAAATTGGCCCGAAAACAGGCCGTTACAGCTCGCTCGCCCGAGCGACCAAGTTACTTGCCCGATCCAGATGTCAGGAGAGCTCTTATTTTTTTCCCTTCAACTCACTTGAGTGTTGGAGCTTAAAGTGCTCAGTCAAGCGAGGTTTCGTTCGACCAAGCGGTGCTTGGTCCCCCCGAGCGAGATCGATTCCTCAAAGAACCGCTCGGCCGAGCACCCGCCCCTCCGTGTAGCCAGCTAGAAACACCAAGAGGGTGCGTAGTCGAGCGCTCCATGTGCTTGACCTAGTGCTATGTTGGGAGTCCGCTTTTAGGGGTTTTCTAGGGGTTTTGGGGAGGCTATAAATAGGACTGTTGAGCCATCATTTGGGGAAGCCGTTTTAGCCCCTTTCTCTTATTTTCTGTCTTTGGGGATGATTTTCAGAGGTTAGGCTATGCCCTAGGCCCCCCCTTGGATGTTTATGTACCGGATCTTCATTAGATAAGTATTCTTCCTTATTAAATCTCTTTTGTTGTGTTTATTATGTGTTTTGCTATTTGAATCCTTTATTGCTTTCATTTTACTCGATTGTGATGTTGATTCTTGTTGTTCACATCTCTTGTGCAATGATTGAGTAGATTTATTGCTAGGATTAGGAATGAACCTTAGGATTCTCGGGTTAGTGTGATGGGTTAACCTTAGTTGGACGAATCTAGGGTTGCTCTATAGTAGTTTGGATAAAGGGTTTTGGGGGATTAGCCTCCAGATCAGAGTAACGCGAAGGCGGCTCCATATCCTAGGGAGAATCCCCACGAATTTGATTGGGGTTTAGCAGCCATCTCTTGGGGCTCGTGATCACAAGAGTGACTCATGCGCTAGGGTCGATTACTAACCCCCGATCTGCTAGTCGGTGACTACGAGAGTAGCCCGACTGCCTGAACCCATCGTAATGTGGTACTCCAGTTCGTAGATCATGAGAATGAATACAGATTTGTGGTACGGGAACCAAGTATCAAGCGAAATGCACGCGTCCACGTGCAAAGCCCAATGCAAAAGCACGGCTGTGCACGGGGACGCATTAGAAAAGCGTGACAATGAAAGTCAAGGGCTTGTTCCCATCTCCGGATGTGACACTCCTACCTGCATTCATCGTTCGATGAAGGGATCTTTGACCCATTATCCAAACCCGAAAGCCATAGTGGGGATTCCCGACACCCTAGTGATCTTCCTCTCGATTGTTTTCTCTTAGTTCTTTTTGTTCTCTTTTTGTGTGGAGTCTTTGGTCGTGCCTTGCTGATCGTGACACCCTCGCATTCCACTTCCATCGCCATTACGACCTCCTTCGTAATCCATCTCCACCAATAAATTCGAAGTCCAATCAACCTAGGAATCGATAGGTAGTATAAGCAACACCACCCTGTGGATTCAACCCCGAACTCATCGGGAATATATTGCTCTGACACCCTTGCACTTGGGGGTGAGGGTGTGCATTACCCTTTTTTGGGGATGCGCATCCTCGCAGAACAGCGAAATGGTGTCGTTGCTAGGGAGGCGTTCCGTCATACTATCTATTTATTCCAATTAGGTTGTTAGACTTCGAACAAAAAAATTTATAAAAAGAAACAAAAAGAGATAATTTTTCACTACCACCTGCTTTATTATTATCTTTATCTCCATGTACCACTGATATCTTTTTCAGGTTGTTTGTTTTTGACAATTCAGGTACAATGGAACAATTTTAGGATTATGCAGGTGATGATTATTCGGCACAGTATGAGGCTCCAATGGAAGAATACGGATATTATCCACAGGACCCATATTACCAGATGGATGGATATGACCACTACTTAGAGTGCTATGCCTACTGCGAGTCTTGCAACGTGGAGGGACACATGCTTTACGAAAGCCGCGTTTGTCTCTTAAGTCCGGACCATCCCATCAATTTGGCACTTGCACAGATGGAGGAGAGCAGGGCGACTCTTCAATTTCAACATGAGGAAACCTGCGCCAAGTTGAAGGATACCCTTGACCAACTGCAGCAGGTGGCCAATGATACCAGTAGGACTCTTCCATCTCATAAGCTCGAGGGAGAGAACAAGGACACATTCTCGGGCATATTGAGTAGCATTGTAGACGAAGTTTGGTCCACCGGTCCAATGCCACTAAATTTCACAATTTTATTACTCATCGCATGTCTTCTGCAGGTATCATTGATGATGTTGTCCATGCTTGAGTTGCGGGTGACATGATATATTTGTATACCATGGAGGAGATGCCTGAGGCCATAGTGTCACCTGCACCTACCGAGGAGGAGGCCGAAGCAGTGCATCGCGAGGAGGCCATGCTAGCTGAGCCAGAGCAAACCGTTGAGGAGGACACTATTCAGGATGAGAATAAGGATATTCATACGAAGCCCGCATACTGCACACCTTCAGTTGAGCTCCTGCAACCACCTCCACCATGCACTACGGCAGAGGACCGCCCACCAGAGCTTACTGCTCCCACTCAAGGAGATATTTTTACCCATTCCATCTCTGAATCTTGTATTCCATTCAATATTTACTTTGATTCAAATATCGTTGACACGTCGTACCTTTTGCAGGATACATACGATTATGGACCAGAGGTATGCTTGGACGTGTCACTACTTGAGGAACTTGCCGAGGAGCACAGTGAGGAGTCGCCTGATGAGATCCACACTCGTACACCAGAGTTGCCTGAAGAACCCAAAACAAACGACGAGGAATTGCCCGTCGGGGTACACGGGAGCAGAGATATATTTTCAAGGAAGTATCGTCAACATATTTTTAATTTACATATTTCTTTTGACGGTCTTCTTTGGAAAACATTTATTTTGAGGAAAAATAATCCACATCAGATTGATGCGGCTTATCTCTTTTAGGATACAGGTGGAGTCCTTGGAGAGATGTTGGGAACCGCATTGCTGGAATCTAATAGAGTCCGTGGAGACACACAGCTGGCGGAGCCACGGAAGGATCAGCTGGTGCAGTTGCCTACACCGGGAAAGATACTGGATCCGCCTTTTGCTACAGGTGGTATCAATCCAATAGTATAGATATAGTGTAGATTTTTATGCTTTGAATAATCACGAATCATCTCGATATCGAGAGGATCGTATATGATTTTTATGTTTTCCTAGTTTAATAAATTCACCGCATATGATGGCACAATCATCCTTTGCACCCCACCCAATTCCATGATTTAACTGCCCGCACTTATATTTTGGTGCTTACTTTGCTTCTCTCCCCAATTTTTATGCCCATCTGTCCACAAAGGGCACCATCTGTTATAGTTTGGGAGAGAGATATTATTTTGTTGTGTGCCCCTATTTTGTCGTTGTCCTCTATTTATATCATTCACACATTGAGTACAATGTGACGTTTAAGCTTGGGGGAGTGCACAGTGCACACACTTTGCTTCATCGTGAAACACATTCTAAACTTTCATATGAACCTTGTTCACTTCTATATTTATGTCTCATTTGCTTCATTTCTGATGAAATATTAAGGATTTATTTTTTTGAACTCTGATATCTGTTAGATTAGAGTTTGATTCCTTGATTAGAGTATCATTGTTAATATGCTTTTTCAAAGTAGAATCCATAGTTTCACAACCATATTCTCGAAACAGTTAAGCTAAAATGAATAAATCAAATCTGAAAATTATTTGACCTTGCGTGATTTGATTGATAATTCTATTACTTATGGATGTTTAGTAATTCAAAAGAGATATGATAACCCCACAACAACCAAAGTAGTGACTATTAGAATTCCTGAAACCGAGCCATGCCTAGATTCTATGCTTTCTCTTTTTCTTTTGTGAATAGCCAATAAATGATCTTTGATCATGTTTTGCATTACATCGCGTTTACGTAAGTTTGCAAAAATCCCAATAATGCAAAAACCAAACAAATATCCTAAATAAAAGGCCCTAAGGGTTCTTTGTAACCTAATGCCCTAAGACCGTTTGGTCTGGGATGCATATGCAGCCTCTTGTATTTATTGAGTTATCTCGTATATATAAAGAAAGAAAAATATGTATATAAGAAAATTGTATAGCCATAAAAAGAAAAATTCCATGTCCTTACCCCACTTTCTATATAGAATAGAGACATGGCAATGTTGATAGGTTCTAGGAGTCATCAAACGAGTGTAGTGACGTGCGTTTATATTTCATATATTTGCGCACGTTTTCTTCCGTGTTTTTCCGTATTTTACCGCCGTCTTTTATTCGTTTTTGCGTGTTTTATTGTTTTCTTTCACTTTTCCGTGTTTTCCGTGTTTTGCAGGAACTTACAGCATTTGGGACATAAAACGATGATATCATGAGTCCCCGGAGCAACGGGAGGGGTCACGCGTGATCCAGGGGGTCAAACGACCAAGATTGCCACTTTTCAGCCCCCACCCGATCGGTTGGACACAGCCAACCGATCGGGTGATGCACGCGTGCACGACCCGGACTGAAGTTGGAGCAAAGTGCAAAGTCAACCGACCGGTTCGCCGATCGGTTCATCCCAACAAAGTTCTCGGGAAGTTGGAGCTTAATTCCAACCGATCGGGTGATATCTCACCCGATCGGTTCATCTGAAGCTGAAGTTTCCCAAACGACGACCCGGTCATGCCACCCGTTCTCCTCAGCGACCGGTTGAAGCTCCCGAAGCCCGACGGCCAAAGCAACAAGCGGCTCACCCGATCCATTGATGTTTCAACCGATCGGGTGGCCTTTTCTTCCGCTTTCGCGCACCGCTGCTCATTCATTGAAGATCTGCTACCATTCCAGAAGGATTT
This sequence comes from Scilla litardierei, assembly GCA_030789695.1. Classification (NCBI taxonomy): domain Eukaryota; kingdom Viridiplantae; phylum Streptophyta; class Magnoliopsida; order Asparagales; family Asparagaceae; genus Scilla; species Scilla litardierei. The sequence goes on from CM061131.1 coordinate 58,978,356, forward strand.
TGGGTGATCTCTTATTTTTATAGCGTCGGCATCGTCGTTAGCTTTCCAACGATAGGTCGCATGCCCAAATCCGATTTTTCTAGATTTTTCTGGAATTTTCTAAGCGCAGCTATGTGCTGAAACTGGCTGCAGTCTGGAATTTCACCTCAACCGATCGGTTGACTTGTCAACCGACCGGGTGAGATCTGTTTCTGCGTATCTGAGCTCTCTGTTTGTTCCACCCGATCGGGTGAGTTTTCACCCGATCGGGTGGGCCTTTTTTGACAGTTTTGAACCCGACCCAAGAGGGTTTTTGAGGGGTTTATAAATAGGGTTTTGGGGCACGATGGAGAAGAGTTCTTCCTTAGTTTTCTAGGGCTTTTTGCCCCTTTCTCTTGTTAGTCTAGGGTTAGTTTAGATTAGGTTTTCTCTTTCAATAAGTCTTGTATTGGATTGACGATTCACTCAAGATAAGTATTTTCTTCTCTTTTTCTCCATTGTTTTGTATTGTGTTTATTTTGCTTGATGGTGAAAGTTTATATGTATTTTGTGTTGTTTGTTTATATGTTATTCACCATTGAGTAGTTTTGATGAACCCTAATACGGGTTAGGGTAGGATTGATGCTTGGAAATTTACATTAGACTTGGTTGCATGGCACGTGTTCGATGAAATGCGTCAATGGGGATTTCTAGCAATCTGGGTCCAATTCGTATGGCAACACACTAGATGTGTTGGGGATTGGGGTCCGGTGCTTGTCCTGTCAAGATCCGCTTTGATGTATTGCTAGAAATCACATTTGATCTATTTGGCCATTAGGGTTACGCGGGGGCGTTTCATTGTCATTGGCGGGAGAAAGACCGCCTCTGACCGTCGGGCCAAGGGGGAATAAACTTGGCGGTTGACTCCCTAGCCATAGCTCACGCCCCGAGCGTTGACATCGAGTCCTCGCGCGCGGGAGCAGCTTGGACGAAGTGTTGGGAGTTATCATTGTGGCCTTAATGCTCCCGGTTGCGGAAGGTGGTAATGGACATGGGAATGCCCACCGTCCGTAACCGGGTAGGCCTAGCGTGCTTGGTACCGACCGGAATATCGGGCCATGGACGCTAGGTACCACCTTTTGGGGCAATGTCTCACCCTGGGTCAAGTCTAATGCCAAGTGTCATGAGTGCTCTAGCCCGTGTTAGCGAGGATTCTTTTCGTGTCTTTTTCATTCCTTTCTTTTATTTCTACACTTCCACCCACATCATCCGCGTAGCTAGCACACAACCTAGGCGAGGCTAGTAGCCACTCAAGCCATCCACCTCCCTGAGTTCGATAAACCCGCACCCTACACTAACCGTGCACTTGCGGTAAAACGACACCGCGCCCAAACCGTAAACGGGGCGCCGGTCAAGTTTTTGGCGCCGTTGCCGGGGAGGCGTTCGGTTTGATATTAGCTTAGCTTGGGTTCGTTAGACTACGCATAAAAACACAAAAAAAAAATTTCTTTTTCTTTTTAAAAAAAAAAAATATATATTCAATAACCAAGAAATTTTTCCCCCACCATTATATTATCTTTTTGTTATTCTCTTGTACTATTGACGCTCCTCTCTAGTTTTCTTATTTTTGTTGTCCAGGTATCTTTGATATGGCCATGTGGAGATCAGATTTCGATGCTCAGATGAGAGGCTACAATCCCTATTCATTTTTGGTTTGTGAGACTTGTGGGATGGCGGGGAACGTGTATTATGATTGCCCATATACGCTTGAGAGCCTCCCCCTACACCAAGGCCATACATTTTCCCACAACCATTGCCCGAACACCTCCCATCCATTTCCTCAACCTTATATCCCTCCACACACACAAGAAGAATCAAGCCTCGTGTCTCTCCTTGAAAGTGCCATGTTTAACCAAGGCCAAATATTACAAAACTTGATGGTACCAATCACCGAGCCGACGCCGAGGAGAGGGGATGAAGGAGAGGATATACCCACCTTCATGGTTGAGACCACCATGCCATCGGCCACCATAGACGCATCTCATGCCGATGCCCCAATTTTCCCACACTACCACTTGGATGACGAAGCATTTTTTGATGATGATAGTGAGGATGTGGAGATTTCTATAGGATCTGTGGGAGAGACTTGTCATCTCTATTTGGATACCCCATATGAGTCCTATGAGAGCACCGAGGAGACCACAGAGCTTATGCATACCGGCGAGGAGGATGTGCGTGAGGACGATGACACCACGACCACATACGAGGGGTCTGCTCCACATCCACCTCTACAGCCATCTCTGTCACAGCTTCCTCCTTGGTCGGTGGTCAACCATGAGGATGTCATTCAGGACATCGAGCAGATGGAGAAGCATGAGCATATCGTCGAGGAGGATGTGCATGAGGGCTTGGATACGATGGTCCACTCTATAGAGCCCGAGTCACATCTACCTTTACCGTCGCTCTCCACTTCTTCTGCGGCTGAGCATCTACTTGAGCATATTGCCCCTATTCAGGGAGATTTTCATACTCACTCTCACTCCACTTTTGAGTCTCGCTGTTCACTTCCTATTTCTTTAGACTCGTATATATTTGACATACCATATCTCTCGCAGGACACAGGATCTACTTCCCCTGAGGTATGCTGCGGTGTGTCACCACCTGGAGAGCCACTTCCCATGGAGAGCGAGGATTTGGTCGTCGCTAGTATAGAGGATAGCGACCCATTCTCAGGGAGTATTCGTCACACTTTCACTATTTTTCAATCTTATTTTGACGATTATCTCTGGGATACTTTTATTTTGGGGAAAGATTTTTTGCCATGGACTAATGCACCTCGTCCTTTGCAGGTCGCAGGTGGACACCTACGAGGGATGCTTGGAGGTGCATTGCTTGGGTCCATTGGCACACGTGGCACAGCGCTTCTGGCGGAGCCACAGAAGGAGCAGTTAGAGCAGCTACCTGCCCCACTCCAGATCTTGGATCCGCCTATGCTCAGGTGTATCTAAATCCAGTAGTGTAAAAATTTACCGCTTTCTAGTTTAGATTTGAATAATCTTGTCTCCTCTCATTAGCAAGGGGAGCGTATCTAGGATTTGCTTTTGCATCATAATAACCCTTCATGTCGTGCCCTTCTATCATTTCACCCCACATCCTCTTCAGAGGAGAACGAGCAGACTGTCTCTCCTGCATTCTGATTTCTTTCTTTTCCGATTTTCCCCGAGCATATTTCTGCATCACATTGATCATATCATTTTGCTAGCATTGTCATGTTCAGCTTGGGGGAAATCGATTTGTGTGCATGTTTTTGTGTGTCTTATTTTTTAGTTTCGCTCATATGTTTTTCGTGTTTTTCGTGTTTTTCATTTTTTGTGTCGGTGCACAACTCCCCCCCATTTTCATTGCCCTCCCGTATTCACTACTATTGCATTGAGGACAATGCAAGTTTTAGCTTGGGGGAGTCGCACTTCGTGCGTCATTTGTCCCTTTTTCTTCGCTATTTGAGTCGTTTTTCTCCGTCTTTTTCTTTTTTTTCTTTTTCTTCTCTTCTTTTGTCCTCCCTCCTAGAGATGACCCTATATGATGAATTGCCACAAACTGCACACACACCTAGTATGGCCTAGATAATCACACTCACTAACTCTTGGAAGCCGAATCCCATTGCATTTCACGCTTCGTGGGTCCACTTTGCTTTTATGTGAGTCGTGTGTCGTATTTAGCTTATAGTGTGCTTCTACTTTGTGATGTTGATTTATATACCTACCCTTGGTTGACCCCTAGATTATCATGCTTCGATGTTGAATATGCGGTATTTGCTTCTAATGTCTGCTTCTATATGCATGCTATATATCGTATACTTCATTTCGCATGTGTCGGGATTCCACAATTAAGGACTAGGATAACTCATTTAGCCCATGCTCTAATTAGCGAGAATAGTTTCCTTTGCCCAAGTGTTTAGATTCCGATTTCTTTTTTGTTTTACTTGGTGCAAATCCCCTCGTCGTGTACCGTTCTCCCACTTGGGAGAGTACACATGTATATATCCCAATATCCAAAAATCCAAAAAAAAGGAGAAAAGAAAAGAAAAACCCAAAGAGAAAAGAAAAAAATATATGTATAGCCAAAAAAAATCCAAAAAAAAAAATACAAATACCCAAAACCCAAAAATTCCCGTGTGAATATTTTCCTACTTGTCGAGAATAAAGGGAAGGCGAGAATTTGCACCGAGTGTTCTTCTCCACATCATCTCAACCCCCATCGTTTTCGAAAATACTTGGCTTAGGAACTTTTTAGATATTATCTAGGCTATAGTGTGGTGAATTCCTTAACCCTAGTTGTGGAGTCCCTAACGCATGATATGTTTCGATTCTCTCTCTATTCTCATGCATGCTTGAACCATATATTCACCGCTTAATTCAATTCGAATCGATATTTGGGACATATCTTGGATTTGTGTATATCGAGCTTTATTGCACAATGTAGATAGTGACAACGTTTGCTAGCACACGACCATGCTCGCTCGCGCTTCACCGCGTGAGCCCACGGCACTTGTCTAGACTCGTACTCCTTGGTTTAGTGATGTGATTTGGCGTTTGCTTGCTTGGTGTGTCGTTTTTGATTTTGTTGGCCCTGACGGGCGATCTAGGATATTGAGTTCTCCTTTTCTCTCTTTCTCTCTATTTTCTCCCCCCGAGCTCCTACTCTCACTCGTCTTCCTCGAGGACGAGGAAGAGTTCAGCTTGGGGGATTTTGACGTGCGTTTATATTTCATATATTTGCGCACGTTTTCTTCCGTGTTTTTCTGTATTTTACCGCCGTCTTTTATTCGTTTTCGCGTGTTTTCTTGTTTTCTTTCACTTTTCCGTGTTTTCCGTGTTTTGCAGGAACTTACAGCATTTGGGACATAAAACGATGATATCATGAGTCCCCGGAGCAACGGGAGGGGTCACGCGTGATCCAGGGGGTCAAACGACCAAGATTGCCACTTTTCAGCCCCCACCCGATCGGTTGGACACAGCCAACCGATCGGGTGATGCACGCGTGCACGACCCGGACTGAAGTTGGAGCAAAGTGCAAAGTCAACCGACCGGTTCGCCGACCGGTTCATCCCAACAAAGTTCTCGGGAAGTTGGAGCTTAATTCCAACCGATCGGGTGATATCTCACCCGATCGGTTCATCTGAAGCTGAAGTTTCCCAAACGACGACCCGGTCATGCCACCCGTTCTCCTCAGCAACCGGTTGAAGCTCCCGAAGCCCGACGGCCAAAGGAACAAGCGGCTCACCCGATCGGTTGATGTTTCAACCGATCGGGTGGCCTTTTCTTCCGCTTTCGCGCACCGCTGCTCATTCATTGAAGATCTGCTACCATTCGAGAAGGATTTTGGGTGATCTCTTATTTTTCTAGCGTCGGCATCGTCGTTAGCTTTCCAACGATAGGTCGCATGCCCAAATCCGATTTTTCTAGATTTTTCTGGAATTTTCTAAGCGCAGCTATGTGCTGAAACTGGCTGCAGTCTGGAATTTCACCTCAACCGATCGGTTGACTTGTCAACCGACCGGGTGAGATCTGTTTCTGCGTATCTGAGCTCTCTGTTTGTTCCACCCGATCGGGTGGGCCTTTTTTGACAGTTTTGAACCCGACCCAAGAGGGGTTTTGAGGGGTTTATAAATAGGGTTTTGGGGCACGATGGAGAAGAGTTATTCCTCAGTTTTCTAGGGCTTTTTGCCCCTTTCTCTTGTTAGTCTAGGGTTAGTTTAGATTAGGTTTTCTCTTTCAATAAGTCTTGTATTGGATTGACGATTCACTCAAGATAAGTATTTTCTTCTCTTTTTCTCCATTGTTTTGTATTGTGTTTATTTTGCTTGATGGTGAAAGTTTATATGTATTTTGTGTTGTTTGTTTATATGTTATTCACCATTGAGTAGTTTTGATGAACCCTAATACGGGTTAGGGTAGGATTGATGCTTGGAAATTTACATTAGACTTGGTTGCATGGCACGTGTTTGATGAAATGCGTCAATGGGGATTTCTAGCAATCTGGGTCCAATTCGTATGGCAACACACTAGATGTGTTGGGGATTGGGGTCCGGTGCTTGTCCTGTCAAGATCCGCTTTGATGTATTGCTAGAAATCACATTTGACCTATTTGGCCATTAGGGTTACGCGGGGGTGTTTCATTGTCATTGGCGGGAGAAAGACCGCCTCTGACCGTCGGGCCAAGGGGGAATAAACTTGGCGGTTGACTCCCTAGCCATAGCTCACGCCCCGAGCGTTGACATCGAGTCCTCGCGCACGGGAGCGGCTTGGACGAAGTGTTGGGAGTTATCATTGTGGCCTTAATGCTCCCGGTTGCGGAAGGTGTTAATGGACATGGGAATGCCCACCGTCCGGAACCAGGTAGGCCTAGCGTGCTTGGTACCGACCGGAATATCGGGCCATGGACGCTAGGTACCACCTTTTGGGGCAATGTCTCACCCTGGGTCAAGTCTAATGCCAAGTGTCATGAGTGCTCTAGCCCGTGTTAGCGGGGATTCTTTTCGTGTCTTTTTCATTCCTTTCTTTTATTTCTACACTTCCACCCACATCATCCGCGTAGCTAGCACACAACCTAGGCGAGGCTAGTAGCCACTCAAGCCATCCACCTCCCTGAGTTCGATAAACCCGCACCCTACACTAACCGTGCACTTGCGGTAAAACGACACCGCGCCCAAACCGTAAACGGGGCGCCGGTCATGTAGTATGGTAACGCCTTACCTTAATTGAATTTAATAACTCATTCTGTGAAGCTTAACAAAATACCACGTATGCTTGAAAATGTTTGATCATGACATATGTATACTGCTTAGAGAATGATTTGTGGACGTTGGATTCATTTCTATGAACTTGGTATATTTCATGATAAATTATGATATGATGTAGCTCTATTCTCATTTCATTATTATCCAGTTCATTACATTTATTGGAATCCACATGTTCATTTGAGCGAGATTTAAGTATTTTGTGTAAATGTGTGTTCTAATCATTTTTGTGTGTGTTCATGAAGTCTTGCATCCATGGGTTCATATATTTGCTGAGTTAAAGAATGAGCCCTATGTCTCCATCACGCTTCACCACCTCACCTCTCCATTGCATTCCTCCCCCGGGTTCACTTCTTACTAGTCTTCCTCGAGGACGAGTAAGAGGTAAGCTTGGGAATTTTGATGTGTCATAATATTACACATTATATCTATTTGTTTCCACGTCAAAATGATTGCTTAAATCCCGATTTTTATGCTTTTACGCTGATAATTGGAACTGTTTGACTTTAGGGCGTTTGGTTGCATTTCAGGGAATATCGAGCAATTCGGAGCATATTAGAGAGGAAGGCACGAACATCGATGTCGAAACTTTAGCGGCACCACATTTGATGAATCAAAGCAGCTGGAGAGGAGAAGGAACAAATAAAGGAAAGAAGAAGAGAAGAGAAACTTGGAGTTGAGTTCCAGGTCACTCGGTCGAGCGCTCCATGTGCTCGACCGAGCTAGGACACAGCGAAGGAGAGGCCAAGAGCTCAAGGGGTGCTCGACCGAGCTAGGACACAGCGAAGGAGAGGCCAAGAGCTCAAGGGGTGCTCGGGCGAGCAACTTGGCTCGCTCGCTCGAGCGACCAAGTCGCTCGCCCGAGCCAGCTGTCTGGAGAGCTCCTATTTTTGCCCTTTAACTCTCTGGAGTGTTGGAGCTTAAAGCGCTCGGTCGAGCGAGGTTTTGCTCGACCGAGCGGCGCTTGGTCCCCCCGAGCGAGATCGATTCCTCAAAGAACCGCTCAGCTGAGCACCCGCCCCTTCGTGCGGCTAGCTGGAAACGCCAAGAGGGCGCTCGATCGATCGCTCCATGTGCTCGACCGAGCGCTATGTCAGGAGGCCGCTTTTTAGGGGTTTTCTAGGGTTTTTTTTTGGGGGGGGAGGCTATAAATAGGACTGTTGAGCCATCATTTGGGGAGGCGGTTTTTAGCCCCTTTCTCTCTTTTCTGTCTTTGGGGATGATTTTCAGAGTATAGGCTATGCCCTAGGCCTCCTCTTGGATGTTTTTGTATCGAATCTTCATTAGATAAGTATTCTTCCTTATTAAATCTTTTTTGTTGTATTTCTTATGTGTTTTGTTGTTTGAATCATTTATTGCTTTCATTTTACTCGATTTTGATGTTGATTCTTGTTGTCCCCATCTCTTGTGTAATGATAGAGTAGATTTATTGCTAGGATTATGGATGAACCTTAGGATTTTAGGGTTAGGGTGATGGGTTAACCTTAGTTGGACGAATCTAGGGTTGCTCTACGGTAGTTTGGATAAGGGGTTTTGGGAGATTAGCCTCAGGATTGGAGTATCGCGAAGGCGGCTTCATATCCTAGGGAGAATCCCCACGAATCTGATTGGGGTTTAGCGACCATCTCCTGGAGCTCGTGATCACGAGAGTGATTGGTGCGCTAGGATCAATTACTAACCCCGATCCGCTAGTCGGTGACTACGAGAGTAGCCCAACTGCCTGAACCTATCGTAGAGTGGTACTCCAGTTCGTAGATCATGAGAATGAATACAGATTTGTGGTACGGGAACCAAGTATCGAGCGAAATGCACGCGTCCCCATGCAAAGCCGACTGCGAAAGCACGGCTGTGCACAGAGAGGCGTTAGACGAGCGTGACGATGAAAGTCAAGGGCTTGTTCCCATCTCTAGATGTGACACTCCTACCCGAATTCGTCGTTCACGAAGGGATCCTTTGTTGGAAGAAACGATCTAGGATCTTGGTTTGATGATGACAAACGTGTCGGTATATCTAATGTGTGTGTTCAGTGTGTTTCAGGCTATCTTCACTATTTGACGGAATTGCTATTCGTATAGCATATTGGGAGAGTTGGAGACTGGGTCAATGGAGAGCAAAGTGGACCAAGTCAAACTTACTTAAGAGATTGGGTTGATTCAAAAGAAATGAGTATTTGATCAAATCAATTAGATGAATTTGTTGCTACCCATACCCTATTCAAACTTCTATTCCCAATCAAAATACAAAATCCCTATCTCTTAGGGATTCTCTCCAAAAACCCTAGGCTCCCATATATATATATGATTGGGAGAGAAGAGAAAAATTGGGGGATATAAAAAATATTAAGAGGGGCTAAAATTATTGGTGCGGCCTACATCAAATATAACGTGTGGCAACAAAAAAAAAGAAAACCCTAACATTTTATACCATTGCCGCAAGCCAAATACTTCAAAAATATTAAAAACCCTATATCCTAAGCCGCAGCCTACAAAAACAAGATAGCCAAAAACCTATTCTCTATATACACAATCAAGAAGGCCCGGTCATTCATCTCCTTGCCGCATCACCTATCCATCATTGTGAAAAAGACACCGCCTCAAGAAGAAGCTGTGGAGACCATCTCGAAGTTGAGAGAACGGAGAAGCTCGCCGTCGACGAACCCGATCAACCGCTGCTGCCAATGTAAAGACGTCGCCATCACCGTAAGTCGTCGGTGTCGAAGAAGCCGCTGTACACCGCTGAACGCCACCATCGAAGCTCGCCATTACCCAAGCACTGCCGCTGTCAAGCTCTGCTCATCATCAAGAAGAAGGAGTCGAACATCGCTGTGAAGGAGTTCGACTCAGTTGCAATCCCGCCGCCGGTGAACGTCATCCTCGCCGCTGTCGTTGCCAACGGCCGCCAGAAGCGAAGCCCACGCCTAGCTGCTGCAGCGACAGGAGAAGGGCACGAAGTCGCCACCGTCGTATCGTCGTTGACGAAGACTGCCGACGAGCGAAGCAACGTCGCCGCCGCTGCTCAGAGACAGAGTAACGCTGTCCTTGCCGTCGTCTGAAGAAGCACTGCACCATCGCTGAAGAGATCGCCGCTGTCACTCGAAGAAGCCCATCGCTGCATCGCCGTTGAAACCGCCGCCGAGTTGACGTCGCCGAGAGCCTCGCAGTCACCGCTGCTGATCTGGTCGGAGATCGCCGAAGTCGGAGCACCGGAGAACTGATCGCTGTCATGACGAGGTGGCACCCACGGAGACTGCTGCTGCTCATATCGCCGCCACCTGAACGCTCCTCGCCAAGAAGATCATCGGAACGCCGGAGGAGAAGAAGAAGCCGCTGCCGTCGGAAGAAGCCGCCGTTGTCATCAAAAGCTCACCGCTGCATGCCCTAGTTGAACGAGAGCCGCACGATATGAGGAACCAACGGCTGCGATTGCGTGCGAATTAAAACGAAGCCCAGAATTGAACGCTGACGTGTGCATCCTATCGTGCGTGGAAACGAAGTTGGAGCGAACGGCTGCGATCACTCCTTCAAAGTTAATCGACGGTGGGGATTAACTTCATCAAATGAAATTTGCTGAAGCGCGCTTCATTTGCTGCTGACGTGGATGGCCATGCGAAGGAAATTGAATTAAGGGGTTTGCTGTGCGCACAGTCCGCAATTATTTTGAGCTGAACTGGAATTGCTCTACGCACCGACTGCCAATTTATTAAGGAGTTACTGAGCGCACAGACCGCCAGTTTATAAGGATTTGAACTGAATTTCTTTACACACAGACCAGTGTGTATTTCGGAATCCAGGAGCTAGATTGAGACACCGTTTGCGTCAGATTGGAGCTGACGACGTGCTGATTGACAGAGACGCCTACACGGACACAAACTGAGCATTTCTAAACCCTTAAACTCTTTTATTTGTGTCTTAGTGTAACGTTCTCTGTAGGGGAAACTTTACCTATTTTTCTGTGACTATTTTGGGACTTGTCTAGTTGGGGCTAGACAAGTGGGACCCAGCTAGTTTGGGACTAGCTGGTAGAAAGCTTTGCTAGGATTGATAGTGAGAGGAAACACTGTGTGTGGGGTACTGAGAGTCTGGCGAGTGTAGGGACGTAGAGGGTGCTCTGAGCGTGCTCTAACTTGTGACTTTGTACCTATTGCACTATTCAATCTAGTATTAGCTTTGGGGGCTGGAGTAGGTCGACGGGTCGACCGAACCAGGGTATATCTGTGTGTTCTCTGTGATTGCCTATCTTTTACTCTGGTCGTGCCTTTAACTGTGTGTGATTTCTCGTGGGTTGCACGAGAATTTTTTATCAGCCTATTCACCCCCTCTAGGCTAGGATCCAGATCCAACATCCTTGACCCGTTATCCAAACCCGGAGTCCCTAGTGGGGATTCCCGACACCCTAGTGATCTTTCTCTCGATTGTTTTCTTTTTGTGTGGAGTCTTTGGTCATTCCTTGCTGATCGTGACACCCTCGCATTCCACTTCCATCGCCATTATAACCTCCTTCGTAATCCATCTTCACCAATAAATTCGAAGTCAATTAACCTAGGAATCGATAGGTAGTATAAGAAACGCCACCATGTGGATTCGACCCCGAACTCATCGGGAAAATATTACTCTGACACCCTTGCACTTAGGGGGTGAGGGTGTGCATTACCCTTTTTTGGGGTGCGCGTCCTCGCAGAACAACAACTGCCATGCTAATTAGAATCTATTCTTACTGCTTAGAAATAAAACTGACATGCTAATGTAATCTCTGTTTGAACTGCTTAGAAATTGTAATTATTTGTTTATTCATAAATGCTTAACTGCAATGTAAACCATTTCGAAAACCTTGCCAAGGGTCCTAATCATATTATTGCTTACAAAGGACCTTGCTAACATACATTTCTATGTTGTTTGGAATGTATGTCAGGACACGAGACAAGTTACATTGAGGACGAGCTGATTGTGAAAACTAACCCACGGACCAGGAATACGTTGATCCAGAAGTTTTCCCCATTGAGAACTAGTTGCTGAACACTATCTGCTGTTGCGTAGAATTTCATTCATTGCACTTTTGTTGGGTGTGTACCCTCTTTGTAAAACTCTGTTGTTATTGGCCATGCTTGGGGCCTTATTACTTTGTTATACTCTTGTCTGAATGTTGGCTTTAAATTCATAGTTATTTCTGTTGTTTCTGACATGCATTCAAGTTCATGCGTATGGTATATTCACAGACGCTTATTGGGGTTGAGCTTCACTGCTTCAGCCCATGCGGACCCGCTCGTGTCCTCGCTTCCTAGTAAATGGAAAGCAGGGCGTGACAGCTTTGATCGACTTGATTGATTTTGCACCGATAGACGACGTCGACCGATGCAGGCAGTCATTAAGAAACTACAAAAAACCTGAATGGCTTCCAGTAAATTGAGTTACATTGCCAAAAAGGAGGCACTGCATTGGTATTGGATGCAGATTTTTGCACACAAGTAACACGCTGCTTTATGAGAGATTGAATGACAAAGTGATCCACTATTGGAAGCTACAAAATGGTGTCTAGTACTTTTAATGATGACCACATAGTAATTTTAGAAAGCTTTTGAGTGATATTGGTATCAGACTATCAGTTGCCAAATTCCTTTGGTCAAAAGTCCAGGCATCACATCTTTGGTTTTTTTGGATGCCGTTGATTTTCATCTTTTTATGCCTCCCCCCTCCCACCTATTGGGGGTGGCTAGCCGTGGGTCGCCACCAGAGGCGGTAGCCTGGCCCCCTGTAAGGGGGTGGCCGTCCGGCCATCGCTGCCAAAGGTGACGATGCGGCTAGGGCTAAAGACTCTTTTTTAATTAAAAACAAATTTAATAGAGTTTTAAGTAGTAGATCTGTGTTTAAAAATTGATTTTCTTGTAGATCTTAATAGGAAAATAAGATTTTTGCTATAGATCTAAGAAAAATATCACAGATTGATCATCATGTGCATGAAAATTGTAGATCTAGGGGTTTCTAAGATGTACCTTTAGATCCTACCCGCCGGATGTAGCGAAGTTCGGAGAAGACATCCATATCCGTGTCCTTGCGATTCGTCCGTCGGTAGGGGTTCGGCTTAGCCGACGAGCGTGCTGATAACGTGTTGAGAGGTGAAGAGTTTCTAAGAAAAATGTGATAGCTAGAAGGTTGCTTAGCCTCACTAATATATTAATACATATCCAACAAGGCTAGGATCCAGATCCAACAAGTGGTATCAGAGCCAGTTTAGTAGATCTAGCCTAGTTTGACCATGGACCACATTGATAGTGCTTTTGCTGAGGGTCAGTCTATTTCACGTCCACCTAGATTTAATGGAGTAGACTATGCTTACTGGAAAAATCGTATGAGAATCTACTTGATTTCTATTGATTATAAAGCTTGGAAAATTGTTGAAAAAGGTTATAAATCACCTGTTATTAAAATTTAAAATACTGAAATGCCTAAACCTGATGATAAGTGGGATGATAATGATTGGAAGCTTTATTCTCTTAATGCTAAAGCTATGAATGCTCTTATCTGTGCATTAGATAAATCTGAATTCAATCGTATCTCACATTGTCTAACTGCGCAGGAAATATGGCATACTTTGGAGGTGACGCACGAGGGAACGTCACAGGTGAAGGAGTCTAGACTTGCACTTCTGAGCACGGAATACGAGGGATTTCGCATGCTACCATCAGAGACGATATCAGAAATGTTTGCGAGGTTCACCAACATTGTCTACAAGTCTAGTTCGCTCGGTAAGCCATATTCTAGCCTTGAGCAGGTGAGGAAGATATTAAGAGCTCTGCCAAGCTCTTTCAGGCCTAAAGTCACTGCCATCCAAGAAGCGAAAGATCTGTCACAGATGAGGGTGGAGGACTTAATAGGTAATTTAATGTCCCACGAGCTTGAATTGCAAAATATTGATGAAAGGGAGAAACCTGAGGAAAAGGAGAAAGCTACCAAGCCACTTGCTCTGAAAGCTGACGAAAGTGAAGATGATGATGATGACATAGCGCTAATGGTCAGAAATTTCAGAAAGTTTGTCCAGACCAAGCAAGGAAGAGCAGAAATGGCACCCAGGTTTAATCGCTCTAACTTTTTTCAGTCTTCTAAGCAAAATTATGATCAGAATACTACTAATAGAATGACTTGTTTTAAATGCAAGAAAAGAGGACATCGAATGAGGGATTGCCCACATGAGACAGCTCAGGTAGCTAAAGAAAAGGGAAAATCCAAGGTGCTTACTTGGGACATGGATAGTGAAGCTGAGAGCGAGGAGGAGGAACACGAAGCCCATTCATGCATGGCATTGATGGGAATACACAATGAGGTAACTTCTGGTAGTAAAACTGAACTCCTTACTCTTTGTAAAGAAATGCAAGATAAAATAGTAGAGCTTGAATCCACTATAGATGATTATCAAAATGAGAACTTTGAAATGCAACAATCTGAATATGAAATGTCTAAAGAGATTGAAAAACTCAAAATTGATATTGTTGCACGTGACTCTACTATTGATATTTTGAAAAATGAAAAATCCAGTTTTACTGATGAAGCACCTTGTCTCTCTTGCCCTTCCTTGATGAATAATATTAGCATGCTTAAACTTGATTTGATTAAGCTCGAGACTGAAAAAGACTATGTTATTAGAGAGCTTAATGATAAATTCTGCATGTTGGATAATGATTTTAAAAGAAAAATGGTTGAATTTGAAAAGAAGGAAGAGGAAAACAAGAGAGCTTTTATAAGTAAATGCACATTGCTTGTGGAAGAAAATAAATTGTTGAAAACCAAAGTCTCCAATCTTGAATTGGCCATTAAGAAATTCTCTACCGGAAAACAATCGTTGGACACTATTTTAGAGAATCAATTATATGGCAATAATAGAAGAGGACTTGGTTTCGGTCTGAAAAACGTTGAAAAACAAAAATTCAAGAAGTTTCACAATGCACCGTCTATTGCGAAGAACTTATATGCAAAGTGCTTTACTTGTGATAGTGTAGGCCATACTTCATACTATTGTAAATTTAGGAACACTAAAATCAAGTTTAAACAAGTGTGGGTTCCTAAAACAATATTGGCTAACACTAGTGGACCTTGTTGGATTCCAAGGTCACACTTAACACCTTTCATGTAGGTGTGATGGAGTTTTGGCGAGGAGCAATAAACTCAATGTTTCATTCTTTTAGCTCCTTCGTCAAATAGCGACGAGAAGGTATAATTTCTATCCCTCATTGCATTGCATTGCATACCTTCATAGATTTTTTTGTGCTTGTTTTTTATTTTATTTTGTGTGCTTGCATGCATGATTTTTTAATGTTTTTATTTCTGAAAAAAAACAAAAAAAATTGAAAAAACCAAAAAATAAAAAAAATGTGCTTATTGAATCCTCTTTTGAATCTCTTAAGTGGTATTGTATGAATGATCAATTATATCCCTTGTAGAAGTCGATTCATTATTGTTGTAGCTACATGAACATGATGTTATTCTTTTTAGTAGCCACGACATGTCTCATAAGTTTCAAACTTAACTTCTACACCTACATTTGCACTTTCACGATATTTGACTTTTTAGTGCTTTTGGAGATTCTTTTGAAGAATAATGGAAAGT